>CM037153.1:34098533-35298533 GCA_020921065.1 Vaccinium darrowii | reverse complement strand
ACACCTGTGAGCCTAAAGTGTCTAGATAAAACAATGAAAATGCAACACCTGTGGGCCTAAAATGCTCAAATATTACAATGGAAATACAATAACAAATGGGCCGAAAAAGCCCAGCCCAAGAAAACCCTAAACCTAACCTACTCATCTAAGCACCACAACGCCACCGCCGCCCACCAAACTTCAAGCAGGCCGGCAAACGCCACCTCCACAAAACCACCACTGGTTAACCCATGGAGGGACGAAAGACGGCAACCAACTCAACCAAACCTGCCACGGATGCTCAGCCAAGCCATTAGGCAAGAACCGCGATCGTGGCAGGAAACCACACTCTCCGTAACCAAACCTTGCCGTTAGGCCATAAATAGGAAAACCCCAACAGAGGTCTGACCGGAAGGAACACGGGTAGGTGGAGAAATGAGAAGCTGGAGGACGGAACGGATACAAAACACCTTAGAGGAAAGAGATCAGTCCTCACATAATTTCAATCCTTTGGAGGGTCTTTTTTTTCAATCCTTTCAAACCTGAGGTCATACCACCTCTTTTTTGCTATATTGATTTGTCTAAAACGGGAGTTTTTTGTGTTTAGCATACGAAAGGGTTTTTTTTTCCCTAGATTGCTATATTGATCTATTGCATCAATTTTGTGGGAACCAATTGTGATTTTTTTCATGTAGCTTAAAGGTTGCAGTGAAAACATTCAAAACCACCACAGTTTTTTGTTCAATTCAGTTTAAGTTTTTTTGTGAGATTCACTTGTTGTTCTTAATAGAAGTAGTTTATTTCTCTTCGTAATTCTCTAAATTGGTTGTAGTTTGAATCAGTTACGTGAATTTCTCGGCCTCAATCTAAATTGTGATTTCGTTTTGCCCCCACACCTTGCTACACTTGAAACCGTATTACTATTTACCAAGTCTTCTAGTCTTGCCTAAGGGCACGGGCATTCTCCAAAAGATAATTTGTTTTGATAATTTGTGAGCCGTTAATTTTTGGAATTTAGATGATGTGTCGCAATCATATGTTTTATGATTGTTCCTCATTGGCGAATCAGGGGAAATAGCACCTCTAAAAAATAAAGTACCCTATTTTAGTTCTACTTATCCGCGGATTATGACTTGGCTGTTTGGATCTGTGTTATGCATTTTTTTATTTTATTTTATAATTTGAATCTGTGTTATGTATTTCTTAAACAATAATAATGCTCGGGAAACAATCCCTATTAACCATACCCCAAACTACATCTGTCTACGTGACGTGCCACAAAAGTGTTGACCCCACCCTATGCGAATTAAAAAAAAAATTCGACTGACATCTCTATCTCATCTACCTCTTCCCACCATCGACCACCTCCCAAACTGAGAGAAAGAGAGAAGAGAAAGAGAGAGATGGGAGCGGGAGCGCATCATGAAGGTCAATTATAAAATTTGTTTTCAAGTACCGACATGTAATAATAAAATAGATGGTTTTTAAAATAAATTGTTTGCCATATGTAAAGATGTGAGTTGTAGATGTTAGTACAAATGGTTTTTAATGCTTAATATTAAGTTGGGTGACTATACAATAAAGAGAAAAATAACACACATATATAGTAATAAAATTGATTCTCTTAATTTGCCTATGTCATATGTAATACCTGTGCAGCTGCTCTTAGAAGAGCCTCTTAGTTGTCGAGATCAATTCACTAAATTTGTTAGCCATCCAAGTAAAGCTCCCCAGTTCCCTAAAGACACGTATTGGTTTTTGGGTATGTAACAGAAGACAGTCCCATTATGATTTTGTCAGAGTTAGGCCCGTTCCACTAAAGTAGATTATTGATTTTTTAGGCTTTTTACGTTTCACGAAACAGATCATTCTCCTTGTATACATCAATTTAAAAAGTCAAAAAACTAAAAAGTTCGCTTATGTACTCTTTGTATTCGACTTTCTAATTGTGAGGAGGAGTACCTGACACACAGACTCCCTTTGGGGCGATACATGTCACTCTCAAGTAATGGACAAGTGTCACAATCGTGATGGTGGGGTGTTGTGACAACTGCACCACGCAACTCGATCCCAAGGCCCGCAGCTGTAGAATATCTGCGACTTAGGGTTGCAATATGAGCATAATCGTTTTTGATAAGCCAGCATGCTGGGTTGGAAGGAAGGTTCTAAAAGTCGCTAGGCGCTAATTAGACGGCCGGGCACTGCCTAGCGCCTAGGCCGATTAATTTGCACCTAGATATTAGTCGGATTTTTCGTTTTTTGTGTTTTCTTTAAAAAAATTCTCCTACCCTCTCCCCAAGTTTTGAGAACAAAACATAAATGTTCAAAGTTCAAACAAAATGAAACTAGTTGATTAATCGTCCGCTTAACCGATTAATCTAGGCGGCTGACCAATTAATCGTTTGCCTAATGCCGTATGTACACCTAATCCACCTAATCTGCCTAGCTGAATCCCGCCTAGTGGTCGATTAAATGTCCCGGCACCTAGATTACCTCCTAGACCCCTAGGCAAGGAGGCGGGTACCGCCTAGAGCCCAGGCGCCAATTAATCAGCTTCCTTTTAGAACACTGGTTGGAAGAGACACCGAAACCCATGGTGAGGACTAGCGCCGCCCCGACAAGGGCTGATTATTTGTCGCGATCTAAGAGATGGGAGTACATGCTGGCCTAGACACTCAGATGTCCGAGCTGGTTGGATGTCTGGACTCGAGATGCTCTCTAGGCTTGGTCGCGGTGTCGGTAATGCTTGGCGCTCGCTTTTGATCTTGTACATACGGGAATGACGCAGTGGCTTAAAAGACCACGGGGTCGTTGTCTTGGTTGTGTGTTGACATTTTACCAGTCCACTAGGACTTGAGTATTGGCCCAAGTGGCTTACTCCTATATTATAAAAGTCGAATAAATATTTAATGCTCCCGGAGTACCATGTGACATTCCTACGTGGTACTCTCAACCATTTACGTAACACTAAATCATTCGGGAGGAACATTTATCATTACCGAGTGGTTACGAGACAAGAGATGACTCACATAGTGTGGCGCTGATTTGTTATTTGTGGAGAGTTACCACAGATGGGGCCTCGTTTGATTCGCGGACTACAGACCTGGGATAAGATTAAACGTGTCCAATTCCAGCTAATCCCTTGTTTGGTTCTCGAAAAAGTGACTGGGATTAGTAATCCCGGGACAAAAATTATCTTATATGGTAGGTATTGTGTAATCCCATGGGGGGTGGGACTAATTTGTCCAGGATAGAAACACGCGGAAGCGAAGGGTGAGTTATTACAAAATTGCCATGGAAATGTTCAACCCAAAACCAACGTCTCTCCCTCTCTCTCTAATACACGAGCTCTGCCAATTGAATCAACAGAAATCTTGAACCAGGTACTTCCTCCTCCTCCTCCTCCTCCTCCTCCTCTCTCTCTCTCTCTCTCTCTCTCTCTCTCTCTCTCGTTTTCTTTGATTGAATCAAAGAGAGCTTGAAATTTTGTGTTTTTTTGTGTTTGTTTATGTGAAATTTCTGCCTTGTTTATGTGGAATTTCTGCCTTGATTGTGCTCGAGATGGGCAATTTCTGCCTTGATTATTGAAGATGGGTTTCATAGAGATGGGTTTCTGCCTGATGGGTTTCTGCCTTGATTGGGAAATTTCTGCCTTGCTCGAGATGAGCTCTGCCAAGATTCTTTCTTTCGATAATAGTCTGTTGTAGTTTGACAATCTGATTGAAGATGGGTTTCATAGAGATGGGCTTTGCCAAGATTCTTTCTTTCTTTCATATAGATGGGTTTCTCCGATCTCCAAGATTCTTCCTAGTTGTAGTTTGACAATAATCTGTTGGGGAGAGAGAGAGTCTTCAAATTAATCCCGAAACATATTTTAGGGAACCAAACATGGGATTGATCAAAACATGGGATATCCCAATGTTAATCCTGCATGAATCAAACGGGAGATTGTGTGAGATTCAGTACTAAATTAGTCTCGGGACAAATAGTCCAGAACTATCAAAATCTCAGGACTACCAATCTCACCTGTTTTAGTCCGCGAATCAAACGAGGCCTGAGAGTACCCCAATAATTAGAATAAAGCACATATTTTCAGAGGCAAAACATTCTTTATATATAGAGTGATGTCATTGGCCTTCCCCAATTAAAACCAATTTTCTTCTACTCTCTGGCATTGAAAAGGCCATCGCTTCCTTCTAGCTCTATTATTCATCCAACTCCCCTCTTTCCCTCTCTTTCCATAGACAAATTACCTTCTCCAGAACCAAGCCAACCATCAGTCTCTCTCTCTCTCTCTCTCTCTCTCTATACAGTCATGAATGAGAAGAACCAATTAGGCCAAGCAACCTCAACAATAAAACTATTTATTTCCATGATACATCTTTCTAGCCTCATGACAAATTTGATTCTCTTTGCTTGTGGTTTAGCCATTGGAATCACAAGTATCTCTTACCTCTATGGTTTTCCCTTAAACCACTATCTCAACAAACTCTCCCATAACTTCCCGTCG
This sequence comes from Vaccinium darrowii, assembly GCA_020921065.1. Classification (NCBI taxonomy): domain Eukaryota; kingdom Viridiplantae; phylum Streptophyta; class Magnoliopsida; order Ericales; family Ericaceae; genus Vaccinium; species Vaccinium darrowii. The sequence goes on along the minus strand of CM037153.1, from coordinate 35,294,044 downwards.
CCTATCGAAACTTTTTCTACTCAAAACACAACAAGAACTGCTAATTTCCATGGTTTCCCCTTCAACCATGAGCCCAACAAACTCTTCGGTGATATCCCATCGCCTATCGAGACTTCTTCGACTCAGAACACACCAAGGACTGCTAATTTCCATGGTTTCCCCTTCAACCATGAGCCCAACAAACTCTCCATTGATATCCCATTGCCTATCGAGATTTCTTCAACTCAGAACACACCAAGGACTGCTAATTTCAATCAAAGAAAAGCCGTCAGTAGTCATGAAATATTGGAAGATGAAGAGTTAATGAGAAGAGCTTCAATGGTTCCTCGTACTCCCGAATTTCCAGTTGGGCATGTTCCAAAGGTTGCCTTCTTGTTTTTAACAAGAGGGACCTTACCCCTGGCGCCACTTTGGGAGAAGTTTTTTGAAGGGCATAGAGGGAAATACTCCATCTATGTCCATTCCAGTCCATCTTTTAAGGACACAGTGCCTAGAAATTCAGTGTTCTATGGTACAAGAATCCCTAGCAAGGTAAGTAGTAATTGCTGCTCTTTTCTTTTATTTGTGTTATTTTTACAACACTTTTTTTTTCCGAACAGAGAAGAAAAGTTTCATATTAATCATAAAATATCAAAATATGAAAACAGTACAATAGGAGAAGCAATGCATTGGGAGAGTTACGATATCTGACTAGTCTTCGAGTTCATATAATCTCCCTATTCTTGTTCTGGATTAGCATATTCGTATAAACTTTTTTGACCAAATCCTTCGTTATATGTCAACCACATGTAATTTTCTGAGTACTATGTAGTGTATTACTTTTCTAAACTTTGAACTTCAATTAACGAATTTCTTGCCCACCTCTTGTACGTCGGTGGCTTACGTTCTTCTATCTTTTCGACGGTCGCAGTGTCCGGGTCAGCTTACACGCACTTTGAGTTTTCAACTAATCTCTTCCCATTTTGGCTAAAGACAGGCCATCCAAGCCAGAACTAGGAAAAAAATCACTCTTTTACAGGCTGACCCCAAAAATCGAACCTTGGGCAATTGTAAGAAGAACAAAACCCACTAACCAACCAGACTAACCTTTCGGGGTTGTATGTAGCTTTCTTCTGCTTTTTTGCTTGATCAGCTGAAAAGTAACCCCCTAAATTAATGATCAAGTTCACTTGGCATCACACAAACACGCCATATATATTGGACATTAGGAATTAGACTTTGTCCGAATTCTTTATGTTCAACCAAGCAAACTAATCATTAATGTATTCGAACGAATTATGGATTAAAATATTACCATAAGGTTTTGCCCTATGGTATGACACAATCCACACAGAAAAAAAAACAAAGAATATTTGCCAAATTCTTGTGCTAATCTCATAGACGGTTAGCTTATAACAATTCTTGTTCACGATTAATTTCACTTAAAATCTGTCATGACAAAAATTCACGATAGGGAAGAAGGATGAGCAATAATGGAATTAAGTATGTATATACATGCATATTTGGTAGTAGGCCTGTCAATGGACCGGGCCGGATCCAAATCCAATATCGACAAATCTGATAATGGCAATGCGGATCCTGATCTAAAAATATTGGATCCGGATCCGAAAATCCGGATCGGATCTATGTTTTTTTTTATTTTTTATGTCCATTTATATTTGAAGGGTTTTGTTTTCACCAATCCGGATTTGGATCGTAATCAGATCCTCGGATTCGGACTATCGGTTATCGGATCAGTAATATCAGATCCCGATTTTTAGGATCGGGCCCGGATCCAATACAGTCCATTGCTAGGCCTACTTTATAGCATGGGTAATGAAACTATCATGATTTTCTTTTTGTATTTTAAAGAATGAAACTCGACATGTTCATTCAAAAACTTGCAATAGTAACTTCTTCGATAAATATGCTAGTTTTATTGCCATCTTTTTGCGTTCTTGCTTATGATTTTTTAGTTGGGACTTTGGGATTTTGTTTTACAGTCGCCCCGCTAAAGCAAAATCCTTGCTACGGCCGGTCAAAATATAACTAAAGATTAACAATTTTTGTTCAATAATGCAGGAAGTACAGTGGGGAAAATTCAACATGGTCGAAGCAGAGCGCCGCCTATTAGCCAACGCTTTGCTTGACTTGTCAAACCAACGTTTCGTTCTCCTCTCAGAGTCTTGCATTCCCCTTTTCAACTTCTCCACCGTCTACTCTTACCTCCTGGACTCCAAACACAGCCACGTGGAGGTCTATGATTTACCGGGGCCCACCGGCCGGGGTCGATACAAAAACCGTCTGAAGCCGGTAATAGTCAAGAAGCAGTGGCGGAAGGGGTCCCAGTGGTTCGAAATCGACCGTCATCTCGCCGTGGAGGTGGTATCTGATAGAAAATATTTTCCGGCGTTTCGGAGAGTATGTAGAAGAGGCTCTTGTTATGGAGATGAGCATTACCTGCCCACACTTGTGAATTTGAGATTTGGGGGGAAGAATTCAAATAGAAGTGTGACTTGGGTTGATTGGTCAAAGGGTGGATACCATCCATTCGGCTTTAGAAGAAAACATGTGACTGTTGAGTTGTTGAAGAGGATGAGGAGTGGAAGCCAATGTGAGTACAATGGGGAGAGAACTAGGGTTTGTTTCTTGTTTGCAAGGAAGTTCTTGCCTACTACTTTGCCTAGGTTATTGAGATTCGCTCCGATCGTGATAGGCTTGACTTGATCATATCCTGAATTCGTCAGGCTGCAAGAGCTTCTTTTGGGAATTTTATACTCCAGTTTTGGCATGGATGACTTGCCTTTGACCGGACCGGTGAGGGATTAAGTTGAGGTGCCACTGACCGTCAAAAGAGGGGGAAAAAAAAAAGAAAGAAGAAAAAGACCTTAAAGGTCAACGGCACGAACCAATTCTTTCATTTGGTTTGCTATTCTTTTGTGTAATTTCAGTCTTCATTAAAAATTTATATTTTTTAAGATTCACGTGAATTGATATTCTTGAATGGCAGCTTGCTTGCGTTTGTGTTTAATTGGCTAAACAATGAAGATAGGCTTAAATAGTTCGACACTCCATATAAATTTCTTAAAATTTCTCTGTGTGGATAAAGTTTCTAAAATTTTAAGTTATCAATCATTTTTTAGGTTGCGTGTTTAAAATTGACTTTAACGACGCACATGCACACGATATTGTCTCTTGTTTGGATCTAGAAAGTAGCCACAAATACTTAAAAAAAATATATTTTATTTTGAGTATGTACATACAAGTAGTTCGGCCCCTGCTAGACGCGTACGAATTTCGGCCCCTGCTATACGCGTACGAATCTTGCATTAGCCATTGGCGCGAGAGTTTCTACGTTTAACAAGAGATTGAATGACAATGAATACAAGAATATGAGCCATGAACGGATCAAAAGATTGAAAAATTCTGTTGCCATACCTGAGAATTCTACAACCTGCAAGGCTAAATTTGAAAGCAAAAGAGAAAAATAATAATAATAATAATAATAGTCAAAGCCCTTCTATATGTACTTGGAAGATTTATAAACATTGAACAACTTTAGCTACTGCCATCAGGTGCTATTCCTCTGCTATTCGAACTCTCGACCATCGAATCAGGCGAGAGTGTCGACGGATTGCACCTCAACAGCATGACCTCGTCGGCTGGGATTTCAACCTCCTCGGTTTTTCTAAGTTTATGTGGACACCCGCTTTTTTAATTCAATTTTGAATCGCCACCCGAGTTTAAGGATCGTCACCTGAGAAACCGAACTTGAAAAAGACTCTTGTGCATTCTTTTAGAAAAAGGTTTTTTGTGGTGTCCAAAATTCAGATGACCCTTCTGAGTTGACTCTTTTCCACTGTAGCAGTGAAATTTGTCTCTCTTGGTACCTTTGCACAAGAAGAACCCGCCGTTAGCACCTAACCTGGCTAGAAGTTGGCCAGGGAAGGAACTCCGACTGTCTAGTAAGAAGACTTAGAGAGAGAAGTACCAAATGAAGTAGAGAGAATTGATTTGTAATGTGTTGTGTACCTTCTAGGGTTCTCCTCTCTTCCTTTATATAGACTCTCTTGACTTGGGCTCCAAGCTTGAGTGCGGATCGGTAATTTGGCTCGGATTACGTCACACTACAGTAACCTCCTCAAATGACACACTACGGTAACCGCCTCAAATGACATCATCCATGACGTGTCGGATGAACTGCCTTCCGCATTTCTCGTGAGTCACTTCGAGTTTACCTGGCTCGGATGACTCGTCCGGATCAATCTTTTCTCAGTGAGTTGTTTCGGGTTTACCCGGCTCCGATGACTCGTCTGGTTCAATCTCGTCTCGGCGAGTCGTTTCTGGTTTACCCGGCTCGGATGAATCGTCTGGATCAAACTCGTCTGGACCAAGACGCTGGTTCATCCTCTTTACGATTCGATTCGTACCGACTCGGCATGGTTATATTGGGATCGGTTGACACTATCTCGGTACGATCATATTGGCTCGGTTGACACCATCTCGGCACGGTCATATTGGCTCGGCTCGGTTGGAACCGTCTCGGTAGGTTCATATTGGCTCGGCTCGGTTGGAACTGTCTCGGTAGGTTCATATTGGCTCGGTTGGCGCCGTCTCAGTACGATCATATTGACTCGGCTCGGTTGGTACCGTCTCGATACGGTCTCGAATATCAACTCAGCCCATTTAAGCTTAGGATTAGGCTTCGCCTTGTTCGGGGCCTGAGCCTTTGATCTGAGCCAAGCTGTGACCTATCTGATCGTTATATTTCGGCCCACTACAATAGCCCCTCGACTCCTGCCGAAACATTTTCTTTGAGGGAGGAGTTGACATAAATATGGATCGTACCATTTTATTCTTCTTGGTAGCCGAGCTTATTTCTTCTCGTTTGGCTTCTTTGCTACAGATTGTGTTTTCGAGCCCCAGTAGACCTCAAACTCGTGGCCTAGCCAAAATTGCTCCACATGGGGGCTCGGTATTACCATCGAGTGAATATAGGAACCCGTAGAGGACAAGTTGCCGATTTGTTTATGCGCCTAGCCGAAGCCGGTTGGTATTTTTACCGAGGCAATTTTTTATTGTGCCTAGCCGAAGCCGAGGCATTTTTTTATCACGCCTAGCCGAAGCCGTTTGATATTGCTACCGAGGCGTTGTTGATTGTGCCTGACCGGAGCCGAGGCATTTTTATCACGCCTAGCCGAAGCCGTTTGGTATCTCTACCGAGGCGTTGTTGATTGTGCCTGGCCGAAGCTGAGGCATTTTTTATCATGCCTAGTCGAAGCCGTTTGGTATCTCTACTGAGGCGTTGTTGATTGATCCTGGCCGAAGCCGAGGCATTTTTATCACGCCTAGCCGAAGCCGTTTGGTATTTCTACCGAGGTGTTCTTGATTGTCCCTGGCCAAAGGCGAGGCATTTTTATCACGCCGAAGCCATTTGGTATTTCTACTAAGGCGTTGTTGATTGTGCCTGGCTGAAGCCGTTTGGTATTTCATATTGGCTCAGTTGGCACCGTCTCGGTATGGTCATATTGACTCGGCTCGGTTGGTACCGTCTCGATACGGTCTCAGATATCAACTCAATCCATTTAAGCTTAGTATTAGGCTTCGCCTTGTTCGGGGCTTGAGCCTTTGATCTGAGCCAAGCTGTGACCCATCTGATCGTTATATTTCGGCCCACTACAGTTTTTGTACTGGTCCATTATAACTGTTATATCTTGGGTTTGGGAGCTAGGTTAAGAGAGATGAAGGGTTTTATAGCACCCATCCCTCTCGCCCGACACAAGGGTCGGTCTCTACTTGGTGTTTGTAGGATTTCGAAAATGTGAGTAACAATTAAATGGGCTGAAAAGCAAGTAAAACACATAAAGTGGATACTTGTGCAATGTGAGATGAGTGTTATGGTTACACTAACATGACGTGAATTATTTTTAGCAAAAATTAGGATCAATCCTATCCTATCAGAGTGCCCCAATTAGTAAACGTACGCTCCAATGCTTAATCCGAGTGCTCGGATGCTATCCACCCATATTTCTTATTTTTACATCTTTAAAACTTTGAAATGGATTTTGAAAATGTTCCCTTTTACTCGGAATGCTTGAAAACTTTATTTTTTATGGCGTTTTATTTATTGATAGGGATGAACAGATTATTGACCAAACAAGGAGGTACTGTTAACACGAAAATAGACTAGAAAGAATCACAACATAACAGAATGTTCAAAAGTTAAGAAAATTTATGATTTTGATAAACAAGGAGCCTAGAAAGGTATTCGAGCGCTCGAGTGCCTATAGGCGTGCTCTGATACCCTCAAGGTGTTTGGGTTTTTTTATTTTTACGAATTTCACGGTAGCCTAAAGACTCCCCTCAACTTGGCCAAACAGTGGCCGAAAAGCCAGTTTTTTACCTTCTCAAAGCTTGAACAATGATTTTTGATTCTAGGTTGGAAGTTAGTGGTGTAAGGTTGGTGTTTTGAGATTGAGAGATTGATTCAAATGGATAAAAGTTGGAGTTTGGGTTTGAAGTCAAGTTTTCAGAAGGATTTTGTGAGGTTTTGGGGCCTGTAATGGTAAGGGAGTGTAGGTAAAGTATGAAGAAAAGAAAACCAATAATGTTTGAGAGTCGGAGAGAATGCAATATTTCTGATATTTGAGTGTATGTCAGGTTGTTTTTAGAGAGGAGGGTTTATATAGGCAAGAGGAGTGGAGAGGGTAATGGGGTGGTCAAAAGAAGTGGTGGAGGGCTGATGATCGAGTTAGAAAACAAGGATCCGGGTTTTAGGGGTTTAAGGGCATCTGGACGATTCCTTCCAGAGAACCCCTATTATGAGTTTTGATTGACAGGGCTATGAAAAGGGTCTCGCGCACTACAAAGTATTTGAGCGCTCGAATAGATAACCGAGCACTCGATTATAAGGTAACTAGGCGCTTGGTTTGTTGGAGGTTTTGTGGTTTTGGTTATAGTATAGGAGGGCAGGGTTGGCACTACTACAAAAATCTTAAACCATGACAGTCAAAAGATGTCATGAAACACAAAAGATGACAGTTTTAAAAATTGTCATCTTTGGAGGTGACATTAAAAGTCCAGATTTGTTATGACAGTAAAAAAAACGTCATTGAAACATATAAGATGACGGTGTAAACCTGTCATCTTTGCAATCAACAATGATGGTTTTAAACTTTCATCTTATCTATCCTCGATTCTAAAAAAAATTCCAATTCTAGTTTGAACACGTGACTCTCGTGTGACCGCCCTCGCATGGCCGCCTAGTGGAGCCCACGTGGCACCCCCGTGGCGCTTGTGTGGCGCCCACATAGCACTTGTATGGTGAGCTAATATTTACTTGCCCTAGGACTCAAACTCAAGACCTTGATTTCCTCGTGCGTGTGCATGTTACCAACTGAGCTAGCACACTTGGTGCTGACAAAAGACCAACAAAAATTTTTATACTATATTTTTGAAAAATTTTAAGCTGAACATTTTTTATGTCATTTTTAGATTCCTTAGACATTGAAAATACTTATATGTTTAATGATACTTTTTGACAGTCATCTTTTATGATCAACTTCAATGTCGGTTCTAATTAAAACTAACATTAAAAGGGCTTAGTTTCAATGTTGCTTTTAAGGAAAACTGACATTTAAAGGTTTTCCATATGGGTTTCTGAAAGCACCTTGTTTTAATGTTAGTTCTAAGCAAAAACTGACATTAAAGAAAGAGATAATGATGTCACTTTTATTCTAAATCGTCATCTTATATCGCAAAGATGTCAGTTTTTAGGATAGACTGACATCAAAACTCTACTATCATATTTTCGATGACAGTTTTACAAAAACTGTCATTGTTTCAATTTTTGGTATATCATCTTTAACCATTTTTGAAGTAGTGTGGGTATTTGGGTGCTAGGTTTGGTAATGGGGCGTTGGGTTAGTTTAAGAAGGGATTTTTGGTTTGGGTTTACCAAAAGCATTTGTTCAAGCTTGTCGAGGCAAGTTTTGGCCTATCACATCATTGGGGAGCCAATCGGCCACGGCTTAAGGGTGTTTGGAGGGTTTAAATTAGGGTGTTTATAGTTTTCCATCCTCACTTCGTATTCCCTTTAGAGTTTCCAGCACCTTTTCCATGAAGACCTCATGCCCTTCTCATTTTGCAAGCACTGAAATGCCAACTCTGCTACCTCACTTATTGTTGGGATTCCACCCCGTGTGGGCCGGATGGGCTTAGGCCCAGAGGGAGTGGATTAGGTTTTTTTGTTGTATCTCTATAAATACTCAATGAGCCTAGTTTATTGATGGGTGGTAGCACAATGTAAAGAGAGAGGCAGAGAGTGTGAGAGGGGGAGCCGGTTGTGGCTTTCCCCGGAGAGAGATACACGTGAGAACTGGTGAGGTTTCATTATTGTGAGATTATGAGTGAGTGTGTAACACAACAGGCTCAGATTTTCTCTGGATTATAGTGAAATCCCCCTCCCTGTGGAAGTAGGTCCAATTTGGCTGAACCACGTATATTGTGTGTCGTGCTTTCTCTTGTTTTACTGCTTCTGTGCGTGTGGTGCGTTGTTTGGAATCGTAACACTTATCATCTCCCTCACCTTAAACTCGGTGTAACCCTTTTTGTGAGTGATTTTTGGGTAGATGTGTATTAGGTTTTACTAGCACCAGAATTCTTAGGTAGTTGGAAGTGGATTCGGGGTAATCACTTGTTGTAAAGGTTGTCTAGCACAACTATTGGAGATAGTGCAGCAAATCTTGAGTAGGATTCTTTGCTTGATTTCTCTTCCCTACTCCTTTGCATTTTGTTTTGCATATTGAAATTGCATAAGTAATTTTACATATCCTTAAAGTTTAGATTCTTAGTAGAAGTTATTTGCATAATTGGTTAATTAGCCTCAAACATAGAACAATTTTGGTGATTTATTCACCACGCGCGCCGGACAAGTGATGGTGGGATGTTGTGACAACTGCACCATGAAACTCCCAAGGCGCGTGGCTATAAAATATCTGCGACTTGAGGTTGCACTACGAGCATAATCGTTTTTGATAAGCCAACATGTTGGGTTAGAAGCAAGGTTCTAAAAGTCGCTAGGTGCTAATCGGGCGGCCACTCCCTAACACCTAGACCGATCAATCGGCGCCTAGACATTAGTCGAATTTTTTATTTTTTATTTTTTCTTTACAATTTTCTCTTACGCCCTCCCCAAGTTTTGACAGCAAGTACATCAATATAAGTAGAACAAAACATTAACGTTCAAAGTTCAAATGAAATGAAACTAGCCGATTAATCTAGGCGGCTGACTAATTAATTGCCCGCCTAGACGGCTAATCCACCTAGCCGATTAATCCCACCTAGTGGTTGATAATCGGCTAGGGCCTAGATTACCGCCTAGACCCCTAGGCAAGGAGCCAGGGTACTGCCTAGGTGCCAATTTATCAACTGCATAGGCTGCCTTTAAGAACAGTGGTTGGAAGAGACACGAAACCCATAGTGAGGACTAGTTGACCTTGTCCATACAGGAATAACGGAGTGGCTTAAAAGACGAAGGGGTCGTGATGGTGGTGGTGGTTAGGGTTGGCCATTTCCTCCGACCCGTTTGAATTTGATCCGATCCTCGATTTGAATGGATCGGCAATATGAAGATTTGTTTGGAGACTCGATAGGATATGTGGATCTTTTTTGAAAATGTTTGGGGATCGGGTAGGGGGTGGAGATAGGCATGTCCCCTCCCCAAATCCGCTCCAAATCCATTCCCCAATCCATCCCCGCCTTGCTCTGCCCCGTCTCCGAATCCCTGAATATAGGGGTCTATTCATGAGTTATGAAACTTTTGGGTCCCACTAAATTTTTTCCAAACATTTTATTATAATTGAACTTTGTAATACAATAAATGTGATTAAATAAGAAATGCATCACTATAATTTGAATACATTCCTGTAGACACCCCAATTTGAGCCTACGAAAATCCATAGCGTCCCCGATGATGAAAATGAACTTTCAAACACTTTTTAGAGCTTAAAAGGGATGATTGGAATTTAACCAAAACCTACCAAACACTTCCAAATCAAAAACCAAAAGAAACCATTGAACCCATTCCATGCACCTGAAGCGCATTTGCATGTGCCTGAAATACTTTCCTTCAGGCGCTGGAACCTTTCTCATGCACCTGAACCAATCTCCTTGAGGCACCTCAACCATTCTCATGCACCTGAAGCATTCCCCTTTAGGTGCCTGAACCTTCCTCAGGCACCTGAAGCATTCCCTTTAGGCGCCTGAAGAGCTGCTTTAAGTGCCTGAAGCTCTTTTCCAGAATTTCAAAATTTAAGTGGGAATATATTGGATGCAATGATTATGATTTGTTTTTGCAGAATATCATCAGGGAGGAGCGTCTATACCTAAACCAACCCTTAAAATGGCCCCTAGGGGACCTTAACCAACCTTTACAGCCTTATTTAAACCCCCACACCCCTCCTTTGAAGAGGTTCCACCATTTTTCTGAAAAAAATCAGCCAAATCAGTCCTTTCCCTCTCAAGAAGACACCATAAATCAGTGTATAACCTCCATTATCCACCCAAAAAACCACCCCCATTGTTCAACCATCCATTTCAAGCTCTAAAAGGTAGTGAATCTACCTAATCAATGTGGCAAAGCTCTTGTTGAGGGAAGTCAGTAGGTTCATGTTGGTTCTTGATACCAATAATGAGCTTACAATGACTTCCATATATCAAAAGAGCATTTTTGCTTGACAGCAGCTTCAGGCACTTGAAGCAGCAGCTTCAGGCACTTGAAGCAGAAACTTCAGGCTCTGTTCACTTTCTTTTCTTTTTGTTCTAAAACGTTTTATATTGGTCTATAACTATGTTAGTGATGTTTTGTATTTCAAAATCAAACTGGATTCCTTCTGTTTTCCACTTCAAAAGGTAAAAAACCACGTTTTCAAGGGAGTAAGTGACCATCTATGGGATCAAAACCATCCATTTATCTCAAAATTCCTATTAGAGGTCATTTTCTTTGCATGAATGAATTGAAAAGCCCTTGTTTTACTTTTTTTAAATGAATGAAAAACATGTTTTATAAGGTATAACTTGTGTTTTTACGGTGCAAATGAGTCACAAATCAAGGTTTCAAGCATGGTTTCCACACAAAAGCATGCCTATACCCTTTTCCTATCAATAAGAAAGGCAAAATAGAGGCAAAAAGAAGTTTTGAGCAAGCACCTGAAGCAGCAGCTTTAGGCGCCCAGTGTCTCCTTCAGGCGCCTGAAGCACTCTTTCAGGTGCTTGAAGGAAAACAGAAGGGTCAGATTTGATTTTACCAAAAGGGTCCCTAAAAAACTTCTGTTCCATTGTATATACTGTTTGTAGTTCTTTCTGTTATTCATATCACTCCATCATCATGTTATTCCATCTTCACGATCAAATGCATTCACCTTTTATATGTTAATCATGATGATCTTCGCATACTTGTTTCTTTCACCTTGTTCATGTGGTTTGAGTTTAAGAAATAAATGCTTTGTTATCCCTTAAGCACGTAGTAGAGACCGGTTTTCATAACCGGGCGAGGGGGGTGCCTTAAAAACCTTCTCCTCTTGTAACTTAACTCCCGAACCCGAGAAATCTTGGTAAGGGTGTGCCAGTAAAAGCTTTTTCAAAACAAGGGCAAAAGAGTCATTTTCAAACCGGTTTCTCGGGTACGGTCCTTAAACCCGGGTGGCGACTCCAAAATCATATTTTCGAAACTCGGTGAATTTTTGCGGGGTGTCCACAATCCCAACTAGGTTAACATCTACTTAACTATCAATCATATGCATTTCTTAAAATAAACACAATAAAATGCAAAATAAAAACAATATTTTTCCAATCGAGCCGCTGATGTTGTTCCTATTGTAAACTTTCTTCTCGATTGAATTTAGAAAGCTTGTCGATCGGGACCCAATTTGTATTTTTTTAATGATACTTTTGATCCGATTAAATGCCTACTGATACGCGATCCACTTAATTTTTTCTACAACTGATGGATACCATAATATGTTATCTTGTTTGTGGTTCCTTTAGTTTTGAAATTAGAAATCTAGTTGATACTTGATACAACTTGAATTGAAGCTAGCAAATACTTACGCTTACACATGGATACCGTGCCGTTCCGTGCCAACGATAAATGTACCATGCTCGACGCCTCTATTTGTAACTTGATTTTAGCATTTAATTTGTAACTGAGATTCTAGATTTTTTTTAATCTTTTTTTTTTTTTTTTTTAATGATTGGATCCCCGAATCCCCGTAGGGATCCCCATTCCCCATTTGGAGTGGGGATGGAAGATGAAAATAAAGTTCCGTTGGGAATCGAGTAGTGGATGGATATCGAGAAGGGATTTGGAGATCGGGGGTGGAGATAATACTCTCCGGGCCCGATCCGTTCCCATGCCCATCCCTAGTGGTGGTTGCTTGTTGACATTTTATCCATCTAGTGGGGCTTAAGTGCTACTGGCCCAAGTGGCTTATAATTAACTTTTAAGGGATGGGCCTTCAAAATTTACAAGGGCCAGAAAGCACAACATATTTTCAGAGCCAAAACATTCTTTAATAGGAGTGATGTCATTTACCTTCCCCAGTTAAAAACCAATTTTCTTTTCTCTCTTCCATTGAAAAGGCCATCGCTTTCTTCAAGCTTCTATTATTCATCCAACACCCCTCTTTCCCTCTCTTTCTATAGACAAAATTACCTTCTCCAGAACCAAGCCAACCATCAGCTTCTCTCTCTCTACAGTGATGAATGAGAAGAACCAATTCGGCCAAGCAACCTCAACAATCAAACCATTTATTTCCATGATACATCTTTCAAGCCTCATAAAAAATTTGATTCTTTTTGCTTGTGCTTTAGCCATTGGAATCACAGGTATCTCCTACCTTAATGGTTATCCCTTCAACCACTACCTCAACAAACTCTCCCATAACATCCCGTCGGCTATCGGAACTTTTTCTACCCAAAACACACCAAGAATTGCTAATTTCCATGGTTTCCCCTTCAACCATGAGCCCAACAAACTCTCCGATGATATCCCGTCGCCTATCGAGACTTCTTCGACTCAGAACACACCACGTACTGCTAATTTCAATCAAAGAAAAGCCTTCAGTACTCGTGAAATATTGGAAGATGAAGAGTTAATGAGAAGAGCTTCAATGGTTCCTCGTACTCCCGAATTTCCAGTTGAGCATGTTGCAAAGGTTGCCTTCTTGTTTTTAACAAGAGGGGACTTACCCCTGGCGCCACTTTGGGAGAAGTTTTTTGAAGGGCATAGTGGGAAATACTCCATCTATGTCCATTCCAGTCCATCTTTTAACGGCACAGTGCCTAGAAATTCAGTGTTCTATGGCACAAGAATCCCTAGCAAGGTCAGTAACTGCGCCCTCACCCTTTTTTTTTTTTTTTTATAGTGTTAATTTTGCAACTTTTTTTTCCCCCTTGACCGAGGAGCAGTGCATTGAGAGAGCCTCGAAGAAAACTTGGTTTACGACCCCTTCCACTATATTATTTTATTTTGTGAATTGTTTTTCAAAACCACCTGAACTTTATGTATATCATTTGTCATGACTGATTGACGAGGGTAGGCGAGGCATCTCCCTTACGGAACAGGGCCTTGTACTCTTGTAGTGAGTGGCTCATTATAAGGGGGTAGTGAGCTTATCCGGCCGTCCTTTTTGATAATCAAAGTTCGGATTTTGATCTAACCAAACAAACAAATTATAAGTCTTGTTTGATTAATTAAACGCTATGGACGAGATTTTTTAACGAGGTGCGCGTTAACTGTTTAGACACATAATTTATCAAAGTGCATTGAGAGAGCCTCGAAAAAAACTTGGTTCACGACCCCTTCCACTATATTATTTTATTTTGTTAATTGTTTTTCAAAACCATCTGAACTTCATGTATATCATTTGTCATGACTGATTGACGAGGGTAGGCGAGGCATCTCCCTGACGGAACTAGGGCCTTGTAGTGAGTGGCTCATTATAAGGGGGTAGTGAGCTTATCCGGCCGTTCTTTTTGATAATCAACGTTCGGATTTTGATCTAATCAAACAAACAAATTATAAGTCTTGTTTGATTAATTAAACGCTATGGACGAGATTTTTTAACGAGGTGCACGTTAACTGTTTAGACACATAATTTATCAAAAATAAATGAATGGGATTTTTACAACTGTGGTCCACTTTCGCTTATTTTTGAAAAGGGCATACGAATATTTGGCCATTACGTGTAAAGCACGTTCCTCTACCATTTTCTTGTGGCTCTCCATATTTGACCACATCCTACGTTACATTTCAGCCACATGTAATTTTCTAAGTCTTATTTCATTCTACTTTTCTAAACTTAGAACTACAATTAATGAATTTCTTGCCATGTGCACCTCTTGTAGGTGGCTTTCTTTTCTTTTATCTTTTTCTACGGTTAGACTGTCTGGGTCAGTTTACGCGTACCTCGAGTCCTATACTAATCTCCTTCTATTCCGGTGAAAAGCAGGTCATCCATGTCAAAACTAGGATTAGAATTACACTCTCACGATCTTGCACATAATGGCCAACTAAACTAACTCTTCGGAGCAAAATTTACTGACCAATTGGACTAACCCTTCGGGTTTGTATGTATTCTTCTGCTTGTTTGCACGATCAGCTGAAAAGTAAATCCCTAAATTAACTATCAAGGTCCGAATTCCGTAAAGTCTTCCCATTATGTTTCAACCAAGCAAATTAATTATTCATGTATTCAAATGAATTAGGATTAAAAAAATACCATAAGGTTTACCCTATGGTACGTATGACACAATGCGCGCGCGCGCGCACACACACACACAAAAAAGAATACTTGCAAAAAACTTGTGCTAATTAGGATGAATAATGATACAGATACATACTTTCAGCCACGCTCTACGACACCCTCACTCACATGTGGGTGGTCCTCATATGTGCTCCCCACACCCACATGTGAGTGAGGGTGTGGTAGAATGTGCATGAAAGAATGTGTCTATATCATTTTTTAATTAAGATTGTAAAGTCGGCTAGTGTATAGCAATTCATATTCGCGATTAATTTCACGTGGTAAAATCTATGTCATGTTTCATGACGGGAAAAAATTTCACGAGAGGAAAGAAGGAAGAGTAATAATAGAATTAAGTATGTAGATAGATGCGTATTTGATAGCATGGATATATAATGAAACTACCATAAAAATTATTTAAAGAATTAAACTCAAGTCGTTACTTTGAAAAAGGCTACTTAGCCAAAAATCCAAAACATTTGACATTTTTAAAGGAAATGACAAGAAACTTTTGTAATCAAACATAAAGATAAGGGTGATGCATAATTACTAAAATAACCTCGTGCAAACTAGTTAAACGTTACTAATTTTTAAAAGTTGAAAGAATAAAAAAAAAACTCTTATATCTGGCCGACCACCACCCCACCTCCGGTGACCAAAAAACTTAGTGAAATGTCACTAATTTTTAAAATTAAAAAAAAAACTCCTCGCCTGGCTGACCACCACCCCAGGTCTGGCGACCACTTTCGGCGACCAAAAAAATTAGTGAAATGTCACTAATTTTTAAAACTTCTAATTTCGTATGGGAAATTAAAAACAAAAAAACAACTCTTACCTCCATTCGACTCTTACCTCCATTCGACCACTGCCCCACCTAAACAAACCTCCGGCGACCAAAAAATGTCACTAATTTTTAAAACTTCTAATTTTGTACGGGAATTTCACACACACAAAAAAAAATCTCCTGCCTTTGGCGGACTATCGCCCCACCTACTTCACCTTCGGCGACCAAAAAAATTAGTGAAATGTCACCAATTTTTAAAAGTTGAAAATTCAAAAAAAAAATATATAAAAAAAAGGAAAAACATCCCCTACCTCCGGCCAACCACTACCCCGCCTTCGGCGACCACTTCTGGCGACCAAAAAAATTATTGAAATGTCACTAATGTTTAAAACTTCTAATTTCATAGAAGAAATTCAGAAAAAGAAAAAAAAACTCGTACCTTCGGTTGACCAACACCCCACCTCCGCACCACCTTTGACAGACCACTTCTAGCGACCTAAAAGTTGGTGATATTTCCCTAATTTTTAAAGTTCTAATTTTGTACAAAAAGTTGAACAACTCCTGAAACTAGTGACAACTCACTAAACTTCATTAAAGCTAAAGAAATCAACGAACAAAAGTTATTTCAAATCTAGTGACAAGTCACTAAACTTCATACCTTAGTGACATTTTACTAATTTTGTACAAAAACTTGAAAAAAGCACCGGCTAGTACTCAACTCCTGAAATTAGTGACAACTTACTAAACTTCATAAAAGTTAAAAGAAATCAAGAAACAAAACTATTTCGAATCTAGTGGCAAGTCACTAAACTTCATACTTGGTTTAAAACACTTAATTTCGTACATAAAATTCCAAAAACAAATCAGCACAAACTCCACCACCTCACCTCCGCACCACCACTTCCGACGACTCAAAAAGTTAGTGACATTTCACTAATTTTTAAAAGTTTTAATTTTGTATAGGAACTTGAAAAAATCATCAACTGGTCAACTAGCGAAACTAGTGAAAACTCACTAAACTTCATATAAAGCTAAAGAAATCAACGAACAAAGTTATTTCGAATCTAGTGACAAGTACTAAACTTAAACTAAGCTATTTCAATCTCCAACAATCATCACATGAGTTAACTAGATTCATCCCTACTTAAACTTAATTAGTATTTTGTTCTAGGAACTGACTTGCTCCCAAACTCACTCTAATTAAACTTAGTGTTTTGTTCTAGGACTAAGACTTTGTCTGAATTCTTTAAAGTCTTCCCATTATGTTTCAACCAAGCAAATTAATCATTCATGTATTCAAATGAATTAGGATTGAAAAATTACCATAAGGTTTACCCTATCGTATGTATGACACAATCCACACACACAAAAAAAGAAAGAAAGAATACTTGTCAAAAACTTGTTCTAATTAAGATCTTAAAGTCGGTTAGTGTATAGCAATTCATATTCGCGATTAATTTCACGTAGTAAAATCTATGTCATGTTCCATGACGGGAAAAAATTTCACGAGAGGAAAGAAGGACGAGCAATAATGGAATTAAGTATATAGATAGATGCATATTTGATAACATGGATATATAATTAATGAAACTACCATAAAAATTATTTAAAGAATTAAACTCAAGTCGTTCTTTTGAAAAAACTTGCATTAGTAACTTTTTCCATAAACATGGTAGTTGATCCAATCAGGTGTATCTGATGGTATTTCCATCTGGGACTCATACAATTCTCCAATTTTCTGATCAAATTTTCATAATCTGAACCATCCAATGTGCTTAAAATGTGTTTTTAAGGCCGATAAATTATACAAGAATACCGGGAAAGGCTTTACCGGTATTTTTTTTTCCTACTAATTTCTTGTAGGAATCCTTAAAAAAATATTTTAAACAAATTGGACAGTTCGGATTATGAAAATTTCGTCAGCAAATATGAGTCCCTGATGGGGACCCCATTAGGTATACCTGATTGGATAATTGTTGGCTAGTTGTATTGTTATTTATTTATTTATTTTTTTATGTTCTGTTTAATATCATTATGATTTCTTATATGGGACTTGGGATTATGTTTTATAGTTGCCCCCGATAAAAATGTAAAATTAACAATTTTGTTCAACCTCGCTAACGCAAAATCCTTGCTATACGACCGGTCAAAATATAACTAAAGATTCAACAATTTCGTTCAATAATGCAGGAAGTAGCGTGGGGAAAATTCAACATGGTCGAAGCAGAGCGCCGCCTACTAGCCAACGCCTTACTTGACTTCTCAAACCAACGTTTCGTTCTCCTCTCAGAGTCTTGCATTCCCCTTTTCAACTTCTCCACCATCTACTCTTACCTCCTGGGCTCCAAAAAAAACCCACGTCGAGGTCTACGATTTACCGGGGCCCACTGGCCGCGGCCGATACAAACACCGTCTATATCCCGTAGTCATGAAAGAGCAGTGGCGGAAGGGGTCCCAGTGGTTCGAAATCGACCGTCATCTCGCCGTGGAGGTGGTATCTGATAGAAAATATTTTCCGGCGTTTAGGAGAGTATGTAGAAGAGGCTCTTGTTATGGAGATGAGCATTACCTGCCTACATTTGTGAATTTGAGATTTGGAGGGAAGAATTCAAATAGAAGTGTGACTTGGGTTGATTGGTCGAGGCGTGGAATCCATCCATTCGGGTTTAGAAGAAAACATGTGACTGTTGAGTTGTTGAAGAGGATGAGGAGTGGAAGCCAATGTGAGTACAATGGGGAGATAACTAGGGTTTGTTTCTTGTTTGCAAGGAAGTTCTTGCCTTGTGCCTTGCCTAGGTTATTGAGATTCGCACCGATTGTGATGAGCTTGAATTGACTGTATCCTTAGTTTGACTTGGCAATCTCTTGGAGTCAGGTCGCAAGAGTTTTTTTTTGGAATTCTATATATAGTCCTGGCGTGGATGACCTGCCTTTGATCGGACCAGGGGAGAGATTTAGTCAAGGTGCGCCAAAGCTAGCTGGCCTGGACACCCTGACCGCCAAACAATGAAGAAGAAAAGAGCTTAAAGATCAACTTTGTGGCACAAGAAGAAACTGAAACCAATTCTTTCATTTTGTTTTCTACTATTCTTTTTTGAATTTCAGTTTTCATTCACAAATTTTTTCAATTTTTTTTTTTTAAAATTCATGTAAAGACATATTCTTGACTGGTAGCTTGCTTGCATTTGTGTTTAATTGGCTAAACACTAAAGATAGGCTTTACTGTATCGACACTCCATGTAGAATATAAAATTAAAAGTAAAAGTCTTTGTATTCTTTTGATGGTGGTTTCCAAATAATCATTTTGACGTTTTCTTATTAGTACGAATTAAGTTTTTAAAAAATTACATGATTTAGCGAAGTGCTATTCTACGTGCAAGCAGCCATAGTGTAACTGAGGATCGAACGGTATCTGAAGGTTCTCATTCAAGTTCTCTGTGCTTGTGTCCTGATAAAATCGTTTCAATATGCTAATGATACCCGTATTGACTTCTGGTTAGTCGGACGGAACGAACATTTAGACGTGGCGTAAAGAGAATTCCTTCTATAGAAACTAAAATGGTCGGGTCAAAGACCGGATGGCTAGGTTTGATTAGCATGTAGCAGCGCATGCCAATTCTTGTGGCTTATGGACCGAATGAGGAGGTTGGGCCGAAGGACATGCCCAACTTGTTCCGTATGGCTCAAGGATTTTGGAAGTTTAGTTGGGCCAAACAATTGGTGGGCTGAAGCCCAAGAACCAACTAGTTCAGTGTGGCCTAGCCTTTAGGAACGCTCTGGGCCTGACTATTTCGAGCTGAAGCCAATGGCCCAGACCTTTCCGTGTAGGCCCAAAGACCTGTTGGATATCCACCGGGGTTGGTGGTTTCAGTTCAAGTCGAAGGGACCCGACCCATGAATCAGTCCGGGAGACCGTTACAAAGCTTTATGGAAGCAAATGGAGGTGGCTTCGTGGCAGCTAAACAGAACCTTATAAAACCTTCTAGAAGAACTACGTGGCAAAATGTCATTGGCAACATCACGTGACCAAAGCCAATAACAGCAGGTTCGGCTTCTACTACCAAAGAGAGAATCCACTTCAGATAACCAAGGGATAAACCTTCAAAAGGTACACAATTTTAGATCTGAGAAATACTTTGTGCTTAATTTCCTCTCTCCTTCAAGTACTAATTTGAGCATCGGAGTGCCCTCCAATGAGTGCAGCCAGGGCGGCACTAACTAGTTGTTCCGTTTTATAGGTTCTTGGAGTGAGGATGGGAGTCGTATTTAAACTGAAAAAGACCCGTATCGATTTTCTGGTTAGTCTGATGGAAACGATCATTTAGTCGTGGCGAAAAGAGAATTCCTTCCATAGAAACCTAGTCCTGTTTCTGGAGGACAATTTAGCAGCTCCACGACGGGAAAAACTGCCCAGTTTGTCGCTGCATTCTTGTGTTTGGCAGTTAGGATTCAATTTTTTCGAGAGTTAGTCTAGCATCTGCAGGCTTTGAATTTGTATGATAATTCTTGCCCACTTGCATGATCTAAGCACAATGTTGACACTCAAAAGTGTTGAATCAGTGGTTTTGGTTCAGTTTTGTCTTCCTTTCTTGTAATGACTCGTATCCTCTACCTTTCTAGCTAGTTTGCCAAAAATCTTCTCACATGAAACAATTTGTTGGGCTTTTGTAAATGCTAAGTACCCATGCAATTTTCTAAGAAAATTGCCCAAATACTGGGCAATTTCTGGGTGTTTTTTTTATAGGTATGTAGCCAGTGGCGTAGCCAGAAATATGTATCAGTGGGGGCACAATTCATACACCTCTTTGTTGCGGAAAAAAAATCTCTCTTTTTCTTAAGAAGCAAACATGTCTTGATTTTCTTTTAAACTTTTCTTCAACATATATTCCTATTTGAAAATTATTTACCTATTACATTACATAAAATAGCTATGGAGAAAAATAAAAAATAATTGTATGTTTTAGACAATTTCCTGTTTTTCATAAGTAAAATAATTCAACTTATAGTTCTCCATGAATTATCTTCAACTCAAAAGAGAAGTGTTATTGATAGATTTAATAAGAGAAATAAGTGCGAATGTAAAAAGAAGTCCCGCTTGACTTGCATTTATGATAATAATCATCATTTTGTAACACAAGATAGTTTCGAGGTGAAAATTGGTGAATTGAGGCTTACTTATAAGTAATTAACCCTGGGGTATATATCCTCACTTGATATCCTAATACCCTTTCTAGGGCATCCCTACTAGGTATCCTAATACCTTTTTCCATCACATTTTTAGCTGAGACTCATTCATTCATGAGTCTTGATTCCCTCATGAATATGTAGAGAAAAAATGTATTGTGATACCACGTAATGGCGCCACAAGAACATGAAATAAGTTCTCTTTTTTAAAAGATGAGATGCTCAATTGAACTTGTAATATGTTTATTTTACAAACGTAAAAAAAAAAAAAAAAATTCCCAAAATCTAGTGTGGGCCTATGCCCATACTGGTCTACACATGCCTCCGCCATTAATTGTATGTAGCACTGCTGTTTATTAAAACTACAGAGGACACGTATTTCTACGAAAGATTGAATGACAATTAATGAATACTAGAATATGAGCTATGAACAGATAAAAAGATAGTAAAATTCTGCTGCAATACCTGAGAATTCTGCAACCTGAAAGGCTAAAATTGAAAGCAAAAGGGAAAATAAAAAATAAAAATACTCAAAGCTCTTCTATATGTACTTGGAAGATATAGAAACATTGACCAACTTAGCCACTACCGTGAGGTGTTATTCCTCT
The DNA here is from genome assembly GCA_020921065.1 of Vaccinium darrowii. Classification (NCBI taxonomy): domain Eukaryota; kingdom Viridiplantae; phylum Streptophyta; class Magnoliopsida; order Ericales; family Ericaceae; genus Vaccinium; species Vaccinium darrowii. Next base: position 35,272,685 of record CM037153.1, on the reverse strand, counting down.
GCTAATCTCAACCGTGGAATCAGGCGAGAGTGTTGACCGATCGCACCTCAACAGCACGACCTCGTCGCATGGGATTTCGACCTCCTCGGCTTTTCTCAGTTTCCCATCCTCACTTTGTATTCCCTTGAGAGTTTCCAACACTGTTTCCATGGAAGGTCTCATATCCTTATCATTTTGCAAGCACTGAAATGCCAACTCTGCCACCTCACTTATCATCTCCCTCACCTTGAAGTCGGTCTCGAATCCGAGAAATGGATCGACAAGCTCGTGCAATGCGTGATTCTGGATCTTGTTTATAGCCATGGTGGATAAATTTATTTCGTGTCTATGCCTCGTGATGTCCACGGCAGGTTGCGATGATATGAGCTCAATCAAAACAACTGCAAAGCTGTAAACATCGCTCTTGACAGTAAGCTGGTAGCATTCATGGTATTCGGGGTCCACGTACCCGGGAGTACCCTGTGGAGCAGTTGAGACGTGGCTAACGTTGTTTGGGAACAGGCGGGAGAGACCGAAATCTGCTACTTTAACACAAAAGTTGCTGTCAAGGAGAATGTTGTTGGTTTTCACATCTCTGTGAATGACGTCGGAAGCGTGGAGATAGGCCAACGCGGTTGCAGTTTCTACGGCAATGCTCATTCTGGTCGTCCACGAGAGCGACCCGGGTTTTGCTCGGTCTCCGTGGAGATGATCTGCAACCGTGCCGTTTGGAACGTATTCATATACAAGTAGGAGTTCACGACAATGGCGCGATGTGCACCCGTATAGGGATACTAGGTTTTGGTGGCGGAGCCGGGCAAGGATCTCGACTTCGTTCATGAATTGCTCCATCCTCTTGTAGTTATGCTCGTACAATCTCTTGACAGCAACGACACGGCCGTCTTTGAGTTTACCTAATCAAGTACATGGGACATTGGGTTTCACTTGCGTGACCAAAAAACCTACAGCTGAAAATTGCACAGAATACTCGTAAGGGGGCGAGCTTGCGCTGTGCACCCCTTGTAAGTATTTTGTGCAATTTTTGCTATACAGGAAGCGAAATTGTCGAACGGAGCATACAAATAATCTTTTCCCTTGTATAAACAGGATATATTGTCTTCCGTATTACCTTGGTATACAGTGCCGAATCCTCCATCTCCCAGTTCTTTCTTGGGATCAAAATTGCCGGTGGCTTTCTCGAGTTCACTGTACTTAAAAATATGGACTCCATAGAAGGCGCTGGACTGTTCAAGATCCGTCGTTGAAGAGGGACGAGAAAAGACGTTTCGAGAGGTCCAAGGCGAAGTACCATAGCGTTTTTTGTGCCGTCTTTGATGCAGAAAGATAAGAACACCCACGACAAGGAGAGTAAAACCTGAGGCTCCAAACGCTGCACAAGAAAAATATTGTGAGATTGCTGTACTTTACCATGTTTGGCCAAAGAGAAAGCAGAAGTAATTTAACCGTCGGGGCGCATTACCTATTGCAAACTTCAGTTTAACGTCCCTTTTGTTCCCTGCTGCGAAAATAATTAAAACAGGACAACCCATTACTACGAATCTTATCGCTAAAGAATGAATTGTAATGCCAAATAAATCTGGATGATTTTTCGGTAGTAGAATTCAGTTTCGTGATTCAGTTTCTGTCATTCATATGAATTGTAATGCCAAATAAATCTGGACGATTTTTCGGTAGGAGAATTCAGTTCGTGATTCAGTTTCTGTCATTCAAAAGTTGAGGCTTTCAGAGATGAGTTACAGCATCAAGAATTAACCTTGTACTCCAGTTCTCTAAACCAAACAAACAAAAAACTCATCTTGTTTCATTCAATTGCCTTCTATATCTTGTCTGATAAATTCTTGCTCTTATTACATAGTTTCTGACTTTCTGTACAAATTGGTTAGTACTATTACTGGCATGATCACAAAAGAATTCCATACTCTACGTTGCTATATACATAGCAACCCGTATATGGGTACCCAAGTGTGGTGTACGCCCCTCATTTTCCATATCATAGATCTGACGAATTCTTTTTCGAAAAGTGTGTTATCTATTGCACTACCATCACCTACGTAGTACCGACACTTTCGCCAAAAGGTCACATAAGGTGTCGAACACTTGACAGACACCAACAATGGCGGAAACAAATAGTGGGATTGGTCCTTGCAAGTCTCTTGGGGTGTATAAAAAGTACCTATATTTGCGTGGGACAAAACTCCCTGAAGTATCAGTTATCAATAATTTTTTAGTTCGCGTGTGTACGATTCAATGACGATTATGTATATACACATAATTTCTCCCCTTCATCAGACTTGTCAAGTGAATCGTACAATATACTTGGTGTTATAATGTAGAAATAACTGTGGTTAGGCCTTGCTGAGTCCAAATCGTGCGTCTGTTACTGGACACCGACATTTTTTATACACTTTCCGAACATTTGTCCGACACTCAAGTAAGAAGTGTACGTCTTATGTTTTATCTCGACTTTTTCTATTTGGACATTCCGGGATACTCTAATACACGCAAAGTCACTCTTACGACACAAGGATCTTTCTTCAATGCGATAGATGATGATTGGATATTGTAGGACACATACGAGTGACAAAATGGTTTTCGCAGAGAAACTTTTGTGAATTGTGTACAGATTTTACGGTGTTTTGATTTTAATTGGAGGCTTCTCTTCTTTTTTTTTTTTTTTGATTTTTTAAAACTTGTATAATAACATATGCATGCATATTTTACTAAGCGTGCCCCCAACCTGGGGTCCACAAGTTTGTGGAAATTTCCGTGTTGGCGGGTCGGTGTCGTGAAAAGGAAATTGCACCAGCCTAGACTTGACAATTTGGAAGCTGACTTTGAATTAAAGAGGAATATTCCTTACATTTTCTTATATGGAGAATTGACTTGTTCAAACGTACCTAGTACTTAGGATAGAGAATGCTAATAAGATGCCTCAGGAATTCAAAGTTCACAACATTGGATTATGTGAACGTTTGAATATTCGAATTATGGAAGTTTCAACTGTTCATCAAATTTGACTTCCTTAGTAAAAGTCAACAAAAAGAAAGATATCGGAAACTTCGACGAAATGATGTTACCGTCTTTACCCCTCTGAGCCGTGCTACAAACACAATAATATACGCAAATTAAATATCAACATGGCATTGCTTCACCGGGAGTTGAATCAACCTACCTAATGACCAATGGCCCACATTTGGATGTTGTACAAATTATTTTAATTCTAGACTCTCTCTTTTTGCTTATTAAAACATTCAACAAAGTACCGGTACTATAAGACATTTCATGTCATGTGTTTGTTTCTAAAAACCTCAAGAACAGAGTCGTGAGCCCTGCAAGTATTAACTACGGAACAATCTAAAATCAGTCCAATGGGCTGTCAATAAGATCATTATTTGACCTGTAAAATTGTAATTTTATCGGTAATACACTCTTACCAGTTAAAGAATGGTTTAATTGACAGCCCAATAGGCTGCCAATAGAAAGATTGATTAACTAAACACATCCTGTGCAAATTATTCTATTGGGACGTTAGCTCTCCGAACTAATCACCACTCTAGCGTTTCCGACTAAGGGGGTGTTCCACTAACTAGTTTTTTCCAAAAACTAGTTTTTCTCAAAAACCAAGACAAGTCATCCTCTCACAATACATCACATAACACAAAAACCAAGGCAGTTTTAAAACAAAACTACCTTAGTGGAACACCCCCTAAATCAGCGAACGAAATTCTAGCAGTGGTGTCACTGCGTTGTGATCTATGGCACGGTTGTGAATCGCTGTATGAAAAGGTTAAAAAATGTCGAGCGTGGTGTAGCAGTACGGAGAGTATCGCGGAACACTAGTTAATGAAAAATCATAACAAAGACCCTGAAAATCAACTATATATACCTATGACCTGAAATGAGCAGAAGAGAAATTAAAGGGGATGCGTACCACGCTTATGACAAACAAAATCGTCCCAATTCGGTTCACAAGTCCCACCTGAACCCTCGCACTTCGAGCAATTCACAATATAATCGGCGTCATACAGTACCGCAAATCCCTGGCGCAACCCCTCTTGAAGTGGCAATAATCCTTGTAAAATTTCGACCAAGGTCGCCTGGGAAACGGGCACTTTAAGACTCGTACACGATATCGAATGCTCAAGCTCATTATAAAAAGACTCGGCCACGTAAAACCCATGGCTCTCTGTCCCACCTGTTTCGCACGTAAAATTATTCCCAAAAACCGAAATCTCTGAGGTGCAATTGTAGAATACAAAGAGGTTCTCGTTCATCGGACCGTTATGCAGCAAGTTGTCAAATGTGACGTTATGCAACTCCTGGGTACAATGATTTGGCCAGAGGTCCGAGCTTGCAATAGTAATTGTCTGACCGGCTTGATTCATATCTTTCACGCGAAAAATCCGGTTGTTGATTTCAATAGTTGGGTACTCGTTGTCTTGGCACTTCAATTCGAATGATCGGTAGCCGCATTCTTGGGGGCGATAATCTCCCCAAAAAGGGTAGCCAACGTTTTGGAAGTTTTCACCGCAATTGAAGTTGCGAGCACAGGTGGTGTCGTCGTCTTGGCTGTAACATGTTGAAATTACAGCCGAGACGACGATAATGAAGAAGAAGGTGGTGGTGGTGGAGGAATGCATTTGCAGAGATGGGTATGTTTGGTGAGGAATGGATTGGTGGTATAAGGAATGATTTTCTAAAGGGAGGAAAGGGATGGTTACCAAAAAGAAAATAGGAGGAAAGTGATGGTAAGAGACTGAGTCTTGTAAATCACTTAATACGACAAAATTGTAAGCAAACAGGGCAATTTGTTTTGAAGGGGAAAGGTATGGCTGCTAATGTTAGACCACTATTTCACTCGTTTGGGGAAATTTCCAATTTGGTTTGACTTTTCCTCAGCGGCAGACGTAAGAAATTGACAGTTATCTCATATAGTAAGATGCTTTTTCCATACGCCTCTGCCGATTTGCATTGAAGGGGTCTCCGTGAGATTTCAAACCTATTGGTAACAGAGCGGGTCTATTCCACTCCACATGAAAAAGTTTACAAGTTACAACCCACGATGATAGACTCATTAAAAGGCTACACGATGACGGATCTAAGAAGAGGCTACACGTGAGAGACATTAAAACGGGCTAAACGTGAGGGGGCTGTCAAGGAAATTTAATTCCACATTGCCTATTTATGGAATGAGTAATCACTTAATATCACGAGAGACCTTTCCACTCATTGCTAATTAGTTTTGAGATGAATATAAAGTTTTTACACGGTATATGTGTATAGTGTGACAGATGCGGTCATGTGGGTGATGTAAAAAAAGGTCCGGCCAAATCGCGTTAATCTTTTGAATTGGTGTCTATGTTGAGCTTGGCTTAAGCAAGTGGTCACCGGAAAAAACCGAAAACACCCCGTTCAAATTCTGCCCCCAAAAAAAATACTCTATTTGAAATCCCTTTTTGAACACACGGTTAGATTAGTCTCGTTGAGACGATTTGGGAAAGTATTGCACGCCTCCATACGACATCAGTGTGAGCCGCACCTTCCGGTCAAAGCCAGAAACTTAGAGATGCTGATGTGGTGTCCAATTAGTGTCACGTCAATGACACATCGTTGCCCTGTCAATACCAATATACCACGCCACCCACCACATCTACAATGGGGGTTCACCTGAGGGGCCAAATTAGTGCAATGTCAATGACACATCGTTGCCCTGTCGATACCAGTATACCACGCCACCCACCACATCTACAATGTGGGTCGGAAAATGCCAAGTCAATCTGAGCCACTCATTTTTGAATTCTAGGTACTTTATGGGTAAATTTTATGTGCATGTAGCACTCCTGATGTGGGTCCACCTGAGGGGCCAAATCAGTGCCACTTCAACACAAGTTTTGATTCAGCAGTATAGTCAGCTAAAATAATATTCGTGAAAGAACATTCTTAGAATCAAATATTCTCTAGCGGAAAACCATATCTTAGAATCATTTTTCGCGATTTTCAGAGCCGTTCTAAGTATGATCTTGGACATGTGAACCATGATTCCCAACTAGTCTCAGCATTTTGGATCCAACCATGTGTTTTGGCTTTCGAGATATTCAACTCCAAAACTTCTGTTTTGTGTGTTTCACACCCCTGATGGCCTATATTTGAAGATTAAGTCAATTGGTAGTCCCAAGCTTTGAGGGCACATAAGAAAGATGGTAGAGGTTAGTCCAAGCTACGTTATTTTGACACTTTGACAGCCACCAATTATGCAAGAGTTAGAAGCCAATGATGGAGGATGTGTTGTGTAGCAAGGATTTATTTGGCCCTTTGGAGCTCAATGGTGTCAAACCAATAGAAAACATAGCTAATAAAGAGGATATTGGATTTGAAACTCAACAATGGTAATTAATTTTCGGACATACGAGCAAGTTTTGAAACTTTGGTGCTCAGCTCACTCGCATCGATATGAAGTTCAACAACAAGACGTAGCTATAGGCTCAACACTTGGCACTGCCTTGCAAGACGATTAAGAGACTTTGGTGGTTTCTCTCAATAACTCAAAACGGGAAGGAAAAAAGTCTTACTTTAAAAATAGTTGGAGTGATTGTGAACATTACTCGTTGTAAGGGTTTTTCTAGCACCCGTGAACCTAGAAAGTGTTACTATTGGAGATAGTGCAGCAAATCCCAAGTTGGACACTTGGGGAGTGGACTAGGACGTGAAGTTGCGGAACGAACCACAATAAATCTTTGTGTTTGATTTCTCTCTTCCCTTTACTCTTTATTTTCTGTCATATATTATTATATGCGCGCTTGAATTGATTTAATTTTATTATTGGGTGTTGCATATAGTTACTTTTTTTTTATTCTGCATTATTTTCAAGATACACAATTCAACCTCTTTCTTTGTGTTGCTATCTGGGCTAACAGGATCAAGCGCTTACCATCTCATCAAAACCCGCGGGCGTCAGTGAAGGCGCAACTTTATTTCCTTATTCCTTATCGTGCCTAAGCGCCAACGGGTTAACTGAGACTTGGCCCTCTTAGCCTCCGCCGAACAATCTCCCCTCCAGCACCTGCCCACAAGCAGCATGCTATCCAGGAGAGTTGAACCCTTGACATTGGCTCTGATACCACTTGTTAGTGAAGACACAACTTTATTTCTTTATTCCTTATCGCGTCTAAGTCCCAATGGGTCAACTGAGACTTGGTCCACCTGGCCTCCGCCTAACAAAGTCCTAACGGAATAATTCATGATATTTTTGGTAAGTAAAGATAAATCATGGTGATATGTTGTTATCTCAGAGAGAGGACCAATCTTTTTCAACTACGATATTGTCAAATGGACAGTTCCCCAAAATTACTCAGAATCAGTGTCTCAAATGCGCTCCTCATTGGATCTGAGCCACTAATTTCATTTTATAAGTAATTCTTTTGGATAACTATTGTGGATATGTAGCACTACTGCTGTTGTTAGATATAACTCCATCGGCAATGCTGTTGTGAACAGGTAACAATATATTTGAGAAAGAATACCATCCCTGATAAATCAATTGTGATGTAGCTATCGAAGTTAGATATTTTTTGACCAAAAGATTAATCCTACATCCCGAGCCGGCCTAACTAGTAGAATGGACCCTAAAATTAAAGTTGATATTCTTGTTTTTATCGGATTATTATAACGGTTCCAAAATAGTAGAATGGACCCTAAAATTGTTAAAATAAAATTTTGAGGGCTTAAAGCGGCCATATCTTGAGCTTTAACTCAGAATCGGCCTTGCAAATGCCCAATAGAAATGTCCTACAATGGTACTCCTTCCATCCCATAATAATAGTTCTTGCGAAAAGACGTAAATAATACTTAAGTACATGATTTGTTGAGTATTTGCGCATCAAATTAAAAATCTCTTTAATTAGGCGGAAAAAAATTTAAAAAAATCATGAAAGGAATTAACTTATTTTTCAATAAAAAAATTTCGACTTTTTGTGTGGACCGTACTACTCTCATTTTGAGACCGCGGAGTAAAATAAAGCGATCAATGGAGATGCAGAAATGCTGTAAGGTCTGCTGCTTTTCCACCTGCCAGTTGAATACTACGACCAGGACTAGGCTCTCACTGCATATGGGACCAAAGAATTTACATCCTGCGTTCAAAATGTGGGGCCTACGCAATGGGACCAAGTTTTGACAATTACTAGGAGTATCACCTACTAATCCTAATCAACTTCTGATTCAACTATGGAAAGTAATCAGAGTGATCAGATTCAACAGCTAAACCTAATCATCCATTATCTCACCAAATCATCTAAATTAAGCTAACAATGAACAAAAATCCGTTGTACTTTGTGTGTTCGAGTTATAAAAAAAAAATTTGAAAAATGACGTACCTTTGCACGTATCATTAGTGCGTATCGATCCATCGGAGCAAAAGCACAAGAAATCCTCATTGGCGTAATCAAACCCGCACAGCCCCATTGACGCCTCACACGGGCCGCACGACGGCGCCTGCCGCCAATCGAGCACGAACCCTTCGTTCATGGCCCCACCAAACCCCTCAATCAAACTGTTGTTCGCACCGATCTCCGAGTCCATCACCGTCACCACCACCTTCTCTTCACAAAAATCGTACCAATGATCAAGCGGCCACGCTGGCTCCGTCCCGTTCACAAAAACAAAGGAATCTTTAACACTTGATGATAAGCACTCTATGGGATTGGGAAGGGCTTCGGGATACCAGACACTCACATTGCAATTAAAGTAAAAACTAAGGTTCAAATCTCGTCTGTTGTATGAGAGGGGCAACGTTTGGATTGTAACGTTGTGAAGCCGCCTGGGGCACGTTGGGTTAGCGGTGACGGCTACATCAACGAGGGTGAGGGTATTATCGGTATAACTGATGTTTTTCACGTAATACGAGTCACCTCCGAGGTTGATTATTGTATTTTCTTCGTTGGAGCAACTGAGATTAAACCCTGGGTAGCCACAGTATTGGTTGGAGGTGGTGTTACTCGTTAGCCAAAAAGGGTAGCTGATGATAACTCCGCCGCAAACGTGGGAGGGGCAGTTTGAAGCAAACGCCTTGCTGCCATCGGAAGTCTTGGAGAAGATGGAGGAGACAGAGAGGAGAAGGAAGAAGACGAGAGGTTTTGGCATGGTGGTAATGTTGGCTTTGAACTAATCAACATTAGAAAGTGATGGTTGAACATATATATATGGTCTTGGTATTGTCTGATTACGAAATTGTCCCTCCATAAATTTTAGTCCTTAGAAGTTAGAAACGTTATAATTTGCATGGTGCATCGGCAAGTGATGGAGCCAGAGGGGGGCCAGTAGGGGCGGTCGCCCCTGCAAGGGAAAAAAACCCTCTACTATTGTATAGGGAAAACAAGAATGTTCCTATGAATTATATAGGCTCGCCCCTGCAAAGTATTTTAGAAAATAAATTCGTCCCTGCATAGTGAAATTCCTGGCTCCGTCCTTGCCGGCAACTAATTGACATAGGACTGTAAACGAACCGAGCTGCTCGCGAGCAACTCGTAGCGTGGCTAGGCTCAGCTCGTTTAATAATCGAGCCGATCTCGAGCTTGAGTTTTACTAAACGAGCTTGGTAAAACTCGGCTCGGCTCAGTTTGTTTATATAGCCTTGGCTCGTTTAAGGAAGCTCATTTAGTAATTTATCCTAGCTTGGCTCGTTAAGAGCCCGACTAGTTTATGTACGAGTCGAGCTCTGGCTCCTTTTTTTTTTTTTTTTGACTCAGCTCAACTCAACTTGTTTGCACCCCTAACAGTAAGATTGGTTCTAATGATTATTAAATGTGCACGCTAGCTTGCTCGGACACCTTAACTTATTAAAAGAAACTTGTATGCAATTGGAATAATTCCTCATGACTCATGCAATTTACTATAGGGTATAGGGTTTTGTTATATAAAATATATCCCTTTATATATGTAATATGTATGTCAATTTTATTGTCTTCTTCAAGGTGGTTGTTGGAATTGACTTTTTATTTGTTAATTTCTTCTTACACATGGTATGTAACTTTCTCCGTCCCATTTAATAGTTTCATATTTTTATTTTGGGCCGTCCCAAAATATACTTTAACTTTTTAAAATTAAACAAAGAATCTTGGTGAAATTTCATTCTTACCCTTGCATTTACATGTAAGTAGTACTATATGCATAATTACATCAATCAAATTTTGAATTGCTCAACTCTATTATATTCGACAATAGTAGTAAAAAATAAATAAAGGGTATAACTGAAAACTGAAATTTTTCTGGAGCAATCATTTTGTTTTTCTTAAAAAGTTAGAATCACCAAAACGGACTATCAAAATAGAAAAAAATTTCAGTGCCGAAACAGGCATTAGCTGGCACTGCCATGTTGTGCCCATCAGCTCATCTGGGCCGTCCATCCGTGTTGTGGATGGCCCAAATTTGTTGGGGTTGTTCGGTGGCATTTTTGTAATTTCAAGGGGTAAAATATTTACCCCAATAAATATGGACCGTCCATAACATGAATGGATGACCCGGATAAGCTGACGAATCCCATGTGGCAGTGCCAGCTGGTTTCATCAAAATAGGACGGAAAAAATATTTGTTGTGTGTTTACATTAGTGTAAAATAAAAAAGAAGAGTGACAAGATAGAAGGATAGACTAGTCATTCAATTTCAAAAATATTGGCCATGATCTAGGAATTGAAAGACAATTTGGGTTTGGTTACCAAACCAATCTTGAACAAAAATGTGGGGGCCGGCCAATTAGAAATACATTGGAATGAATCATTATAGCAAAGAGGAGTGAGGTATGTCCTTTGAATTCAATTCATGTGGATGCATTCATCAGAAGGACACAAACCACGCGTCTAATTGTTGACTGAGTTTGCTGAGGATTTGAATGGTTAACATTTTTGTGTGTTTTAATCAGAGAAAGTAAATACTATTAATAATCAATAAACACAGCTTTCATGAGTCCATGACACAATAAAATATATGATGGTAGAATATGAAACAGGGGGTGTTGCGCAGACTCGTCCTGTGCAGCGTGCTGTGCGGCCTATTTCGGCACCGCTCCGGCACCGTTCCGACAATCAGAGATGGCCACCGTGTAGAGATCGTCGAGTACTACATGTGCATCAAAAATCAACTCGATCCGATATCGTTAGGTGCCTCATCGGAACACAAATAAGTTGAAAAAAATGGTTCAATGGCTTTCATCCAGTGTTCCAAGACATGTGTTCCAATTTTTTTCAACTTATTTGTGTTCCGATGAGGCACTTAACGATATCCGATAGAGTTGATTTTTGGTACGCATGTAGTACTCGACGAGGTCTACACGGTGGACGTCTCTGATCGTCGGAATGGTGCCAGAGCGGCGCCAAAATAGGCCGCACAGCACGCTGCGTACCTCCCCCAGTTCCACTCTACCGTTCTAAAAAAAATATCCCCTCCATCCTAATTTGTTTGTCAAATCTGATGTATGTGACACTTACAAATCCTCTATATCGATCAGAGGAGTAACATTTATGAAGTTTTATAAAATTTTGAATTTTTTTTTCTAACAGAACTAATTGAGATCTATGATCTATCAAACAAAATCGATATATAAACACTACTATATAGCGAAACATATAGACAATATATCTAGAGGTTCGAAATAAGCCTTGCTATGGGTACACTATTTGGTGCACGCCTAATACACACCGTATTGTTTGGTTTGAATTTTCCCTCTGCGGCAGACGTAAGAAATTGACACTTAGGCCTCGTTTGTTTGGCCGGAGATAAATGGATGAGATATGAAATCCCATGGGATATGGGTGGGATATGAAATCCTTGGGATATTGCTCAGGATATCAATGGATGGGAAAAATTCATATCCGGTGTTTGTATTCGACGGGATTCTATTGGCCATACGGATGGGGAGAAAAACTTGGTAGGGATTCCATATCCCATGCAAAAAAAAGAGAACAAACATTGGAAAATGGGGCCTTCCCCCCCCAAAAAAAAAAAAATGCCCCCAAACAAACAAGGCCTTATGTCATGCAGTAAGATGTTTTTTTCATACGCTTCTGCCCGATTTGTATTGAAGGAGTTTTGGCTTCTTCTCTTTGTTGCTCTTGTACATGTATGTTGGAAATTTTTATTTCCAATCTAAAGCTCTTGGTATCAGAGCGGGTCTATTTCACTCCGCATATGAAAAAGTTTACAATCCACAATGATAGACTCATTAAAAGGTTGCACGATGATGGATCTAAGAAGAGACTACACGTGAGAGACATCAAAATGGGGTGCACGCGAAGGGGATGAGTGAAATGAGTGATCACTTAATAATTAATACGAGGTACCTTTCCACTCATTGCTAATTAGTTTTTGAGTTAGATATAAAGTTTTTACATGGGGGAGTATTTGAAATCTTTTTGTGAACACAAGGTTAGATTCGCTTGTTGAGACGATTTGGAGAACTATTGCACGCCTCCTTACGGCATCGGTGTGAGCTGCACTTTCTGGTCAAAGCTAGAATTTTTTGGGTCAAACCTAAAAATTAACTCTACGCATTGCTGAGTACTTCAAGCGTGCCCAGGAAGTTGGGCAGGCTGATGTGGCGTCCAATCAGCGCTACGTCAATGACACATCGTTGCCCTGTCAAGACCATTCCTACCACGCCACCCACCATATACAATGTGGGCCCACCTGAGGGGCCAAATCAGTGCCACGTCAACAAAAAATTGTTGAGTTAGCAGTATTGTCAGCTAAAAGAATATTCCTGACATAATATTCTTTGACGGGAGTGGAATAATCTCTCGCAGAAAATCATACTGTATTTTAGAACACATTTTTTGCGATTTCTGGAGCTGTTTTAACTTAATTTTGGACATGTGAATAACGATTTCGGGAGTGGAATAATTTCTCGACTGTTCGAATGATGTTATGAATCAGAGGCTTACGAGCACTTTTACTAGCACGGAAGTTCACGATGCTCTCATGTCTATGCATCCAACCAAATCTCCTGGAGTCGATGGTATGACAGCCCTTTTCTTTCAGACATATTGGCATATATTGGGATCGGATATCACAACAGCTATCCAAGGCTTTTTTCATGGTGGTTTTTTACTTCGCAGTCTTAATCAAACCCTTATCTCGCTCATACCCAAAATTGATTGTCCCACCAAACCTTCTCAGTTTCGTCCAATTAGTTTGTGCAACGTTCTTTACAAATTAATTACGAAAATCCTGGCTAATAGGCTACGACTCATTCTCCCTAGCATCATCTCGGAAAACCAAAGTGCCTTTATTGGAGGGAGGCAAATCTCTGACAATATTTTAGTTGCTCATGAGGTTATGCACACGCTTAAAAATAGAAGATATGGGCGAAAGGGTTGGTTTGCTCTCAAGCTGGACATGGCCAAAGCATATGACAGGCTCGAGTGGGAATTTATCGAGGGTGTCTTGCGAAAATTTGGGTTCAATCAGCAGTGGGTTTCTTGGGTCATGGAATGTATCCGGACAGTGTCATTTTCTGTGGTGATAAATGGCGAGAAAGGTGAATTTTTCCAGCCAAAACGTGGCCTTAGACAAGGCTGCCCCTTATCCCCTTACCTTTTCATTCTGTGCGCAGAGGGCTTTCACTATCTTTTGCAAACAACAGCGATTAGTGGACAGATGCGAGGGATTAAAATTGGCAAGGAATGTCCATCTATTTCGCATCTCTTTTTTGCTGACGATTCAGTTGTATTTGGAGAGGCCACAGTGGAGAATTGCCATGTCATTAATGGGATCCTAGAGCGCTATGAACGAGCATCGGGACAGGTGGTCAATCGAGATAAATCATCACTATTTTTCAGCCCAAACACCATAGGTTCCACAAAGACAGAGATTGGTGATGTCTTGAACATTCGTTGCGAGCAAGGTGGAGGAAAGTACTTAGGGCTTCCGTCTATCATTGGCAAATCTAAGAAAGCTGTCTTTGCGTATGTCAAGGATAGAGTTAGGAAGAAGGTTCAGGGATGGAAAGAAGTGAAGCTCAACCAAGCTAGCAGAGAGGTTCTTCTTAAGTCGATTGTAATGGCGATGCCCAACTACGTTATGCAGTGTTTCCTTCTTCCGAAAGGCTTCTGTCGTGAATTGTGTAAGATCATTAGCCGTTTTTGGTGGGGGAGCAAGGAGGGAGAACGAAAATTGCACTGGGTTAATTGGAATAAGTTATGTGATAGTAAAGCTGATGGTGGGATGGGCTTTCGGGACCTCCACGCTTTCAACCTCGCTTTCCTAGCCAAACAAGGATGGCGATTGATTGAAGGACAACCTACCTTGTTCCAGAAGATTTTCAGAGGTAAATATTTTCACAACTCATCCTTTTGGGAAGCCACATGTCCGGGAACATCTTCGTGGGCCTGGCGTAGCATTATTGCTGGTAGGGAGGTTCTTCGTCGGGGATGGAGATGGCGGGTAGGTAATGGGGACTCCATCAACATCTGGACAGATTCGTGGGTGCCGCGCTCATGCTCTTTCAAGATTCTAAACTGCCCTCCTTTTGATTCTAATCTGCCCCCTCTTCCTCAAAAAGTGGCGGACCTCATTGATATTCACACGCATGACTGGAAGGAAGCTCTGATCAGGGGGATTTTTGGGCCAGCAGATGCTGACGACATTTTAGCTATTCGGGTTAGTCAGCAGGGTGTACCGGATAGAGGGGTTTGGCACTATACTGAGAATGGGAAGTTTACTGTTCGCTCAGCTTATTATGTGGCGAAATCTATATCCTTTGCTAGGACCTCATCGGAGAGAGGAGAATCGAGTTCTGGAAACCTGAATGAATCGGATTGGAAACTCATTTGGCGTTTACATGTTCCCAACAAGGTTCGAAATTTCGTTTGGAGATGCTCTCATAATGCGTTGGCTGTGGCGGCTAATCTTTATCGGAGACAACTTGGGAATGATCCCTATTGTTCCTACTGTCGCAAAGCGCTGGAGACCATTGAACATACTTTATTTTGTTGCAAACGCGCAAAGGAAGTCTGGAAACTATGCCCAGCCCCTATTAATTTTTCTGGTTCTTGGAAAGGAATGACGTTTGGCCAATGGTGGATATCTTTGTCTCGAGGTAATACATCCGATGATAGAGCCTTAGCAGCATTTGTTTGTTGGTTTGTATGGAAAAATAGGAATCAATGGCAGTTTGAAGGCCAACAATGGGAACCGACGATAGTATTTGAGAAAGCAAAGGCGGCGTGGAAAGAGTATAGTACAGTTTGCGAGCTCACAAAGCCGAAGGGTCGCCCTTGCTCCATCTCCCTTCCTTCAGTATGGCAGCCCCCTCCTCTTGACTGGATAAAAATTAATGTCGACGGTGCTCTGGATTCTCAGAACGGGTTTGGTAGTGTGGGTTTGATTGCTCGTACCTCATCAGGCACAATTGTGGAAGCACGCATGATCAAGTTTCAAGGCTCTTTTTCTCCTCGGGTTATTGAAGGCATGGGTTTCCGGTTTGCTGTCACTACGGCCATGGAAAGGAATTGGAATCAAATTATTGTGGAAGGTGACGCACTCCAGATTGTTCATGCTCTCTCTCAGACTTGCTCTTATGTCGACTGTGAGGCCATAGTTTTCGATTGTCTGCGACTTGTTTCAAATTTTTCCTCTTGTCATTTCTCTTATGCTAATCGCTTATGTAATAGGGTAGCCCATAGGTTGGCTAGATCATCCCTACAGGGTTCTGGGACGATGGACTGGAGGGGTAATTTTCCCCAATGGTTGTCATCCTTGGCTCTTGAAGATGTTAGGGCTTTAGCCCCCTCTACTATTTAGCAATAAAATCATCTTCGCTCTTGACAAAAAAAAAAAAAAAGAATAACGATTCCCAACTAGTGTTTCGGATCCAACCAAGTGTTTCGTTTTTCGACATTCAACTACAATTAAAACTTCTGGTTTGGGTGTTTTACACCCTTGAGGGGATATCTTAAGGTTTTAAAGTTAATTGGCAGTCCCAAGGGACATTATTTTTGTGATTTTGTGCTTTGAGGCGAGCTAACCAAGATGATAGAGGTTAGTGCAATAACAACAATTACAATAACAGAATATATCTAGTCCCTAATCATGGGGGGGATGTGCGAGATTGATTGGAGACAAACCTAACCTTTGGTAATATGCACAAAGTGGCTGTTCTCAAAATACTACTGAAACAGTGCCCCCGCTAAACCTCCAAGAACCGAGGAACTACATGGACGTTTTGCTGTAGAGCCATGTCCCCAAATCAAAGCCGAAAGGCATCACGGAGGGCAGGCCTAGAGACCCAAATGTTATGTGCTCATTACCATGCTTCCTTCATTCATGGTCCGGATCATCTCACTAATAGGCACTTAAATAGAGGTTAGTGCAAGCTCCATTATATTGTTGACACTTGACAGCCACCAATTATGTAAGTTAGAAGTTGATGATGGAGGATATGTTGTACTGCAAGGATTTATTTGGCCCTTTAGAGCTCAATGATGTCAAACCAATAGAAACGAAGGCGGGAGATGAGAAGAAATTTAATCGAAAGACGATTGAGCTTATCCAAGAGTCTATTGGACACGAGATCCATCCCTACAAAACCCGAAAAATTGACACCTACACTCTTTCAACGTAGATGTTGGCGCGTATATATCAATAGAAAACATTGCTAATACGGCACTATTAATGAGGAGGCCAGCTAGTGAATTTGAAACTCAATAATGGTAATCAATTTCCGGACATACGAGAGAGTTTTGAGACTTGGTGACTCAGCTCACTAGCATCGATTTGAAGTTCAACAGCGAGACATAGGCTCAATTTTTACCTAGCACTACCTTGCAAGATGATTAAGAGACTTTGGTAGTTTCTCTCAATAACTCAGAACCGAAAGGAAAGTTGGCTATTAGTATGGTCAAGGATGCCATGTTCAATAAGAAGGCATGAAGGAAGGAACTGGCACTTCGAACCGTGAAGATATGCAGAACTTGGTAGTTGACGAGGGAGGCAGGACACAGGAATAAAGCAGAGGAAGTTCAAGTTAGGGATCAAGGTTTAGAGGTTGCACTATTACATGCTTTTATTGCAAACAGAAGAGGCACATCGAGGGACATCGCCCCAACTGCAAAGCAGACAAAGGAAATGGCCAAAATTTTGAAGCAGCAAGCATTTAAGACTTTCAGGAATAGAAACAGGCATTTCTGGTTGCTGCAGTAGACTCAAGAAAGTTCAATCCACCTGTATGCCAACAAGAAAAGATTTGCAATTTACAAGGCACAGAGAATTGTAAGGATGGCCAACCACTCAACTAGAGAAATTGGTGGCAGATGGACAGTTTGATTTTGTATATCATACGGAAAAAGTATAAGGCTAACAGATGTCCGATGTTGTTTTGAAATTGAAAAAGAATGTATTTCTCTCAAGATGCTGGATTTAAAGAGTCGTACTTTCTCAGCAAGCGAACAAGTTATAAATGTCTCAAGGGGATACAGTCGAGGGCTGCAAGGTAAAAAGACTAGTCAATTGTAGAAGTTGGAGTGGAGTGTTCTGACAGGAGAAGCTGCTGTAGAACACAGACCAAATGGCATAGGCACGAAACAAGTAAACAAAGAATAAGACAGTCACACAAATGACCATGGGACAAGCGAAAGACAAATTGCAGGGCCTAAGGCAATTCCCATGCATGAAATGGAGAATCCAAAGGTATTCAAGGGCTCTGGGAAGTTCATAAGGATGCTCAGAGTATTGAGATGAGGTTCATAAAAATATGTCGTTTGCATCACACACTATATATATTGTTCAGAGGGGGTGATTGTTGGCTTTACCTCCCAAGCCTAACGGGAAATCAAAAGGTGGACCCTAGACTCTAGAGTGATTCTGTAACAATCAAAATATGAGATAGTTCCCTCCTACAGATCGTTGTGTTATTCGGCGCCTATCATCATCTGCGCTGAATTTGCTTTGAAGGAGTCTTACCTCTTCTCTTTGTTGTTCCTATATACTCCCTTCGTCTTAATTTGCTTGCCCCTTTTGGGGAAGTGAGTTTCTATGGAGAGAGTATGTGACATTTAATTGAGTTTGACTTTCTCAATTTACCCTTATTTAATGCAGGGTTGACATGACACTTTAGTGTAAAAAAAAAAGAACGGGTAAAGGGGTAATGTTACACAACCTTCTATGTTTATTTTTCAAAGTGGACATTTTTTTGGGAAAATCAAAAAATGAAAGACGAACCAGCGATTTGAGACAAAAGAAATGTGCAAGTATGACATGTGTAGTACTGTGAGAGTCTTGAGTGACACACATAGGAGGGTTAATAGGATACATGAAAAGTATTTCCGAAAGGCAAATGAACGGCTTAGATTTTTGTGATCGTGAATTTGAACCATTCATTCCCCTTTCCTGAACATATTCGGATATACTTTTCATTAGTAACATTTTTGTACAGACAAGTGAGACGAACATGACAATAGAGAAAGAGAGAGAGTTCCGTATGTAACTTCAATATTTTTGGTGGCGCATCAAAATAGTACTCCACTTTTCTTTGTGAAGTAGGCATCTGGCCAATCTAATTTAATCTCTCGTGCCTCTGTTGTTTGTTTGATGCCCGATCCCAATCTGTAAGACTAACATCTCTAGTGCACGCATTTCGGAAAGCGTGTACTTTGCGCGCACAAAATAATGTGTTTATAAGATTTATTTTTTTATTTAATGAGATATTTAAATTGGATTGTGAATGCTAATATAATAGATTTTGTGTACAAAATGCACGGAAACCCCAAAAGGGCAAGTAATTTGGGATGAAGGGAGTATAACAATTTTATTTCCTATCTAGTCCTCTTGACTCTAATTTCCCATGATGATTAATTCTGTTATATAATCACAATCTAGTGATGAACCCGTGCTATGCACAGATAAGAGCAACAAATGACATTAAGTGTATTTAAAAGGCATATGCCACAATCCTTAACAATTTGCATAGTTGTTTTAACAATAGAGAAGACAAACAACATTCATAATTCGATGAATAGAAGCTCTTTTAATTTCTACATGTGGAGGGAACCTTGGCATGAACATGTCGTTAGATATCAGTATATAACTATGTGAATTTTAAATTTTATGAAAAATGCAGTGTAAGCAATAAGTTTCCTGGATATTTCCTAATATTTTTTCTTTTATAAATTGGAACGTGTATCAATTCTATATACTCGTATATGTTCAACTCTATTTTTTATGGTGTTGGTAACACAATTCATTTTAGCCTTATATATGTTAAAAATGTAGTCCTAATTGCACTCCCTTTCAACCAAATATATAGTGCATTAAGAATTTGCCATTTTTACATCTTTTCTAAGCTATTAATTGCAATTTGCTGTTTTCAAGTATTTCTCTACTTTGAAGAAAATATTCTTTTACTCCAACCTATCCTCTATTTCCTTCTCTATTTTGGAGAACAAATTTTGGGTAGAAGAAAGAGAAGATCCTCCGAAATTAGTGTTTGAATATAAAATGCAAAAATGATTAGATTTGAAGTGAGAGTGAATAATGTTTGGAGGAAAAACTGATAACACGTTTGAAATAAAGATGAATATTCTGTGATTGGAATTTGTATGAATTGTAAAGTTCTTTATATTCACTTTCTGATTGAAAAAATGTTATTTTCATCCTCTCAAATAAAGAAATAGATGATGTTGGGTCGGAACAGGTAACAACAAGAAAACCATCCCTGATAAATCAATTGTAATGTAGCTATGGAAGGTAGATATTTTTTGACCTAATTAAAGAATACCCTTATTACACGTGCAGAGCCGGTCCTGACTTTTCAGGAACCAAAAGCAAAAATTAAAAATGATACTTTTTTTTATTGAACTATTATAAAAGTACCAAAATAGAATGGATCCTTAAAATGGATAATTTTTTTAGGGCTTAAAGCGGCCGCATTTTGAGCTTTAACTCAGAATCGTCTCTGTACATGTCCAATAGAAATGCCCGGCCTACAATTATGATACTCTTTCCATCCCAAAATAATAGTTCTTGCAAAAAGACGTGTAAATTTTGAATAAACTAATTAAAGAGTATATTTGTCCCAAAATGATACTTACGTACACGATTTGTTGAGTATTTTCGCATCAAATTAAAAGATCTTTTTAATTAGGTGGGAAATTTTAAAAAAAATTAGATTGACACGTCTTTTAGGTTTTGAGACAGAGGAGTACAATAAAGTGAGCAATGGAGATGCTGAAATCTCGTAAGGTCTGCTGCTTTTCCACTTGCCAATACGACGACCAGGACTAGTTCTCACTGCATGTGAGACCAAATAATTTACTACATACGTTCAAACGTGGGGCCTACGCAATGGGACCAAGTTTTGACAATTACTAGGGGTATCACCTAATCCTAATCAACTACGTAAAGTAGTCATTCAGAATGATCAGATTCAATAGCTAGCTAAACCTAATCAACTCACCAAATTCGTTGTATTTTGTGTGTTCGAGCTAAAAAAATAAATGTTCGCCCACTAAACAAAAATGAAAAACGACATACCTTTGCACATATCATTAATTCGTGTGGATCCATCGGAGCAAAAGCACAAGAAATCCTCATTCGAGTTATTATACCCGCACAGCCCCTTTGACGCCTCACACGTGCGGCACGACGACGCCTGCCGCCAATCGAGCACGAACCCGTCCTTCATGGACGCATTAACCCCCTCAATCAAAATGTTCACCGAGTCCACCACCGTTACCACCACCTTCTCTTCACAAAAATCGTACCAAGTTTCAAACCTCTCCGTCTCCGTCCCGTTCACAAAAACATAGGAATCATAATCATTTGATGATAAGCACTCTATGGGAGGGACTCCATCGAGTGCTTCCAATCCCGAGAGAGTACTGCAATTAAAGTAAAAACTAAGGTTCAAATCTTGTCTGTTGTATGAGAGGGGCACCATTTGGATTGTAACGTTGTGACGCGGCCTGGGGCATGTTGGGTTAGCGGTGACAGCTACATCGACGAGGGTGAGAGTTTTATCGGTATAACTGATGTTTTTCACGTAATACGAGTTGCCTGAGAGGTTGATGATAGGTGTTTCTTCATTGAAGCAAGTGAGATTGAACCTTGGGTAACCACAGTAATGATTGGAGGTGGTGTCACTCGTTAGCCAAAAAGGGTAGCTGATGTTAACTCCGCCGCAAACGTGGGAGGGGCAGTTTGAAGCAAGCGCCTCGCTGCCACCGGAAGTATTGGAGAAGAAGAAGATAGGGGAGAGAGAGAGGAGAAGGAAGAAGATGAGAGGTTTTGGCATGGTGGCAATGTTGGGTTTGAACAAATCAAACATGTGAAAATGATGGTTGAACAGACATATATATATATATATAGGTGGACGGACTTCGTACGTGCTATCAACTTAATTAGGGCAATTGAACCTCGTAGGTGCTATTAACTCATTTAGGGCTGGCCTATATAGAGTTTTGCTTTGACTTTAACAGGAGCCCTGCTATTGGACGATGGAATTGGTCTTCCAAGATTAGTCAAGGTGCACGAGAGCTGGCATGAATACCTGGTTATAAAAAAAAAACATATATACTATATAATCTGCTATTGGGTGATTATAAAATTGTCCTTCATAAACTTTAGTCCTCAGAAGATGGGACATAATTTGGTGCATCTGGTACTATATATAGGCCGGTATAGGGTTTTGTAATATAATGTATACTGTATCTATTTTATTGTCTTATTCAAGTGAATTGTTGGAATTGACTTTTCATTTGCTAGTTTCTTGTTACACATGGTATACACTTCTCTGTCCCATTTGATAGTTCTATATTTTATTTTGGACTTTCCCAAAATACCTTTGAACTTTTAAAAAATTAAACACAGAATCTTGGTAAAATTTCATCCTTACCCGTGCGTTTAAATGAAAGTAGTACTATATACATAACTGCATCAGTCAAATTTGAATTGCTAAATAAATAAAGGGTATAACTGAAAAGTGAATTTTTTCTAAAGCAATCATTTTGTTTTCTTAAAAAGTTGGAATCACAAAAAGGGAGTACTATCAAAATGGGACGGTAGGAGTATTTATTGTGTGTTTATCTTAACAGAAAATAAAAAAAGAAGTGACAAGATAAAAGAAGGATAGACTAATCATTCAATTGGGAAAATATTGGCCATGATCTAGGAATTGAAAGACATTTTGGTTTTGGTTACCAACTTGGAGAACCAATCTTGAACACAAATGTGGGGGCCGGCCAATTAGAACGAGTCATTAATTTAGCCGGCAACCAAAATGAACTTGTACTGTAATAAGTGCCTGGCAAAGAGAAGAGTGAGGTATGTCCTTTGAATTCACGTGCATGCTTTCATTAGAAAGACACAAACCACGCGGCTACTTGTTGACTGAGTTTAGTTTACTAAGGATTTGTTTGGTCAACATTTTGTGTGGGGGTTTTCTAATCAGAGAGAGTCAATAATACTATTAATAATCGATAAACACAGTTTTCATGACACTATAAAATATGATGGTAGAATATGAGACCCGTTGTCCTAATTTGTTTGTCAATTTCAACGTGCGTGACACTTACAAATTCTTTATGTCTTAGAGAAAGAGCAGCAACTTGGTCAAATTTGGAGAAAATATAAAATACCCAAGGTAGCATAGCATAGAAGCTTTTGGATTTGGAGCTATGTTTTTGAGTTTCACTTAGCCATTTTACCTAAGAATGACATATACCTAACTTGTTGGTGATCCTATTAGGAGTACAATTTACGAAGTTTTATAAAATTTTAATTTCTTTTTTGAAATAGAACTGATTGAGATCTATTAAACAAGATTCATATATAGACACTATTATATATTTACAAACATATAGACAATACACCTAGAGGTCTGAAATGAGCCTTACTATGGGTACACTATTTAGTGCACACCTACCACACCGCGTTTTGTGAGACCCATTTCGGAATTCCACACAAATGATCGGAGTCACTCAACTTTTTCAAAATATACTTTTGCGGATCCTTATAAAAATCAGCTTAGTCGGATATTGGTAAGAGCTTGATCGATTTTTCACTCAATTTCCAGTCAGAAAATTGAGCAAATAACTGATCAAGCCTCTATTGATATCCGATCGAGCTGATGTTTTACAAAGATCCTTAAAAAGAAACATTTTAAATAAATTGAGAGGTCTCGATCATTTGTGTGGAACGCGGAGATGGGCTCCGCACAACGCAATGTGCATTTGCTGTACACCAAATGATGTACCCATAGTTTTATTGGTTCGAAATAGTGAAAGTGGAAAAAAAAATTAGAATAGAAATAGAATGTGCAAAACGCTTCATGGTTGCATCACCATGATACCATGCTCAATAGTCAAGACTGTCATCACTTGATCTGGGTCCTATAACTGGTGGAGGAAGAGAAGCACCTAACACAATATATGCTTCGATTTCAAAAGCACTCATGGCAAATATAATCCCTTGAATGCTTTTCCAGATAAAATTTTAACTCTGCCTGGACCATTCAAGCCCCCTGATAAGGTTCCAAGCATCATAGCCCCAATGGATCCATGCGTTCAATGTTCATGACTGTCCGCGGAGTAAGGCTCCTTTCCACGATCACTTAAAGAGTATTGTATCCTGAATTAGTTTAATATTGAGCTAATTGTGTATTGGTGTATAAGCCCAAATCAACCAAGGAGATGTATGCAGGGACGAACCCAAACAAGGCAAGTCACGTGCCCCCACTCAATTTCCCCTTTTTAAAAAAAAATTTATTAGAAATCAAGCAAGAATACCAAACCATTACAGTGATTAATTAGACATTGGATTGTGTATGAAAAACCACTATATATTGCCTCTTTCTTGTTAAATTAGGGCTTTTAAATCTTCTCGGTTAACTAAGTAAATGAGTATCTTTTATTGATTCAATTTGGGCTTTCAAATTCAATGTCCGGTGATTGTTTGAAAAAGTTAGGGCCTTTGACGTGTCATAGACTAATTGGCAAGAGTACTTAGATTTTTAAATTTTTGTACTTATATTTTGATGCATTTTGTTTCCAGCGGAAGTCTTTGAGAAGAAGATGGATGAGAGAAAAGGAGAAGAAAGAAGGTGAGAGCTAGGTTCAGGCTTGTTGTAAATGAATGTTGTGTTTGAGTTGATCAAATATTACAGCATGATGGATGAACTAATGGAGTAATGGGTATATACATGCCTTGCTATTGCTTGATTACAAAATTGTCCCTTCCTAAATTCTAGTGGTCCCTAGAAGATGGCAGAAGGCTAGATTGACTTTCAACTTTATAAATTTACATATAAAGAAGGGGCCCGTTCCGGGGACACATAAAAAGACACTCCATCTCAGCCCTTCAAACCAATGGCTGAGATTAAAACTTATCAAAACAACTTCTTTCTCCCAAATCATACCCACACCCTAAAATTTACTCTATCTTCTTCCCCAAAACATTCCCACATGACTACTGGCAAACCGTAACCCTAGCAGCCACCACCACCGGTCCACCGCCAATCATCGCAGCCCCCTGTTTTCAAAGCAACCCAGCGGCAGCTACTGCCAGCCAAGAACCACAAGACCCTCAAAATTTTCAACCCAAAAGTTGAATCATTGAAATAACCACCATAAAAAATCAAGCAATTGAAGCTCAAATCAACTCAAATCACTCAAACGAGTCGAAGGCAAGAGCGTGTCTATTTATAAAACTTTTTCGACCCAATAGGAAAATTCTTCACTTGGGTTTAGTGAATTCGATCGTCCTCCGTTTAATGTTAACTTCAACATTTTTCAATTCCTTAGGAGTGTTGCGTCTGGTTCTAGTATCTTCTTTCAGTAAAGAATAATATTTGATTTGAGACTATTGACACCATGAAAGTACAAGATAAAAAAGCGAAATGCCCTATTGGGTTCTCAGCCAATAGGCCAACGCATTTGGTACATCCTCATCCTGGTAGGGAAAATTTTGGACCATTTGTCAATTTCCCCTCTTTTTCATTGAAATGAGAGAGAGAGAGAGAGAGAGAGAGAGAGAGAGAGAGAGAACGAATATAGGTCACTGGAGAATGGGGACTGGGGTCACTGGAAATGGAGGTGCCGGAGTGGAGAAGGGGGAAGGCGAGGGTCTGTGTAGGGAGAGGGTGAGTGAGAAAGATAAGGTGTGGTGGGTTAGAAAGGGGGAGTGTTTGTTTAATCTCAGCCATTGGCTTAAAGAGCTAAGATGGAAAATCTTTTTATGTGTTTTTTCATGTGTCCACGGAACCTGCCCCTATAAAAAAAAACATTATATTAGCATAAGTAAAAATAAAAAGAAGAGCGACAAGATAAAAAATTTTGGAGAAAATAATTGTTCAGTTAGAAAAATCTTGGCGGATTTGAAAGACATTTTGGGTGCTATTACCAGTTTTGAAGTTGAAAACTGTAAGAGGGTGAGATTAGTTCAGTACGTAAACCAAGACTAAGCTAATTAGGGACGAGAATAATGAATGATTAGACAAGGGACTAAGAAGAAATCTGTGAAACTGGTGAAGGACAAGGCTAGACAGTAGAAAGAACCATTGGTAGGATTCCCCCTTTGAACAAGAGTGAATGCTCTCTAGAGAATGTTTTCTCTCTCTAAAATCATTCTCGAAGTTCGTAAAAAAAGGTCCCTAGAAAGGTGGGAGGGGGCAAACTTTACACATACAAGGTCTTGCTGTTGTGTGATTACAAAATTGCCCCTCAATCCCTGTGTTATACTTGGTCCTTAGAAATTGGATACAATTCGGTGCATTCTTCCCTTTTCTTCTTCCAGTAATAAACCACCCTTTTCTTTCTTCTTCCTTGCTCATTCTTCCCTAAATTTCCTATTTGTGTCTATCAATGTCCTTAAGGAAAACTGATGATTTCATCAGAAAGACGGAAACAACGCGGCTCCTTGTTGATTAATATTGGGAAGTTTAGGTTCTTCCAATGAGTAAAATTCAAGTTCATTAAAGATGGATAAACACAGTTTACAATATTTTTTGTTAGAACATGTGTGAAGGTTAAGTCCCACATTGGAAAAATAGAAAAAAGGTTGGACCTTAATATACAATTGGATGACTCACCACTTACAAGGCTTAGCCTTTTAAGTGGATATGGGTCATTTAGTGTATATTGGGCCCAACGAACGTGGTGGACTCCGTGGATACTCCCTAGAAGCTTGGCCCTTGTGCACGCCGGCGCAGCGGAAGCGATGGAGGGATCGATGCATCTTTCTAAACTCCCAACAAGTGGGATTTACGTGGTTCCCCCCAAGCACGAAGCTCTAGAGGTACGTCCACGGGCGAAGAGCGAGAGAGGATTCACTATGAACGGGGAGAAATACACAGAGCCGGCTATACCCGTAACTCTCAGTTGAAGCACCCAACAGATATCTAGGGCCAAAGTCTCGAGAATACAAAAGAGACACACAAAACCCTAATATCCAATCCCATGAACTAAAGACTATCAATGGAACGACCAAGAAACCCTAACACATTACGGGAAACCCCATGGGGACTCTCTCAAAGGGATTCACTCAAGAAGTCCAAAGGCCTAGGAGGCCACAAGGCTCATATTTATAAGAATAAGATATCCTAAACGCAATAGGAAATCCTAAATATAATAGGAAATCCTAAACACAATAGGAAATTCTCCAAAAAAGGAAATTCAAGGCACAATTCCAACAATTCTCCACCTTGACTTGAATTCCATTGAACTCAACACCATAGAGCAATCCTCTCACCAAACCACTACTCTTCTCCAAACACACCTTACGGGGTAGCCCAGCACGGGCGATCGCTGACGGCACCAACGAGCAAGGCTAAAGCACGACTGCTTGACCTTACAAATGCGACTCAGGAAACCTAGCCGCACATGCCTCCAAATTGAGCCTCCATCTTCAAACGGGCACCAACCACCCAACGCATCCCTCAAGGATGCAAACGAAGATCCGCTCAAGCTCCACCTAGAACAAAACACTAAACTCCACCACGAAGTAAATGGCCCAAACGAGCAACCATCTTCAAACGAGCACCGACCACCCAACGCATCCATTACGATGTAACAGAAGACTTGCTCAAACTCCCCATGGAGCTAATAACCCAAATGAGCAACCATCTTCAAACGGGCACAGACCACCCAATGCATCCATTACGATGCAACAGAAGACTTGCTCAAACTCCCCAACGGAGCTAATAACTCAAATGAGCAACCATCTTCAAACGGGTACTGTCCACCCAACGCATCCATTACTGATGCAACAGAAGACTTGCTACGCATCCATTACTGATGCAACAGAAGACTTGCTCAAACTCCCCAACGGAGCTAATAACCCAAATGAGCAACCATCTTCAAACGGGTACCGTCCACCCAACGCATCCATTACTGATACAACAGAAGACTTGCTCAAACTCCCCACGGAGCAAATATGCGAAACTTGCATACGCCAAATAGTTGAACCGGATCCAAATCTCCACGGCGATACCCAACATGAAGCACTATATAGCAGCCTCCATAACAGTATCCAAAAGGAGCATAAATAATAATCCGATTTAACTCATCAAAATAGTCTTTTAATGGGCATACCTCCTTCATACGAAACGCATAAAGGCACTGCTTCAAATCCAAAATTCTCCCAAAATCACCTTCTTACAGAGATCCTCGAACAAACTATCCTGCATATCAACAGGCTTCTTCAACTTCCCCCAACAAAGCCTTGTGAGTTCCTTGTTGCACCAAACTTCTCAACTTCGAAACAAGTCGCCATGAAGACGCAGCAACGCACAACCCACGCAGCGAAAGCCTCGAATTGAACCCACGCAACCCATTTTTCTTGATAACTCAGGCTGAGATATCTCCAGTAGTAATTCTGAGGACTAGATCAATCAATCTCACCGTCCCCTAGTGGACCCCAATGACAGCCATTCTTTACATGACTCAATGCAAATTCGTAAAAAAAAGGACAGCAAACTATGTGCAAAACACTCTGTGGCTGAATCTTGCCTTATGACTTTTTTAGAGCGATCGTAGGGAGCAGCCGGCATTGTGTTCCTAGTACTATTCTTAGTTTCACCACAAATATCCGATAGTTGAACATCATTCAACTCGAGGAATTAAAGGTCCGATTCTTTGACAGTTCTAATCATTTGATTTGGATGATGAGTCACATTTACAAAGCCAAAGGGACTACTAAATTTTGCAAGAAAGATGACTTCAATATTACTCGACAGTAATTTTAGCTTACTACTGAATCTAGATTTTGCCCAAAAAAATGGTTTGCATTATGATTTCGGCTTTAATATAGCAACGGGTATGAATACTTGCCCTTAGATGGTCAGAAATTGGCTCAATTTTTTAGTTTAAAAAAAATTCATTCACGGAAAGCAATTTTTTTATTATGTGTTGACTCCTTTGGCCCGACTCGGATTTGATTTTGAACTCCAAAGTTTTGTTTTTATGTTTCTTTGCAAATTTTGGAGTTGGATTTGGTAATATTTTTATGGACTGCTGTTGAATGGAAATGTTTTCATATTGGTGGCTTTAATTTGAGTTCCAGGAAGCTAGAATCAGGGAAAGAGTATTGATTCCAAATATCAGATAAACTGAATAAAGGATTTTTAATCTATCAGACTGTAGGGAATTGAGAACATTATGGAAATATTGGATTCAACCCCAAGGACAATACCTGGAAAAAAGTCTAAATGAGACCTGTAATCTCCTTCGCTGGCTGTATTCCAATTAAGTTCAACTGTGAAGGCATGAAATTGACACCCTACTTTCCCATAGTAAGTCTTGACCTGAGCCAAGTTTGTCACTTGTGCAACAAACATGAAAATGCTAACAATAGGCCACAGGCCCACAAATAGTTTTTTTTTTGGGTTAAATAATAGGCCACAAATAGTTGTTGAGGAAGAACTGATTAACTTACAAACTAAAGGTTGACCCATCGCATTTGAGGCCTCATAGTTTCTTTTTTGAACATTACAACCTCACCAAGTTTTGATCAACATATGCCAAGGAACATAAGAGATTAAAAATTAATTAACTGACCAAATTTTTGTGGGAGAATTTTGTGATCTTGGGAAGTTGACATTTTGTTTTTTCCCGTAAAAGGATGCGTGCATTGTGACATGAGTGTAGACTGCGTAGTGGAAGAATCAACTGGCGCTCCTGAGGGAGAAGACAAGAAAGGCTTAGGTGGGATTTGCAAAAGCTCCAGGCTCCCTTCTAACATCTCCAACACTCGACCCATTGATGGCCGATGTGAAGGATCAATTTGTATGCACCACAAGCCAACTATTATCATCTTCCTTGTACTTGCATTTGCCTCATCACCCGTAATCCCATCCGATCTGAGTTCTTCATCTAGCTCAAGACGCTTGTATACCCAATGTGGAAAGTATGTTTCACTCGTATGATCAACCTCAACACTAATATTGTTCTTTCTTTCTCCAACCATTTCTAGAACCATCATTCCATAGCTATACACATCAGACTTGTGTGAAACCCCACCAAAATTTCTGCTAAATACTTCTGGGGCAATGTATCCTGCTGTTCCTCTAGCACCAAGCAATGATATGATACTCTCTTTTTGTGGGCACAATTTAGCAAGGCCAAAATCAGATATCTTTGGGCAGAAGTCCTCATTTAGAAGAATATTATGAGGCTTAATGTCAAAATGTAAAATTCGTGTGTTACAACCACGGTGTAAGTACTCCAACCCTCGGGCAATTCCAACCGCAATTTGGTACAATGCATCCCAACCCAACTGGTGATTTGTCAAGGAACCACCACCATGAATGAATTTATCAAGTGATCCGTTAGGCATGAACTCGTATATGAGAGCTTTGTGGCGACTCTCAAAACAGAACCCTAGAAGAGTCACAATATGAACATGAGAAGTTCTACTAATGGTTGCGACCTCATTAATGAACTCATCTCCATTGCCTTTCAACCCTTTCAGAACCTTCACTGCAACGAGGCAACCATTTTTTAACTTTCCTTTGTAGACACAGCCAAAGCCACCCTGGCCTAGTTTAGTTCTGAAGGAGTCGGTAATTTTCTTAATTTCGGAATAAGTGTATCTTTTCGGAGAAAGCGACCCACAATTTTTTAGAAATTCCTCAATGATTCGTGCGTTCTCCGTCTTAGTTTTCCAAAAGAACATGGATTCACTTGGTCTGAGCTTCTTGACGATAATGCAGAGCAACAAAGTTATCATAATCCCACCAATAGAGACAACTGAAGCACAATTTCAAATAGATGGTAATGTATCAATAATAAGTCTAGAATATCTTCCTAGTACTTGTAAACCTAGAGAAGTATAATGGCAAGCGGAAAAGGGAATCTCTCTGGCATTTGAGTGAAAAACTAAGCAAATGAACAATACCTGTTCCGAGAATCAATGCTAAGTGACTTCTTCCTAAGTTACTTCTTCCTGCTAAATTGTTGAAGAGTGAAAAAAAAAAACTGTTAGACGAGTTTAGAAAGAATAGTGAATGAACAGGGATTTCAAATAAGCCCTAGGGATGTTTTGGCTAAATAATTGAGTTAGATTATTTTTTTTTGTGAATTATTGATTCGTCTCGATGAGAGGAACCTAAAAACTAAAAATTTATGATCAAAATCTTAAAAAATTCATTTAGTTCTGTTACTTTTTGGATTATTTTTGCCTTTATTCACAAAAAAATTAGATTGGTTAATACTTGTTACAATTTTCATTCATCTCATTGAGACAAACCAATAATCCAACAAAAATTGAAGCAAAATCGACAAATGTGAATTTTTTTGAACAAGGACAAAAAAGTAATCTAGTTCAATTACTTAGCTAAAACATCCCTAAATCAACCCCAGAAATATCAGTGCGTCCTTTCTTGTTAATATAGACTGGAACTCCCCAAAGTCACCCGGACATGGGCCTAATCTAAAGAATATTTTTACCTTTTCTTAAAATGACTGCATCACTCAACTCTAACACAACCTTTGTACTACTCTCTCTTGAAGATGTTGAAAATTAATCTTGATTGGTAAGGAGAGTGTATGAAGGATGAAGAAAAGTAAACTCGAACAGTAACCCTTGAAAAACACATGGTGAATTGTTTAACATCAGGATTTAAGATTAAGGTGTGTTTTGGTCTAAAAAGTCAGTTGGTTTATTTTTCATCTTTATTTGATTTTTTTTTTCGTGTTTTTTATTTTACATCAACTTTTTATGTTTTGGTTCGTCTCGGCGAGAGGAATCAAAAAAATAAAAAATTATAATCGAAGCTTAAATTTTTTTTTGAATAAAGACAAAAATAAGTCAAAAAGACAGCTTTTACACTTTTTTTCGATCTTATTCAAAAAATTGAGAGTTCTAATTATAATCTTTTACCTTTTTGGATTCCTCTCGTTGAGACGAACCAATAATATACAAAAAAAATCAATGCAAAACTAAAAAATGCAAAAAAAAAAAAAAAAAAAAAATCAAATAAAGATAAAAAAAAAATAAGTCAAATTGGCTTTTTAAGCCAAAACACACCTAAGATTGAAAATGTGACCAAACTGCCCAAACAAATGGAGTCTACATGTAAAACAATTTCTCCATAATTTTTACAACCAAACAAGTGAATACAAGTAAAATATTTTATGGTAAAATGTTTTACATCCAGACAAACGGAGTCTAAGCTTTCGTGATGGCTTTCGTAATTTGTTCAATAAGTGAGAGTTCATCTCATCTTTGTTTTATCTTCTTGTTTCCTATAAATTGGCATGTAATCTAATTATGTAAGGCATGCAAGAAATACAAGCGAACGTGAGAGGAAGAGAGAGTGAGAAATTAAGGAACCCAGTTCCTCTGTTATTTGTAATAGTAAGAGTGCTCGTGTGATAATATATACAATTTGGTGTATCATTTTGTGGCAATCTCCTATATTTCTTGCACCAACAGCAAAAACCCCTCCCGGACTTGGGTTTCCTAGTCCATAAAATTGAAGGTTAAACCCATTACAATTGATAATAGAAGAACTAAATTGAGACTAATATGAAACTAGAGAGACAATCGGTGCAATTGACCCTTGATTTAATGGCTTACAACTTGACATGGTATTTAGCTTGGAAAATTTGTTAATAGGACTTTCGGAAGTCGACGAAAACAGATTGCGGGGGTTACTTTCTTCTTCTACCGTGGAATGGTCCTTAGGGATCGAAAAAGACTCCTTTGAGAGAGTTTCCTACCGGCTTTCCTCGTTGATCCGCCACCACAATGGTGACCTTGACCCATTGGCACACGCATGATGTAAAATAAGTAGCGGCCCAATTCTATAATCAGTTGGACCGGTCGAAGACCCGGAAGCCCAAACAACTTTTAATTGAAAATTGCCAAATTCGGCAATTTATCGATGAGCCCGGAATAGGACCAAACTTGGTAGGCTGAAGCAGAATCGCATTGCGGTCAATACTCATCACCCTAAGTCGTGGATTTCGACCAAATTCCTTTGTTTAGGCTTTCAATTTACTCCTTGTTATTTTGCTATTTTAGGTAATATTTAGATTACGAATTACTCTTAGTGTGTAATTCCGTTTTTATTGATTCCAGTTGGAAAAGTCTTAGAATTATTTCTATTTTTCAATTTTGGGAGTTTCCCTAATTTTCTAGATATTTTATTTTTTAGTAGTTTTTCAGGGTTTGCTAGGGTTTCCTTATAAAAGGGCTTGTAATCTCTAATATTCAGCAACTTTTATTCAATAACAATTTCAGAGTTAATCACTTTCTTCATGTAAATTCAAGAACTCTCCAGGATTTGAGACATATCTTCGTTTGAACTAGTATGCTAACTAGTTTTTCGTGAATTCCGCTGCGTCAGCGCGCGCCCTCTCTCTCTCTCTCTCTGTGTGTCTCTCTCTTTCCAACTTATATGAAACTATCAGGCCCAGCCCTAAGATTTACGAGGTCCCAGTCATGTTTTGAAAATTGGGTCTCTTAATTTTTCTATACAAATTATTTTTTTGAGATGAGATACAAAATGGCCTTGTGTTACAATTGGACATTGCTTGTAATAGTGTGAGAACCAAAGGTCACAGGTTCCAACCTCACCGCCCTATTGTTTTGTAACAAATTTTTGTAGAAACTCAAAAATTGTATATGATTTATCGTGGGTTTTGAAAGTCAATTTTATTGATTTGCTTCTCTCTATTGCGATGCCGTATACTTTTGTTCCATTTAGTCTTTTTAATCTTTTGCTGTTAAAAAAAAAACGAGATAACCCATCCTATAACCAAGGAAACAAGGAGGAAGGCCGACCCTTAACCCAATGTTTTGAAACCCGGACCGGAGGACGAACCGGAGAAGAGACCGGGCGGACGGGTCATCGGTTCAACCGCGGTCGAACAGTTATCGAACCGTGATGTCATAATTATATATAAATATATATTTTTAAGTAATTAAAATGAGTACATAAAAAATACACATATGAAAAGGCTTGAAAGAAGAAGAAGTTCTGTGTGTCTATGTTTTTAATCCCACATCTGTGAAGTAACTCTTTGGAAGCCCGCTTCCCTTCTATAAAACAATCGGAAGTCTCTCTAAAAGGTCAAAGAGGCATAGTAAAGGCTGCGGATAGCAAGTCCTTTTGACAGTTGTCCGCAAGTTGCCACTTTTTGGCATTTAGGCCTCGTTTGATTCGGGTATTAGAAGACTGGGATAGGATAGCACCAGTCTAATCCCGCTCAATCCCGCGTTTGGTTCCCAAAAAGTATATGGGATTACTAATCCCGGGACTAATTTAGTACCTATATGGGGGGTATTATATTGTCCCATGGGAGGGGTGGGACTAAACTGTCCCGGATAAACACACACGGAAGGTCAGTCGTGTATATTGCAAAAATGCCACCGTCTTCTTCTCTCTCTCTCTCTCTCTCTCTCTCTCTCTCTCTATTTCTACTGGGTTTTCTCACCATATGAGTTCCAGCAACCACCATTCGTCGACTTCCGGCAACCACCATCCATCCGTTGTTGACCTCTACCGACCACCGACGACATCTGGTAAGTGACCAACGATCTCGATGAGTTGCGTTTGGACCACGTTGTTGCTCAAATCACTCGACAATCACTCGATAATCTACTGGGTACCTTTGATTGCGTACCTCTGACTGTATGACCCTCGGTTCTTGTTCGAGAATCACTCGGTAACCACCATCCATCCATCAATTTTATGATCTCTGTGATTCCTCTCTGATTCTTGATGGAGATGATGGAGAGTTACTGGGTTCTGATTGATGCACGTTATGTGTTCGATGAATTGATTGAGAGTTCCTGGCCTCGTGATATGATCTGTTTTTCTGGTTTTAGCCACTTCCCTGTTGCCTCTTTCTTCTGAAACTTTGCTTCTGTGGAGGACATGCATTCGATGTGTTCAATGAATTGACTTTGCTTCTGCCTTGTGATCTCATCTTCTTCTTGATTTTTCTTTTTTTTCTTTTTGTTGGGTTTGTATCAAATTGTATAATTCTTATGAGATGTACTCTATTTTTATTTTTGTTTGCTTTGTATGTATAGATATGGCAGCAAAACTAAAAAAGTTATTTCATATAATTTGAAAATTTTTAATTTGGTGGAATTGGTTTGAGAGATGGAGGGAGAGAGAAATATATAGTCTTGAAATTAATCCAAAATGTAGTTTAGGGAACCAAACATGGGATTAGCCGAGACGTGGGATATCCCGATGTTAATCCCGCGTGAACCAAACAGGGAATTGAGTGAGATTTAGCACTAAATTAGTCTCAGGACAAATAATCCTGGACTATGAATCCCAGGACTATCAATTCCACCTATTTTAGTCCGCGAATCAAACGAGACCTTAAGGGATAGCTTTGCATCCTTTTGTTGCGTCCGAGAAGTTCAATATTTTCCGGTTCAGTTTGATTAACCCGCTCCTGGGTTGGTCGAGTTGGCGGTTCAACCGGTTTTTTAAGCGGTTTTCAATTTATAGACCGGTTCTTGCAGATGAACGGTTTTGGGGTTAGTCCGGACCGGACCAAGGTCCGGGTGACGGTCTAACTGGTTGAACCGGCCGGTCCGGTCCGGTTTTTAAAACACTGCCTTAACCGACTGCTAAAAAAATCAAGACAGCAAGAACAAACAAGGCATCTATCAACTATATATACCTAGCCTATATGACCTGAAATGAGCAGAAGAGAAATTAAAGGGGATGCGTACCACGCTTTTGACAAACAAAATCGTCCCGATTCAGTCCACAAATCCCACCTGAATCCTCACACCTCGAGCACTTCACAATATAATCGACGTCATACAGTACCTCAAATCCCTCGCGCAACCCCTCTTGAAGCGGCAATGATCCTTGTAAAATTTTGAGCAAGGTCGCCTGGGAAACGGGCACTTTAAGACTCGTACACGATATCGTAGTTAACTCAGAATGCTCACGCTCATTATAAAAAGACTCCTCGGCCACGTAAAACCCATGGCTCTCTGTCCCACCTGTTCCGCACGTAAAATTTCTCACAAGCAGCGAAATCTCTGAGGTGCAATTGTAGAATACAAAGAGGTTCTGGTTCATCGGACCGTTATGCAGCAAGTTGTCAAATGTGACGTTATGCAACTCCTGGGTACAATGATTTGGCCAGAGGTCCGAGCTTGCAATAGTAATTGTCTGACCGGCTTGATTGATATCTTTCACGCGGAAAATCCGGTTGTCGATTTCAATAGTTGGGTACTCGTTGTTTTGGCACTTCAATTCGAATGATCGGTAGCCGCATTCTTGGGGGCGATCATCTCCCCAAAAAGGGTAGCCAACGTTTTGGAAGTTTTCACCGCAACTGAAGTTGCGAGCGCAGGTGGTGTATTTCTTGTCGTCTTGGCTGTAACATGTTGAAATTACAGCCGAGACGACGACTATGAAGAAGAAGGTGGTGGTGGAGGAATGCATTTGCAGAGATGGGTATGTTTGGTGAGGAATGGATTGGTGGTATAAGGAATGATTTTCTAAAGGGAGGAAAGGGATGGTTACCAAAAAGAAAATAGGAGGAAAGTGATGGTAAGAGACTGAGTCTTGTAAATCACTTAATACCGATAAAATTGTAAGCAAACAGGGCAATTTGTTTTGAAGGGGAAAGGTATGGCTGCTAATGTTAGACCACTATTTCACTCGTTTGGGGAAATTTCCAATTTGGTTTCAATTTTCCCTCAGCGGCAGACGTAAGAAATTGACACGTATCTCATATAGCAAGATGCCTTTTTCATACGCCTCTACCCGATTTGCATTGAAGAAGTTTTGGCTTCTTCTCTTTGTTGCTCTTATACTCCTTGCGTTCCAAATTGCTTGTTACTTAATACTTTTTTGGGATATTCCAAATTGTTAGTCATTTTTGAAAAGTCAAAACAAAATTTATTCAATCTTCTATAATAACTCATTTACCAACAACAATCATTTCATTTGAAAGTTGAAATATAAGACCATTGTTGAAAATTAATGAATCTATTTAACGTGAATACTCTGTGCAACCCTCTTGAAGCGACAATGATCCTACTGAAATTTCTTCCACGGTCGCCCCAAGAACGGGCACTTTAAGACTTTGGGAACACGGTATCGTGGCTTTTTGAGAATTCTCAAGCGCATTATAAAGAGGCTCAACCGCGTAAAAGACACGGCTCTCTGTCCCACCTGTTTCGCACGGCAAACTATTCGGAAAAACTGTAGGCATCTGCGAGGTGCAATTGTAGAACATAAAGAGGTTCTCGTTCATCGGACCAGAACTTAGCAAGTTGTCGAATGTGAAATTATGCAACTCCTGAGGACAATAAGTGTCCCAGAGGTCCAAGCTTGCGATAGTAATTATATGATTGAATTGAGTGATTTCACGCACGTGAAAAGTCCGGTTGTTGATTTCGATGGTCGGGTACTCGTTGTTTTGGCACTTCAATTCGAATGAAGGGTGGCCGCAGTATTGGGGGTGATCGTCTAGCCAAAAAGGGTAGCTAACTTCTTGGAAGTGTTGGCCGCAACTGAAGTTGCGAGCGCAGGTGGTGTATTTATCGTCGTCTTGGCTGTAACATGTTGAAATTGCAACCGAGACGAGGATTATGAAGAAGGTGGTGGTGAAATGCATTTGCAGAGAATGTGATAGGGAGATGGTAACCTGGTAGGTCTGGCCTTCTGGTGAGGAATGATGAATTGCCGCTAATAGGAATGATTTTCCAAGGGAGGAAAAGTATAGTTGCGAATAGAAAATAGGAGAAAAGTGATGGAAAGAGATCAACAAATAAGGCTATTAATTGGTTTTGACGGAGAAAGGTCTGCTAATGTTAGACTTAGACAACTAGTATTTCACTCGTTTGGGAAAATTTGAGTTTGAATTTCTCCTGTGTGGCCGACGGAGAAATTTTTTCAGTGCCGGGTGGGTATTCTCCACGTAGTACCCGCTCAGCAATCTCAGCCGTCCAAAGCGCGATCCGATGATCCGGAAGAGGAGAGAGAATGGTCGGGTGAGAGGAGAGAGAGGGAATCAATCTGGGCCGCCCAAAACATTTTTGAACAGCTGAGATCGTGCTCGGCATGGACAGGTGTTACCCATTCGGTATCCAAAATTTTTTCGTTGCGGACATAAGAACTTGACACTCATGACGGAGAAATTATGTCCGGTTGTCTCTTTTTTCTAATGGTTTAATGTGTTGTTTTATAAATCCAACTTATTCAAGAAATATTGTCATAATTGTATTTTTCAGATCGACTTTTACTTCTACTTTATACTTCTCACATTGATTTTTACATCCACTTTTCAAAATTGTCCTCCACATTTACCCATTAGCTCATTTCTCATTGACTTTTGAAAGAACAAAACAATAATTGTACAAAGTTTTATCCATTAATTTTTCAAATATACATTAAGTAACGACCAAAAATGAAATACTCAACAATGAAAAAGGAACTAATGGAATAATAAAATACAAATATCTAAACAACCACCCCCAAGGGGAAAAAAAAAAAAAAACACAAGGGGTAGGCATAGAGGTTCAAGATCTAGAAT
This sequence comes from Vaccinium darrowii, assembly GCA_020921065.1. Classification (NCBI taxonomy): domain Eukaryota; kingdom Viridiplantae; phylum Streptophyta; class Magnoliopsida; order Ericales; family Ericaceae; genus Vaccinium; species Vaccinium darrowii. The sequence goes on along the minus strand of CM037153.1, from coordinate 35,234,685 downwards.
TTGGTTTGCTCCCTTGTAAGGATACATGTTCGAAATCTCTCAGATGCTATCAATTTTTTTAGAACTAGTTCGTATGGAGGTTTGTCCTAGTATTAGGCTCCCCGCAAGTAGACAATGAGATTGGATCCCAAGATTAGTTGAATGCGTATAAACTAACACGGACACCTGAGTTATCAAAAAATAACAACAAAAAATAAATAAGAAAATTCTAAAATCAACCCACTAGGTTATCGTCAAGGTTTAAAAAATGTATTTTTTTTTGTCATTCGATATACATCAGTACAGTTAGATGTTAGTAAACCACAAAGAGTTGACCTCCTCTCCATAGGAGTCGAACCCAAAACCTCACCTCCATAGAAGGGGCTACACGACCAACTGAGCTAACTGCCCTGGTCGGTTTAAAAAATGTATTAAAATATGTAAAAAGTACATATAAATATGTCAAAGTATATAGAAAAAAAAAAACACTGGAGTGTTTTTTTTTTCTTTTTACATTATTATTAGCCCAGTGAACTGTCAATAAAATAACCCTACAAACAATTTTTCATATTTTGATGCAACTTTTGCACAGAGATTTATGTTGCTTGCTTCTTTTTCTTTTGTTCTTACTAACATGTGTACTTGTGCATGCCATTTTGTTTGTTAGTAAAGACACGTGGTAACCCTGCTATTAATGCAAATTAGTTTGGATCTGATCTTTTCAACGGGGTTCTTGTTAGTCCACTAGACAGATAATAAGGTAACAAGAAAAAAAAAATACAAACTCACTTTCTTACACATTTTCACACATTTCTATACATTTTTCACATATTTCAATACACTTTTTAGGTCTTATTATCAGCTCAATGAACTAATTTTAGAGTTTTCCCTTTTCAATTGTACCATAATTGTTCAGAGCATATAATACGGAATTCGCATTGGCATAGCTAAGAATCATAAATAGTTTAACTCAAAAAAAATCATAAATAGTGGGAGCACAGTAAGCATCAACTCATTCGGATTTTGGTATCTACTTGATCCACAATCAATTCATTCAATTTTATCCTATTAAATTTAGCGATAAATATCAATCAAACCTTTATCAACTTTCAAATGACTTGATTTTTTACGAGTACTCTTAAAAATATGTTTTTAACAAATTAATTGGCTCCGGTTGCGCAATTGTACGGGACTCCAAAATGGGTGATTTACATTTATTGTGTCAAATGTTGTGTCGCCGGAATTACCCAGGTGTTTGTGAGATAGAGAGAGAGAGAGAGAGAGAGAGAGTGTGTGTGTGTGTGTGTGTGTGTGTGAGAGAGAGAGAGAGAGAGAGAGAGAGGCCATAGCCAAATTATCGCCTTTATTACCATTACAAGATAGGCAACACCAGATTTACCTTAACACACACAATCTCCTCCCTCTGCATCTAGAGACTAGAGAGTGAGATTTGTGTGGATCTACATTAACACTTGGGGACAGGGAGCTTACAAGTGCTAACAACTTTCTTGGCATTAGGAGAGGAAACATATTTCTTCAAGGTGGGGTTCTTGATGTACTGGCAGAAGCAGGGTTGTTGCGCCCTCATCTTGTTGCAGCACTCCGTCGAAGGAGTTGTGCCTGATGTGATGGGCTGCAAGCAAGGTTGCAGCTCTGTTGGGTCGCATTTCACTGCGGCGGCAGCTGCCATGGACACCTCTGCTTCGTAGCCCAACACCAGCACCACCACTGCTGCTGCTACTAACACTGCAATTTGTGACGCCTTCATTTTTTTCCACTGTCTCATTAACTAGCTAGGGATGGCCAGAAGTTGTAAGTGGGAATGGGCTGGTTCTGAATTTATAGAGGAAACTAACAAAGCCATTAAAAAGTAGGTGGTAGATTTCACTGGATACTTAATGATAGCAAAGGGAAAATTTCAAGAATCCCCTAAACTTTCAGCAATTTCGCAATAAAAAAAACACTTAAACTCGTGCCGTTAGCAAAATCACACCTGAATTTGCTATTCCGTCAACAAAAAGGCCCATACCGTTCCATTTCGTCAACCTTTTGACAGATGGAGCTAAACAGAGTTAACTTCTCTGTTATCTCTCTCAAAACGATGGCGTTTTGGAGTGGTTACAACAACAATAACATAACTCATCTAGTCCCTAATCAATGGGGATATGGCGGGGATGATTGGAGACAAACTTAACCTTTGGTAGTATGCACAAAGTAGCTACTCTGAAAATACAACTGAGACTGTGGCTCCCCTAAACCTCCAAGAACAGTGCGAGGAGCTACAGGGGGACGTTTTGCTGTAGAACCATGCCCCAACCCCCAAATCAAAGTTGCAAGGCATCAAAAATTGAAGGTCTAGAGAGCCAAATTAATTTCCATTTTGGGTTGTGGTGGTGTTGTTTAGCGGTGGTGACGGTCTTCCTCGTATGGGGTAAAGGGAAATTCAGGATTTTGGACCTTTTTTTTTCATACTGCTCCAAAAACGAGTCGTTTTGTGAGAGATAACAGAGAAGTTAACTCTTTTTAGTTCCATTCGTCAAAAAGTTGATAGAATAGAACAGCAGGGGCCTTTTTGTTGACGAAATAGCAAGTTGAGGTGTGATTTTGCTAACAGCAAAAGTTTGGATGTTTTTTTGCGAATTTGCTAAAAGTTTAGGGGCTAACAGCGGGGGCCTTCATTTTTTCCATGTGTCATTAACTAAAAAAGTAGGTGGTAGATTTCACTGGATACTTAATGATAACAAGGAAAATTTTAAAAAGCCCCTAAACTTTCAAAAAATCGTAAAAAAAAGGCCTGCACCATTCCATTTCGTCAACCTTTTGACGGATGGAACTAAACAGAGTTAACTTCTCTGTTATCTCTCTCAAAACGATGGCGTTTTGAAGTGGTCACAACAATAATAACATAACTCATCTAGTCCCCAATCATTGGGGATTTGGGAGGGGATTATTGCAGACAGACCTAACCTTTTGCAGTAAAAGTGGCTGCTCTCAAAACGTTCCTGTAGCTCCTCGCACTGGAGCTACAGGGACATTTTGTTGTAGAACCATTCCCCAAACGAAGCCGCAAGTCATCAAAAATGGGCAGGTCTAGAAAGCCAAATCAGTTTCCGTTTTGGGTGGTGGTGGTGTTGTTCGGCAGTGGTGGCAGTCTTCCTTGTATTGGCCGGGTAAAGGGAAATTGGGGATTTTGGATTTTTTTTTTTTTTTTTTTACTACTCCAAAAACAAGTCTTTTTGTGAGAGATAACAAAGAAGATAACTATGTTTAGTTCCATCGGTCAAAAAGTTGACAGAATGGAATGGCTAGAGCCTTTTTGTTGACGAAATAGCAAATTCAGGTGTGATTTTGCAGACAGCAAAAGTTTGGATTTTTTTTACAAATTTGCTCAAAGTTTAGGGGCTAAGGGCAGTGGCCTTCATTTTTTCCACTGTCATTAACTAGCTAGGGATGCCCAAAAGTTGAAGAGGGAGTGGGTTATTGATGTGCATTTGGCTTGGGCTGGATCTCAATTTATGGAGGAAATTAATAAAGCCAATAAAAAGTTGGGGGTAGGTTTCACTGGATACTTAATGATATAACAAATGCTAACTACTACCCTGCCAAAGTATATCGTTCCATCCGCAGAATGGGAACATAAAAATAACGCATTTTTTTTCAAAATTAATTTGAACTTTTTTCCGATGCTTAATAAATATCCATGTGTTCATTAATTTATCATATTGATAATACATCCGAAAATAATGCTTTTTTTCAAAATTAATTTGAACTTTTTTTCAATGTTCACTAAATATCCATGTGTTCATTAATTTATTAGATTGATAATTCATCCGAGAAAATATTTAGATTGTGCTAAATGCTCCATTTTTTTGCTAGATAATTTCGTTTGTATGGGTTTGCCATGCTTGATGATTTCCAATTTATCGTGGTTTTAAATTTTTTTGGGGAATTTAGACTCATTTGTCTTATAGGTCATCTCTTTTTTTTTTTTTTTTTTTTGAAAGGCAAAAAATCTTATAGGTCATCTCTAAATCATGTTCATCATATTCAATTAATTTAATTTAAATTTTTCGCATGAATGATCTACTCAACCTTCTTGAAAAATGAATAGGACTTCAGTTCATATTATAAATACAAATTCTATAAGGCTCACAATTAGGTCATTACAGTCTACGGGAGCCCAAATTCCTTTCATCCAAATAAGCCAACATCAACAATTTTATCACAGATTGACAGGGGGAGAGAGTCATGAATCGAACAAAGATGCCCTTAGTAGTGGTACCCTCGTTGAAACCAATATTTGCGCGATAAATAAAACGTGAACTAGTTTTGGCACAATAGTGACACATTATTGTCGCAATAAAAAATTAAAACTCCCAGCACAGATCACATCAATACATATGACGCATTTATTTCATACATAAAAACCCACTCTCCCTCTGCGTTCTTATTTAGTGTTGCACGCCGTCCGCGCAATAATAAGACGTATAAAGAGGGAGGGATATGCTGAGCATATCCAATTAACATTCGGGGACGGGCACCCCACAAGCTTTTGCAAGTTTGATGGCATTAGGAGAGGTAATGTACTTGCTATAGTTGGGGTCCTTGGCGAACTGGCAAAGACAAGATTGTTGTTCCTTCAAATTACTGCAACAACTATCCGAAGGGGTTGTCCCATTGTTTATGGCATCCAAGCATGGGGCCAGTGCTAGTATGTTGCAAGTCACGGCCACGGATACTTGTGCATTGTGGCAGCCCAAGACCAGTACTAGCACAATGAACACTCCAATGTTTGACGCCTTCATTTTGATTTTGACTTCGATTAATTTCTCTCTCTCTCGCTGGCTAGGTTGATCGGTAAAGGTTAAATGAGAGAGAAAAGGTACGAGCGATTTGGAGATATGGATATCGGTGAATTTGGCTTCAATTTATAGTGGGATGATTTGAAACAAAATAGCCTAAATGAGTAAGGAAATTTTGTAGTCTTGAAAGATTAGGCATGGATACCCCTTAACAAATTTGGCCTCAATGAGTTAAGGTATCCTCTTGCTTTTAAACAGTTGCCAACCAAATTGACAAACTAAGAAAACTTGTAAACGGAAACGGTTCTTCCAATTCAGAAGGGAATTGTTGGAGGATTTGGTAAGCTTACAGCTGTTGTTGGTTAATGCACATGCAAGGAATGGAGATAGAAGTGGCGGTACCACACTGTCACCTTTTGTATAAGTTCTTTTTAATAATTCGGGTATCTGAGTCAGCTTACACGTATTTCGATTTTTTCTGCAGACCCAATCTATTCCCACCACCCACTCACGAAATAATAGATTTATTAGTATTGTTATGACTTATATTGCTAAAATTACAACAGGCTTCTAGTTATAATTTCTTTAAATTAAAGTTCGTCCAGCCAATTTTAAAATCTTGCGTTCGTCCCTGATTCAAAATTTTATATGGTTTCAATTTGAGGTTCTTGAAGACCACCCCCAAACCTTGTTTCCACATGATCCATAACACCAAGAAGAAGACCATACCATATACCACCAATGCAACATGAAAGCGTCCTAATTTTCCAGGAATGGGACATACCCAAGGCAAACAATGGGGATATGGCGGACAAACTTAACCTTTGGTAGTATGCACAAAGTAGCTACTCTGAAAATACAACTGAGACTGTGGCTCCCCTAAACCTCCAAGAACAGTGCGAGGAGCTACAGGGACGTTTTGCTGTAGAACCATGCCCCAACCCCCAAATCAAAGTTGCAAGGCATCAAAAATTGAAGGTCTAGAGAGCCAAATTAATTTCCATTTTGGGTTGTGGTGGTGTTGTTTAGCGGTGGTGACGGTCTTCCTCGTATGGGGTAAAGGGAAATTCAGGATTTTGGACCTTTTTTTTTCATACTGCTCCAAAAACGAGTCGTTTTGTGAGAGATAACAGAGAAGTTAACTCTTTTTAGTTCCATTCGTCAAAGAGTTGATAGAATAGAATAGCAGGGGCCTTTTTGTTGACGAAATAGCAAGTTGAGGTGTGATTTTGCTAACAGCAAAAGTTTGGATGTTTTTTTGCGAATTTGCTAAAAGTTTAGGGGCTAACAGCGGGGGCCTTCATTTTTTCCATGTGTCATTAACTAAAAAAGTAGGTGGTAGATTTCACTGGATACTTAATGATAACAAGGAAAATTTTAAAAAGCCCCTAAACTTTCAAAAAATCGTAAAAAAAAGGCCTGCACCATTCCATTTCGTCAACCTTTTGACGGATGGAACTAAACAGAGTTAACTTCTCTGTTATCTCTCTCAAAACGATGGCGTTTTGAAGTGGTCACAACAATAATACCATAACTCATCTAGTCCCCAATCATTGGGGATTTGGGAGGGGATTATTGCAGACAGACCTAACCTTTTGCAGTAAAAGTGGCTGCTCTCAAAACGTTCCTGTAGCTCCTCGCACTGGAGCTACAGGGACATTTTGTTGTAGAACCATTCCCCAAACGAAGCCGCAAGTCATCAAAAATGGGCAGGTCTAGAAAGCCAAATCAATTTCCGTTTTGGGTGGTGGTGGTGTTGTTCGGCAGTGGTGGCAGTCTTCCTTGTATTGGCCGGGTAAAGGGAAATTGGGGATTTTGGATTTTTTTTTTTTTTTTACTACTCCAAAAACAAGTCTTTTTGTGAGAGATAACAAAGAAGATAACTATGTTTAGTTCCATCGGTCAAAAAGTTGACAGAATGGAATGGCTAGAGCCGTTTTGTTGACAAAATAGCAAATTCCGGTGTGATTTTGCTGACAGCAAAAGTTTGGATTTTTTTTTGCGAATTTGCTCAAAGTTTAGGGGCTAAGGGCGGTGGCCTTCATTTTTTCCACTGTCATTAACTAGCTAGGGATGCCCAAAAGTTGAAGAGGGAGTGGGTTATTGATGTGCATTTGGCTTGGGCTGGATCTCAATTTATGGAGGAAATTAATAAAGCCAATAAAAAGTTGGGGGTAGGTTTCACTGGATACTTAATGATATAACAAATGCTAACTACTACCCTGCCAAAGTATATCGTTCCATCCGCAGAATGGGAACATAAAAATAACGCATTTTTTTTCAAAATTAATTTGAACTTTTTTCCGATGCTTAATAAAAATCCATGTGTTCATTAATTTATCAGATTGATAATACATTCGAAAATAATGCATTTTTTTCAAAATTAATTTGAACTTTTTTTCAATGTTCACTAAATATCCATGTGTTCATTAATTTATTAGATTGACAATTCATCCGAGAAAATATTTAGATTGTGTTAAATGCGCCATTTTTTTGCTAGATAATTGCGTTTGTATGGGTTTGCCATGCTTGATGATTTCCAATTTATCGTGGCTTTAAATTTTTTTGGGGAATTTAGACTCATTTGTCTTATAGGTCATGTCTAAATCATGTTCATCATATTCAATTAATTTAATTTAAATTTTTTGCATGAATTATCTGCTCAGAAGGCAAATTGACAAACTAGGGGTGTTCCACTAACAAAAAACTAGATTTGTTTTAACTCAAAAACTATTCTATTCCACTAACAAAAAACTCCTCCAAAAAACTAGGTTTGTTTTAACTCAAAAACTACTCTATTCCACTAACAAAAAACTCTCCAAAAAAACCAACTACCCTTTACAATAAACTACAACTAAAAAACCAAAAAAACACTTCAGTGGAACAAGTTGTAGATTTAAACTACAACTAAAGGTCTAAAAAACAAAAAACCAAAACAAGTTAGTGGAACAGAAAACTTGTAAACGGAAACGGCTTTTCCAATTCAGAAGGCAATTGTTGGAGGATTTGGTAAGCTTACAGCTGTTGTTGGTTAATGCACATGCAAGGAATGGAGATAGAAGTGGCGGTACCACACTGTCACCTTTTGTATAAGTTCTTTTTAATAATTCGGGTATCTGAGTCAGCTTAATTACATGCATCTTGATTTTTTCTGCAAGCCCAATCTATTCCCACCACCCACTTGCGAAATAATAGATTTATCAGTATTGTTACAACTTATATTGCTAAAATTACAATAGTCTTCCAGTTGTTATAATTTCTTTAATGTTCGTCCAACCAGTTTTAAAATCTTGCGTCTGTACCTGATTCACAATTTTTATATGGTTTCAATTTGAGGTTCTTGAAGACCACCCCCAAACCTTGTTTCCACATGATCCATAACACCAAGAAAAAGACCATACCATGCCACCATTGCAACATGAAAGCACCTAATTTTCCAGGAATAGGACATACCCAAGGCAAACACCAATCAGATTTTATTGTAGCTGCCTATTCATCCTATAAACTTATATCGCTTTACTTCGGCAATATTTAACGTATCACTTTTTATCCGATTTTTCGGCTACTACACAGCCGCAACCACTGCTAGTCCGCTACATGACCGCTAGAGCCACTAGAGCGCCAAAAATAATTTATAAACATTAATAGTATTCAGTGTCTTTGGAAAATATTAATTTGGGCCAAACATAAAATCGTGCTAGTTGAAGGTATGCTAAGTGCTGTATGGACATGTCCAATCCCGGGATTGCAGGCAGAAGGTTCTGAGCCCAATCCCATGCATCTTGTCTTCAATTAGTAAAGCCTGTGTTCGGATACAGGATTGGCCCAAAAGTTATGGGCTAGCTCATTTGTTCTATGATAACTGGTCGGGTGTTATTATCCAGAATTTGAAAATAAGTAGCTCAAATCACTCCCAAGTGAATCTGAGACATTTATTTTCAAATTGTGGATATTTCTGGGTAGTTTTTTTGTGCTTGTAGCACTCGTGAGTTATTTGTTCTTTATTTTGCCTCTTCTAGTGATAGCCCGCGGAATTTGTAACAACAACATGAAGTTTTTACACTTACTTGAAAAGAAGAAAAAAAAAAACACCATATGAAGTCTTGAAGTAGAAGCAAGATTCTAACCCTTATACTTACAGCTGTTACAAGTATGTAAAAAGAAAACAAAAGGAAAATTTTCTCTGTATATATGAATATTTGCTATGTTTGATAAAGAGACTAGATTGTGCATATATAAGATGCTTAACTGCTTGATTAACTTCATTTGTACCAAACAAAAAGTGATTGACAAGTTGGATTTTCTAGATACAGAATTACGTACAGATTAGGTAAATCTTGATAGCAATTTACGATAACTAGGTGAAAACAGTGAAAGAGAAACAAAAATTTGCATATTTTATGATCCTTTAAAATTTCCAAGCCATGGATGTATAAAGACTTATTAGCCAATTACCAGGCTCCAAACGAGCCCGGTACTGTTATTTATTTTCACTACCTCCCCATGTCAGGATTGAGTAATTTGCACGTCTGCTGTCTTCCTTGGATGTAATAGCCTATTTAATCATGAGGGCCATGATGCTGGTGTGGGAAATCATGCCGCCACCGTGTTCGATTGGGTTTTAGAAAACCTAGTTCTCACATTTTTTCCCCGGTGGGGCCACTGACCAAAGTAGTCCCCCTTTTCATTTTCTCTCTCCTTCTCTTTTGGGAGATGTTGTGCTAGTGCACAAATGAGTCGGTGAGGTCCACTTCAGAGTCTCATGAAAATGATCTAAGCCGTTCATCAACTTTAAAATAATTTTTCGATTGTCCTACAAGAAAATCAGCTCAATTTAAAAACTTTAAATATTTGATCTAACCTTTCAATTTTCATTCAAAATTTAGAATCCGAAATTCTATAGAAATTTTAAATAAAAGTTAACTAATTGGATCAAGTAGTTATAAAAATCTGGTTGAGCTATTTTTTTTTAGACGACTAAAAAAATTATTTTAAAGTTGATAAGCAGCTTAGATCATTTTTATGAGACTCCGAAATGGACCCCACCAATTCATTTGTGCACAATTTGTGCACTGACATAACATCTCCCAAAAGAGAAGGAGAGAGAAAATGATAAGGGGAACTACTTTGGTCAGTGGCCCCACCGGGGGAAAAACGTGAGAACTGGGTTTTCTAAAACCCAATCGAACACGGTGGGTACTTCAACTGCAGTCCAGCCTAATGATGCAAACAAAACGGCCGCATCTTTCTGATTATTTGGTACTATATGTATATAGCGCGTCCTTTCCGGACTCCGGACTTCCTTACCTCCGTGATCTGAGCATTTTTTTGATGATCCGAACCGTCCAATGTGTTTAGAACGTGTTTGAAAGGGTCCACGTGAGAAATCATAAAAAAAAATACCGGGAAGGGCTTGATCCAAGCAGTTATTCGCAAATTTGTAAATATACAGTTTTTGCGAAAAATTACTTGGATCAAGCCCTTACCGGTATTTGTTTTTTAAGATTTCCCACGTAGACACTTGAAAACACCTTTTGAACACATTGGACAATTCGGATTTCCCAAACACAATTTTTAAAGTGAAAAAATTACATTTTTTCTTATTTAAGGATGGTCCTTACTAGAAAATATCTCCACGTTCCCGATATTTTTTTTATGATCCGAACTGTCTAATGTGTTTAAAACGTGTTTTTAAAGGCCCCCGCGAGAAATCATCAAAAAAAAATACCGGGAACGGTTTGATCCAAACAGTTTTTCACAAAATTGTATATGTACAATTTTTGTGAAAAACTGCTCGGATCAAGGTACTCATATGCACATGTGCAATGTTTATATTTATATATATATATAACTGGATGTCAAGATCAATTTCCATACATCTCGACTAATTCGACGGCCCTAAAATTAACGACCCTGTAAACTCTCCAAGGTTTGAAATATTTGACCTCCGCGAGATTCAAGCATACGATCTTTTGGGGGACAAATTAACACTTATTATTTTCTCGTATCCACTTAGCGAAACTCCATGTGTACATGAGCAGTGTTACCAACATATAAAACAATTGAATTGTACGACATTGTACATAAGGTAGGATTGTGGTATCGCTTCATTACAGTATTATTTATTTATATTTAAAAAATAAGTAATCAGTTCATACTGTAGTACTACAAAATTCAACATATACCCCCACCGAAAGGTGGAGAGGTGCAAGTGTGGGCCACGATCCATTGCCATAGAAATCCAAAGGCATGTGAATAATGAGTACTGGCTGGTGGATTTTTGGCTTTGCCGACTATCAGTTTCCATCATTCCCACTAGGGGGTCATTATAATGCATGTGAGGAGTGAGCGTGAGGAGCGAGGGCTATAGGAATAGGAAATGCAATTTAGTTGTTGGAAATGGATCTTCTCCGATCTAATTTTTGGACCGGAAAAGACAGTCTTTATCTACACCGTCTATAATTTTCATCTACAAGAAATGCAATTTAAATTAGGACAGTCTCGTCCATTTCAAATGTTAGACTGGAGAGGATCCAGAGCCTAATTGTTTGGGTTGGTATAATATTATGAAAAATGTATCCTATTTAATTGTCTTAAATGTATAAAATTATGAAAAATTTATACCATTAATCTTGCACTAATAACTTAGATAAAGCTATGGTGTGCACTATTTTGGTGTTCACGAGAAATTATTTTTGCAGATTTTGAGATTCTAACTTTTTAAAATTAGTTTGAAGTGTTCACCAAAAATTCTACATAACAGATAATTGGATTACACAGATTTTGAAAAGCTAAAAAATGAAGTGAACTCTAAGAAAAACACAAAAATGAGTTTGGGTAGCTTTTAGAGCTTTTCAAATAGTAAGATTTTAGGTTTTCAGTTTTATCAAAGCTGAATTTTACTATAAACAATACCATATTTTTCTACATCTTACTTATAATTTCATAACTGTGGTAAACATGTTTATCTGTTTCTACCACAATCTGTAGGTAGAATCTAGAATATATACCCAGAGCTATCGAAAACAGGTTTTAGGTTTAGGTTTCCTAGTTTTGGTCTAGTAGTTATTATTAAGTAAAAGAGTACTAGTAAAAATTTCTTTTGGATGGAGGTCTAGTCCAATACCAAAAAACAAATCCATAAAATTATCCATAAAATACATCTAACAGGTGAAATTCACTCGGTAGTATACCAAATACTCCGTATATTTTACGATGCATTTTATGGGTTTGTTTTCTGGTAATGTTCCTTTTGGATTGACAAGAGGGAGTAGGTAGGAATGTAAAGGGATCTTTTTTGGTACACGAATGTGAAGGGATGAATATATTAGGGAGGATGCTCGTACACGTGTCTTGCCACTATAACCGATAATCATTGTGTGTATTGAGGCCCATACTACAATGATTGTCCCTTTTCGTAATTGGACTTTAAACTCATAATTGACTCAAGACGCACGCCTAATGCATGCACTTCAAGGCATGATGTAAATGGCAGAAGAACTACATACCCAGAATTGGTACCCAGAAGTTATTTAATTACACGCACAAGTATGTGAGCTCTACATACATTAGGCATTTCTGTGTAAATGGGGATAATCGGGTGACCACTCTACTCAAGTTTAAGCCAAGATTTTTTCAATTTTTTTCAAAATCTATTACCTCACCCGATAAAATTTTAAATCTATTCATCTTGTTCTAACTTCACCGGTTTCTAAAGCGCCAACAGAGTGAACATTTTTAGCCATGAAATTGGTGAAGAACGTACTAGTAAACAGGATGGAGGGCAATTTCTTTGCGAGTTATATGCTCACTCACATTGAGAAAAACATTGATCCATGCTTTGACGATGATACAATTATGAATGCATTTTAGACCAAGAAAAAGCGTCGAGCGCAGTTTTAATTAAGTTTTTACTTTTGCATAGAGGTGGGACTCTAGGTTCTACATTTTGCTTTTGATTTAGACATGGATACACTATAACTTATGGGTGTTATTGTTTTCGATCATATTTTTGTGATCTTATAGGTTGATTGAAACTCGGTTATGATGATTTCGTTGGTAATACTTTTGAAATAAATTTGATTAGCTTGATCGATGTTGCCTTTGAATGTTCTAAATTTTGTTGTAATGTTCGTCTATTCCACACTCAAATCATACGTCTGTCCTGATGCAATTGGAAAGATGTATGTCTCAAATAGTAAAAACTAAGCGGGAAAAGAAGGTAAAAAAATCCCAATATTCGAGAGAGATTCAACAAAAGGTCCAAGTAACTAGATGCAACCATGCAAGAAGAAATCATAAAGCAAATAAATAACTCTACTTGAAAAAATCGAAAAAAAAAAAAAAAAACTGAAGCGCTTCTTCTTTACTTTCATTTCATAGAGAGAGAAACTTTGCTGTTTTTGTCTTCTCTAAACTGTTTCTCAAACAATTTTCATTAATCGTCCATTTTGGAAGATTATGAGTAACATTTGCGCCAATATATTAGTAGTAAAGTCAATTTTTTAGCATCACACAAAATTCTACGGAAACCTAGAGCTCGTGTTCCGATCATGGATTTGTAAAGAAATTTAGTGTGAGAAATGAAAAGCTTAAAAGAATTAATGAAATATTCAATTCTACTATGTAAATGTGGTCGTTATTGAAATGACATGAATAAGTTTGGAGTAGTTTGTAAATTACATTAGGGTATGTGCATATAAAGTACGGTGCGGTCAAAATATTAGTTACTTATTTTTTATAAATGTCAAACATGTTGATGTATATAAGGAGAATGACTTGTCTCAAAATCCGCGCACTCAGGTGCCTTTAGTCCATTTAACCCATTTAGACAGTAAGAGAAGCTCAACCTTGTTAGAAGATGTTATACTACGGATTTAAAATTTTGATTCGAAAAAAGGACAAATTTTTTCCCTTGGTTTCTTATCGTCTTCATTTCCTTTGATGAACCTCATCACAAATCTGTGATCCAAACACATCCCAAACGGACGCAGTTCCCGTCTTGTGTTTGAAATTTCTTAACTGATTCACGGAATTAATTGACTTTGAACATTGAAAATCCACAAACTAAAGAAAGTAATCGCACACAAAGATTTTACGTGGAAAACCCTAAACCGAAAAAAAAAAATCACAGAAAGGAATCATGCACTTGAATCATTAAGTGAATACAAGTAATCTTACTCGATGTTCGTGTATCCTCAACACGAAGCCTAAGACCTACTTGTCGAATCCACGTTAGTCACACATCTAAATGATCAAACGAATCTTGAAGCCTTCCAAACGATTGCTTTTTGAACTCCATCAAAGAGCTTTGCCCTGAGAAAAATGTTGGTGATGCGAGAAAACCCCTCGAAGATGATTATTTAGGTCAAAGAATCATTCAATCTTTACAAGTCTTCGAGGTGCACAAACCCTAACTACCACAAGTGTTGAGATGTGAGAAGAAAAAAATGCGCTAGAGCTTAAAAACGGCGGAGTCAATATTTTCAACCTACTTCAATTTTTACAAGTCTTCGAGATGCACAAATCCTAACTGCCACAAGTGTGGAGATGTGAGATTAAAAAATGCGCTGGAGCTTAAAAAACGGCAGAGCCAATATTTTCAACCTACTAGGTCAATATAAATAAGGCACACAACATGCTGACAAAATCCGCCGTCATACTCGAGAAAAATATTTTTGCTTAAGAAAAAATATATGCCATCATATCTGCCGAGTAATAAAAACAGTATTTTGCTTGCGCAATTTTCTTTGCCTTCAAAAGTTTTGACTAACAACTAATAGTAGGGGTGAGTATCAACCGGATTGATTTGGTTTTATGGTGAACTAAGAACCAAACCACTACCTACAGATTATGTATTTGGAGAACCAAACCCACCCATATAATTCATAGAACCAAATCAATCCAAACCATAAAAATACGGTTCGATTTCGGTTTTGAACCACGGTTCACTTGAAATTGAGATATCATCTCCATAAGCTATTTAAAGTACTCTTTAAAAAAAAATTACTTAAAAGTACTCTTCCAAAACTTAATCTAAAACGAGTTTTATTAAAATCACAAAAACTCCCTAGTATCAACCAACTAAAGAAGAACAGGATAATAGTAAGTAGTGAAGGAATAAGGCCACGGAATATAGTATTAAATTAGGAAATTAGTTACCAAGGAAAAGATTAGGAAATAAATTGACTAAGCCCAAACCGTTAGGCCTTGTTTGTTTGGGGGGATTTGGGGGTGGGTTGGAGTAGGCCCCATTTTCCAATGTTTGTTCTCTTTTTTTTGCATGGGATATGAAATCCCTACCAAGTTTTTCTCCCCATCCGTACGGCCAATAGAACCGGATATCCTGAGCAATATCCCGTCGAACACAAACACCGGATATGAATTTTTCCCATCCATTGATATCCTGAGCAATATCCCAAGGATTTTATATCCCACCCATATCCCATGGGATTTTATATCCCATCCATTTATCTCCTGCCAAACAAACGAGGCCTTAGGGTATTGAAATTATAGAAATAGGTTATTAAACATACAAGTTTAAGAATCAATCTTATAAGTAGAAGAATAAGGTGGTGGAATGGAGCATTAGATTACAAAATTTATTACCTATGTGAAAAAAATTTATTTAGTGTATTTAAATAAATTTTATATGAATAAAGTTTACGGTTCGGATCGGTTTAGAACCAAAACCGTCAATGTAAATCCATAGACCAACCCATTTAACGCAGTTTCTGATTTTCA
This sequence comes from Vaccinium darrowii, assembly GCA_020921065.1. Lineage (NCBI taxonomy): Eukaryota > Viridiplantae > Streptophyta > Magnoliopsida > Ericales > Ericaceae > Vaccinium > Vaccinium darrowii. The sequence goes on along the minus strand of CM037153.1, from coordinate 35,219,161 downwards.
AAAACCGGGACCAAACCACATTACCAAAAACCCAAACCAAACCATTCAGTTTGGATTGGTTTGGACTGAATTCGAGGTTTGACAATTATTTTGCTCACCCCTAACTAATACACTTGTGTGAAAGCTAAAAATAACATATAAAGTTATACAAGAGATTCCTTTTTACAACTTAGCACATACGCTCTAAAATAAATGAAAAATAAGAAGACAACTTGATAAAGGGGATACATTTAAAAATGTGGTTTAGTCATGAATGTGCCAACCAAAAAAGGGAGCTTGGCCTTTGGAGCTTACAGTCTTCATTCCTTCTAATTTGGTCCATTTTTAATATCGTGGAAGGGACCACAATAACAATCGGAATGGTACACATACCATTTTTATCTACCTAATTTGGTTCAAATAGTTATTGGTTCAAATAGTTATTGGCATTTTCCGGATTTCGACAAACCATTGGTGTATGTACTTCTGTCTTTTCTATTTGGGTTTGGGAGGTAGCTTAGTTGATTGAGTCTAGATACTCAGCTCGGTAGTTGAAGGATTGGAGAAATGGAGTTACACGCACCTTGGCGCGGATTTGGCTTATGAAAGGTATAAAGTTGCACTATCATGTTCTTCATTTAGATTAAGGATTTAATCCTTTTATGTTGCATGATTTTACTTTTTAGCATTATAATGTGAGCATCAAGTATTTTTCTAAGGCATGTACCTATTTTAAAAGCGATTCTGAGCGCAACGATTGTTCAGCGCTACTAGTGCTAATCTAGCGCTTTAGTTTGCTTCATTCAAAATAGTTTCAGAGATCAGCGTTTGATGAGTGCTCGTCGTAGCGCCCGTAGTGCTTACTGGCAACACGTGTTTTGAGGTTATACATGATGTCACCCTCTTATTCCACAGCGCTCGTTAGCTATTTGACTGGCGCTTACTAGCGCAAGGCCTATTTTCTTGAGTATGTGGCGTTTTCTCATTGGTCCTCTTCAGGGCTCCGACCTTGGCACTATATAAACTAATTTTCACTCTTCTAAGTCAGATTTTGAGAGCATTAGCCCGCACTTATCTTTCATTTGTTCATGGGGTTCTATGTTGTAAAGGTGATTTCTATTTTGATTTGATCATCTTTTATTCATTCTAGTGCTATATTCTAATATCTATGTATATGCTCTAGTTTGATTCTTCTCAAAATCCTCATTGCATCATTAAGAAACATTATTTTCATATATTCATGTGTTTAGATGCTTTAAGTATGATTTAAACTTAGTGTTTGATTATTTTCCTTGTCAATTTAATGCAATACTTTGTTCACCATGTATTTGCTCTAGATTAATTTTCTTCATTCAAAAAAACCTTTATTAAAAATCAAGTATTTTATCTTTTATGGGTTTTTAATGTACTATATGATTTAAACCTTGTGTTTAATCTTTTATTTTGTCAATCTAGATTAATCTTTTAATACTCCATGGATTACATCTAGTTTGATTATTTTTCACAAAAACCTTCATTCATCATCATGACATTCATCTCATGGTTGATTGCTTTAGTTCCTACGTGCGCCGGTTGGACAGATCCCGAGTTTACTCGGAGATCAAGACGGTTATGCTTGTGGAGTCCATGGAATCAAAGAGGGGTACGGGGTACTACATCAAGAATTGAAGCTACGTGTCACAAGGGGCTTGTTGGGTAATTCATAGTCTTGTTAATTCTTGTAAACCTTTTGATTTATGAAATGCATAAGTAGGACTAGGCCGTGGTTTTATGCTTAGGATGTTTAGACCCTAAGTAGTTTCCACGTATATCTCCTTGTCTTGTCTCTTTATTTAATTGTTTTATATTTCTCAAATTAGATTGTGGCAATTTGAATGGAGCATGAATGATTGTGATTCTCATAATTAGACTTAATTTTTAAATTGTCGTCCTATTCAACCCCCCCCCCCCCCCCCCCCCCCGGCACTCAGGACTTGTTAATGCATTCTATTTGTTTTCACTTTACTCCAAATACTATTCCAACGACAAATCACAGCCTTCATCTTAGAGGTTGGAATAGTAATACAGGTAAGGGAGATGAGGTTGAGTAATGGATGGGAGCCATCTTTATCTCTAATAATCAACAATCTCCACCTTGGCGACAATCCTCGAATCAACAAAGTCTCAATCAAGACTTAACACCAAACTCAACTTTGGTAAAAGTCACCTCCAATTGAAACAGCGATGCCTCCACCTTGAGATATCGAGTTACTTCACCAAACAAATCTCAACAGATACAGATGTTCTCAAAAAGGCAAACTTGATTCAAAATAGGAGAACCAGATCACGGTCAAGAGAGTTAATAACTCTCATCATAGTCGACTGCTGAACAAACTTCTTCTGAAGATCGGAACAAACTTCAAAAGAGAACCTGATTTCGAGTGCACTTCAGAACAGATACAGAGAATCACAATATACCAGTTCCAATTACACTAACTAATCCCTGAGATGCGCCATCATCTCCATGGCTGAACAATCATATATCAGCAGTGACAAATGTAAGCGAGACTTGGCTGAGCCTCCAAAAGATCTACCTCCACCATATTCCCGTGAGAACAAGTTGTAGAGGGATAGATCTGAAACAGACAAGGAACAAAGCTCTCTGTTAGTTTTGTTGGCATTTTCCTGGTTATGTCAAGCCTTTCGGAGTCTGTAATTTCGTTATTGGGGTTTGGGAGTTAGAGTGCTTAGGAGTTGAGTCTAGATGCTCCATTCGCGAATTTCAAGCTTCATGATCAAGTCATCGCCAAGTCAAGTGCTTAGAAGCTCAATCCAATGAGGTATATTCTTGCATATCATTTGTGCATTTAGGCCATTCAAAATAACATGTTTTAATGTGCATTAAGTTGGCTTAATAATGATTTATTCGGATCTTACATTTAAAATGAGCTACGCATTAGGATTTAGCTTTGAGCTTATTGCGTCTACACGCGTCTGGCTTTGTCTGTTGAGATTGTGCCAAGTGTCTAAATCCTGACGCTGCGTCTGCGCGCGTCTACACGCGTCTGGCAGACTCTTTAAGTTGCCACATGTCTTGTTTGTAGTGGCTATCTTCTTGTGCACGAAAATGTGAGCTATAAAAGCCATTTTTCTTTCATTTTCACACAACCCACTTGAGAGAAAATCAGCCATTTTTAGAGAGAGAAAGTCTCATCTCTTCCCCATCCCTTCTCTCTTTTGTGAACTTGATGTTCTTGATGATTTGAGCTTGCTCTTCTCATCTTTCTTTAATCTAGAGTCTTCCTCTTCATGGATCTACTCTAGGTTGATTTTAGTTTTAAAAAATTTTCATAAAAATCCAATCTTTTTAGTCTCATCTCTTCTCCATCCCTTTTCTCTTTTGTGAACTTGATGTTCTTGATGATTTGAGCTTGCTCTTCTCATCTTTCTTCAATCTAGAGTCTTCCTCTCCATGGATCCACGCTAGATTGATTTTAGTTTTCAAAAACTTTTATAAAAATCAAATCTTTTTCATACAACATGTTGTCTTGCCTTGTTTCTACGTGAGCCGGTTGAACCGGTGCCCAGTTGACTCGGAGATCAAGACGGGTGTGCTTGTGGAGTCCATGGAATCAAAGAGGAGTACGGGGTACTACATCAAGAATTGGAGCTAGGTGTCACAAGGGGCTTGTTGGGTAATTCCTAGTCTTGTTAATTCTTGTAAACCTTTTGATTTATGGAATGCATGAGTAGGACTAGGCCGTGGTTTTATGCTTAGGGTGTTTAGACCCTAAGTAGTTTCCACGTATATCATGTGTTTTGTCTCATTAGTTTAATTACTCTATATCGGACTTGTTGAGTTGTTTGATTTGCCATGGTGAATGATTAAATTGGTTGAAATCGAAGTGGTTTATTTTTAAAGTGGTCGTCCTATTCACCCCCCCTCTAGGACTTGTAGTGCTTTGCATAATTTCACTCTCTAAACAGAATATAGAAATACGAGTCGCCAGATGCAGACGGACAGAAAAGCTGGGTTTCTGAAGCTCCAAGCAAACTTCCAGAAATGAGTTCAAACTGAGTAACCCTTGCATCAACCATCAAGAAAATTCCTAGAAAAATGGTGGGGTCACGCTGGTCCCACTTAAAAAACATTTTCCTTCAACGCGTATATTGTTTTGACTAGAATTTTCGGTGTTGCAAGATTACCAAATTTAGAACAAGTTCAATAGCAAACAGAACAAATGCCACCTATGGCAATGACGAGATTAGCAACAAGTCCAGTCCATACTGAGCATAAATAACTCCACCATGAAAACGAATGAACTCCACCTATCGCCAAGTCTCGTAGATGTGGCTAGCATCCACAAGAGCAACTTGCGCTTTGGCCAAAAGACGCCGGAATTGATAGGTTAATCCCAGAACACCACCAATCAGAATGGTAAGTAGACGATGAACACCAATAGAATGAACAAAATCTTCGTCTTTAAAAAATCGTAAACACACAGTTTAACAAGCTATCGAACAAAAAATCCATGGCTTAGCAACCATGGTCACAAAACCAGCAACTATAGATAGAATGCCAAACACTTCAGGGGGCCAAACCGATGCCTTGCTCACACCAAGACTTCAAAACATGCCTCCAACAAGCTTCACAAAGGCAACAAAACTGGTTCCACTCCAAAACCGCCACTAACAGAGGATACACCATCCTTATAAACAAGAGAGTCGACCAACAGAGCATCCCAAACAAATCCTCCATGCCCGAAAATGACATAAACGGTCGTTTTGAAGCTCCAAAAATAACACTAGACAAATAACAGGTTGGGATCTTACAAAACAAACATCACAGTAGCATCCAGAACAGCTGATTTAGGCAGAAACAAGTCAACACTTGTAGAAATCGACCCAACGGATGCCCAAAAAAGCAAAAAAAAAAAATTTCATTTTTAGCACACAAAACAGACTGGACAGCAACTTCGAAGTCGAATCTCGGGAAACGGAGTGCATGGTTGGATCCGCAACTCGAGCCGGGTTTGGAACCAGTCTGAATCGAAGAAAAACACGTCCAAACTGGGATGAACCGATACAAAAACAAAGAACTATGGTTCAATAGGTGCAGAACCATACTGAACAGGCCGAAACAAGAGATCTCCGCAAAACAACGGAACCGACTGACATATCGGTCAAACACGGGTCAACACCCGGTTTGTTGACTGGATGTTACGTCATCTGAAATGCTAACGTGGCGCTAAGCTAGTGACACGTGGCACTGACGTGTCGCTTATGTGCCATCGCCACGTGGATTTGACTTGGCACTAACGTGGCGCCAGGGGTGTTGGCATGCCTTGACGTGGCGCTGATGTGCCACCATGTCATCATCTTCTTCCTCATACTCGCGCGTGTAACACACCACGACAGTAGATCGGCCGTGCCTTTCACGAGAGTAGATCGGTTGTGCCTTTCACGAGCCGATTCAAGCTGTGAGTGCGGTATCTCCAGTCGTCATCCGGTGGTCGAACCACCACCACTGCAATCGTGTCTTCAAGGCAAACATGATGAACTGATCAGCTCACGTGTTGGAGCAGTTTCAAAAAAACATGACAACAAACAGAGAAACGATATCGATGTTGTGTTTGTGCTTTTGGCAAACTTGGGTACTCCATGGAGGCAAACCGGAGCAATTATTCAGGTGCTGAAAACCACGAGCTTTACAATTGATCTCTCTCTCTCTCTCACCACGCTCTGATTTTCTACATTGCTACTAAAAAACAAGCCTCACTGATCTCTCTGATTGAGATGCAAAATCAAAGCCAGAGGCTGCCTTTGATAGGCCAAAACATGAGCTACTACCTTTACTCCAAACACTATTCCAATGACAAACAGTAGCCTTCAATCTTGGAGGTTGGAATAGTAATACAGGGAAATGAGGCTTAGTAATGAATGGGAGCCACCTTTGTCTCCAATAATCAATAGTTAGTTATTATATCTAATCGATACTCCCTCCATCTCAATTTTTTGTGCATGTTTCCTTTTTGGGACCTCTCAAAAAATTATTTATACTGTTTTTTATGATTTCGAAATCTTTGTTTAACAAAATTAGTTGAGATCTATTAAACAAGATTTATATTGAATATAAAAAACATTATAGATTAAAATATATAGATAATTTTTTTGAGACGTTCAAAAAAAGGAAATAAGCACAACAAATTGAGACAGAGTGAGAATCATTTTTTATAGCAATAACTTTATCAGCGAGGTAGCTAGGATAATAACAATTCAAATCATCGTTGCATGTTTGGATCCAAAACGACTAAGGCTGTGTTTGTTTTGGTAGTTCTGTTTTATTTTGTTTATAGGGGTAATGAGTGGAGAGAGATAAAGAAAAAAATGAAAATAATAATTGAAAAATAGAGTAATAATTGGATAAAAAATTAAGATAATGATTAAAAAATTAAACTAAACTAAATTAAGACAGGCCTCAAACGTTTAGACCAATCTGAATGAGATCCATGGACAGTGGATAAGAACTGAGTGAACTGTAAGACTCGAAAAGTCCTTTCCACTTTGCCCGGGTCATCGGTCTCGTTTTACAACCACTTAACCAGGGAGAAGATTCTGGGTGTCATGAGTGACGTGATACCGGTGCGGCACATTCAGTCTTCAGACAGTCAAAAATGCAACCGCCAGTTCGGATTAAAACAAATTTTTTCTTTTCTTTTCTTTTCTTTTTTTTAAAATCAACTCATCATTTTAATTCGAACCATCAGTTGTATGTTTTAACGCTCTGAATGTACCGTACAGATGCCACGTCTTACGCTCTCCGTACCCAAGATATTCTACGAGTGATCAGTTGTCTATAAATAAAGACAAACCCCAACCCAAATACACCACCCATCCCCTCTCTCTTTCTCTCTCTTCTCTCTCTCTCTCTGTTTGCGGAAAAAATGAAGGCACCATACAAAATCGCGGCGATTGCGTTAATGGTGGTGCTGGTTTTGGCCTACGAAACAGAGGTGTCTATGGCTGTGACATGCACTCCGACAGAGCTGAGCCCGTGCGTGACGGCGATCACGTCGGGGAAGCCTCCTTCGCAGCTGTGCTGCGCCAAGATTAAGCAGCAGAAGCCTTGCCTTTGCCAGTACATTAAGAACCCAAACCTCAAGAAGTTTGTTACCTCTCCTAATGCCAAGAAAGTTGCTTCCACTTGTGGTGTTCCCATCCCCAAGTGTTAGAAACTTGCTTCCTTCCACAAATCTCTTAAATCTCTCTTTCTCTCTCTCTATGAAGGTTTAATCTTGTGTCAAATGGTATAGCTGAAGACGTGGGTATGAGTACGTTTATGTTATGTTTGGTAATTCTGTGGGGAGCATATTGTAGTCAAATTAAAAATAAGTGGACTCCAATGGTTAAATTTGGAGGTTAATTTTCAATGGTACAATGTCTGGTTGCCGTAATACTACTATAGTCATGGCTGTATTATTTGTTTCATCTCTCTCTCTCTCTCTCTCTCTCTCTCTCCAGCTTATACTTACATCGATTGATTCTTAAAGGAGCAATTTCACCGCCTTTAGTACGGTCCTAAGTAAAACGGGATTAAAAGAACTCATATGAACTGGTCGCAATAGAGTTTATGACCCCGGAAAGTTTTGAATTTTGGTATCTACGAATGAGTATAAGACCAACCTTAATGATTTGTCTTTAGAGATGTCAAACCCCTTTTCCGGCTCAACGGTGGATCTAGGGAGGACATGGCGATTGCACAAAAAAAATTCTAATGAGAAATTGAATACATTTTTCACTCTCTTTTTTTAGTATATGTTAAATAACAGCTTCCCTCTCCTAATATCGCGCCATCTTTGATAGCTATGACAATCAGTCTATGTAATAACCCGAAATTTTGTAAATGAAAAAAAAAAAAAATTTCGATGTATTAATGCGGTTTTATTTTTAAATAATTATAGTTTATAATTTGGTTTGGTTAGATTAAACGAATTAGATTTAACCTGTTTAATTATACTTTTCGCGCCGTAAATAAACGCGTGCACACTGGGTATTTCATCACACTGCGTCCGAAAGCCTTACTAAATCCCCAACTCTTATTTTATTTTATTAAAGCTAACCTTGATTAGGTGGGAGATTACTTATAACCTAAAACTAATCTTTAAGTTGGTGGGAAATTTGGTGGGGAATTTCTTATAACCTAAAACTAGTCTTTAAAACCTAATTTTTGCTTTTGCAAAAGGTTGTTAGGACACTTGTGGGGAGGGTTTTTGGCTGGTGATTATCTTTGGGGGAGGTGAACCTCATTACTCCCCTATAAATAGCTCACTCTCCTTGCTTCATTTCACACCAAAACCTCCCAACTTCTCCACTTTGTGCTTTCTAGTGTTCTTGAGTGAGTTCTTGAGTGTTCTTCTTGAAACTCATCCTAAACCACCACACACCACCACCCTCGACCACCCCTAGATCTTAGAAAGGTAGCATAAGTTAGCTAGAAAGTGTTTGAGCAAAGGTCGACTAGTCGTTACGCCGCCGGAATTCAACTAGCTTATCGGCTTCCGACTAATCATCGGAATTAAGGTAGATACTTTATCTTAACTTTAGATTAGTATTTACTAGTTCATATTAATGATGTTATTATTTTGCTTAAACATGCCTAAATATGATTAAACGTGATTATGTTGGTGATTAGTGATTTTATGAACAATTAGACTTTGAAAATCACACTTAGTCGTTACTATGCACGATTTAAAATTGACTATCAAAATGCACCGTTATAATGTTCGATGGACTTTTGGAAAACTAAATTACCCAGTTATAATGCCCGAATAAAAATCGACTTTTCAAATTTACGCAGTTATAATGCCCGACCGATTTTCTGAAGAAAAGAGCTTTTTAAATGAAATGAGATTTTTTTCAGGATTATTGAATAAATATTCTTAATCTATTCAGACTAACAAATAGAATCTATGACTAGCATGTCTAGTCAGGCTTTTTCTTGGTTTAGCCCAAACCAAGTGGCGATTCGACGAACGAATCTTAAAACACGCCAAACGGATTCAACTACTAGAGTTTTCTAGTAGGGTACTTTCTTGGTTTAGCCAAACCAAGTGGCAATTTGACGTACGAATCTTAAAACACGCCAGCAAAGCTAAGAACGAGAATTAATCCTTATGTTTTGATTTAAATTTCCGGAAGAAAGAATTTTTGTCTTTAAGTAACACGGTTATCGTGAAATGTTTATGAACGAAAAGTTTATCGTGAAACAGTTCTAAACGGAAGATTTTTATGTAATATGGCATGTGTACGTTTTTTTGAGACGATACGACACGACACGTTTTTCGAGAAAGTGATCGAATGTTTTTAAATGGAAGAGATAGAGATGAGAATGAAAATGTTGATGTGATGAAAGTTGAGATGTTGATGCTGTTGGAGTCCCGCCTCAGTTCCCTGGGGTGAACTGGTGGTCAAAGCCCAACGGAACTATACGGTAGTGCTGTTTGAAGTTTCTCCTCAAATTCCGCGGGTGAATTTGACGGTTAGAACTTACTCAGTACAACACATAGCAAGCGGACCTCATAAACAAACTGGTGGGGATTCAGTGATATGGGTAGCCGGGACTATGTCGTGTGTGACGCGGAGTTAGCGGACCTCATACTGCAGGAGTCAGTTTATGGGTAGCCGACCCTTCGAACGGAAAGGTTGGTGACCGTTAGAACGGGGTTGTAGAACGGGCCAATAACTTTCGAGAGATGTAAGATGTTGACATGGTTGAAATTTGAAGAAGAATGCTGTTATGAGAAAATGATACGAGATACTGACACTATACTCTGGATTCTGAAATTAATATGGGATACTGATTTTATTTAAGCTGCACTCTGATTTGATGTGATACTGATGCATTGACACGCATGAACTTACCGTTTTGATAAATGATTTTCAACTATTTACCTGCCAACAATATTGTTCTAGAATTGCTAGTTTAAAGTTGGGGTACGGTATCTATTGAGCGTCCTCGCTCACGGTTTGCCCTGGCATAATACGACAATGTTGCTTCGCAACTCTGACGTATTATGCTAGATTGTCACGATGGACAGGAGGACCTCTACGGAGAACACGGAGCCGGAGGAGCTGCCGACATGGAGCATGATCTGATCAGGGAACGTACGGAGCCATAGAGTCCACCCAGTCTATTTTTTTGTAATCTGCGGAGGGCAGATCATCTATATGTATTTTTGGTTATTGTTATTATTGTGTAAAACCGACTTTAAATTGTAATAATAATCCATAACGCTTTTCCCAAAAATGCGGGGCGTTACAAGTGGTATCAGAGCCCTAGGTTCCAACACTCGGCTTTGGGTAATTGGGTAGACACTAAGCTAGAATAATAATTGTGTGTACTTGATTTACTATAATATCCTAAATACTATTGGAATAAGAGTTTACCAGTGACTAATAATAAAATTTTCTGAATTGTAGATGCCCCCTAATCATGCTAGACTACTTGAGGAGATCCGCAGGTTTAAGAAACGGTACCCAGAACCTCTACCAGACAATGATCCCAACTATAGATACCTCGAGAATTTTACACTAATGACCAACTATCTCCACCAACATGGCAAATTTCCACCATATGCTTTAGAAGAGGAAGGCGCTACTCGCAATCTCACATTTACACAGTTACTGACCTTACAAGACAGTATGGTCTCTCCGACACCGGATAATGTTCTTCTCCCTGCTGCACCACTACCACCGGTACCCGCATCTGGAATGCATACTAAGTTCGACCCTATCGCCATTGTTCCAACAATCCTGTACGCACCTGCTTACACCGTTGACCCACTTCTAGGTCCTCTGTATGAAGTACCAGTCTTCGAGCAAATGCCACCTCTGCCGTCGCCGATAGACCTAAACTATCAGTTCAGCATTGCTATGGATGATTCTCCTGCTTTTTGTCACTGAGCCATACTTCTGGGAGCCACCGCCAGTGGAGCCGATAGTTGAAGAACCGGAGCTTACTCCAGCACAAAGGTTCGAGCGTTTCCAACAGATTCAAGAGGAGGAGCTCACTCATGCTGAGACACAACACAAATTCGACCTTCGCGACTACTTCAACCTGTAGACAGCTAGTAGTATCTATGCGTAGAATAAGCTGACTGTAGTCACTATGTGGTATTGGTATTGTATGTATGGGCCAATGAGCCAGTTATTGTACTGTTTGAAATCGTGTTTTCTGTGCTGAACCATTTTTAATAAATCTCTGTTAATTTAAGCAGTTATGCTTTGATAAATTTTGCAAGTATTTTAGACTGATTCCCCCAACAAATTGGTAACTCTAGAATGACAATAGCATCACCCTCAGGCGGTACTGTACCAGTTAATCTAATTTGTAAAGGTTGCGAGTTAGAAGAGAGTAATATCCGATTAACTTGCGATTTTCGCGTGATCGAGATGGCTAATTTCGACTTAATTGTGGGGTTGGATTGGCTGTCAACTCATCGAGTAGTCATTGATTGCCATCTAAAGCTAGTAACAGCCTTTACCCCTGATGGGACATGTTTCCGTTTTAAGGGGGATAGACAGACTGTGAATCCGGTGATTAGACATTTGAAATGGCAGAACCAACTGTTCGGATGGCTAGCTAGTCTCCAGTTGGAAGAATCTGACCGTGAGGAGTTAGGACTGCCACACATCGTCTGCGAGTATGCTGATGTATTTCCTAACGATCTACCTGGATTACCGCCACGAAGGGAAATTGATTTTTCCATCGAGCTTCAACCTGGAACCGCTCCGATTTCTATAGCCCCTTACCGAATGGCGCCAACAGAACTGAAGGAATTGAAGACCCAGCTACAAGAACTGTTGGAAAAAGGATACATCCGACCAAGTACTTCACCATGGGGAGCACCTGCACTATTCGTGAAGAAGAAAGAAGGAACCTTACGACTGTGCATTGATTATAGGCAACTAAACCAAGTCACGATCAAGAATCGTTATCCCCTGCCTAGAATAGATGACCTATTTGATCAGTTAAGAGGAGCAACTTGTTTCTCAAAAATTGATCTAAGATGAGGGTATCATCAGTTGAGAATCCGCGACGAGGACATTTCAAAGACCGCGTTCAGGACAAGATACGGACACTACGAGTTCGTGGTCATGCCGTTTGGACTAACGAATGCTCCAGCAGTATTCATGTGCCTCATGAACAAGATATTTCAACCCTATCTAGATAGATTTGTGGTGGTGTTCATTGATGATATATTGATATACTCAGCCAATCGAGTGGAGCATGAAGAACACCTTCGGGTAGCCCTGCAAGTACTAAGAGACAACCAGCTTTATGCCAAGGCTAGTAAATGCGAGTTCTGGCTAGAGCAGGTTCAATTTCTGGGACACGTGGTGTCTAAGGATGGTATTGCAGTTGACAACAGCAAGGTAGAAGCTGTGTTGGATTGGAAGCAGCCAACTTCCGTATTTGAGATCCGTAGTTTCTTGGGTTTAGCAAGATATTATCGAAGATTCATTCCGGAATTTGCTACTCTTGCCAAACCAATGACTAGATTGATTCAGAAGAACGTTAAGTTCGAATGGAATGACAAGTGTGAGAAAGTTTTCCAAGAGTTGAAAAAGAGACTGACCAGTGCACCGATACTGATCATTCCTGAAAGAGACATTGGTTATCAAGTATATTGTGACGCATCAAAGGAAGGACTAGGATGTGTGCTAATGCAGAACGGAAAAGTCGTGGCATATGGATCGAGACAGCTCAGATCGCACGAGAAGAACTACCCTACTCACGATCTAGAATTAGCAGCAATAGTTTTTGCTCTAAAATCTTGGAGATATTATCTCTATGGCGAGCAATTCGAGGTTTTCTCGGATCACAAAAGTCTCAAGTATCTGTTCACTCAGAAGGAGTTGAATATGAGACAGAGAAGGTGGATGGAGTACTTGGAAGACTACAAGTTTACCCTGTCATATCACCCTGGCAAGGCAAATGTTGTCGCTGATGCCCTGAGTCGAAAGGACAGGGCACAAAAAGCCAAGATAGCTGCGAAGGAATGGGAGATGATAGATACTCTGAACGAGTTCAATTTGCAACCGTCATCTAATGGAGATCAGATGCGATTATCTGCACTAGTGGCAGAACCAGCACTTCACCGGGAGATCCTGTTGGCACAGACTTTTGAACAGGACTGTGAATTCACTAGATCACAACTCAGTTCAGGAAAGGAATTGCCCGGTTGGACCCTGCATGCAGCGGATAACAGTTTGAGATTTAAAGGCTCAGTATTTGTACCCAACTTAGGTCGACTTCGAAAAGCCGTGCTTCAAGAATTTCACCACTCGAATTTCGCTGTTCATTCTGGAGGTACGAAGATGTATCACGATTTACGACGGACATATTGGTGGGAAGGAATGAAGAAAGACGTGGCAGAATTTGTAAAGACTTGTTTAGTTTGTCAGCAAGTTAAGGCTGAACACCAGAGGCCTGGAGGAGAATTGCAGCCGCTACCAATTCCACAGTGGAAATGGGAGCATATCTCAATGGATTTCGTGACTGGACTTCCGAGGTCGTTTAAGTCAAACACCGCTGTGTGGGTAATTGTAGACCGTCTCACTAAGTCGGCACACTTCTTGCTAGTGAAAATGACGGAAAACATGGAAGCATTGGGAATACTCTATATCCAGGAGATCGTGCGACTTCATGGAGTACCGGTGTCAATCGTGTCAGAGATCCTAGATTTGTCTCACAGTTCTGGAAAGGACTGCAAAGGGCACTAGGAACTGACATACGTCTCAGTACTGCTTTTCATCCGCAGACTGATGGACAGACGGAGAGGACAATTCAGATATTGGAGGACATGCTTAGGGCTTGCACCTTAGATTTCACAGGGAATTGGGAACGACATCTGCCATTAGTAGAATTCGCCTACAATAACAGTTATCAGGCTAGCATAGAGATGGCACCCTACGAAGCTCTGTACGGCCGCCCTTGTCGATCACCGGTTTGTTGGACTGACGCCGGAGAAACGGGATTGCTAGGACCTGATTTGGTCAGAGACACAACGGAGAAGATCAAGCTGATTCAACAGAGACTGCCTACTGCGCAGAGCCGACAGAAGAGTTATGCGGATCGAAGAAACAGACCTTTGTCATTCAAAGAGGGAGACCACGTGTTTCTGAAAATTAGACCTCGGAGAGGAATAATTAGATTCGGGAGGAAGGGAAAACTATCCCCACGATATATCGGCCCATTTGAGATTTTGGAGAAAATTGGACAAGTAGCATACCGGTTAGCATTACCGCCGCAAATCGACCGAGTGCATAATGTTTTTCATGTCTCTATGTTAAGGAAGTATCTTGCCCTGCCAACACACGTATTAAACTGGGGAGATCTTGATATAGATGAAGACGCAACTTTTGAGGAAGAGCCGGTTGAAATTCAGGATAGTATGGAGAAGAGCATCCGCAATAGGACTATCCGATTAGTACGAGTTTTGTGGAAACATCGGGGGATGGAGGAAACAACTTGGGAAAGAGAAGAAGCCATGAGGGCTAATTATCCGCAACTGTTTCCACCTGTCGAGTAATTTCAATTTCGAGGACGAAATTTGTTAAGGGGGATAGGTTGTAATAACCCGAAATTTTGTAAATGAAAAAAAAAAAAATTCGATGTATTAATGCGGTTTTATTTTTAAATAATTATAGTTTATAATTTGGTTTGGTTAGATTAAACGAATTAGATTTAACCTGTTTAATTATACTTTTCGCGCCGTAAATAAACGCGTGCACACCGGGTATTTCACCACACTGCGTCCGAAAGCCTTACTAAATCCCCAACTCTTATTTTATTTTATTAAAGCTAACCTTGATTAGGTGGGAGATTACTTATAACCTAAAACTAATCTTTAAGTTGGTGGGAAATTTGGTGGGGAATTTCTTATAACCTAAAACTAGTCTTTAAAACCTAATTTTTGCTTTTGCAAAAGGTTGTTTGGACACTTGTGGGGAGGGTTTTTGGCTGGTGATTATCTTTGGGGGAGGTGAACCTCATTACTCCCCTATAAATAGCTCACTTTCCTTGCTTCATTTCACACCAAAACCTCCCAACTTCTCCACTTTGTGCTTTCTAGTGTTCTTGAGTGAGTTCTTGAGTGTTCTTCTTGAAACTCATCCTAAACCACCACACACCACCACCCTCGACCACCCCTAGATCTTAGAAAGGTAGCATAAGTTAGCTAGAAAGTGTTTGAGCAAAGGTCGACTAGTCGTTACGCCGCCGGAATTCAACTAGCTTATCGGCTTCCGACTAATCATCGGAATTAAGGTAGATACTTTATCTTAACTTTAGATTAGTATTTACTAGTTCATATTAATGATGTTATTATTTTGCTTAAACATGCCTAAATATGATTAAACGTGATTATGTTAGTGATTAGTGATTTTATGAACAATTAGACTTTGAAAATCACACTTAGTCGTTACTATGCACGGTTTAAAATTGACTATCAAAATGCACCGTTATAATGTTCGATGGACTTTTGGAAAACTAAATTACCCAGTTATAATGCCCGAATAAAAATCGACTTTTCAAATTTACGCAGTTATAATGCCCGACCGATTTTCTGAAGAAAAGAGCTTTTTAAATGAAATGAGATTTTTTTCAGGATTATTGAATAAATATTCTTAATCTATTCAGACTAACAAATAGAATCTATGACTAGCATGTCTAGTCAGGCTTTTTCTTGGTTTAGCCCAAACCAAGTGGCGATTCGACGAACGAATCTTAAAACACGCCAAACGGATTCAACTACTAGAGTTTTCTAGTAGGGTACTTTCTTGGTTTAGCCAAACCAAGTGGCAATTTGACGTACGAATCTTAAAACACGCCAGCAAAGCTAAGAACGAGAATTAATCCTTATGTTTTGATTTAAATTTCCGGAAGAAAGAATTTTTGTCTTTAAGTAACACGGTTATCGTGAAATGTTTATGAACGAAAAGTTTATCGTGAAACAGTTCTAAACGGAAGATTTTTATGTAATATGGCATGTGTACGTTTTTTTGAGACGATACGACACGACACGTTTTTCGAGAAAGTGATCGAATGTTTTTAAATGGAAGAGATAGAGATGAGAATGAAAATGTTGATGTGATGAAAGTTGAGATGTTGATGCTGTTGGAGTCCCGCCTCAGTTCCCTGGGGTGAACTGGTGGTCAAAGCCCAACGGAACTATACGGTAGTGCTGTTTGAAGTTTCTCCTCAAATTCCGCGGGTGAATTTGACGGTTAGAACTTACTCAGTACAACACATAGCAAGCGGACCTCATAAACAAACTGGTGGGGATTCAGTGATATGGGTAGCCGGGACTATGTCGTGTGTGACGCGGAGTTAGCGGACCTCATACTGCAGGAGTCAGTTTATGGGTGGCCGACCCTTCGAACGGAAAGGTTGGTGACCGTTAGAACGGGGTTGTAGAACGGGCCAATAACTTTCGAGAGATGTAAGATGTTGACATGGTTGAAATTTGAAGAAGAATGCTGTTATGAGAAAATGATACGAGATACTGACACTATACTCTGGATTCTGAAATTAATATGGGATACTGATTTTATTTAAGCTGCACTCTGATTTGATGTGATACTGATGCATTGACACGCATGAACTTACCGTTTTGATAAATGATTTTCAACTATTTACCTGCCAACAATATTGTTCTAGAATTGCTAGTTTAAAGTTGGGGTACGGTATCTATTGAGCGTCCTCGCTCACGGTTTGCCCTGGCATAATACGACAATGTTGCTTCGCAACTCTGACGTATTATGCTAGATTGTCACGATGGACAGGAGGACCTCTACGGAGAACACGGAGCCGGAGGAGCTGCCGACATGGAGCATGATCTGATCAGGGAACGTACGGAGCCATAGAGTCCACCCAGTCTATTTTTTTGTAATCTGCGGAGGGCAGATCATCTATATGTATTTTTGGTTATTGTTATTATTGTGTAAAACCGACTTTAAATTGTAATAATAATCCATAACGCTTTTCCCAAAAATGCGGGGCGTTACAAGTGGTATCAGAGCCCTAGGTTCCAACACTCGGCTTTGGGTAATTGGGTAGACACTAAGCTAGAATAATAATTGTGTGTACTTGATTTACTATAATATCCTAAATACTATTGGAATAAGAGTTTACCAGTGACTAATAATAAAATTTTCTGAATTGTAGATGCCCCCTAATCATGCTAGACTACTTGAGGAGATCCGCAGGTTTAAGAAACGGTACCCAGAACCTCTACCAGACAATGATCCCAACTATAGATACCTCGAGAATTTTACACTAATGACCAACTATCTCCACCAACATGGCAAATTTCCACCATATGCTTTAGAAGAGGAAGGCGCTACTCGCAATCTCACATTTACACAGTTACTGACCTTACAAGACAGTATGGTCTCTCCGACACCGGATAATGTTCTTCTCCCTGCTGCACCACTACCACCGGTACCCGCATCTGGAATGCATACTAAGTTCGACCCTATCGCCATTGTTCCAACAATCCTGTACGCACCTGCTTACACCGTTGACCCACTTCTAGGTCCTCTGTATGAAGTACCAGTCTTCGAGCAAATGCCACCTCTGCCGTCGCCGATAGACCTAAACTATCAGTTCAGCATTGCTATGGATGATTCTCCTGCTTTTTGTCACTGAGCCATACTTCTGGGAGCCACCGCCAGTGGAGCCGATAGTTGAAGAACCGGAGCTTACTCCAGCACAAAGGTTCGAGCGTTTCCAACAGATTCAAGAGGAGGAGCTCACTCATGCTGAGACACAACACAAATTCGACCTTCGCGACTACTTCAACCTGTAGACAGCTAGTAGTATCTATGCGTAGAATAAGCTGACTGTAGTCACTATGTGGTATTGGTATTGTATGTATGGGCCAATGAGCCAGTTATTGTACTGTTTGAAATCGTGTTTTCTGTGCTGAACCATTTTTAATAAATCTCTGTTAATTTAAGCAGTTATGCTTTGATAAATTTTGCAAGTATTTTAGACTGATTCCCCCAACAAATTGGTAACTCTAGAATGACAATAGCATCACCCTCAGGCGGTACTGTACCAGTTAATCTAATTTGTAAAGGTTGCGAGTTAGAAGAGAGTAATATCCGATTAACTTGCGATTTTCGCGTGATCGAGATGGCTAATTTCGACTTAATTGTGGGGTTGGATTGGCTGTCAACTCATCGAGTAGTCATTGATTGCCATCTAAAGCTAGTAACAGCCTTTACCCCTGATGGGACATGTTTCCGTTTTAAGGGGGATAGACAGACTGTGAATCCGGTGATTAGACATTTGAAATGGCAGAACCAACTGTTCGGATGGCTAGCTAGTCTCCAGTTGGAAGAATCTGACCGTGAGGAGTTAGGACTGCCACACATCGTCTGCGAGTATGCTGATGTATTTCCTAACGATCTACCTGGATTACCGCCACGAAGGGAAATTGATTTTTCCATCGAGCTTCAACCTGGAACCGCTCCGATTTCTATAGCCCCTTACCGAATGGCGCCAACAGAACTGAAGGAATTGAAGACCCAGCTACAAGAACTGTTGGAAAAAGGATACATCCGACCAAGTACTTCACCATGGGGAGCACCTGCACTATTCGTGAAGAAGAAAGAAGGAACCTTACGACTGTGCATTGATTATAGGCAACTAAACCAAGTCACGATCAAGAATCGTTATCCCCTGCCTAGAATAGATGACCTATTTGATCAGTTAAGAGGAGCAACTTGTTTCTCAAAAATTGATCTAAGATGAGGGTATCATCAGTTGAGAATCCGCGACGAGGACATTTCAAAGACCGCGTTCAGGACAAGATACGGACACTACGAGTTCGTGGTCATGCCGTTTGGACTAACGAATGCTCCAGCAGTATTCATGTGCCTCATGAACAAGATATTTCAACCCTATCTAGATAGATTTGTGGTGGTGTTCATTGATGATATATTGATATACTCAGCCAATCGAGTGGAGCATGAAGAACACCTTCGGGTAGCCCTGCAAGTACTAAGAGACAACCAGCTTTATGCCAAGGCTAGTAAATGCGAGTTCTGGCTAGAGCAGGTTCAATTTCTGGGACACGTGGTGTCTAAGGATGGTATTGCAGTTGACAACAGCAAGGTAGAAGCTGTGTTGGATTGGAAGCAGCCAACTTCCGTATTTGAGATCCGTAGTTTCTTGGGTTTAGCAAGATATTATCGAAGATTCATTCCGGAATTTGCTACTCTTGCCAAACCAATGACTAGATTGATTCAGAAGAACGTTAAGTTCGAATGGAATGACAAGTGTGAGAAAGTTTTCCAAGAGTTGAAAAAGAGACTGACCAGTGCACCGATACTGATCATTCCTGAAAGAGACATTGGTTATCAAGTATATTGTGACGCATCAAAGGAAGGACTAGGATGTGTGCTAATGCAGAACGGAAAAGTCGTGGCATATGGATCGAGACAGCTCAGATCGCACGAGAAGAACTACCCTACTCACGATCTAGAATTAGCAGCAATAGTTTTTGCTCTAAAATCTTGGAGATATTATCTCTATGGCGAGCAATTCGAGGTTTTCTCGGATCACAAAAGTCTCAAGTATCTGTTCACTCAGAAGGAGTTGAATATGAGACAGAGAAGGTGGATGGAGTACTTGGAAGACTACAAGTTTACCCTGTCATATCACCCTGGCAAGGCAAATGTTGTCGCTGATGCCCTGAGTCGAAAGGACAGGGCACAAAAAGCCAAGATAGCTGCGAAGGAATGGGAGATGATAGATACTCTGAACGAGTTCAATTTGCAACCGTCATCTAATGGAGATCAGATGCGATTATCTGCACTAGTGGCAGAACCAGCACTTCACCGGGAGATCCTGTTGGCACAGACTTTTGAACAGGACTGTGAATTCACTAGATCACAACTCAGTTCAGGAAAGGAATTGCCCGGTTGGACCCTGCATGCAGCGGATAACAGTTTGAGATTTAAAGGCTCAGTATTTGTACCCAACTTAGGTCGACTTCGAAAAGCCGTGCTTCAAGAATTTCACCACTCGAATTTCGCTGTTCATTCTGGAGGTACGAAGATGTATCACGATTTACGACGGACATATTGGTGGGAAGGAATGAAGAAAGACGTGGCAGAATTTGTAAAGACTTGTTTAGTTTGTCAGCAAGTTAAGGCTGAACACCAGAGGCCTGGAGGAGAATTGCAGCCGCTACCAATTCCACAGTGGAAATGGGAGCATATCTCAATGGATTTCGTGACTGGACTTCCGAGGTCGTTTAAGTCAAACACCGCTGTGTGGGTAATTGTAGACCGTCTCACTAAGTCGGCACACTTCTTGCTAGTGAAAATGACGGAAAACATGGAAGCATTGGGAATACTCTATATCCAGGAGATCGTGCGACTTCATGGAGTACCGGTGTCAATCGTGTCAGAGATCCTAGATTTGTCTCACAGTTCTGGAAAGGACTGCAAAGGGCACTAGGAACTGACATACGTCTCAGTACTGCTTTTCATCCGCAGACTGATGGACAGACGGAGAGGACAATTCAGATATTGGAGGACATGCTTAGGGCTTGCACCTTAGATTTCACAGGGAATTGGGAACGACATCTGCCATTAGTAGAATTCGCCTACAATAACAGTTATCAGGCTAGCATAGAGATGGCACCCTACGAAGCTCTGTACGGCCGCCCTTGTCGATCACCGGTTTGTTGGACTGACGCCGGAGAAACGGGATTGCTAGGACCTGATTTGGTCAGAGACACAACGGAGAAGATCAAGCTGATTCAACAGAGACTGCCTACTGCGCAGAGCCGACAGAAGAGTTATGCGGATCGAAGAAACAGACCTTTGTCATTCAAAGAGGGAGACCACGTGTTTCTGAAAATTAGACCTCGGAGAGGAATAATTAGATTCGGGAGGAAGGGAAAACTATCCCCACGATATATCGGCCCATTTGAGATTTTGGAGAAAATTGGACAAGTAGCATACCGGTTAGCATTACCGCCGCAAATCGACCGAGTGCATAATGTTTTTCATGTCTCTATGTTAAGGAAGTATCTTGCCCTGCCAACACACGTATTAAACTGGGGAGATCTTGATATAGATGAAGACGCAACTTTTGAGGAAGAGCCGGTTGAAATTCAGGATAGTATGGAGAAGAGCATCCGCAATAGGACTATCCGATTAGTACGAGTTTTGTGGAAACATCGGGGGATGGAGGAAACAACTTGGGAAAGAGAAGAAGCCATGAGGGCTAATTATCCGCAACTGTTTCCACCTGTCGAGTAATTTCAATTTCGAGGACGAAATTTGTTAAGGGGGATAGGTTGTAATAACCCGAAATTTTGTAAATGAAAAAAAAAAAAAATTCGATGTATTAATGCGGTTTTATTTTTAAATAATTATAGTTTATAATTTGGTTTGGTTAGATTAAACGAATTAGATTTAACCTGTTTAATTATACTTTTCGCGCCGTAAATAAACGCGTGCACACCGGGTATTTCACCACACTGCGTCCGAAAGCCTTACTAAATCCCCAACTCTTATTTTATTTTATTAAAGCTAACCTTGATTAGGTGGGAGATTACTTATAACCTAAAACTAATCTTTAAGTTGGTGGGAAATTTGGTGGGGAATTTCTTATAACCTAAAACTAGTCTTTAAAACCTAATTTTTGCTTTTGCAAAAGGTTGTTTGGACACTTGTGGGGAGGGTTTTTGGCTGGTGATTATCTTTGGGGGAGGTGAACCTCATTACTCCCCTATAAATAGCTCACTTTCCTTGCTTCATTTCACACCAAAACCTCCCAACTTCTCCACTTTGTGCTTTCTAGTGTTCTTGAGTGAGTTCTTGAGTGTTCTTCTTGAAACTCATCCTAAACCACCACACACCACCACCCTCGACCACCCCTAGATCTTAGAAAGGTAGCATAAGTTAGCTAGAAAGTGTTTGAGCAAAGGTCGACTAGTCGTTACGCCGCCGGAATTCAACTAGCTTATCGGCTTCCGACTAATCATCGGAATTAAGGTAGATACTTTATCTTAACTTTAGATTAGTATTTACTAGTTCATATTAATGATGTTATTATTTTGCTTAAACATGCCTAAATATGATTAAACGTGATTATGTTAGTGATTAGTGATTTTATGAACAATTAGACTTTGAAAATCACACTTAGTCGTTACTATGCACGGTTTAAAATTGACTATCAAAATGCACCGTTATAATGTTCGATGGACTTTTGGAAAACTAAATTACCCAGTTATAATGCCCGAATAAAAATCGACTTTTCAAATTTACGCAGTTATAATGCCCGACCGATTTTCTGAAGAAAAGAGCTTTTTAAATGAAATGAGATTTTTTTCAGGATTATTGAATAAATATTCTTAATCTATTCAGACTAACAAATAGAATCTATGACTAGCATGTCTAGTCAGGCTTTTTCTTGGTTTAGCCCAAACCAAGTGGCGATTCGACGAACGAATCTTAAAACACGCCAAACGGATTCAACTACTAGAGTTTTCTAGTAGGGTACTTTCTTGGTTTAGCCAAACCAAGTGGCAATTTGACGTACGAATCTTAAAACACGCCAGCAAAGCTAAGAACGAGAATTAATCCTTATGTTTTGATTTAAATTTCCGGAAGAAAGAATTTTTGTCTTTAAGTAACACGGTTATCGTGAAATGTTTATGAACGAAAAGTTTATCGTGAAACAGTTCTAAACGGAAGATTTTTATGTAATATGGCATGTGTACGTTTTTTTGAGACGATACGACACGACACGTTTTTCGAGAAAGTGATCGAATGTTTTTAAATGGAAGAGATAGAGATGAGAATGAAAATGTTGATGTGATGAAAGTTGAGATGTTGATGCTGTTGGAGTCCCGCCTCAGTTCCCTGGGGTGAACTGGTGGTCAAAGCCCAACGGAACTATACGGTAGTGCTGTTTGAAGTTTCTCCTCAAATTCCGCGGGTGAATTTGACGGTTAGAACTTACTCAGTACAACACATAGCAAGCGGACCTCATAAACAAACTGGTGGGGATTCAGTGATATGGGTAGCCGGGACTATGTCGTGTGTGACGCGGAGTTAGCGGACCTCATACTGCAGGAGTCAGTTTATGGGTGGCCGACCCTTCGAACGGAAAGGTTGGTGACCGTTAGAACGGGGTTGTAGAACGGGCCAATAACTTTCGAGAGATGTAAGATGTTGACATGGTTGAAATTTGAAGAAGAATGCTGTTATGAGAAAATGATACGAGATACTGACACTATACTCTGGATTCTGAAATTAATAGAAATGGGATACTGATTTTATTTAAGCTGCACTCTGATTTGATGTGATACTGATGCATTGACACGCATGAACTTACCGTTTTGATAAATGATTTTCAACTATTTACCTGCCAACAATATTGTTCTAGAATTGCTAGTTTAAAGTTGGGGTACGGTATCTATTGAGCGTCCTCGCTCACGGTTTGCCCTGGCATAATACGACAATGTTGCTTCGCAACTCTGACGTATTATGCTAGATTGTCACGATGGACAGGAGGACCTCTACGGAGAACACGGAGCCGGAGGAGCTGCCGACATGGAGCATGATCTGATCAGGGAACGTACGGAGCCATAGAGTCCACCCAGTCTATTTTTTTGTAATCTGCGGAGGGCAGATCATCTATATGTATTTTTGGTTATTGTTATTATTGTGTAAAACCGACTTTAAATTGTAATAATAATCCATAACGCTTTTCCCAAAAATGCGGGGCGTTACAGTCTACAACCATAAAATTCAGGAATGCCTATACATATAAGCAGATCATAATACAAGAATGTTGGTCAAAAAAGTTTCACAACTTTAGTAAATCATTAAATTAATCTCTTATTCAATCCTAAAAACGTCCATACGTAAATTCCAAGGGATTGGTCCGGTGGTCAAGGCTTAAGACTTAGAATTTAGTTTAAAAATCTCTCAAGTGCTATCAAGTATCAACTCCTTTAGAGTCAGTCCGCGTGTTAGTGACCGGTGAAATTTTTCTCTCAATATTAATCGAAGTGCGCATAAACTGGACCGAACACTTGATTATAAAAAAAACCATGACATAGACCACAAAGCACATAACATTTCAATATGGTTCCCTTTATGTCAACATAACTTATCCTTGCACAATCATGCCACTTTTTACCTTTCGATATACTTCCAATCCCATTTGCTTCACAAGTCAAGTGCGCTTAGCCATCAAATGGAAAAAAGTGGTTCAGTTCCAATGGTGCAATGACAGAGTTCTTCTTTCTTTAACTTTTGTAATGATAAGTTGATCACTAGCACAAATTGGACTTATGATTTGTATAATTTGGCCACCCACTCACTGTCACTCAACAATCGACCAAGGCGTGCATCAACTAAAATTGTGGCTGTTTTCTTAAAATGTGGCCACTTTAACAAAGTGGCATCGCAACCGAGTAAAAGGAAAATTGCACTAGTCAAGATTTACTATGTAAGGAAAATTGTTGGACCACGGGTCGCAACGATGACGTTGCAATCTTAAATGGGAGATTGTGAGACGCCCGAACATCCGGTTATCCAAAAAAAGAAAAAGTGGGAGATCGTAAAATCCCACATTGGCAAGCTATGGAAAGGTTGAGTTGCATAAAATGCAATGCCACTAGCTACTATTAACCTAAGTAAGTAGTAGTAATTTTTAAGTCACGTGGTTAAAGCTGAGGGTTAATAGATCAGTTTGCACGTGTCCTTACAAAGGGCTTCATACGTTCCATATTCTAATCACAAAAATAGCCACCTACCCATGTTCCTAGATCATGGGTAGTTGACTAAGTCAAATAGTAGTGGAAATACGTACAACAAAAGAGCACCAAAATTGAAGAGCTTTTCTCTCTCTCTCTCTTCAAATATAAGTATTTAACTTCACTCTTAAAATGATGTTTATGATCTACAATTAAGTAATTTAAGTTATTATCCACTCAAGGATATGACAAAAAAGGAAATATTAAAATCATGGTAAAAAATAAATTTTGAAGAGTGAGTTGGAGTGATGGATATACAAAGTACAAAAAGAGTCTTCAAAATGCCATATAGGTTTAAAAAACAACAAAAAGAGTCTACATTTGGTGGAAATTTTTTGAGAGTTGGTAGGAAATGCTCTTAGAGTAAAATAAAAAAATAAAAAAAAAAAAGTTTACTAAAAAGACGACTTCCCAGGTTCCAATGAATTTTCTCATCATGGGCCTAATACAGTAATAACCAACTCCCTATGAATTAAGGACCAACACCTACTTATAATGGGCCTAACTCGTGGGTGCCATTTTTGGTAAAAACGGAAAATAAATGTCCAAGGGTGTGTCTTATCACTTGGTGCGTTCACGGAGAGAGTTAGTATGCTCTACAATGGTCCTAAAGGGCTCCTTCCAACCACATACTTTGTGGCGGAGCTCACCCTAAATTATGGTGAAAGAGGACCCTAAAGCACCACGTAGCGGTATTCCAAAATTACTGGAAAAAACTTCTTAATTTAAGTGCTGGGTAATCCAAATTCCAATGTTACGCAGAAGAATTTCATGAAATTAGTGACAACACAAAGCAAGCATACGAAATGCCACCACTGCTGATCACTCCTAGATCAGCTTCACCCCCTGCCTTAGGCACATGCAGCCGAACATGAACTCGGTAACACCTGCTGCGTGGTATCACCGTTTCATAAAATAGGTACGTTCTCAACCGAGAAGGTGCTGGGGAAGGTCCGAAGGTGATTGCCTTGTTTTTTAGAACACTTGTTTACAAGCTTCCTAGATCAATCGCCAAAGCTGAAAAGCTTTGGTGCCGAAAGACTCTGTAGCACTTAGATTCTTGCCTAGAAAAACAACATTTATTCCGTACGGCATACTTTCTCAACTAAACAAACTGATTCTTATATATAGAGACGTACAAAGCAACCTTCAAAAAATTCTCATCTAAAGCCAATGCATTTCTTTCTACTTATGACTTTCTTAGATACCAAGATTAGAATCTAGACATGGTTTATAATTATAAATCTCCCCACCGGGCCTGGAAAAAGACAGATATTGCGAAAACTCCGGCTCTCCTTCAAATAGCCCTAGCTAGCACGCATTCATATCTTGTCAAGTTAGTTAATTACCATGCCCAATTCTTCATCTGATTCTGACGATGATAGGATTCTGAGGGTTAAGCCCTTTGGTCGTCAAAGGCCAATACGTGATATTCTCGGTGGAGGAAAAGGTAATAATCCTATCGTCTGGCAACAATTTATTTAGGCTTCGTCGTTTTTTTTTTTTTTTTTTGGCTTCGTCAAAATTTTTATAGTATTTAATTTTTTTTTATGGTTTTTTAGTCTAAAAGAAAAAAGAAAAGAAAAGAGACCTAGTTTTAAATCATTTTTCTCAAGTGCATGTGATGTCACTTGGGGATCAACATGGAGAATTTGTCAATGTTAATCATGAAGCACATAAGTTCATGACAAAAGTACTGCAGCATCACAAACCAGGCCTTTACTGCAGCATCACAAACCAGGCCTTTACTATTATGATTGAGTAGCTAAATGGTATGACTAAATGTTGCGCAAAACCGGAACGGGGAATGGTGCTGTCCCTTCGGGGACAGCATTGATGCTGGGCCGATCACGGCCGTCAGTGGTCAGCCATGGATCGCTCAGATTTGTTCAGCAGCAGATGGTTCAGATTTGTTTGGACAAGATGTGATCTGAACTGTCCATGGCTAACCACGGACAGCCGTGATCGGCCCCGCATCCATGATGTCCCCAAAGGAACAGCACCCACCCCGTGTCTGCAAAACCATGCACAAATTAAATTTAGCTACCTTCAAGTTTACGTGGAGTTGTATTAGCGCCGATAGCATCCTAACATTTTATGAGATCGTTAGGCCAAACATCAAAATGATGCGTATTAGAAGGTAGTTTTAGATTTAGAAGACCATAAGCGATGGACTAAGTGGCCTAATAGCTGAGCCAACTATAATCATGGATTCCATCATTCGCTTAATACAACTTCATTTGAACATAAGTGCAAGACTCTCACAAATCATACGACGAATTTCGCAGTTGCTGATGTGCTCTTGTGGAAGGACACAGAAGTGTCTGCTGGAATTCTGGTTGGGATAGGGATACTATGGTATCTTTTCGAGGTTATCGGATACAGTTTCTTGACATTGCTCTGTCACATTATTCTCTCTGCAATGCTCATAATCTTCATTTGGATTCAAGGCTCGGACATTTTCCAATGGTAACAATATTTTCTACTCTCAAATTAAGTATAAGTTGTTTTTTTTTTTTTTTTGGTTTCCCAATATAACACCGAGTTATCGATCATAGGGAGTTTGATATATTCTGCTGTAATTTTTTTCAGGCCTCCTCCAACCCTTGATATTTTCTCTGAAAAAACCGCGGCCAGACAAAGAAAAATCGTTGCCACGAGCCGAGAAATCGTTGCCATGTGCCGAGAAATCATTCCCATGTGCCGAGCAGAATTAATGGACTTCTTATTGATTTTCACTCTCGTTGCATGTGGAAATTTTGGAGTATTGCTCTCTAAACCCAAAACAAACTGTCATCCCCTTTGTTTGTTGCTTATAGATTTTCATGGTTCTAAACTGGTGCCAATCTGTTCAGCGTTTTATATCAAAAAATTTCACTAAACAACTTAAATAAGTCCGCGAGTTTGTTGAATCAAGCAAAAACTGACGCGTTTGGCTTCCATTTCGAATGGCGATGTTTCTACTTATGATGCAATTTGCACCAAACCAAGTTGTTCAAATTGACATTTTATTTTTCAGGTAATTGTTTCTCTCTTGATACTAGCAGCCATGGGAAACTATGTCGGCACCTTGAATCTTCTGTTCTTCGGTTAGTATATTCCGGTTCATCATTTTAATTTTTACCACCACGTTCCATTTTTGTTTTTACAACACCATAGGCTAATTTGAAGAACCTTGTTAAATCTCTCTGCATTAAGGTTGTCTCTGTCTGGAAACGCTACCGTATTTGTACGACAAGTATGAGCAAGAAGTTGATTACCTTATCGCCCGAACTGTCCGTTGGCTGAAGAAATTATACAAGAAGCTTGATAAGGAATTTCTCACAAAAATTTCAGGAGGACCTGTGAAAGAGAAGAAACACAAATGAAAGAGAAGTGGGGGAGCTTCATTGTTGCTTTATATTGGAGGCACCTCATGTAAATTTGTGTGTACAAAACCCTATGAAAATCAAACAAAGGTTCAAGATTAAAATGAAATTAGAAGTTAATCGATAAGATTGCGATGATATGAACTGCAAATGAAATTAAGACTTCTAGGCTGGGCAATAACATAGCCCTGGCCAGTCCATGCTTTTAAGGATTTGGAATAGATTAAGCTCCTTGAATCCTGGCCGGAGATTTAAAATACTCCATCCGTTCCTTTTTAGGTGTCCAACCTCTGGTGAATTTCGTTTTGTGAGGAAAAAACATCACTACACTTTACAACTACTCCTTCTGTCCATTTTTAAATGTGTTGCTTCGTATATCCACCTTATTAAAGAAACATCAATATTGCACATTTCATATCAACTTTTACCTTCACTTTACGCCTTTAACATCAACTTTTACCTTTGTTTTTCAAAATTATCCTCAACTTTTACTCTTCAATTATTTATTACTCCCTCCGTCCCTATTTAAGTGTGTTACTTCGTAAAATCCAACTTATTAAAAAAATATTATCATTACATCTTTCACATCAACTATTACATCTACTTTATACTTTTTACATCAACTTTACCTCTATTTTCCAAAATTATCATCCATTTTACCAATTAATTCTTTATCCATTAACTTTTCAAAAGGGCAAAATGATAATTGTATCAACTTTTACCCATTAACTTTTCAAAACACACACTTATTAAAAGACAACCCAAAATGAAAAACTCGACAATAAAAAAGGGACTGAGGGAGTACAACGTTAACTTTCCATAAGTGTCATTTATGGAGATATCGTCATTAAACTTTTACCCACAAACGTTTCGAAAAGGACTTTACTTTAAAAAGGAAAAATGAAAAATATACCAACTTTTACACTATTTTTTCAAAAAGTCAAAATTGGACCTATGGACCTTGCTTCTAAAAATCCGGACTCCGAGTATTTTTTTGACAATCCGAACCGTCAATTACAGTTTTGCGAAAAACTACTTGGATCAAGCCCTTCCTGGTATTTTTTTTTTTTTTGAAGATTTCCCGCGTGAACCCTTGAAAACACCTTCTGAACACATTGGACGGTTCGGATTTCCCCAAAACAATTTTTAACGTGAAAAAATTACATTTTTTCTTATTTACGAGAGGTCCTTACTAGAAAATTTGCCTATATACATATATAAACACACACACGCTTCACATCCAGAAACCTTTTGTCTAATTCTCACCAAGAGGATCTTCATTTGACTCGTCAAGATTTTCCACCTTCACCGTGAAGGTGTGAGGAGTTAGCGCGGTCATCCAAGGACTAGATTCAGGGATGGAGCCAAGAGTTTAATTCGGAGGTGTCACTCAAAATTAATATTGTATCTCCTATCGGGGTGTCCACAGATCGGATTCGGACGGATCGGATATGGATCTGATACGATCCGCTCAGAGCGGATTATGGTTTTTAAGATCCGGAACCAAACCAAATATTCACGGATCGGTTACGGATCGGATCGGGCGGATTTGACAGATTAAAGAAGGATTATTGAGCGGATCGAGCGGATCCGATCTGATCCGATCCAATCCGGATCCGGATTCGGAACCGTCAGATGAGAAATTCTCAATCCGGAACCGAACCGAACATTCACAGATGGATCAACGGATGGTTCGGATTGGTTCAGATTGGTCGAATTGGCGGATCAGATGATCCGCTGAACAGCCCTAATCTCCTTCCATTCGTTCCCGGACCTGGGCCTAAGCCCACAAGGCGATGGCTTAGGGGCCCCCAAAATAAGGAGCCCTCCTATTATGGGTTAGTATAGTCTTTTAAGCCCAATACAAGTAAGGCCCCAACTAACTTTATTAAAGTAAGCCCATTCAAATAAGGGCCCAAATGTTTTTATAAGCCCAAAAGTGGAGCGTCCTAAAAGGGAAAAAAAAAAATCAGAATTGCAAAAATCAAAAAGTCAAAATTGACATCCAAATTCTCGGGTTCCACGTTCATTCTATATTCTTATTCTCTCTCTCTCTTTGTTGGTTGTGTTATGTGCCCTAAGTTTTACCCCAAATTCAAAATTATATCAAAATCCAAAAAAATTGTTAGCACTGAAGAGCTTTAAGATCAACATGTAATAACCAACTCCCTAATCCCTATGAATTAAGGACCAACTGCTACAGTCCTACTTGCAATGGGCCTGACTCGTGAGTGCCATTTTTGGTACAAACGAAAAATACCACTAAATGTTAAGGGTGTGTTTTACCACATCAAAGTACGGCAAAAAAGGGTTTTGAAGCTCTGGAGCTAGGGATGGGCATGGAGAGGGGAGGGGGTGGATACCACTACCTTCATCCCCAATCCCATATCAATTCATCCCCTCCCCAATTCCCACCGGGGATTTTTTTTTTTTTTTCTAACCTCCATCCCCACCCTAATGCGGGGAATGGATCCCCACGGGGAATTGGGGATCAAAAAATTCGTGTACAAATGGGCATTTGAAAGACATCAACTATGCATCAGATCAAACCCAAATATCTCTCAATCTCCATGCATATGAAAGATGTACTTTTTTTGTTTAAGAAACATTAACAAGTTAATTAAAAACACAAAATAATAAAAGTACCAGATTCATAAAAAACAAGTCAAATGAAGACACATCTAACTGAAATAGAGGAGAAGGAAGTGATCGTGTCATAACTGTTTACAAGTTATAACTTAAGCTTATCCACACACAAAAAAAAAAAAAAAACCTTATAAATATATTATATATCTATATATATGTGAATGGGAATGTGGGGAGGGGAACGGGCAGGGTTGGGGATTGGGGAGGGGATTGGGGAGGGAACTGACTATGTCATCCCCTACCCGATCTCCGAAAAAATCCCTGAATCCCCTACCCATTCGGGGAGGGGATGGATTGGATTGGGGAGGGTCGGCTGAGATGGTCATCCCTATCTGAAGCACCATGTAGCGGTACTCCAAGATCACTTAAAAAAGCTTCTTAATTTAGGTACGGGGTGATCCAAATTCCAATGAGACACGGAAAAATTTCATGAAAGTAGTGACAACACGGAGCGAGCCAACGAAGTTTCACCGACTGCTCATCACTCCAAGATCAGCTTCAACCCCTGCCTTAAGCACATGCGAAACATGAGCACACCTATCACATTGGCCATCTCTAGTGCACTACCTAAAAAATGCTCTCTAAAGTGTACACCTAAGCACATGTGGGATCCTATTTTGTTTGCTAAGAACTTAGTTAGCTAACTAAAAAGAAATTCACTTTAATGGGGCTCCCTAAAAATGCTCCCTAAGTGTATGTGGGACCCATTTAAGTGGGCCTCTATAACCAAAAAAATAATGGCAGATTAGATGTTATAAATGCCATCAACTTTCTCTCTCCTCTTTCTCTCTATCTCTCTCCTCTTTCTCTCTCCTTAAGTCCCTCCCCAAATTTAGGTAGTCACTTGGCACTTTAGGTAGTGAGGGGTGCCACCTAGGATTTTAGGGAGCCAACTTTTGTGCACTAGAGACCATTTTTTGAGGTTTTTCTTAGCTAATTAGTTAAGGCACTTTAGGTAGTGATTTTAGGTAGTGCACTAGAGATGCCCTAAAATATGTACTTTCTCAACGAGAAGGGGCTAGGGAAGGCAGGGGCGGAATCATGAGGAGGCTAAGGTGGGCTCTAGCCCAAGTGGGTTGGAAAAAAGGGGAAGATGTAAAATTATAGCTTAATAAATTTTAGCCCACCTCATATTACCCACAATTCAATCCCCTTCGAACAACCCAACACGGTTCATGATTTGAATTGTACAATTCAGTTGGAACATTTGAGATTGATAATATTTGCACTCTTGCCGGGAAATTTTATCGTAATGATTTCACTACACAAGAGAGACATTATCTAATATTGCTACATTACAAGCTTGATGTACCTTGTCACTCGAAATTCTAGGATATATCCACCATTTCTGAATTATGCCGAGGATTAGTTGAGACAAAAAAGTTAGAGAACCATCAATTGATCAAAAGGTTGATTCGTCTTGTTCTTACTCTTCCTGTTACCACAACAACTACGAAAAAAGAATTTTCAGCTCTGAAGAATGTGCTGATCTTTGTAACAAAATAGGGGGCGATTTTCAAAAAGAGAACTTGTTGAAGATATCGACCCAGATTCAATAATATAAGAATTCTACTCGCAAAAGCATTGTAAAAACTTCACCTTCAAAAGTGTATGCTTTTCGATCTTTTCGATCTTTTGTGTATTTTTGAATATTTATGTATTTATGTTAAAATTTGAGTTAACCCAGAATAGGTATTATAGTCCAGGTTCCGCCCTTGGGAAGGTGATTGCCTTGCCGAAATAGCTAGGTACCTACCATTGCAACCATTTCAAGTCAATGCTTTAGAACACTTGTCAACAAGATTCTTAGATCAATCGTCAAAGCTGAAAAACTTTGGGGCTGGAAGACCCTGTAACACTTAGATTCTTGCCTACAAAACAACATTTATTCCATACATACTCTCTGCAATTTGCAATCACCTCGTACGTACGGCAAACGTTCTCAACTACATAAACTGAATCTTGCACTAGGAGAAATACAAAGCAACCTTCCCCAAAACAATGTTCATCTAAAGCCATCCCTTTCTTTCTACCAATGACTTTCTTAGATACCAAGATTAGAATCTAGACAGGGTTTATAAACCTCCCCAACGGAAAACAGACAGCACGGTGGCTCATATTGCGAAAACCCGACTCTCTTTCCAAATATTACCAGCAAAAGCATTCATATCTTGTCGAGTTAGTTCATTACCATGCCGCATTCTTCGACTTCTTCATCTGACTCTGATGATGATCATAGGACTCCAAGGGTTAAGCCCTTTGGTCGTCAAAGACCGATACATGATATTCTCGGTGGAGGAAAAGGTAATCCAATCGCTGGGCAACAATTTATTTTTGTTTAGGCAAAAGCATTCGGTCATCGTTTTTTTTTTTTTTTGCAACAATTTATTTGTGTCTAAAAGAAACATCAAACATGTACCAAAAGAAAAGAAACCTAGCATAAGTTGACAATAGTACTGCAGCATCACAAAACAGGCCTTACTCTAATAATTAAGCAGCTATATGAGAGTGGCTAAATGTTGTGCCAAACCAGGCACAAAATTTAGCCATCTTCAAACTTACGCGGAGTGTGTATTGGTGCCGCTAGAGGCCTAGCATGTTATGAGTTTGTCCGGCGAAATATCAAAATGATGCCTTTATTTTTTTTTTTTAATCATCCAAAAAATCAACGATATGGCTTCGTATTCGAAGGTACTTTTAGTTTTGAAGACCTTAAGCAATGGACTGAGTGGCCTAATAGCTGAGCCAACTATAACCGTGGATTCCACCGTTCGCCAAGGCTGGCCTTAACTTTCCAGGGGCCTAAAGCGAAAACAAAAATGGGATCCTTTCTTGTTACATAGTTGAGTGAAGGTGAGCCTTCATCAATTTCGACTTTGGAAATAACAGTAACAAAAATAGTCTATTATGTTTTGTACCAAAATAAAATCGCAATAAAATTCCCAATCTTCGGGCCTAAAGCAGAGGCACCTCGAGCTTTAGCTCAGGGCCGTTCGCTTAATACAACATCAGTTGAACATAAGTGCAAGACTCTCACAAATCATACGACAAATTTGCGCAGTTGCTGATGTGCTCTTGTGGAAGGACAAAGCCGTATCCGCTGCACTTCTGTTTGGGATAGGGGTACTGTGGTATCTCTTCGAGTTTGTTGGATACAATTCCTTGACATTGTTCTGTCACACTGTCATCTCTGGAATGCTCATAATCTTCATTTGGGATAAAGGCTCCGACATTTTCAAATGGTAAAAATATTTTCTACTCTCAAATTAAGTCTAAGAAGTTCTATTGTTTCCCTATACAACACCGAGATGTCGATCGTAGGGAGTTTGATATATTCTGTTGTAATTTTTTTCAGGCCACCTCCGAGGATCCCTAGCATTCTCTCTGATAAATCCACGGCCAGAGAAATCGCAGCCATCTGCCGAGCAAAATTAGAGGACTTCTTATCGATTTTCTTTTACGTCGCATGTGGACATGATTTCGGACAATTTCTCTTGGTAAAACCCTATACAAATTCTGCCATCCCCTTGTTTGTGTCCAATATTGACATTTTATTTTTCAGGTAATTGTTTCTCTCTGGATAATATCAGCCATTGGCAACTATATCAGCTCCTTGAATCTTCTGTTCTTCGGTAAGTATATTCCGGATCATCATTTTAACTTTTACTACGACGTTCCATTTTTATTTTTACAACACCATAGGATAATTTGATGAACCTTGTTAAATCTCTGCATCAAGGTTGTCTCTGTCTGGAAACGCTACCGTATTTGTACAATAAGTATGAGCATGAAGTTGATTACCTCATCGCCCGAAGTGTCCGGTGGCTGAAGAAATCATACAAGAAGCTTGATAGGGAATTTCTCACAAAAATTCCAAGAGGGCCTGTGAAAGAGAAGAAACACAAATGAAAGAGAAGTGGGGGAGCTTAAGTCATTGTTGGTTTAATGTAAATTTGACTGTACAAAAACCCTATGCAAAATAAAGGTGCAAGATTGTTGTAAAAAATGAAGAGTAAATGTATTTGAAATCATAAGCAAATTAATAAGATTGTGATTTTATGACCTGCAAATGAAATTAAGACTTCTGAGGTCGGTACGAACACGGTAGCCCTGGCCAGCCCATCTTTTTAAGGATTCAGAAGGACTATTCAGTCCCGGAGATTAAATAGTCCGTTGTGTGTGTCTACCAAACACCGATTAGCTAGTCCCGGATTAGCTAGTCCAGACAATTAATATATTTTGCCAATTAATTTGGCTGACAAGCAGGCAGACGGGCTATGTAGCCCGCTTATTATTTCAGAAGGCTTGAACATAAATAAAATAAAAATAAAAATAAGTGCAGTGCATAATAGTACACACAGTTCAATGTGTGATTCGAGTTACTGAACTTCAAAGAAAACCATATTCATCCTTCCTTGCCGTAAGCAGAGCACTGCGCAGTAAATATAACCATCCCCTTTCGATAGACATTGTTTTACTAAGATATTAATCAGTATCCGATCAACATGACTTTTTAGAATAATTAAGAGATGACCAAGTTCAATCATCAAATTGGATCTATCATGGGCCCCGCAAGATGCGTGAACTGCACCACACAAACCACTTAAGTGGCTTGTTGAGAAACAAATGAAAAATCGGTGGGTGAATTAGTTCGATTCCCCATTAGAGTAGTCCTGTTTTTCCATGCCCTTTTCAGAGTAGTCCTGTTAAGATGATCTAGACTGTCGATCGCTGATTGAATGACCAAGCCAAGCTCACTACACCATGTAGTTTCGGCTCACTACGGGCCTCCAAATTCCTAAATGCATCTCTTGACAAGTAAGCCAAAATTTGCATCAGCGGTGTATCATGCTACTTTACCTTTGTAATTTGTATTTTGAAAGGTAAGACGTTCGTGTACCCTCCGTCCCAAATTGTTGATCCTTCTTTCTTTTCTCCTTTTTTTTTTTATCCGAACCCTTCTTTCCTTTGTCGAATGTCTCAAAAATAGTGTCCCCTTTGA
Source organism: Vaccinium darrowii (assembly GCA_020921065.1). NCBI lineage: Eukaryota > Viridiplantae > Streptophyta > Magnoliopsida > Ericales > Ericaceae > Vaccinium > Vaccinium darrowii. The sequence goes on along the minus strand of CM037153.1, from coordinate 35,183,330 downwards.
AATGTCTTAAAAAAAAGGTTGTGCAACGTAGTATGTCCTTTTCTTTCTTTGTTTTTTCTTTCTTACATTTAGTGTCATGTCAACAAAACATTAAATAGGTAAAGAAAGTCAATATCAATTACTCCATTGTTCCATTATTCTTCCCATAAAAACTCAATTTCTCAAAAAGGTGAGCAAATTGGGACGGAGAAAATACATTTTTAGTGTTTCGCTGAAAACCCGTAGTAACCAAGTATGAATTGTTTCAATCAGTAGAAACGGTAGAAACAGAGCGAGTCAAGTAGAAGTTGCATCTGGTAACTTGTTTTGGACATGGAGCACAGCCACACACGTGCCATCAGCGAAGCTCAATTGAGGAACAGAGCATTACACAGGAAGAACAAGAACAGGCAACATGACATTATCGAACAGGCTGGAGTCGTCATTCCAAAGCTTTTCATTTGTTTGCCGAAATTAATAGGGATGAGATAGCTAACCACCCCGGTTATACAAACCCACTGGATTAATAGTGCCGTTGGAAATTAATAAACCACATGGTATTCCATATACCACCCACTTCACCTCCCTCCGCCACTGATCCCACGGTCTGCATGTAGGGGCGGAGGGAGAGGGGTCAAGTGAGGTCACCTGACCCCACTGAGGTGGCAAATTTTAATAGGATAGATTTTTTTTTTTTTTTTGAATTTTGAATTTTTGCCCCTTGTAAAAGGTATTTCTTTGCCCCATCTACTTGCCTTCCTTATTACTCCAAATCATTTTTCCTCCAACTCTAATTCTCTCCACCGCTACTTTGCCCTCGTTACCACACTGAATCATTTTTCCAATTACTCTTAGACTTTCTCTAGTCTCCACCGCGTAACGAACCAAAGTCCAGAGGCCACCAAACCTGGGTTCCCTTGGAAGGCTGGATGAAAGTCTGGACGAAATCCCCCCTCTCCTCTCCCCGTCTCTCTCGTTTAACCACGAATCCTCCTCACAATGGCACAAATCCAGCTTCCCCACAAATCTTTTGAGTTTGTATTCAATCTGCATTTGATGAAATCGATCTTGGGGATTACAGAAGAGTTTTTTTTTTTTTTTTTTGTAAAAAAAGAACAAATGAGTTAGTCTCTGGCATTGCGAACAAAAGGATTTGACCCCAATGACATTTTGTTCGAACTCCGCCCCTATCTGCATGGTTATACATTTGAGGCGTGTTTAATCCAGATCACAAATATTTTAATGGAACACCAAATCTGTAGTCACCCTGAATAAATAAATAATCCAAGCCCGATGCTCATGATCAATCAAACAAACAAATCAAACAACATAGCTGACACATATTCCTGTCAAATCCACCCAATCCAAATTTGGATGATGACCCCTTCCATCCCATCAAGTCGCGACCTCTACAAGTCTATATCTTTTGTTTCTCCAAGTTTACCGACTAATTAAGCGGTTTTAGCCGATAATGCTCAATTTTTAATAGGACTCCAAACATGATAGGACTCCACTAATTGATGAATGCTTGCTCTAATGGCACTAATCTCAGGCTAAGAATTTCCCCAGATGCAGCCTTCCCAAGTCAACATAAGGAACGAGGAGGGTGCACCAAAGATGTATGCTTATTGCTTAGTAAAGAAAAATCATGATTAATCTGAGGTTTTTCTAGTAAATGATTGCGCACTTAATCAAAGGAATCACTATAGCATCCCACAAAATAAAGTTTTGGAGACAAGAAGGAAATAGTGGGATAATATGGTTTCGGGCAACCTCATCCGCACACTTGGACTATTCCGCTTTCCGATCCGGTCAAAGGCAAACCATCCAGCTGGGACTAAGAAATTTACAAGAGATTTCTCTCTTGCGGATTGGCCCTAAGAGGTTGCCAAGTTTCGAACTCAGGATATCTGAGTTTACAGTTCATCCTTGTTGTCACTTGAGTTACCCTTGGGTTTTTTCTAGGAGTTGAAACTTCAAAGAATTGAGAGAGAGAGAGAGAGAGAGAGAGAGAGAGAGAGAGAGAGAGAGAGAGAGAGAGAGAGCTCTAAAAGTCTGGCCTAGGACTGATGGAACAAGTATAAAAAGCATAGGAGGCTGCAACATTTTCCAAAAGAACACACACACACACACACAGATGGTGAGGCAATGGAAAGAGGAGATTACTTGGGATGGTGGTGGTATAACTGAAGTTTGTCTTGTCTTGTGGGTAGTTCTAGTTACCTTCGCCCTCATTTGGGTCCTAATATTCTCATGTGCAGAAGGTGCATCTAAAGACAAAACATCTGCAGCAAACTCTAGTCAAGTTTATGGTGGTGGATGCGCCGCCGAGTGCGGCGCAGGATGTGGCGGATGACTTTACCTTCACCGATCAGCTTAAAAAACAGATGCAATGATCCTGTCTCCACTATTGCTGAAAACTGAGAGGATGTTTTCCCAAGAACAACTTCAATGATCACAGATAATTGAGAAACCTTTTTCCCCACAAATGGGTACCATAAATGAGTTCAAAGGACAACATTCAAGAGGACGCAGTTTAGAGAGAGTGCCAGTTTAAGCATATTCTGCAATAGTTGTCACAAGTGTTGTAAGATTTGTTTAAAGTTTCAACTGTATTGTTTTTTGTTTTTCTACCTTGAGGAGAAAATAACTACATACTCGCAAATCAGTTCAAGGCGGTTAAAACCCTGAAACTCATAATGCACTAGTTCCAGTCTTGTAGATACCTAGGATTACGTTCTAAATACCAAAGCTCCAACTGAAATGAGGTCTCTCACAAGACCTGTTTGTGGGGTGGTGTTCAATATGGACTCTCTTTGACTTGACCTCTCCGATTTGACTGTGACTGAGGCTAGCCCTTCTGCCACCTGGCTCCGCAAAAGAAAAAACTACGTTAGTGCCCTATTGGTCGGAGATGACCAGAAGGCACTCTGGTGGCTAAATCAGTCCCTGAATGAAAAGTGGAAGGCAGAGTTTTTTGTGGGAGAGTACGGCTTACCTGTTAGGGTTTAACAGGGTTTATCACTGTAGTATTTATAAGAGTGTCTTGACTTCGAGGGTAGGATATGCGTGCCATCCTCTTGCTGAGGTGACATCACCAGCGTCCTCTGTCTAACAATCTTGACCACTACCTTGTGACCAAACGCTGTGCACAATGATCCACAAGCACTGTATGTTGGTCAGATTGATTATCGGGATGCGCGGATAGCGTATAGTGGTGCCACGTAGCCAAACCTTACTACAACTGATCTAACTCTGGTGGTACGGTGAATGGTTGAACCATGTGTCACGAGGAGAACCGTGCCACATGGCCGACCCTAACGTTCCTTGAATATCACACTGCATTTAATATGTAGGGCTTTGGCACGTGCTAATCGGAAATTGGTGCCTCCACGCCAAGGCGAATATACTTGTACCTTCGTGTCTGCCCAACCTCTGTCTTCCAGTCATGACCTGACTCCGTGATTTGGCCTAACTGTGTCGACAAGGGTGGGGCGACCATTTCGAATGTTCTCGTCTTTCCTCATATCTAAGCTTTTTTGCCTAAAGTCGGAACATGGGCCATTGATGACAATTGGGCCTGTCTAGGCATGGTTGGCGCAAATGGGCCTAATGTTTTGGACTCAATTATTCCAGCCCACTACACTATTCTAATAGGACCTCAGCCAAGAATTTATGTAGGATTAACGCATCCAAGTTCCCAAATTTAGACCAGGAATCTATCCATAGGGTGCTTATTATTCCAATTGAAGAACACTACATAATCTGCAAACTCTGTAAACTACAAAACCTTTCATTCAGATTAGGTTTCTTCCATAAATTACTCCTCAAATTTCGACTCCTCTCTTTTCCAAGTCTAGGCCTACACTTCCATTTTTCTACACTAGTCTGCTTCCATAGGATTGTTTTCTGTAATTTATTTGTCAATGCAGTTGGAGTCTTGGAGCTACGAAATTACACCAATTTCCAGTAAACTACCAAACCAAACTAAGCACTTTGTCCCAAACAATCGATCAATTTTCCAGTAGAGGCAAGTAGGTAATGTCACAAAATCTCTAGCATGCAAAACACAGAGTGAGTGGAGTAAAAAATATGCCAGGGCAGCAAAGAGCTTTGATATCCTCAAGGCCAGCAGAAGCTGAAGCCAAATTGCTCATAACGTTTTAACAACCTGTATCCCTGGCCTTTGGCATCAGACAAGATACATAAACTGTATATAGCCTGTCACAAACCTTGATCAAAATCAACTTTAGCATGATGCAATAGGGTAATAAGAAGCTATTGTGGATAAACATGAAAAAATCACATAAGAGTTGCCATTAGTAAAATTCTACTGAAGCTACATCAGAAGTCCAGCCCTATCTGTCATCCTACTCTTTGAAGTTCCCAAACTCATAGAACATGTCTCCACCTTGCCCTTCTCCATCTCAGAATCAATGTCTGAAAAAGAAGAATATGCTGCAAAAACCCTCTTCCCTGATCCACAACAACTCCGGTGCATCGCATACCGCACTGTTCGCCAACCGACTTTGCATGGTAGCTTGATGACACACCAAGCCATAGCTAATGGGCAACAGATGCACAACAGGCATGCACTGCAGATGAACTCCGTTGCTTTGTGACAAAATTTGGATTTTGAACTCTCAGAAGAAGAAGAAAAACAAGAACAGGAATATGATGTTGAAGAAGAAGAAGAAGAAGAAAGGCAAGAACAAGAATTGGAGGATGTTGAAGGCTTCGCTTCCATGTTATGTTTCCCACTTGCCTTCAACCAAGGTACATTTACCTTTATTTTGTGCCTTTGAAGGAGAAACTTCTTCTTTATTCGACTAAATGATCAGGTAAACTTTATTTTTAGCATGTCTCCGAATCGAGCGATTGTTATTGACTATAACAGAGACCAAACACCAGATCTGATACCTTCTATGGCCTGAGGATTGTTTTCCACATTAAAGACTACTAAGTTCTTAAAGTGAGGTCGTTGCTTTTCATTTTGGGAACCTTATCAAGTACACTTTTGCCATGTTGACACTTTTTCTTTATCATACTTTTATCTTTAAACCTCTAACCTATTCTTTCATTTTCATCACTTGGTTGGGAATTTTTTTTTTTTTTTATCTAAACTTCATTGGGAAGTTGGAATATAGCAATTTGATGCCTTTCACGTGCATAGATACATCAAAGCTGGGACCACGATGCAAAGAGTAATTAATAGTATTCCCCCTGGCCCTCTTTTTTTTTTTTTTTGAACAATAGTCACCCCTAGGGCCGCCCAGCAAACGATTTTGGGCGGTTCGGTTCGGTTTTAAAACTGAACTGCTCACCACAGTTTGTCACTTTCTTCATCCACACCCGTTTGTGAGTGTTGTCCGCTTCAATCAGTTCGGTTGCGGTCTGAATGGTTTGGGAGGTTTATATATTAGAAAACCGGCCACACCGAACCAAACCCCATCCGCCATAATTCATACCTCAGGTGAGTTCACGGGCAGTTTGGTTTGGGCAGTTCAATTGATCCAGCACCCCTAGTCGCCCCTAATTCAAATATAAAATATAGACGAGGAAGTTGATCTGCCACCCCCTAGCAAATATAAAATATCGACGAGGAATATGATGCTAAATTATCATAAATTCAAAGGAGAAGGGAATCCTAATGCAAAGTTCACAACGATCCTAATTTATCAAATAAAAACACAAAATGACTAACTCACAAAAACAATTAGAACACCAGACTAAAAATTCCATTATGCTCTTTAAATAATTTAAATTTACCGCATGAATCCCGAACAAGGCCTCCTAGACATCCTTTGCATTTTAATAACGTAAAGTCGCCTTGATTATCTAATTAGCAGTAGCAGTATTTAGCACTTTTTCCACTCTTCATGATATTCAAAATCTTTATTCCACCTCAATAGAGGGGAGAGAAAGACAGCGAATAAAGAAGAAAAAAAATTAGAGAAACATAAAAGATTTGTCGCGAAATAGTCAAATTGTTGAGAATAATTAAATTCATAAAGCAAATATATACTTTTCCAAGTAAATTAAGTATAAACTCTTGACGGTCTATACATTTTACTTTTCACAGGCATCATTCCATTTAGCTGTTTAGCATTTTTTAAATAAAAACAAGAGCAACTGCAAGTGTCGCTCATGATACGAGGATGCTATTTTAGTGGAACCCTCATGTTAATCTTATTAACTACTGGTACAGAAATGGTCGGATTTTTGAAATAACCAAACCAAAGACAACTTTCTAGCCTTACTGGACAGCTGCTAGAGCTAGGTAAATTTGGCAAGCGACATTGGTTAATCCTAGAGCACTAGGTGACGGTTAGCTTGGGCAAACGACTGACTAAGCAATAGTAAATTGTATGTTTCTAACAATTCGTTGGCGAACGAAACATTCTGGAGTATAAGATAACATCTGAAGACAATGTATTGTACAGAGGAATAGGATTTTCTGATTCATTCAACCAAAAAAGGCTTAGCCCCAAAGTGGGCATATTGCAGATTAAAAGGAATGAGGAACATATGAGTACTTGTGAACACTCGAAAAAATGATAAACATGGTTTATTGTCCCTTGCTCCCCTTAAGCGTATTGACAACCACATTTTTCAATCACAAATCTTTCTCGACTCACGATTCTAATTAGACCGAAGTTTCCCATGTATATTTTTCTTTTTTAACCAAGATGATTACATTATATTGGTGGTGATAGAAACGGAGCACCAGCAATAATAGATTCAAGACAAGAACCAACAAACTGTTCAAATTACCAGCTAAATGAGAAAGAATTATACACAGGTAATTTCTATAAACATAATCCAAAAGGAGCTCAATGCATTACTCAAAATATTACTCGTCGTTCACTATAACTCAACATAAAGTCCTTTCTACAGACTTACCGGGGGCAAAAACATCCTGTCTACCGACATCAGTAATCACTTACGATTCGTCTTCCTCTGAATCAAACTCTTCATCACTGACATTATTTGCCAGCTTATTGCGAAATTCCTCCATCAACTCATCATCTGAATCGTCATGCTTCCCAGCCAACTTCCGCTTCAAAATAGCTTCAAATATGGATGGAATCGCATCTTCATCACCTCCAAAGTACTTTTCTATCCGTCTTCTTAGCTCTACAACCAAAAAATGTCCAAAGTAAAATATGAAATCATTCAGTAATTTTGATCTCTTTTATTCCCCTGGACTTTCAAAAATTTCCTTGTATTTTGCAGGTTAATTTGGAAAATCTCATACAAAAGACCCAGACAAAAAAATAAATTTAACACACCTAGAAGCTTTTTCGAATCATCTGAAGGTGAAGTTGCTAATAACAAAAGCACAACAAAAGCACAACAAAAGCACAAGATCCATGAAATTCATTCTCCCCCCATGTCCTGAATCAGGTACATGTTGAATTCCCAATTTTCCAAACACATCTTTCATGAATCTCATACAACCACAATCTACCTAAAAGCTTGATAAATAAGTAAAATTCCCCACCTTTCTATGAGTTTGAGTGCCTAGCTTCAACCTCAGAACATTCAATACATAATTACAACAAATTCTTTGTATGCAGTTAAATCGCAAATGATTCAAGCCCACAACTCAAGAGCAAAACAAATGTTTGGTTGATAATTTTGAGAAGAATATTTTGAAAAATATTTTGGAGATATTGTTTGGATGAGTTTTTGGAAAAATTAATAATTAGAGAGAAGTGTAATAATTGGAGAGAGATAGAGAGATAAATGAGAATAATGATTGGAAAGAGGGGTATGAGTAGAGAGAAATGTGATTCATGATTGGAGAGATGAGAGACGGGGAAAGAATCTTTTTGGAAAATTTTTTGGAAATGTGAAGTGAACAAAGTGAAATTTATCATTTTTTTCTTCTACAGAAGATTACAAATTAAACTGAAACTTATTGACATCAAAAGCCCGTCCAATGCGAAGAAACCTAAATAATAAATAATTAAAAAAATCCACTAGAAAACAAAGAGGCATGAAACCCTAGGAGTTCTATTGACCAATACTCGTTTCCTGTAGTCTTCAGCTTCCAATTGCTTGAAACAACAAACACAAAGTTTAACGTGCTTTTCTGTCATCTCTATACTATCTTAGAGCATCTTCTGCCCTTATTCATTTAATTGACTCCAAACCAAATTACGAGTGTAAAACCCCTTTAAACTACCACATTGAATTTTACTGAAATTTTTAACCAAATCAAGGGAGACTCAAATTTTCAAATTCGAAGCCTTAGTTTTCTATTCACAATTTACAAATACGCCATTACCGAAGCTTTTACTCAAATCTTCATTAGGGTTTTTCCATTGGGGTTTTCAATTACCAAATCAAGCTTTTGCTCAATTTTTTACTGAAATCCTGGAAATACTCTTAGAAACCAAACAGAGGGCAGCAAGTGGGTTTACCTTCGTTGCTAACATCGTCAACGTCAATGGATGAATCTTCTTTCTGGGTTTGGGCCGAGTTAGTTTCAGGAACAGAATTAGAGTTAGCAGCGGACGAATCGGCTTTCGAAGAGAGAAGTCTGAGTTTGAACGGGGGTGAAGGGGGGAGAGAGGTGAGTGGTATATGATTGCCATCATTAAGGTGTAGTTTGAGGGTTCGAGGAGAGAGAAGATTGCGAGTACAGAGTGAGAGATTCTTGAACAGAGTTTGCTTCATGGTTTTTTTTGTAGGGTTTTAGGAGGAGGGTTGTGATTCTTATTCTACTTCTGCCCGCGTCGCAGATACTGGAAACTGGAAAGAAACGGTGGAACCCATAAACTACAACTGGTTCGTATCAAAATCGGTCACTTTATTTCTGTCTAAATTTATCGAAGCAGAATGAATAATGTGTAAAAAATGTGTCAATATTAAAAAAAAAATACATTGATAGTTCAAAATGTGAATCAATATCCGAATTTGTTTCACTTTGTTCACTTCACATTTTCAAAAAAATTTTCAAAAAGATTCTTTCCCCATCTCTCATCTCTCCAATCATTAATCACATTTCTCTCTCTACTCATACCCCTCTTTCCAATTATTATTCTCATTTCTCTCTCTATCTCTCTCCAATTATTACACTTCTCTCTAATTATTATTTTTTCCAAAAACTCATCCAAACACTATCTCCAAAATATTTTTCAAAATATTTTTCTCAAAATTATCAACCAAACACTATATTATCTTCGCCTAATGGATGGAGGTTAGGAAAACCACTTACTGGATTGAAATAACAAGAGTAAATTTCATTGACCTCCACTAAGGGCCCTCTAATAATTACACTTTCTAGTATGAGGTTTTTCAATGGATTTTTACGAGATAAAATTTAGTTTTGATAAAATCTAGTTTTGTTTGGAAGTATGATAAAATCACATTATTTTTTTAATGGATAAAATTTAGTTTTGATAAAATCTAGTTTTGTTTGGAAGTGTGATAAAATCACATTATTTTTCTGATGGATAAAATCTAGGTTTGATAAAGGTGTTTTCCAAATGATTTTGTGAGATAAAATCTATTTTTGCTAAAATCAATTGAGGATATCCATATTGGCAAGTCCCATCCCACATCTGGCAGATGTGAAAAGTGGACGGAATATATAATGAAACCTGGCGAGCTACTGTTCTTGAGAATGATCCTTACTTTTTAGGGACGAGAACATGTTGGACTCCATTCTTGAGATTGATCCTTACTTTTGCAGGGGCAAACATATTGTGATTAAAAAATGACATCCTGGGATGCAACTTACTAAAAGCGTTTTCTCTAGTGTTCCTATGAGGATTAAATTCTACAATGTTCCCCTTGAATTATGGACAAATGATGGATTGAATAGTATTGCTAGTGTTATTAGCAACCCTCTTTACCTTGATGGCTTCACGGAAAATCATAGTAGGTTAACATTTGCTAGAGTATGTGTTGAAGTGGATGCAACGAAGGAAATTCCTGAGTCCTTCGTAGTGAATTTGGGTTACGGACAGCCATACGAAATTTGTGTAGATGTTCCTTGGAAACCTCAAGCCTGCAATGTTTGCAAGATCTTTGGGCATTCTACTAACTCTTGCACTATTAAGCCCAAAGTTTCACCTTCTCCAGTGTGGAAAGCCAAGGAGAGGGTAGATCAAGTTGTCCATTTTTTCAGGAGCAAGGTCCCAAGGAGAAAGTAGGACAAGATGTTCCGGTTGTTAATGCAAAAGAGGGAGAAGTTAGCAAAAATAAGGATGTCTGGATAGAGGTGGTGAAGAGGAAAATTCAAACTCCGGGCTTGCCTTTGGTCAACTCCACGTCTAGTCGTGTTACTCCTACTTCTAATGCATTTGGTGTTCTTGAGAAATGTGAGGATTCGGGAGCCTCCTCCGTTGAGGTGGTGTCACATATAGATGTTACCGCAGTTGTATCTTGTGATACAACTGCGGTTCTCCTTGGTGAGGAGAGTCCTCAACAAGAGCTTCCCCCCGCGACTCTCCGTCGGTCTACACGGTTTCGAGAGCCTCTAAGAATTTCTTTGGATGACGATTTCATTGGACCGAGGCATAAGTTGAACCTGGTGATGGGTGATTCTTCAACTCTGTCATCCACTAGAGATCAAACAAGAAGAAGCTTAAGGAGAAACTCAATATGTTAAAGGCTCACATGCATTCTTTTGTTTTGGTGGTGTTGTGTTATTTCGTTGTAGTGTGTTTTGAGCTTTGTTGGATATCTTTTTGTTGTGGTTAGGTTTTTATTTTTTCTTTTCTTTTTTTTTTCTCTTGGGTATGTCCCTTGTAGGTTGTATATTCGGTTAGCCTCTTTTCTATTTAAAGCTAATTTATCCACACACACAAACAAAAACAAAAAAAATAGTCACGTAGTAAGGTTAAGAGTTAACTGGTCAGCTAGAGCAGGTCATCGCAGTTAATATCACAGCTGACAGCACAACCCCGATTTATCTAGGGAAGATTGATGGACCAATGCAAATGGGGACCTTGCATCACAAGGTGGGGAGATTGTGAGAACCCATATTGACAAGTCCCACATCGAGCAGATGTGAAATTGGATGGAATGCATAATGAAATCTGACCAGCTATTATATAACTTGAGGTTAATCTTTTGAGTCATGTGGTTAGGCCAAGAATTAACAGGTCAACTGGGGCGGATCATCACATTTACAAAACTATTATCAAGATTATTGTTAACTTTAATCTAATTATTTTTTGCTACTAAATGACTAAAATACCCTTAGATATTAGGATGAACTAAACAATTAAGTCTTTTTTTCCAATTGGAGATTTAAATAATAAAAATAGGACTTTTGGTTATATGTGATTTAGTTTGTGTAAGTATTTATACATCTTATATTTTGTATTTACTTTTTATTAAAAGTGATATTTGTCACTTAATTTATGTCTTTCTTTTTCTCAATAAGAAAGTTTTTCCAAATAAAATGGATAAGCAAGTTTTTATCTTACTATATCCACCCTCCAAAATAAAAGAAGAATGATAAATCATTCTAATTTTTGACACATGTATAATTGACACATGTATTCTACTTTAGTATTTTATATTTTTCTTCATTTTACTACCATTCTTCTATATGGTGGAAAAAGAATGTTATTGGGTCTCATTTGTTAAAAAATAAAAGGAGAGAGAAAGCGATATATTACATTGCCAATATTAATAAAATAAAAATCAATGATTAACAAAAGTATAAAATGCATGACTTTGCTATATAATTTTGACTAGAATATGTATAAGTAGAGTCTAATTTAGCCTTCTTATCTCTTATAGAAAATGAGAATGAGTTTTCACACCGACTTACATGGGTCATAAATCCCAAGTTTAAATATTAACTCCGAAAAGAATAAAAAGATTAGAAGGCATACCAAAAAAAAATGAGAATGAGTTTTCATACTTTTTTTTTTTTTTTAAGGGGACACGATAGGATAGAAATTTGTATATGCATTTCTTTAAAAAAAAAAACCTATGGTAGTGCCAAAGACCGAGATATACTACCCAACGAATATCGTTGTCTTTAGGCCCAGTTTTCCAAAAGATTTTAGCACCCAGGTGGTAAAATCACAATATTTCAAATCAAAAAATGAAGTGGTTCCGTGTATCGTTTTTTGATTTTTTTCGTACCAAATTAAAGTACTCTCTTTTGGAAAACTGGGCCTTCCAGTAAAAGATGGTGGTTACTAAAATATAGTATGAACCCCAAGGGTTGGCAAAGTAGTTTTGCCTTGAAACTTAGGGGTTTGCTCTCACGAAAGGTTTTATGTTCGATTCCCCTTACCAGCAAACTCTTGGGGCCGCTAGGGTTTATGCATTACCTTGAGGGTCCCGGAATTAGTTGAAGACTTGAAGTGCACGCAAACTGACCCGGATATCTGGTTATCAAACCAAAAAAAAAACTAAAAGTAGTATGTACAAATAATGCATAAATTGAATCATATATGACAAAAAGTCTCATTTTTTATACTTTAAAACTCTTTTGAAAAAAAAACCGAGACTTGGTTGTTTAGTTCACCCTAATATCCAAGGGTATTTCAGTCATTTATTATCCAAAAGTAATGGCGTTAGAATAAAGTTAGTGGAATGGAGAATTTTGGTAGTACCCTTGGATATTGTTAGAACTCAAGGAAGGTTCCTGCATTTGTTATAAACCTCATGGGAGGTCAGTGAAATTTACCCAAATAATAACGAGCATCTTTAGCATTTACCCTTCTTTTATAAGATTTCTCAGAATTAAAATTTGATTTCAATAAAAATCTTCTAAACCGAAATCTATATGAAATTGAGTTTACTCAGATCAAGAGAGACTCAGATTTTTACAGGCTATTTTCTTTCTTTCAAATTTACAATTACGTCATCAATGAAACTTTTACTCAAAATATGCTTAGATTTGAGTTTACTCATTGAACTGCTTCATTCCAAATGAAATTATAGTGAGATCGAGCTCGGCTCAAATACTAAACTTGTAGCTCATATGTAGAAGTCGAGCTTATTTGCATGAGCCAAGCTACAGCTAGCTCGATCTCTGATTGTTTACTAAATAAGCAAAAAAATTTGTTCAATGACTCAAATTGAGCCATTGACGAGTCAAGTCTTGAATTGCGAACGAACAGCTCAGTTTGTGTACTGCCTATACAGAGTAGGAAAACATGAGTGCGGAGGGGTATTCTGCCTTTCTCAGCTACTCTCTTTTATAGAGCTCTCCCACCCTAAAATTATGACAACCTCCAGAGGAAATGGTCTCTCTCTGGAAAGAATCTTAAGAATCTGAAAATGTTAAGGTCCATGAAAACTTTTCCCCAAATCATTCAGGAAAGAGAAATGGATGGCTCTGGTCCATAAATTGTGAATCTGAGCCGTTCATTTCTATTTCCAGGATGTTTGGGGGACAAGTCTTCCTAGACCCTTCTACTCCTCTTAAGAATTAGTATGGTCAAATCATGAAAATATCACTATGCCAAATATGGCATTTACCGGTCGTCTTTTTTAACATGCGTTATTGAAAACTCTAGTAAAGGGTGCTATTACCGGAGCTAATGACATTGTCACTAATGGCAGTTATCCCTAATAAAGATGACTATTAATGGCAGTAGCATGAAATTGCCGGTATTTATTACCGGTGGTAAAGAACAAAATCGACTGTAATAACAGTGGCATATGATATAAATATTATTATTTTCTTAACAAAACACAAAGCTTCTTGTAGCTTAGTGGCTAAGTGCTTGGATATTGTACAAAGAGTTATGGGTTTGAAACTTAGCAATACAGTTTCATTCCCGAAAAGACCCTTACCGGTAGTAATAAGATCGTCGTTAATAGTATGGAGTTTTTGGCGGCGGCAATAAAACCGCGGTTAGTAGTATTTTTTTTCTTTCCCAACAGTTGTGTAGACAACGGTCTATATATTACAGCTGCAAAGACCACTGGTAAAACTGTAGTTGACGATTTTCATGAAATGGCGCAGGTCTCACCCCTGCAATATATTTTTAAGTAAGAATGATATCACTTTTTGACAACCATTTTAACCAACAAGGAGAAGGGCCAAAATTAAATTCTACCACCGTTGGATGCTATTCATAGCAGATCGGAATCAAAAGAGTCAAACCGGACATACTCACATGATTGAAACAGTTCTTTTGACAATGGATCATTGTTATTTGGAAGAACATTCTTTACACCGACGGTGTAAACTAAGATTTCCTCCAAATCTATTACGTTGCACCATGTGTCCAAATAATGATCCCAAAAGGTAGAATATGGACACATGGTGCAATGCAATTTATTTGGAGGAAATTTTAGTTTACACCGCCGGTGTAAAGAATATTTTCTCTTGTTATTTTTCCATGACAATCTTATTTCATTTGATGATTTTACCTTCTTCCCTCTTTTGTTTGCTATTCTTTTATTTCTTTTTGGGTGCTACTCCGTATTTGTTTGGCGTTTGCTGTTCCACTTGTGTGCTTTTTCTCTTTTCCTTGTTCAAAATGGATCTTTCTATTATCCGTTCACTGGGCGGACAGTAAAACACAAAACAATCATAATTCTTATATGGAAGAGTTTTCACTGTTTAAATTCTTACATGTAAGAATTCAGATTCTATACACTTTAATGGGCTGACGGTAGATTAATCCGTCCAAAATATAACAACAATTTATGAAGGGGCGAAAATATAACTGAAAACAACCAAACCGACCGAAAAACCCAACTGGAAAGTTTGGGGTTTGATCGGTCTAGGTCTAGGTACTTGAAAATACTCTGAACTAAACCGAACGATAATATACACATACGACCGATTAAACTGATAAAAGTTTTGATATTTTAGTAGTCTCGCCAATCAAAAAAAAAATTTGTAGTCTTGAAACTCAACCCGAAAAAAACGAACCACCCAGAACCGATTTCGGTCCACTAAATATTTTGACCGGAATTGATTTTCATCATTTCTAGACCAAACCGATCGGATTGTCCACCATGCCCAAAGTCCCCAACCTAACCGAACCAATTTCCTCCTTATTTTACCGATCACAACACTGCCTCCGCATCCATAGCCCTGCACATAAAACCAGTCCGAAGTGCATCTGAAGTAGCCACCGGCCCACCACATTTCTAACCCACAGAAGTAATTATCCATTGTTATATTTTAGTTGCGTACTCACGTTAGGGGGGGGGGGGGGAGGGAATAGGAGAAAAACCCTTTTTTTTTTCTTTTTCTGAAAAAAAAAAATGAATTGATTAATGTGGTCAACAGAGATTTGGTGGCTGACTGGGTTGATTGTCAGCGATGGTGAAGACAAGCCTATGGACAGAAAGGGAAGAAGATGATAACGAATTAAACTGGTTGCTGAGATTGACCGCAACGCCGAGTATCTTTTGGCGGTGTTTGATTAATATATGTAAGAAAAATAACTTGTAAAAAAATACCGAAAATACTATAATAGAAACTCAGGCTTATTCACGGGATTTTGTTGCAGTGAAGTGTTACCAAATGAGACAAGGGTAAGATTGTTGAAATCTACAGTTGTACGTCACACCATAAAAACCAATGCGGCATTAGTGCCGCCCTTCGAAGACTTGTGCAGTATCCTGGTACCATGCAGATATGATAGTTGTAATCTTTATACAAGGATCATTGTTTTTTTAAAAAAATGCTAAAATCAGTTATGAATGACGTCGGTTTTGGTAGAATGGATTGTGAGACTTATTTAAATGCTAACAAAAAAACAAAATGCCTATTATCACCAATGAGCATAATACGACGTGCGTCGTGATTACACTAGTAATTTCTAAAGTTAAAGTCATGTCATTGCGTTTGCATTTCACATCAAAAATGGAAAGTCTCCATCTATGACCTATCTATTATCATCGCTCTTCCCTTCCATTCCACAAACTCCTCCGAGGCGACTTTCCCCAATACTCTACTCATCTATTGTGTTAAGCTGTGTATTTGTAGTTATGTGTTTCTTAGTTGAAATTTGGAATTTTGAATGAAACATCTTACTCTGAGTCCTATTTCATGTATTTTTTGATAACCGGACGTCCAGTTCAATTTGTGGAAGGGGGAGCTTGTTGTCCCTTTGGAACAGTAGTGGCTGCCATCCCCCAAAACGACGTAGTTTTGTGGATTTTAAGGGGACCCTATATGTGTTGCTAAAATCCCCAAAAACTACATAGGAATTTTTTTTTTTTGGGATCCGAAACGGACCAAAAAAATTCAATAAATCAGTTGCATGCCAAACAAAGCTTTAGAGCTTTAGAGAGACACTTGGAGTCCCCCCTCAAAACTCCCAAAACTAAATCATTTGGGGGGATGGCAGCCATCGTGACAACAAGCTCCCCATTCCGCAATTTGTGTGCATATCGACTAATTTCGGAACCGTGAAGTTAATGCCTAGGCAAACCCTCCATTGACCTCAATGGTTAAAATGTTTGGCCCCCCGTAAGATTCATACATACAGGGCCGGCCCTGACCCAAGCCTGACAAGACCTTAGGCTAGGGCAACCCCCCCCCCAAAAAAAAAGAAAAGAAGAAGGTAAGTTATATATAATAGAAAAAAAGTTCCCAATTTATTATAGAAGTGATGCCTTGGTGTGGTGGAGCTACTACCTTGCCTTTGTCTTGAGTTCAAATCTCATCCCAGGCATTCCATTCCCCCTCCCTTTTTTGTTAGGCAAAAAAATACTCCCTCCGTAATATAGTCCGAGAGTTCGTGCCACTTTTCAATGTAATATATCTTATAATCAATAATGTTTTAGGTGATTTTGAAAACTTTGTATTTTATATTTAATTGAGATTTATCAAACAAGATCCATATTGCATATGAAATGTATTGCCGATTAAAAGATATAATCGATTTTTTATCCGGTTAGAATGGAACGAACGACTATATTTTTGGGATGGATGTAGTAATAATAATAATGATTATATAGCATTAGCCTAAAACCACTTTAAGCCCATTGAGTCTAAAATATAAAAGCCCAATATCCTACTTCTTTAATTTTGGGTAACTTAAAGTACAATGGCTGCAAGTGGTGGTTAGCTCATGCAGTAGAGCTTTTAGATGCCCCACACTATATCCCGGGATCGAGTCTCATTCCCCTCCCCTATTTAATAGATTAGGAATGATGAATGACAAAAAAAAAAGAGTAGGATGACTTAATCGAAGAATCTGCTTAAAAAATGCAAGGACAAGTTGTTTTGTTTGAATCGGATCGTGCTAATTATAAAACACCATCCGATTAACAGGGGTTACATTATTTTTTTTTAATGTTATTCAAGCTAAAAACATAATAATATAACCTCGATTTTGCTTTATTCCTTTACTTGTATGGTTTTCTTTTTTATGACTTACTACTATAAAGACAACCAAGCTCGGAGTTCAGCTAGGACAACCCAAATGTCAGGGCCGGCCCTGCATACATATGATCTCATTGAGAACAAACGCTTATTACTTTCTCATGTCCGCTTGGCGAAACTCATTGGGATCCCTGTTTTTAGGTTCTACATTGATGGTTGAATGTGTTTGCATAAGTTTTTTGTGATTTTTCTAAAGACGGTCAGATCACAGCCACAATTGACGGGCAGATGCGGTCTATCTGTAAATAATCGTACATGCATAAAAAGCGCCAAAGGTACTTGAGTTGCAATGCCAATGGCCCCAATGGCTCTGTCGTTGCACATTTGTCTTGATCTTTTGGCAGAGAGAAAAAAGAAACAAGGACACAATTCGTGTTTTCAGTTTACCAGAACCAATAAAGTAGCAAGGGTAAATTTCGGTTGCCTCCCCTGAGGTTTCTGACAAATACAAAAGCTTTTTCTATACTTTTTGAAATTTCACTGTTCTTCCTACTTTTCACACTAATTGTTACTTAACTCCCTGACTGTTATTTTAGGGCTAACGGTGTTAACTTTTTGCGTGAAATGACCTTACTACTCATAATATATATTCTCCACCCTAAAAAAAAATCGTTATTTTTTTTAAATTAGAGTTAAAAAAGTTTCTCAAAAAAATTAAATTATACCGTTTTTCATTTAAAATAATACTCGCTCCGTCCCAAATTATTGGTCCATCTTTCTATTTTGAGATGTCCCAAAATGTTGGTCCTATTTCTAAAATAACCTATCAAAATATGTCAAAACTTTTCAATTTTATCCTTAAAAGTACTCTTTTCCTCCCAATTTATTTCACAGTTTTTGACATTCATGTCATTTCTAAATCGTTTATATCTTTTAGTATATAATGTTTTTCATGATTTTTAAAATTTTGTACAAAACAACTAATTGAGATCTATCAAAATAAGATTCATATTGCATATTTTTTGAGATCCATATTGAAAGATATAAATAATTCAAAACCACTTAATACACTTCAAGATTTTGAAGGACAATTTTGGAACTCTAAGACAATAATTTTGTCTCCTTAAAAGTTGGATTCCTAAAAGGGACGAGCAATTTGGGACGAAGGAAGTAATTTTTGAACAAAAAGTATTGAAAAGAATTATTTTCATAAAAACTTCTTTTTGAAATTTTTTTTTGTTGAAAATATTTTTCTAAGGGAAAAAACTACTTTTTTGAAAACAGTTTTTTAACAAGTTTTTTTTTTCAAAATTTATTTTTCAGATTTTTTTAAAAAAAAAAAAAACTATTTTCAAGACTCAAACTGTAAAACTAGTTTTTCATCCAAAAAAATGTTTTCAAAAAAAATGTTTTAAAAGAAATTTTTCAAAATTATTTTTTTCCCTCAAAAAAGTATTTCATACAAAAAAATTTCAAAAATTAGTTTTTTTTTATAAAAAAAAAATCTCTTCGGTACTTTTTGTTTATAAGTTGTATTAAAAAATGAAGAACAGTTTAATTTTTTTGAAAAACTTTTTTTAACTCTATTTTTTTTAAAAAGGTTTTTTAAGGTGGAGAATATATACTAATGATACTACGGTCATTTCACGCAAAAAGTTAACACCGTAAGACTTAAAGTAACGACAGAGGAGGAAAGTGACAATTAGTTTGAAAAGTAAGATAAGACAATGAAATTTCAAAAAAGAAAAAGGTAGGTTTTTGTATTTCTTAAAAACCTCAGGGGAGGTAAGTGAAATTTACCCTTAAAAAAAGCTAACCTAACGCTTTTTCCTTGCATCAGATACTGTTTGTTTTCTCCAATCAAAAAAGCCGAAAGCAAAGCCAAAAAGTGGACCGCGTCCAAGAGTAATTAAAAGAGGGGCAGTTTTTAATGTCCATAGTCCACCACCCAAAAAACAAAAAAACCAACAAGAAGACAAACAGACCCTACAAGGAAACAAAAGTAAAGTTTGTCATCAATGCTAATCAGAATATGCTGTTTAATGTTTTCCACATTACAATAAGAGAAAAACATCTACTGTATTCTTTTTTCTTTCTTTTTTTAATTTAGTGGGCACTTGAATTTATTCCTCTCTCGTTCTCACTGTCGCTCTCTCAACCAGAATTTATTCTGCTTAACTCTATTATTTCCGGATTGAGCTCGGGGTTGTTCCGCTAACAAAAATAAATTTTCTAAAAACTAAATTTGGTCGTTTTCTCATAATACATTACATAAAAAAACCGTGAAAAATTAGTTTACTTTAGAAACACCCTTGGCGGAACACCCCTCAGTCCAATCTCAAATATGTTCAATATGGATTATTGTATTTGGGAGTAGCGAAATGATGGTTTAAACCGTTCATCTAGTAGTCTTGCATAGGAAAGTTTTTTTTTTAATAAACAGATGTTCGGGTAAGCTTGCGCGCACCTCGACTAATTTTGGGGCCCTAAAAGTAACGACCGGGCATAATCTCCAGTAGCCCAAGAGTTTGCTTGCATAGAAAAGTTTTATTGGGCAAAAAATTAGCTAAATTAGAAATTATTGATAATATGGATTATTGTTATATCATATCTCTCCTCTCTAAATCTCAAGAATCCAGGGGGTCTGCTGTCCTTGGGGTCGGCAAGCCCTGCCAACCCCTGTCTGCACTGTCCGTTTCACGCATCAACGGCTTGGATTGTATCAAACAATGGACGGCTCGAATACACTTTGGAGAGGTAAGATCTACTTCGTAGATGAGCAAAACGGACGGCTCAGATAGGGTCGGCAAGGCCTGCCGACCCTAAGAGACAGTAGACGGGTAGAGCCCCCCATTTCCTCAATTACACTATCTTTACCAGTATTTTTTTTTCTTTTTTTACACAAATGTATCCATTGATGTTTTCTTAACTTAATTTTTAACGTTATGTTAATCAACTATGACATGAGCAATTTGGACATTGTTTTAAATCTTGAGTTAGCCAAGAGCTTCTCAGTTTAATAATGAATAATATTACGATGACCACATTTAATTTGTGTTTAAGATACTACGTGACTTATCATTACTCAATTAGTAAGAGAATGACATGTTTTCTTAACTTAATTTTTAACATGATGTTATCAACTACGACATTAGCAATTTAGATATTGTTTTAAATCTTGAGTTAGCCAAGAGTTTCTCAATTTAATTATGAATAATTTTACGATGACCACATTTAATTTGTGTTTAGGATACTACGTGACTTGTCATTACTCTATTAGTAAGAGAAATGACATGTTTTCGATGTAATTTTTAACATGATGTTATCAACTATGACATTAGCAATTTGGATATTATTTTAAATCTTGAGTTAGCCAACATCTTCTCAATTTAATTATGAATAATGTTATGTGGACCACATTTAATTTGTGTTTAGGATGCGATGTGACTGGTCATTACTCTAGACATGACAAGTAGAGCCTAATCCTCAACTCACCACAAATAATGAGGGAAATGAATAATTTTCAGTTACTATGTTTTATGATTCATACTGTCCATTTGCTACAATCAATGGCTTGAATGTGTAGTTTAAAAAAAAAGGTTTGAATTTTACGGAACCCTTTCCCATATGAGTTAATAAGCATATCCAACCTATTGAAATTTATCAAAGGACGGTTTAGACGTGGACCATCTCCTCCAGCCAAAACATGGACTAGAGAGAATCCGGAGAAGAGTCCACGTAGAAGTTTATGAGTACATTTGTAGCAAATGGACAATTCAGATGTAAACTGTCTCTTCCAGTCAAAATCCAAAATAATAAGAGGATCCAAATCCAGTAATGACAGCTCACGTTGAATTTAAATGTTTGATGACCGTATTACTGTTAAATTAAACAGTGGACTGGACAGGTTCCCCTTTGCTAATCGAATCCACATTCCTTGTCTTAAACTCCATTCTCCCAATTCCTTCCAAAAGACTCCTCTCCCTCTCTCTCTCTCTCTCTGTCTCTCATCATGCCTGTTCCTCTTCAGGAACCCTCAACAATAGCAGACCACCTCGGATACAGAAGACCAAGAAACCAGCCACCAAATTCATCAGACCCAGATCCACACACCCACCTACAAATCCAATCCACCCGCTGCAAACCCACCATCTCCTCTCTCCTCCTCTCCACCTTCACCACCCCAACCACCACCACCAAGAAAAATCCCCACTCATCCGGGCACCCATTCATGGGCCTCGGATGCACGGCCGCGGCCCAGGTTTCGGTGCCGTCGGTGATTCGGACCTCTGCCAATTGGGAAGACAAGGAGGCGAGGAAGAATAAAAAGAAGAAGCACAGGAAGAAGAAAACTAGGAGTCAAGATGTTTTGGCAATGGGCAGTAGTAGTAGTAGTAATAATAATGGGTCGGGTTCGGTTGTGGTTGTTGTGCCTGATGTTTGGTGTGGGCCAGGGATTGGGTTGAGTGGTGGTGATGCTACTGCAGCATCTGTTGACTGTGTTGTTTCAAGAACTAGAATGGGTGTTGCAGGTAGATCCAAAGTTGATGGTGAAAATAGGGGGAATCATAGAGAGGTAATAAAAAAGATTCTTATTTTCCTTCATTTCTTCCCTTTCTTTACAATTCGAGTTGATAATTGATTGTCACATTTCCCTAGGGTTGCATGTATTTGAGATTTGTTGTGGAATGTATATAGAATCCTCCACTAAAATTTGCATTTAGAGGCTTCAAATGTTGTTCCCAGCTTCCCATTGATTTCTAAGCCAATTTCGTGCGTCTTATCCGACCAGTAAAGAACCCTATTTTCAATTTTCTTAGAACATTTCTAGCCCCTACTCATATATTTACTCAAACTTGATTGAATTTTTTTCGTAAAAGCTTCATTTGGTATGAAGCACTTCAATGGACAAACCCAAATCTAAGAAAGAAGTTGAGTAAAAGCTTCATTAGTGGCATGGTTGTAAATTGGGGTGGAATAAATAACTTTACAAATTTGAGTTTCCCTTGGTTTGAGTAAATTTAATTTTACTATAAGTTTGCGTTCAGTAGTGGAGTGGATTTTAGGGGGGTTTCAATCAAATTTGAGTTTGAGTATTAAAGAAAAAAAGGATAAGAGTTGGAGATGTTCTTAGAAGCGTCAAATGTTGTTCCCATGAATTTGTAATCCGAGTGTCTAAATTCAACCAAACCAATAAAAGAACCCGATTCTATATTTTCTTATATGCTAGTTTTGTTGATTTTAATTTTCTGAGATGTGTTCTTTATTGTTTTTGAAATTGATGCTGTTATCATATTGCAGATCAAACTAACCTGCGTTTTTGGGGTTGCCCATTTGGATCCTAGGCTGAAATGTTTCTTGTGGACGTTGATATCTAGGATTTATAGGGTTTAATTCGGAAAATTTGCTCGTCACTTGTTTCCTTGCCCTTTCAGTTGAAAAATAAAATCTGGTAATTTATCAGCAATGCAGCTCTAGACCCCTCTTTATTTTTAGTTTTTACTGTGTTTTCCAGCGAAGTTCCTGTGCTGCAAGGAGAATGGTGAGACCTGAACCTATGCCATCTCTGGATACTGAGTATGCCTTTGGAATGCGACATTCGGGATTGGATGTATTTGGAGCAAGGAATCCGTACCATCATCATGTTCGACATCGTTCTCCTGATCACCTTGAGGAGGTTTGTCCACACTTATCTATTTTCTCTGCTAATCAGAATTATTACCAATCTAATTTGTTTTTACGATGGTATCTCTTAAGATACTTCTTTTAACTATATTTGTTTTTATATACAATAGTGAGGGTCATCTAATTTCTGTCAGGTAAATTAGATGCTCAAATATTCCTGAAAATGTTTATAACTTGAATATGTCTTGTTCAAATTTTAGCATATAAATTCTGCACCTCTAAATAGTCCTTTTGTTTTGCTTTGAGTGAGAATCAGTCTTTCATGATTGAACAAAGCATAGCTCTTTTCAAGGCGGTAAGCTCTTCTTGGAGATCAGTTTTCTTGCTTATTATTATTTTTTGGTAATCTGTTTTTTTGCTTATTAAAATTGGGAAGAGATATATTTTAAGTTTTAATATGTAACATATAGAGTTCGAGTTTATAGCTTTACCGGCCTTGCTTGGATGGGGTAAATTTTTTGGAGAGGGTATAAGCCTTGATGAGACACATTTAGCATGGTTTGGGTATCCAAAAATGTCTAAGGGCCCAGAAATTAGGACGAAGAGTGCAAGCGGATTGCAAAAACCATTCACATGAAAAGCGTGAAAGATCCTACGTATAATCCGGCCAACCAATTGCCCCTAAAGAAAGAAAAGAGAACCCTCTTTTACACAATCACTTGATTCATTCAAATCTGGCATTAATTGGGATTAGAGAGGGGGTTGGTGAAATTACCTAGCCAAACCTTCAAGCTTGGGCACAACTCCCGCTTTCATCATCGGCTGTGTAAAATCTCCTCCTGACTTCTTCACCACCATCGTTTCTCCTTTCTCATTCTCTTCTTCAAACTCGACTTCCCAACTGTACAAGCCCAAGAAGTGGAACCTCGATCTTCTTCTTCATCCTTCTCATCTTCTTTGCCGTCGGGCCAGTCGATTTGATGAAGGAACAGGCCGAAAGTTTTTCGGCGACCTGGAATTTGTAGGATACAGAAAATGCCTGGAGGGGTACTTATTACTAACAGGGGGGGGGGGGGGGGGGGTGTTATAGTTTAGTACTCCTCAATACCCCTAGTAAAATTACCCCACTACCCTCTCTTATACCCTTGGCCCTTACCCCTCCCTCTCTCGTTGACTGTTTAACAAGAAACCGAATTCCATTCTTAATATTTTACGAACCCTTGCGATTTCCTTCGGATAAAAAAATGAAGTACTTTCGCGTATAATTTTATATATATATATTTTTTGTGCACCAAATTAAACTACTAATCGAGATCTTTAATTAGATACAAAAAAGTTTGAAAATTTTTATACTTTAAGAATTTGACCTTGTTGGCTTGCTTTGCAATATCCTTCGGATCAAAAAATAAATTACTTGCACATTAATTTTTTTTGGCACCAAATTAAACTACTAATCGAGATCTTTAATTCGATACAAAAAAAAAATTGAAATTTTTTATACTTTAGAATTTGCCAAACCAAAACTTCTCTTTTTTAGCTAAGAGTATGAAATATCAAATAAATTAAAAAGAAAGACCAAAAGAGAAATCAAAAGACTAAAAAATGACTATGATTACATTACCCATAGTGTTTTTAAAGACTAATTTTTTTTTACTAAAGACGTAATTAATTCAAAATATAACATAAAACTTGTACTAATTAATAAGTAAAAAATGCTTAATTAAAAAAATAGCAAAAATTTAGGTGCATTTTATTAAAATGAATAATTAAAAAATAATAATTAAATCTTTTAACTTTAGATATAATTAATAAAAGAAATTATTATATCATTTTTATTGACAAGTATAATTAATTTAATTAGTCTTGTATTTATGTATTTATTTTCTTACAAAATCTAATATGACCCATGTACAAGGGCAAATAAGTCATTTGCCACGTTTTACATCTTCCACCCAACTTTATCCCCATTTATGACAAATTCATCCAAACCACATACTATTTAATCTCCCCTTCATAAATGTCACATCAATGTGGGTCCACCTTTACTAAATAATACCCCTTACTATCTTATCCCCCCTTACTATTTAATCCCACCAAAACTTATCCCACATCCAATCGGGCAAGGGGATAAATTTTCGCCCCTTCAAAAATAATCCGGCTTAGAGGGATAGAGGGGTATTATTTTTGGGCACCCCTCCCCCTGCCCAAAAGTTATCCCCGGGTATTAGCCAAGAATAATATCCCCTCTCCCTCATTTCAACTACAAACAACCTTATCCCCCCATTTTATCCTCCATCCAAACCAAGTACTATTTTATCCCCCTTTTTTTAATACCCCATCCAAACCAACTATTTTTTCATTCCCCTCCATAAGCATCACATCAATGTGGGCCAACACTCCAAAAATAATACCTCCTCTTATCTTATTCCCCCTCAATAACTTAACCCCCTAAAAATGATCCTTCATCCAATCGGCCCCTTATAGCCTTGTTTATAAATTTATTTTTCTGCTGCAATAGTATTTCATAAATCAAAACTTCCTTCTCTATTTCTAAGCTAAATGGAAAGAAGAGAATGAGGCCAAAGATATATTTCGTTAGTTAAAAGGTGAGTTCACTGAGAAAATAGTGAAGCTCGTGACTTGATCTATATGAAGAACTAGCTTATTTGGATAATTGCCAGCACTCCATCACGTCGATTTCCATCCATGTTGACGTCTTCCATTGAAGTTCCTTTTTCAGTTCAGTCGTAGGAACGATTCTGCGTTCAATTGCAATTGTATGGTATGGAATTTCTGAGTCAAAAGTTAGCCTTCAACTTGATATTGCTCAGGAGTTCTATTTCAACAGTTGCTTATGCATTGTTTAATAAAACATCCGCCAAAGGAGATTTGACTGAATTGCTCCTGTTGACAATTTAGCATGTGCTGGGAATGATGTAGACTTTGTGGATTCATCCTGATTTGATTTAGTCGTTGGTGGAATCTCGTTATCACGATTGAAGAGCCGAATGTTAGAAACCATTTCTCATGTCTGATAAATATGCAGATTACCAAATCAGGAATCTTGAACTCTGAATCATTCACTTGGTACTACGTCCACATACAAGAATAGTTCAACTAACTGGATGCTAGATGCTCAACACATTTTAAGTACGAATTCTTTCAACTTGTAATTCGCGTAAAATAGTAACAGGAAGAAACACCTGTTAAAAGTTTGTCGTCAATTTCTTTCTAATTGCAATGACTTTGTCTTTGAAAGTTGCTGCATGTAAAACGAGATTTCCATCATTTTTGGCATCTCTTTAACAAATTGCACATGATTGTGGGAAACAACATTTGGTAGTCATGGAGATATGGTGACATTAGTGGGATTGGATGAAATTATCTCAGTTAAATAGGATATAAATGGGGCGTTTGCATTATCAATTGGTCGGTGTGGGTATCCGGCAGGCTGCCGCCACTTGGCACGTCCTTAAGCGAATCTATATCATACCACCACTGGTCTCCCATATTCCTCTAGTCTCCCTCTGGGCACTCAACATACAAATGAGCAAGCTGGGCAAGGATTGACCTCCCAAGGACCATCCTCCTATCATGAACCTAATCTTCCAAGTTCCGAGGAGAGAACTCCCTATGAGTGACCAGGCTCCTCACCTCCTACAAGATATTCATTATAGGCCCTACCTACCTTCTAGAGAGACACATCCTATGGTGCTCTCCAAGCTCCACAAGCTCAGAACAAATCATGAAAGGGGACTCGAACTTTACTTTAGGTCTGGAACATGGCTTATGTACTTTGGAGGTCGGAGGGTTTATCAACGAGGTTGAGCCCGCTCTCATGACATCTTGAGCGGTCATAAAGAGAGAGTGTGTGTTGACCAAGGCATCTGACATCTTGAAAAATGTATCATATACTAACATCCCTGAACTAGTATCCAAATCAGCCCTGAGCTAAATAATGTGATGGGCTACCTTATAATTTTGGCTTTGACCACAGCTACAATCTGGTATTTGGGCTAAGAGGAAAATGAATACGCTCGTTTCACTCGCTATGCAATACTTCAACGGTTTGGGTCAAGCAACAGTTTATTAACTGATCCATTGCCAATTACTACTATAACAAAGAAATTAAGCTACTGGGCTAAATGCTTAATGAGCCAAAAAACAAATGAAGGATATTTAAAGGAGATACTACTTGGGCAACGTGTTTGCCAAAAATAATTCAATTGTCCAACATTTTATTATGTGTTCTTAAAACATAGACAAAAAAAAAACAGATGCCCGCATCAGTATCCAAATTAGGATCTATATCTATGTATCCTTTGTTTTTAGGGTGGTATCCAACCCTTAGATGTACAACTGCATCTGATGGCCACATCAGAGTCCGCGCAACATATTACCAAGGTGTCACTTGGTTAACACTATATCTCTCTAGTCTGTATGACCAGTCAAAATGGAGCTATTCTCGTGGAGGCTAAGTCTTGACAAATCCTGTCACTTTAGCCTCCATACCACATGCCTCCTATGGTCCTGATCAAGGTACTCAGGCCCTGCTCCCGTTCTAGGGGTTCTTGGATGGGTGGCACCGTGGGAGTTAATACTTTGTTGTCGGTTTGTAGAGCTGGGAAGGGTTAGGAAGTTAGGCAAGAGCCTAAGACAGTAAGACCTATGGAGAGTGATCCTTAAAGGGGAGCTTCCTCTTTCAAGAGATGAACAAACTTATTGGATGTGAGGCGCTTGGGCGACCTTGGGTACTAGTAAATGAAGGTTCCTCCGTTGATACCTAGTGGCGGAGGAATTCTAGATACGGCTTTCTAAATCTAGGAAGTTTAAGGTGAAAATCATTTTTTCAAGCTTTATGTGGCGACGAAAGAGCTTTCTTTCCTTGGAAAGCAATTTTGAAGACTAGGGCTCTTCTGAAGGTGGGTTTTTTTGTTTGGTGTGCTGCCGAAGGTAAGATTCTTACTATCGATAATTTGATTCGAAGGCGGATTATCATTGTTAATCGGTGTTGTATGTGCAAGAGGAATGCGGAGACGGTTGATCACCTTCTCATTCATTGCCCTTTGGCATGGGAGTTGATGTACTTCGGTGTTGTCTTGGTTTGGTATTCAATGGGCTATGTCTAGAAATGTCATGGAACCTCTAATTGCTTGGAGAGGTAGAAGAGTGGGAATGAGGAGGAAGCGTGTTTGGACCTTGATTCCTCTTTCCGTAATGTGGATGATTTGGCGAGAGAGAAATCAGAGATGTTTTTAAGGAGTAGAAAAGCCTTTATTCAGAATCAAAAGTTTTTTGGTGAATAGCTTGTATAGTTGGGACAAGGGAGATTGTTATCCTTCTCTTGACCAATTTTTTGACTGGTTTGATCTTTTATTTTCTCATGATGGTGTATAGGGCTTTTTTGTCGGTAGCCTTTCTTTTGTATATGGGCAACATCCCTTTATGCTCTCTTTAATATAATTATTTGCTTATCAAAAAAAAAAAAAAAAGATTTCAGCTAGTCCTAAATTCCAAATTGGTCACCTCTGTTACTTTTCTCTAATGGGAGGACCTAGTTCATACTAACTTGTCTTAAACATAAGAATCTGGGATTTTTTTTTATTTTTTATTTTTTATTTTGATGTATCCTCCCAAAAATATATATTTTGATTTGCGTGAGGCAAAGTTGGGAATTGAGTGGGGAAAGCCTCTATATTTTTGTTGGCAACTACTAATGGTAAAACTATTAATAAATATATCTCATAGCAATGTTATCTGCCCAACAGATCTTGATGTTCCAAAATAGTCTGCTGTTCGGAGGAAGATCTGATGGATTTGATCGATACAGGGACTGGAGAATTGATGTTGATAGCATGTCATATGAGGTGTTTCGGTTTTGTCTAAGATACTTTTTCGTCTAATTTACGTAAGCTCAATAACTTTTACTATCTCTCTCATTCAAATCTCTTGATTTGTTGGTGAAAACAGGAATTGCTTGAGCTTAGTGAGAGAATTGGGACTGTGAATACTGGACTTAAAGAAGATGAGATAGTCCATTGCCTAAGGAAAGCCAAGCATTTGGACAATTTGTTTTCTCCTTCGCCCAAAGAAATGGAACAGAAATGCAGCATTTGCCAGGTAATTCCTCAGTAGTATTCATTGGTCTATTAGTTTCTCAACGAAACATGATCTATCTTCTTTTTTTTTTTGGCTTTCTGAAGAACCTTCATTTATGCTGCAAACAAACTTTCAATTTTTCTCATCGACATGACTGAAACATTTCCGTTTCCTAATGGACCAAATCAGAATATTAGTGGAAACATGGAATTCCAATGTCTCATGCACCCGAAGCCATGAGAACAAAGTTGAAGTGCATAAAAAACACAACAAAACCTTGAAAGGATAAATGTTGTCTAAACGCTTGATTTCACATAAATTTTTTTGGTAGCAACATTGGCTGTTGGAATTGTAACTGATCCCTTCATTCCCTTGTGCAACTTGCAAATAATCCATAATCCGGATTATTGGATTATTCATTTTGTCTTTATTCAATTTTTTTTTTTTTGCATTTGTTAGTTTTGCGTCAAGATTTTGTGATTTCTGGATTTATCTCGACGAGACAAATCTAACAAGTATAAAATTATGGTCAAAACTCAAATTTTTTTGAATAAAGCCAAAATTAATCCAACAATCTAAGTATTTTCGGCTTTATTCAAAAAAATATTTGGTTTGACCATAAATTTATACTTGTTAGATTCGTCTTCTCGAGATAAATCTAGAAACCACAAAATCTTGATGCAAAACTAACAAATGCAATTTTTTTTTTGAACAAGGACAAAACGAAAAAAACCAAAAAAATGGATTAAGTTTTTTTGCCAAAGGACCCCTGAGTCTGGAAATCTTAATTATGTTTATATGCTCCTCAACGAAAAATGGTGTTAGTAGAACATTTTCATGTACTTTCAATTTCTCATTTTCGTTTCCGAAATGACCATTCACAAGGAAACAAAATTTTGATCCTTGAGTTCATGTATGAACGGTTTTTTCTGTTCTATCCTTATAGGAGGACTATCAAGCAAATGAGGAGACCGGGAGGCTGGAATGTGGACATTTCTACCATATTCAATGCATAAAGCAGTGGCTCGTGCGGAAGAATATTTGCCCCATCTGCAAAACAGTTGCAGCAACTCATCAATGAGACGTTCCATTCTTCTCCGGCATCCATGCCTATATTTGGATACGAGCTTCTCTGTTCCGTCTAGTGTATAGATTTGATCTCTTGCACAAGCAAGGTTTCATTGTTTGGTGTGGTGATTGGTCCTTTTCCATTCATTGAATTTGCCATTGCAGGATTTTGTGATTCGAAGCCTGAGTTTCGTGATTGTCACTGTCAAATCCTACTATTCTCAAGACATTAAATGTGTGACGTTGCACCCTTCTGTATCATTTTCTTTCGCTTATAAATTGAAATTTAAATGCCAGTACTTATTTTGGATCTATTCTGCTGCGAACTATTTTTCTCTTCATCTTAATTCAATTGATAAGTAAGGATTCTGGATCAATATTTTCTGGGTTAGTCTGGTTATGGGCCTGCCTTAAAGTTCTGGAGTAAACATGGATATACTTTTGCGTAAACCCATGCAAAGATCCACTTAATTTTTTTGGTGACCAATTGTGGGAATTCCTTTTGCGACGCTGGTACCACTACAGCCCATTGACTAATCAAGTAGGCAAAGATGATACAGCGGTCATAAAGCAAAGATCCACTTCTATTTATCACAGCAATTATGTTACTATCAATAATTTTTTAACGCCTCTCTTAATTGCATTGAAGTCTTATACTACAAGGACCTCAGATAAATCATGAGGCATTTACTGGCCGCTCCAGTTTTGGAGGGCTGATTACCACGCGCTCCAAACATTTGAAAAAAATGCACCGCCAACTCATTCTCTCCAGATTCCCAAAGTTGTCAGTCTCTCATTCCCAAAGTCATCAGTCCCTTCACGCATCAGTCCCTTTATTACAGTCTCTCTCTCTCTCTCTCTCTCTCTCTCTCTACCCACCCCACCTAAACCCTAGGATATCTTATGAAAGTGCCTAAACATAAACCCTAGGGTACCCAATGAAAATGCCTAAAATCCTAGGGTACCCTATGAAAGTGTCTAAATCACTAAAACTCTATAATAGGAAAGTGCATCATAAACTTATACCCTAGGGTACCCTATGAAAGTGCTTAAAATTCTAGGGTACCATATGAAAATGTCTAAACTACTAAAAACCCTACAATAGGAAAGTGCACCCTAAGTGCCTAAGCCCCAAAAAAGAGTGATTGACCTTAATGGAGTTAGTGGTAATTAAAAAGAATGATTGGAGTTAGTGGTAATAAATATTTGTTTTTTGTACCGGCCCGTAATAAATTCATAAATCATGTAGTGTCCCAAAGCACTACAAGTTGTAGTTCCTAATTACAGAAGTCCGTTCGGCAATCAACGATTCAGAGTATTCTACATTTAAACATTTATCTTTACGGGAAGATAATCTAGATTGTTGATTGCCATGGGGTCCCCGATTATGCTTCAGTGGACAATCATACCCATTATGTAAGCGTAAATTGCACTTATATGGAGTAATAATACTCCGTACTTTTCATTTTGAAAAGAAAAATACGTGATCATCATAAGAAGCACTATAGAAGAGGACTAGGCATTTTAGTACCCCATCTTTTAAAGATATTTTCCTTTTTCTGCATTGCAGAAGGTAATAAAAGTAGTAACTAGCATGAACTGAACCCATGCTATGCACGAAGACATGAAATAAAATGATGTATTTTTTCTTTTTTATTTATTATTAGATAAATATCTTAATAAAATCCTCAACATAGGTCCTCTACAATTCCAAACATCACATCAAAATGTTTGGCTGTATAGTGTAACACCATACAGTCAAACATTTCGAATAAGAGCTGATCAAAAAAAAAAAAAAAACATTTCGAATAAGAAGAAAAATAAACATAAAAAAGTTTGTCATAAATATTGAATGATTATTGCCTATCCTTTAGTGGAAGGACCCAGACTCATACTTGCATGTTCGTAAATATTCCTAAGTGGAAGTCCTATTTTTGAATGATTATTGCCTATCCTTAGGGTTGTCCCTTGGACAGTTTGATATCCCTTTTGGAGGGGCTGTCCTCCAGATTATGTTAGTGATGTAGCCTAAACATTTGGGTCGTGTTGGACTCTACAGGTAATGAGCCCTCAATTGGGCCACTCGGATCAAGCACCAAGTTGGGCTACCACAAGCATATTTCCAAGAATTTATTACGGATAGGTACAAAAAACAAATATTTATTACCACTAATTCCAATCATTCTTTTTAATTACTACTTAACTCCATTAAGGTCAATTACTCTTTTTTGGGGCTTAGGCACTTAGGGTGCACTTTTCTATTATAGGGTTTTAGTGGTTTAGGCACTTTCATAAGGTATTCTAGGATTTTAAGCACTTTCATAGGGTACCCTAGGGTTTAGGTTTAGGCACTTCTATAGGGTACCTTAGAGTTTAGGTTTATGGTGCACTTTCCTATTATAGGATTTTTAGTGGTTTGGGTACTTTCATAGGGTACCCTAGGATTTTCGGCATTTTCATAGGGTACCATAGGGTTTAGGTTTAGGAACTTTTATAGGGTATCCTAGGGTTTAGGTGGGATGGGTAGAGAGAGAGAGAGAGAGAAAGAAAGAGACCACATGGGGCTTGACTTTTCCGCCGCTTTTGTCAGAAGTGCTTGGAGCGCGCGGTGCTTTTGGAAAAGCAGCTGGAGTTTCCCGTGCATCAGCTCCAAAATGTGGAGCAGCCGGTAATTCAAATGAGCCAATTCTGTCCATTATTTGTTGGGTCAAGGTTGTTGGGCCGCGGTACTAGGCTTCCATCTTGGGCTCCATAGCCTTATTTCCAAATGAGCCAATTTTGTCTATTATTCTCGGGCCCTTTCTGGGCCAAGGCATATGAACTCATCCAAGACTCGGTTAGCTACTTATTGGGTTTTTAAATCCAGCCAACTTGCTTTGCATGGGCCATCCCCAGCAACAATTGAAGATCAAGTTTATTCGCATCATTGTACCCCTTTAGTCAAGTGTTTTTTCCCCCTCTTCTAGATGGATAAGAAACACTTGTTACTTTACTTTTAGGTCATTGTAGCCATTTGGGGTGTTTTCTTAGTTTTCTTTTCTTTTCTTTTTCCTCCTGGGATATGCCTCTCGTAGGCTGTATATTCGTTTAGCCTCTGTTTCTTTTTCAAGCTAATTTACACACCCCCCCCCCCCCCCCCCCCCCCCCCCCCAAAAAAAAAAAAAAAAAAAAAAGAATTTGAAGAATTTCTGATTTGTGTTTGATCTTGACAGGAAATTATTTTAGCCTCTCCACATTCTTTTCTAATTCAGGAAAGCACAAATACTATCCCAAGCATATAAAAGAGCCGCATTTAGGGAACCGGGGGTCCTCAGTGCAGCGAATGCGTTGCACCTTGCAGGGCGGCTTTTTCAGCCGTCCAAATGTGCTTTTGATGGTCCGAATAAACTCCATGGAAGAGTTTTATTTATACCCAGACCGTCGAAAGCACATTAGGACGGCCCAAATTGCGTTGCACAGTGTATTGCATTTGCTGCACTGCACTGTCCCCGCTGCCGGCATTTAGACCAATGCTTTTGCATTCCATTGAAAACGTGAAAAAGAGCAAGAAATGGCACTCAAGAGTGAGAGAAAGTTAAGGAGAGCCATTTCATTTGGCGTATTAAATTTGCCTTTAGCATGTAGCACAAAAGGTTACATGGCAATAATTCAAAAACCAAGACGGAAAAACGATGTACCTGTCCTAGAACTCGATCTTCTACTATTGCTTGCTTCACCATATGACGAATATGAAAGATCTATCACTTGCTTGGTCCAGAAATCCTTCCAATAGGCGTGCCGATATCCATTTTGAGGAAGCTTCTTTCTCCCAAACAAAACCCTCAAACAACCGTTCTAAATCATCCTCGTCCGATGGACATGCTTTGCTACACTTCCTCAGTTGAAGCCGTGTACTTATTTTCAGTTTCTTGCTGCAACACTACACCTATATTCACTCATATCATTTCGTTTGCATCACTTTGTATTCACCGGGGCTATGACGGGTTACTCCCCCTCCCACATGGTAATCCTTGGATTTGCTTTCTTCTTTCACTGGAAAAGAAAGCCGTCGTGGAGTACACAACTAAGGTGGGGTGTGGAAAGGGCGAATTCTATGATTTCTGTGAGAAATCAGGCCATATCATGACGACTCAGAAACTCGATTACAAATGGATACACTTGATCTGCTGCCTGCATTTAGAAATATATATATATATATATATATATATATATATATATATATATATATATATATATATATATATATATATATATATATCAGTATGGTATGGGAAACCTATAGGAAACATGTCACAAAGGACAATATTGCATCAGAATATCCTACAGTACCCGTTGATATATCTCAATCTAAAATATCAGTACCTACCTCAGGACCTCCAACTAAGTCATAGTGAGCATAATGTGGACCGCTCGGTTCACCGAAAACTTTATAGGAAACCAAATTCTTAGGAAACAGCTTGACCGTCTCTGCACAAGAAGACATCACGGCCACAAACAGTAAGAAAAGTCCTTCGAGATTAGTGCGAATTAAAAAAGACAGAAAGCCATATTAACACTAACTATACCAAATACAGCTTCAGGTGGGCAGATAAGATCTCGGTCTCCAGCAATAGCTAAAACCGGCACACTGCCTCTGTGCAGATGATCTTTGTAAAAGAAGTTTCTACTCCTGTCACACAGTCCACCATCTTGGAAGGCGGTTGATAGCTGCAAAAGAAGCTTAGCTGGTACAGTACCTGCATATCAAACCATAATTATAGCAGAGAGAGAGAGAGAGAGAGAGAGAGAGAGGATCAAGCTCTTAAAATTAATGTTTTGTGAAGCCTGATTAGTTGTACTGAACTCAAGGGCCAAGCATTCCCAGATCGAACTAAGAGGTGAGTGCGCGGGATTCTAGGGGGCAGCGCCCCACAACACCACCCACTAGGTATCAAGGGAGGCTTGGTAAGTGGTAACATGTTAATGATGGCTACTTACAAAAGTTCTTTAAGAAAAGCTTCTCAGACAATTCTGGATGCATGTTCTGTGCAGATGCCAGGGGCTTCAACCAAGACAAAACATAAGGAGGACGGGTTGCAAGAGGATAAGCAGCTGTGATGAACACTCCTAGTGGAATAGCACGAACGCTTAAAGCCTGTGCAGGGTCTGCCTGCATGACATAATAAATTAAGATCAGCTTAATCTTACAAGCACATGAAGTTTCGCACAGTCAAACAGCAAGCGCTTGTGCAAACAACTAGATTTCTACTTCACTTTCCAGCGGTAAAAGCAATTTTATTGATGATCTTGAAGTTGAATAGTCGAGCGAAGACGCCAATGTAATGACTGATGCCAGCCCAGAGTCCTTTCCTTCAAAACCTTTAAAAAGTTCAAATCTTGTCAAACATGAAAACTTGTTCCAAAATAAATGTAGTATCAGAAAAAAAAACTGTGCATTCTTGTCAAACATGAAAACTTGTTCCAAAATAAATATAGTATCAGAAAAAACTGCGCATTTACAATATTTTACTACATGAAAGATGATACAGCGTACTACCAAGAACATAGCTCAACCCCTCAGGCTAAGTTCTCCAAAAAAATTTAGCAACCAAGTTGCTAAAATCAAGCATGATTTTATCTTTTGAGGTGGGGAGGTGATTTTATCTCCAATGAATCTGGATATCAACCTTCAGAATTCTCTCTTGTCCTTTCATTTAGCATTAAAAACCATAAAATAGTCACTGCTCATTTCTACAGCAACTATATTTTCAAATACAGGCAACAAATTACTTGAGAAAAATCAAGCAAACTGTCATACCTTCGACATGTAAATGCTGTACGGGAAAATATTAGAAATAGTAACTTTAGTTTGCATGAAATCTCAACTTTATCCCTCTAGTAATAATTGGGTCAATTATAAGTTTATAACCTTATAGTTTATATTCCGTCTCAATTTCGTCTCTCTAGTAATAATTGTGCCATTTCCACCCAGAGGGACAAAATTGAGATTTTATGCCAACTGAAGGGACCATTTCTAAAATTTCACCTTTTACTTTCGCTTTTGCAAAAATGAAAAAAATTATCGTACGCAATAAATTTCTTGTCTCCATTATTTTTGTGTTTATTGAATAATCAATACTCCTATATGTCAATGAAATTAAAATTTACATTTTGATGCATGTTACGAACATATTATGAAAATCGAAAAGCTACACCTTTGTTAGATGTCTAGGTTTTTTCAATGGTCTTACCATGATTTTTACCTTAATTTTTTTTTTCAGACATTCAAAAAGAACAAAGTTGTTCAATAATATTCAGTTATCTTGTAATCTTCTTTAATTAAGAAGTGGAGAATTCTTGAATATTAAGTGATCAAGCATATTGAACCTAGGGATTATGTTGCAAGCACAAACACAAAACACCAATACTGCAAGTTTAGATTGGCCTACTATTGAACTGCAATTACTTTGGCGGCTGATTGCATATCGACAGCTACATGGTCGGTCTACACTCTACATTACTTTTCAAACAATTTAACGGCTCATAGCTACATAATCAGATTACCTTGAAAACTTCAGAGCAATTTCTCACACCCATACAAAACATCATTAAATAAGAAACAACCTCTGATCCTACTGTTTGCAAACAGACACTTCGAAGTTTTTCTTTTATTCTTCAGGGACAAAAGATAGTTTGGAGTAAAACCATAGTCAATATCAAAACCACAGTGGAAAGTCATCAGATATGTACTTCACAATTCTAACATACCAAACTATTGTAAACAAAGCGCATGTAATTTGGTCTATCATGAATAAATTTAACCTTCACACATATAAGTCTAATGTTTCCATCTTAGTATATATAACCCTATAGCATATCTAAGTTATTCTTTTCCGTCATTTTCATATCTTAAAAATTGGAGTTTGACATGTTAGACCTCTTAGATAAAAACCTGCACGAAAGTAAAAATTTCAAGAAAATGACACTTCAGTCTCATTAGATTAAGTTACTAATATGCATGTTTTAATGTACTTTAATAACAGCCTACAGCGTTGAAATGGGTGGAGTTTACAAAGATCCATTGTTCTCTCCTTTCTGCCTCGGTAAAAAACTTCAATTCATCAACCTCAGATGGCCATCAAAGGAAGTCCTCTGTAAAATTTTATTTCTGATATTGAATAATTTCATTCTATTCCTTCTTTTTAGTTGATGAAAAATCACTCCAAGATGTGGTCCTCAGGAAAACAGCTCCCTAAGAAAACGAATAACATAGAAAGAAAGTACATGCAATAATGCAACACTAAAGCTGAATCTATATCAAACACCCTTATATGCTTCATGCGGAGAACACCAAAGATGTATATATAAATAGGAGGGCAAATGTACCAACCATGTAGAGTGTAGGAGGGGGTTGGAATAGACAAGAAAACTAAAGACTACAGAGCATCACATACTGTGTCGAGATAGCATTGCATATAGCAAGATACCCCCCATGGAGTGACCAATGGCAAGTAACTTGCCATCCTTCGGTTTGCATTGGTTCCTTACATACTCCATCTGCATTGACCAAAATGAGTACCAAGATTATCAAACTGCTGAGGGGAATGTACTTTTCTTCCAATTAACAAGGTGAAATGACGAAAGTCACAACTCAGTATAACAGATCATTTTCCAAATCCCAAACCAGATAATAATCAGGAGATGGCACCTCACCGCAGCAGGAACATCCTCTTCCAAATAATGATCAAAATCCCAATCATATTTTGCAATCACGTCAACTTGTGTCTGGAAATCGTCTATTGTTGCAATGATACGATCTTGCATACCAATTAACTGCGGAGAAATAGATTGTTGACCTTCTTCGATGATATTTATGAGCCTTTGACTTAAATCCCTGATTTGTTTAGCAATAGCAGAATTTTGTCCTGCCTCTGATGAACCTGAAAGGTTTTCCTTAATAAATGTATATTAAAAAAAGATGAGCATCGAGTGCCAGTTCTGATATCTGATAGCATATGTAATCCTTGACTGACCTTCATTTAGCCAGCCAGCCAGTTTTTCTGACGAATCAATGATAGCTTCAGTCAACTTAGTCACCAACAGCGATTTATCTGATTTCGTAACCATCTTTGTCTCTCTATCTCTGGCCAGAGAGACCTCTATTTCTGAAAAAGTATTAGAGGTAAGGTCGGGTGTCTGATCTATAGAGTATGCACCCTGAACTGGCTTTTTAACCTCTGCAGATCTCACTCCTCCGGTGCTCAACCCAGCACCACGAACTTCAAGAATCCATGTATCAAATCCATGGCTTGACATGTAACGTGCAAACGAAGACTGCAAACAGTTCAGCTTATCAGGGACATCAAAAAAGAGAACACTTTGCAAAGAAAATGAAAAGGAATAAGGAAAATCTTCAATATAACAGCTATAAGCCAAAGGCAAATGCCATAGGAAGAATCAAAGCCGCCGAATGAGCTGCAAGGCAACTATGCATTAACTATTCTACAATGATGATTATAACTGCGTACATGGGACCCTTCCTTAGCCTCAGTGCAAGATCATGCACTTCCCTTCCTTTATGCAAATGTGTTACAATTTATAAATATGATATCATGCATTTGCAAATATATATTTGCACAATGCATGGCTCTTCGGTCAATCTGTAGCAAGACAAGATTTAAAATAAATGGCCGAGATAGTTGATTGCAGATCTAGTTTTTAAGTTCTCCAATCCATTAAAAATAGGACTGGCATGAAGAGCACTGTATGGTGAATTCCATAAGGTTTATTCAGCTCATACCAAGTTGGCTGGGCGTCAAAACCTGTCTTGCGAATTTTAGGATACTGTGATCCATCAACTTTGTTATTCACTGGAGAAACCAACTAAACATGAAATTAATCAGGCCCGTAAGAAACAGATAACCACACAGGTTACAGCGCCGCTGCACCAGTAAGTACATTTCTGGGGTTTATTTTTTTTAAGCTACAGCACCAGGACGTGTTATAAGCATTCCTCAGTAAAGGATAGATCAGCAAGACAAACAAAACAATTGTCATGTTTTGTATAGCACATGTTTGTCTCATACAAATAGGCATGATAGTAACATAAAGAAGAACAGTGCTTGAAAATATTATGAGAAAAATGGTCCAAAACCCCCCAAAAAAGAACAAAAAAGAACCCTATACTATCCAGAAATTGGATGTCCACAATGGCTAAAAGAGAAATCTAGTTGAAGCTATAACCACAAGAAGTTCAGCACATGGTGCAGAGTGATATAAGAGGAGACAGGTCAGTTTAGCCTTAATATACAATTCAAACCAAACAAACTGATACAGGAAAACTGCAGGCAGAACATAATTCCTGGAAGTTTGCAGCTAATCACATCACAATTAACTGTAAAGCTAACAAAATAGCCAATAAGAAAGAGATGTGGCAAATTACAAACTCACCCCAGGACCGAGATCGAATCCAATTGCATTCGTCGCAACACCAGACAAAAGAAACAACGGATGATTCCTCGGAGGCACCTTTGAACACAAACAGAAAAATTAAACCTCCAATATAAACGTGAGGCAGTAAGCTATGGAAGTAGAATCTCTACAATATACTAAAACCACGAGATGATAATTTCAACCTTGAATTAGCTCCTAGAGATACATAACCTAGGATAGGAGGACTATTAAAAAGCCATGTTTGATTGGTCAGACTACAAATGAGGGGATATATACGACAAGTGATCCCATCCAACTAATCAGGGCGGCCCCATGTAGGGGCAAGGGGGGGCAGCTAACCCCCCTGAGCCTGAAATTCTCCCTGTGATATGCATATTTTTTTGTTTATTTTTGTAATTTTACCCCACAGGAGTATGTGTTGTTATCTTTACCTTGTGATTCTTGCCCCACAGGACTAAATATTGTAGATTCTTGACCCCCTAATGATAAATCCTGCGTCCGCCCCTGCAACTAATGGTAAGAAATCACCAATAGCACATCCAATGAATTGTATATCTGCGCATTGGATCTATTTTTCCAAGATAAATATGTTTGGGAGCCATTTACATTTAGATTCTCGATCGTATATTATCGACTATAGATTTGTGGACTATAATGACAAATCGAAAAATTGTTTGGATGACGTGTGCAGAATAGATTTTGGGGAAGGCTACAATACAACCCCCATTTGGGTGTGTATCATATGCACCCCCATAAAAGTTACGAATCGATGACCTCTTATTAATAAAAGTTACAATTTTTAAAAAAAAAAAAAGTTACGAGAAGCACCAAAAAGTTGTGAATCACGGAAAATGTCTGCGAATTATATTGTTGAGTTACGAAACACTAAAAAATGTTACGATTGCCAATGAGGTGGCACAATATAGACATACAATAGGTGCATATGCTACACACCTTTAATGAGGGTCTATTGTAGCCATTCCCTTTTGGGCAGTGTTTTACTATAAGGTAAGTATAATCAGAATTAAGAAAAGAGTGATTTTTGGATTTTACATTCTCCAGTCCATTTTTCAAAATTTGACATAATGCATTTCAGAACTAGCTCTCAAACATATGAAATGCGTAATGGAAGACCTGTTCACCCAAACACCCCCTTAATCCGGTACACAGGACCAGTAATTCGATGTAAATCTATCCCAATTACAATCTGGCCAGTCAAGCCAGACCAAGAAACTTTACCACATGCTTGTATGCATATACAGAGATAGTAGCAATGAAATCCAATTCTACATTTACATACAGAGACAATAAATACGGCGCGGAGGTTACCATGTCGCCGCTGAATCCAATAGAGAGAGAGAGAGAGAGAGAGAGAGAGAGAGAGAGAGAGAGAGAGAGAGAGAGGTGACCTCAGGAGGAGGCTTGTAGCGCCAGAGAGCGAGCCTCCAGTCAGAATTGGGAACAGAGACGTAGTGAAGCTCATCGGCGGTGCAGATAGAAGGCTTATCGGGAGTAGTGATGCTCGCCGCCGCTGCATTGAATGCTCTCGACGTCGCCGGAGTACGGAGGGATGCAGTCGTGTGGAGTCGGGAGGATGAATCGGAGCGCACAAGGCCGAACCAACAGAAGGTTTGGGCCGCTATTTGGATCGCCGACCGGAGGACCACCATTTTTGCACGGACTGTATCGGTCGATTAATGATTAATCAGGTCTCGCTTCTATTAATCCTTCCCACAAATTAGACCATGGATATCCACTTCCGGTCCCACGCAAATTACTCATGCAATGTAAGTTCTTGATGAATGTCCTTATTCAGAATTTAAGATTTTAAATTCTAAATTTAAAATATTAAAAAATTGGATTAAATATTTATAGTTATTCAGTTGAACTGATTATTTTTTCATGACCATGCAAAAAATTATCGTAAAATTAATGAATGGTAGAAATTTGAATCACTTGTTTGCACAACCATTTAAAAAAATTATTTGATTGCCCTGGAAGTGAACCCCACACACCGTTCTATGCATCATTAGATGCACTTCTCGTTAGCACCCATAGGATTTTTATTCTTTGATTATCACCTTGTTCCGTCAAATTTGATTGGTATATCGCTTAGTTCTATTAGAATTTATACAATCACAAAAAAATATGAGGAATTACAAAATATGTCAAAATCGCGAGGTCGACACAAGTTGAAATTTGAAAAAATATATATATAAACTAAGAGTAAATAGCTTCTTTTTTTTTTTTTTTCAAAGTCATTTTCTGACATTTTTAACGTACTGAAGTGTCACAAAATGAAAAAATAACTATAATATTATACTGATTTCGCGAATTAAACTTACTTCATTTTTCAATTCTAATTCAATAACTTGAATGATGTGGCTTGAGAGCTAAATTCTAAAAAATATAATCAACTTTTCTCCTTTTTGCTATATCTTGCCAACTTTTGTAGCTGGGATTGGTTATCAATTCTCTCTTGTTTTAACCACTTTTCTCAAGTTCATAGTATAATTTTTTTTTCTTGAGTCCATTAAATCAAAACTCTGTTACAACATCCTACAAAAAAATCTACAAAAAAAAGGAAAAAACAGAGGAAAAAAAAACAGAAAATACACTAAAATCGCCCGAGCCTTCGTCGGAGTTGTCATGCGGCCGCCGCCATTGTTGATGTCAGGGGTCTAGATCTGGAATCTCCATATTTGGCTCCCCCTTTGCCCAAAAATCTGGTTTCAGCCACCCATAGGAAGAGGAGAGGAGGTCGATCGCCATGGGGAGTCGCCAGAACCTAAGTGGGGAAAGCAATAGAGGAGAGGAAGAAGGTGGAAGGGGGCGGTAGGGGAGGGGGAGTGCAGCGGCCGCTAGGAAACCCTAGGGAGAGGCTCACCCCATTATTCTCTCATTTTTTTAAGACAACGTAATTGAAAATTTGATTAATTGTACGTTTAGGATGGAATATGGATGCCTCTCTACAAGGAATGAGATAGGGTTACCGTTATGGCCGTAGACAAGCCAATCGAGCCGAGCTTTAAAATGTTAAAGTTTATTTATTTATTATTAGTGAACTCGAGCTCAATCAAAATTTTATGAATCGACTTCGAGCTGAACAAGCTTAAGCTTTACTTGAGCTTGACCTTGTTTTGCAAGCCTTAAAAAACCAAAAAGAATTTATACATTTACCAGATATATACATATATACATATCTGGTAAATGTTTAAATTCAATCGAGAAAGCTGAGGTCCGCATTTTAGCAGTTTAAGGGATCCCTTACACTGCTACGGCGTAGATTTCATATTTCCCGATCAAATTTTGATGATCCAAACCATTCAATGTATTTAAAATGTATTTTGAAGGGTCTACGCTAAGAATCATAAAAAAAAAATTGACCGGGAATGGCTTCATCTAAGCAGTCTTATCAAAAACTACACGGATGAAGCCATTTTTTTAAATAAAAAAAAACGTTTTAAACACATTGAACGATTAAGATCATCAAAATTCAACCGGGAAAGCTGAGGTCCGCAATTTAGCATTTCAAAGGATCCCTTATTAGAAGTTTTATGTATACATATGTATAAGTTTATTGTACAAGTAAAAACATACACTATATCAGTAATGAGTATTTTATTAGGTACATATAAAAGTTTCCACATAAAAATTTCACTATATATCTCTACTACAGGTTCACAAGGCTAATCGGGCTCAATACATTTAGGCTCAAGCTCGACTCATTTATTAAACGAGCCAAAGA
This sequence comes from Vaccinium darrowii, assembly GCA_020921065.1. Taxonomy (NCBI): domain Eukaryota; kingdom Viridiplantae; phylum Streptophyta; class Magnoliopsida; order Ericales; family Ericaceae; genus Vaccinium; species Vaccinium darrowii. Next base: position 35,140,098 of record CM037153.1, on the reverse strand, counting down.
CTGAAGTTCAGGTTCAGTTCGTTTAGTAGACGAATCTGATAAGTCACAAAAGACGATACAAAATTATTTTATATTATTGAACAGCTCGAATCATTTATGTGAAATACTAGAGTGGGCCTCACACATCTATCGATATCCCTTGGTTGGTACTTGGTACCCATAGTCGGGTTGAAGGAACGTAATATAAATTCGGTACCCATAGTCTTGCTGAAGGAAGATAACATAAATTTGAGAGAGAATTAAGAGGAAATAATATATTCCCTTATTTGATTTTGCCAAAGAAGCGAGAAAAAAAAAGTTATATAATTGGAAAAAAAAAAAAAAAGACAAATCAATAAACCATAATATTAGTAATGCCAGTGTCCATAAGTTGCTGAGAGGAAATTGTAATGAAAAAGATTTCTGTTATTCCATTATTACCTGTGACATAGACCGACTCTTTCATAGCACTATATTCATTTTGCACCTGCACCTTAATCTCCCGTTGTATCTAAGCATATAGAAAGTAAGACAATGAACCAGTCCCTTACTTCACATGGGAGACAAGAAGCAATTTGCTTAGAACACGATTATTGCAGGAGTAGATCACAAGGCAGACAAACCAGACCTCCTCCGAAATTCTTCAGTTTTGCTTTTCTCACAGTGGTTGCGTGTTTCTGATCTGTTGAGTAGTGGTATCCGAAGGCAGCTGAGCCGCAGCCTGCGAAAGAAACGCTGCTGTGGCGGGGCTCATGGTTTGATACTGAGACGGCATAGGTGCAGCCGGATGTTGAGCATAGTACACTTGCTCATGTGTCTGATGAGGATACTCGAACCCATAGTTAGCCGCCATGGATTGAGACGGGTGGTGGTGCATCTGAGGGACAGTACCCATGTATTGTTGGTGAAATTGATTACTTGAGACTTGGACAGGCGGAGTAGCCATTGCAGGATTTCTATTAACATTTCCGGGCATTTCTGGGGTACCCGTGTTTGTCAAGTACATAGATGGATTGGGTTCATTGTAAACTGCCGAGAGGTTGACAGTAGAATTCGAAGGCATTGTTTGGGTGGCTGGATGATAGTACATCGAATATTGTTGATCCATTTGGTGGTGGTGGTGTTGTTGCTGTTGTGATGGCGGTGGAGCATACATTTGGTAGTACGATGAGATTGGCATTTGTTGGCCGGTAACTGGGTGGTGGATATAGTGCTGGTTTGTATACACAAATTGTTGCTGCTGTTGTTGCTGCTGCTGCTGCTGTTGTTGTAGCTGTTGTTGCTGAATTTGTTGTGGAGGAAGCATATATGCAGAATCATGAAGTTGCTGAGAGGTTGGATCTGGGATATTACTCCTTGGCTCAATTGGAAGAGCAGGAGTTCTAATTTCACTTGTTGCAACATGAGTTGGTTCTTGGTACACTGCATGCTTTGAAAGAGTTGCCGATGCAATACTGGAATCACTGGGAGCCAAAACCAATCACAAATTTCAAATTGACACTAACATTCAATTGAATTTTTGAAGGAAAAAGCTTCATCATAGTATGGAACATGCTATTTCGTGCAGATTTTCCCGAAAAAACGATGAACGTAGAAAGGAACGTGGCATTTCATATCAACATAGCACAGATATATGCCATTTCAATTTTTTGCTTTCAATCTCATATCCCGTGTTGAATCTAACATTCGTCTATCGAGCATGTTCAACTGCTAGAACTACTTACTACCCTTATTGACAGAACTAGATTGTAAGTTGAATCACATAGAGTTTACTTTCTAAAGAAGCAAATTATAAATGACTTGCAACCAGAACATTAGAAGCAGGAACGGAACACAAATCCAAAATCAAACTTTTAGTTAACTTAGAGCATCAAACGGTAAACTTTTTCATACCAAAATACTCAATCCAAATGAATGATTTAACAAGAAACTCTAATCCTTTGTTTCCTTTCCTTATCTAATCTCTCAATTCAAAGGGACTGTAAAAGTTTTTTTTTTTTTTTAAAAAGGGATCGTATGGAATTGGAATATCATGAAAATACTTCGATTCTATCCGAACAATACATTACTAGAATGGTCACACCCAAAGAAAGGAAAAGAAGACCAAGCCAGTAACATTATTGTGCAATTTTGAGATGGTAACATTTTTGTGTTCAGCTCCTTGAGTGAAGTTCTCAGGCAATTTAAGTCTGCCGTTTTGGAACACTGAGAATGGAGAAGAATTTGGATTCGTGTAGGGTACCACATGGTATTTGACGTGGTACCTGGAATGCCTGGAATGTCTTATCACAGCCGTCTATCTTATTAATAAATGGTGCGGATTTTAAATGGAAGAGTTTATTCAAAATCCGGACTGTCCAAATCAATGGTGCGGATTTAGACGGTCGGGATGCTCGCCAGGTACCACGACGTGGTACCCTACACGCACCCAAATTCTTCTCGAATGAATGGGAGTTTTATCGATATTTCCCCTTAATTTTCAAATAAATTTCAGAGCATGTAACAATCTATGGACATTTTTCTCAATTCTAAATTCAAAAAGAGAGAAAAAAAGCAGCAGCATGGAATACGCAAGTCAGGGTACCTTGCAACTGAATCAGGCGACGGCAAACCGCAAGCATCAACAACCTTCCGCGGCACAGGCTGCAGCGGAAGCGGCGGTTTCCGAAACCCCGTTGGTGCCCCCTGATCTAACCTCTCATCATCAAAAACCGCCACAGCACCAGCCCCACCACCCGATACGACCGCACCACCACCTCCGCCACCAATAACCGTCGGAAGTGGAGGCATAGCAACATTCATATGCAAAAACTGTTCATCCAATCCAACCACTTGAACTCCACCACCGACACCCGTCGGCAGTGGCGGCGGCGGCTGAGCAACGTTCGTATGCAAAAACTGTTCGTCTGATCCAACCATCTGATCCCCGCCACCACCTTCAATCCGAACCTTAATCGGGGGCAAATTCGACATCATTGGAGACGAAGAGCTCGACTCGAACGACGAGTTCGTTTCCACCAACGGCGAGTCAGGCATTATCGAAACCACATTGTGGGCATTGCTATTCTTCACCTGTTTTCGATCAAATTTGTACTAAATTAATTCTCATTAAAAAAACAATCCTTATTAGCATTAACTTTTAATTAAATTTTTTTAGCTTTTCAAATTTCAACATTATCTTTAAATCACAACGTTCGTCTCGACGGAAAAAAATAATTCAAAGCAGCATAAAAATATTCACCAAAGTTAGACAAAAATCGTATGTGACAATGCTGTAGACTTTTTTTCATCTACTCCCTCCCTCTCTCTATTTTTTTTCCCCCCAATTTCCATTTTTCATTTTCCAAAAATTATTGTCTTAGTTCTAAAGTAATGTACAAAAAGTGGTGAATTTACATTTTTACGACTACTTTTTGAAACTGTCTTAGTTCTAAAGTAATGTGCAAAAAATGGTGAATTTACATTTTTACGATTACTTTTTTAAACTAAGTGCATGAATGATGATGTTTTGAAAGATGAAAGGAGAAAAGAAAGAATATGACAAGTGCAATGATAATATTTCTTGTTGGATTTCTCAAAAGATACCAATGAATTGGGACGGGGAAGTATTTCGAATATTTTTCATCTTTAGTAGTATTTTTTTTAAATTTGGATTATGATTATATTTTTTGATTTGTCTTGTAGCAATAAAAACAACAAATCTAAAAAAATTGACCTGAATCTAATAGTACTAAAACAATCACAAAACTAGGTAAAAAAAGACTAAAGTCGAGTTTTCAGTAAGATATTTTTGGTACCTTACAACAAGTTGTCAAATAAAAATTTATTCTCCTCAAATACACCGACTAATTTAACGATTCGTAGTCAATGAATACACAAAATACTGAAAATACCGTGAAAACTCTAGTAAATTTGGGCAATTGTAGTACCTTATTATTATTATTATCAGAATCCAGCTGATCAGAACGAGAATCGACATTGACGACTCCATCTTCTCCCTCATCGTCGATCTCCACCAAGCAATCCATGGTAGCGGAATCAGAAAGTCCTCTAGGAAGATCAAACCCGGTCCCGTTCAACGCGTCGACGAACCACGTCTCGGACTTAGCATCGTCTAGCAAGGAGCCCATCGACGCGGCGGTCTCCGGCTTGGCCAGGAAGAGAAACAACCGTATCCGGCTCGCTTTCGAAGAAGAAACGGAGGTGGCGATGCGATCGTACTCCTCGAACATGTTGTCGAGGTCTTCGTCGGTGGCGACGGAGATGAGGGAGTCGAGGTCCTCGTTGGGGAGCTGGTACTTGAGGGTGAAGCTGCGGCCGTGGAAGAGGGTGCGGGAGAGGCGGGACGAGAGGGCGGTGAGGGAGGTGTGGCGGTGGAGGGCGACCATGCGGGTGTCGCCGCCTACGTAGCAGAGGGACCTGTCGTGGGGTCTGGGGATGATGTGGCCGCCGTAGCTGCACATGAAGCGGAGCTTGGCGTTTGGGACGGGAGGGAGAGGGTCGTCGGAGGTGGTGGTGGGGTGGTGGGTGCGTGGGGAGGAGGAGGCTGAGTCGGGGTGGTTGAGTTGGGTGGTGGGGGTGGTGGTGGTGGGTTGGGATGGGAGGAGAGATGGTGGATCCATTTTGGGAGAAGTGAGTTTGGGAGAGTTGCTTTGGTTTGGGGTGGAAGAGAGTTTATTTTATTGTCTAGTTGTGGGTAAGTTCGTTTTGAAAAGGAGTAACAATTAAGGATTGGCATGGTGTTCAAGACTAGAGACTTAACGGTTTACTCTCTTTATTTTATGTTCGAAATCTCCCAATTGCTATCACTTTTTCCGGGATCATCGGGAGAAGTGAGTTTGGGAGAGTTGCTTTGGTTTGGGATGGAAGAGAGTTTATTTTATTGTCTAGTTGTGGGTGAATTTATTTTGGAATAACAAGGATTGACATGGTATTTAAGACTCTAGATTTAACGGTTTACTTTTTCTATTTCTTGATCGAAATCACCCGATTGCTATAACTTTTTTTGGGATCATCGGGAGATTGACGTGGTCGTTAATTTTAGAATCTCGATTACGAATTAAGATGCGTACAAATTGACTGAGACACCCGATTATAGAAAAAGAAGTTTATTTTAGAAGGGAGTGAAGCCTAGGAAAATGACTTGTATTATGAGGTATCGTGTGTGCTTTTGCACCTCCCCAGTAATATATGGAGTGATACTCATCTTCTCAATATTTTAATGTAAATTTTGCTGACCTCCTTTGAGATTTTCCTCTTGGTATCTAAAATTACACGTCCGTCCTTATGTTTGAAACTATTACCAAGATTCCCTCATCTGTCAACTAATACACTAACGCCGTTAAATTTAACTTTTAAAAGAAAAAAAATTCCCTTCAAAATACATTATGCTCCTAGGTTTTTTATAAAAAAAAAACTAGTTCAACTTTATTTATATTGAAAATATTAATAAGTATTCAGTTTTATCAATGTGAGCTTCTTTGGGACTGAATAAAATAAATTATTCTACCATGTGACACACAAATAAAATGTGAACTTTAAAAAAAATTTTAAAAAACCATGATTTTAAGAGTTTCAATTGGATGAGGAATTTTTAAAAATAATCCCTTTAGCCAATTTTTTTAAGCTTTGATCATAATTTTGTACTAGCTCCTACTTTTTTAAAAATCCTATCATCAAGGCAATTAGATTATTAAAAAAGCTTGATGTAAAATTAATAAAATTTTAGTACTAAAAAGCCTCCCAGGGGGAAGGCCAACCAACCGGTTTCAAGTTCTCTCTTTTCCTCATCCATAGATCTTGCATAAAAATAAACAATAAAATAAGCTAGACTAAATTACCCCTAACTAAACCAATGAAACAATACTAAATATTCGTTAGTAAATAAAATAAAACTGATAAAATTAAAAGACTAGGAGCATAATGTATTTTGAAGAGTATTTTTGCTTTCTTCTAGAGCTAAATTTAACACTGTTAATAGTTTCAAAATCAAGGAAGGACAGTGTAATTTTAGAAACCTCAAAGAAGATCTTTGCAATTATAAAAAACCTGAGGGGTGGTCGATGAAATTTATCCATATTTTAACGAACTCATCATCGATCCATGTCAATCCCTGACTAGATTCAGCGATTATGTAGCTATTTGAGTTTAAACTAATGGTGCAAGTACTTTCTACTCCCTCCGTCCCCAATTTTTGTTCCTCGTTCTATTAAAATCGGATAAAAAACTAGTTATAACTTTAAATTGGTAATGAATTTTATATTCAATATAAATCTTGTTTGATAGATCTCGATTAAATCTATAAAACAATGTTTTTTAAAATCATATAAAACAATGTAAATTACGAAATATAATCAATTAAAAAGTGACACGAACTTCCAAAAGAAACAAATAAATGGGGATGGAGGGAGTACTAGATCTCCAGGAGAGAGACTAAAATTCGAGAAATTATTCAATAGTTCGGGAGCACCGTCACTTGGTGTTTTAGACCACTCTGCATTGTCTACAACTATAAATTCTTTGCAATCTATGATTAAGTATATGAAGCTCACATAAATGTATAGTTACATAGTGGTTCGAAGCATCACCCATACTACTATTGAATAATTACTCGTATTTCTAGATCAATTTTAAATTGGGAAACACAAGTAGAAAGTTGAAGCGCACCCCAAGGACCCTTTAAACCTTTTTTTTATTATTTATTTGTCCTTTGATTCTAAGGGATCTGTCAAAGAAATTAAGTAATTAACCAACCACGAGTATTTTATTTAACGATGTAGGTCTTGTTTCCACTAAAAATACTTTTAGTATTTTTGTTATTTTCGATATTCTCACACTCACATCCTAACTAGCGAAAATATCGAAAATACAGTAGTGAAAATTCAACCTTAATAATAGTAATTTGAAGATTCACTTATAGAGAGTTAAACCCAACTACTATACTGCTAGGAAGTCTTCTGCCTCTTTTGAGAGTACCTTTTGTGAACATTGTTCTTCAAATGTAGTTTGCTTTTGATTTGCTATATCCTATAGATGAGTAATTATGGAGCACAGTTGCGTGTTGTTCCGAATCATTCTAATACCCACATATTTAAGTAGAGTCTATACACTTATTTGTAGACCTTGCAATAATGTGCGGTATGAAATGTTGTCGAGTACCACGTGACCGTGCTCCAGGAACACTAAATAATTAGACCTCTCATAGTCATAGAGATGCCCTAACTTGCACAGTCAAACAGTTGTAAAAAAAGTTATGACAAGAAACGCTGTCTAAAGTTCAAACACCTGTTGACTTAGAATTTCATTCATTTAATTAACGCATGCATTTAAGGCTTTTTCGAGTTTGGGGAATATCTGATGGGAAAAAGTGCATGTTACTATGTAAATTTCAAGAACTATGTAAATATTGAATGCTGTATCGAATATGTGTGTTTATTTATTTTGTTATTTCCCTAGCCTTTTTTTTTTTTGTCAAATGTCTTCAAAGAAAATAATGCTACAAAAATGCATAGTTAGGAGTAGAAAATAATAGTACTCGTAATAGTATTATGGTCAGATATATACCCATAATCTTTCAATATTATACCAATAAACATCATGTAGATGCATAAATTGTTTTTCAAACATCCTTTCGCCAATTCTAGTTTTTGGATTTTTGAACAGTAAAAAATTATAGTTCACAAAAAATCAGCATCAAACACCCAAAAGTATTACTCGAGTACTGCGGTTGCCAAAACTTCTTTTTATTTGCCAATGAACTCTAGCTCAGATGACATTTCCTTGATTCTCCCAGTTGGGAGGTCTCTTGGGCTCGACCCTCGCATTAGACAAGGTAGTGTTCCGGTGGTGTTCGGAACCTTGCATTCCCCTCCCCCTTTCCTCTAAATATAGATTAGTAATATCGAGGAAAAAACGAATTCGTCCTTTTTGTTATGGTCCGTTTCTAACACTCACGGCCGGTTCGAATGCGATTCTTTGAATTAATTGCGGTGGCCGGGGTTCTAGTGACGGGTTGTGGGGGCCTCGTGTCCATTTACATTTCGGTGGAATTTTGGTGATGGATCCTACAATGTTGTGATGGAAGTTTCAAGACGGGACATGAGTTCTCTTATTGTTACGCGCAAGGGGTTTAACTACATTGGTGGCCCCAGCCCACCTATATATTTTCAAAAGGACACATATTTTATCAAAGACATCATCAGATAAATAAAGAATTTTCTTAAAATTTGAGATTCCGGTGGACCCAGCACCACCTAAATCCATCCTCCGAGCATCTCTAACATTGGCTCCAAATATGGGGACGTCAAATTTTTTTTTTTTTTTTGATGGCTTATCTGGTAATTTAACATGTTAAATTTGACATGCATCTCTAAAAACCCCACTCCAACCAATATGTCAAATTCCTTATTTAGCTAGGTATATTTTCATAGTAATTTTAAGTTTTTGGAAGCAAAGTAATCAAAGAAAACATTTGACATCACATGTCAAATTCGACATGAGATGGGAGATGTCAAATGACGCATAGACAATTGACACCTCGGTTGAAGTTTTGGCTCAAGTGCCTATTTCTCCACTTAGCATGCCATGTCACTTTTGACATCCTTGGTTGGAGCATCTCCAACCCATATGTCAAAAGTGAGGTGGTAAATTGAGGGGGTGTTCAACTAACCCAGTTTTTTGGAAAAACTGGTTTTTCACGGTTTTTTATGTGATGTGTTGTGAGAGAATGACCTGTCTCGGTGTTTGAAAAAAAAAAACAGTTTTTTGGTAGTGGAACACCCCTTGAGTAGTAAAAATAGGTATATGAAACCAATCCAACCCGCCTTTCTCTTCACATGCCAAATATTTATCCAAAAATTCAAAAGGTAAACTTTGATGTAAGGGTAAAACAATCGTCCAACGAAGATTTTCTTCCAAAAATTCATAACCTTCCTCCTAAAATTGCATGCGTCTACAAATTGTATCTCTATAACTCTATTGTATGATTTTGAGAATACATAATCGAAAAAATGTATTTTAAGCTTGTGCTCCCGAACACCCATATAATTTGACAACGCAAAATGCACAATCCGAAAATGAAGCTCCCGAACGGCCTCTTATAATTCACAATGGAAGAGAGAGGGGAGACATATTGTTGACGCATGGGGGAGGGGAAACCCATGCTGTGGTGCACATGATTGATGTCACATATATATTCATTCATTCATACTAATAGTACTCCTAGTTGGATGATGATGATGATGCATGCATGCATCGGAACTTGGGGCGTGGATTTTGATAACAGAAGGACTCCAGCGTTGAGGCTTGAGTGACGGGTGATTAAAGAACCAGAAAAAAGAGGCTCACTTCCATGAACACTCTTTGCTTCTTGTGCTTCCTTCTTAAGATTTGTGCAACTTGTATTAACAAAGTGGAAACACGAGAGAGTTTTCTTAGGGGGGGAGAGTACAAAATATGTGCAGTTGGCATCATGAGTTGTTACTCTTTTCTTTTTGATCACTATTACTAGTTTTTATTCTATTTCCTGGCTCTCAAGGTACAGCGTGTTTATGCAGTAGTCGCGGAGTACAGCCACGAGATTAGTGGCGGGCGTAAGATTTATTTCTCGCAAGGGCCCGAACCAAATAGATTTTTACACTGATAGCAAATTGTATATTCCGTAAGTATATACTGTTACTTGCTATGTATGAGGAAGAGGCTAGATTGTCTATATATAAGTAGTTGACAAGTAATTTTATTGTTACTTGTTTTTTCGGTACCTTTGTTTTTTCTATATTTTCCTTCTATTTTTTTAGTTTTTTTAGTAGGGTTGTAACTAGGATTTGTTTGGTGGTTAATGGAAATTCTCTCTTTTTCCAAAAGAAAAAAAAAAGTAGTTGACATGTAATTTTATACACGTGAACAAAAAATAGTTGATAACTTGGCATTTTAAGATTTTTTTTTTTTTTTTTTTTTTTGCACACACGAAACTCAATGGGCTAATCACATAGAATATTTTCAAATTATCCTTTAAAAAGGTACAAATACATGAGAATATTTGGAGTTGTGTAGAGGCCCGGGCACCCCCTATGTCTCCCACTGGACAAGGTGTTCCGGATCATTAGCACCATTCATTCATGTGGAACACATACACACTCGTAAATTCCACGAGCATGTATGGTGTTAGAATGCGCCAGAGCACCACGTAACCATGGTCCAGGAGTACAACTGAAAAATTATCTTTTGGGATTTGTCAAAATGACAGTGGGATCCAGCCAATTGTATGGCAAACTAATTGCATACCACGTGCTGTGCCAATCACATTTACGAGTACATTAGGTTGCTCACTTAACGTTTTACTCTCTCACTTTGTTGGGATTAAAAATTTTCTACTATTATCCTGTTCGCACGCCGTGTCAACCACATCAACCATTTCACTATCACAGTTGTATGGTGATTTGTGGGTCCACATGTAATTAACTAGAATTGCAGATGGATAATTGTGTAATATATTGGTGGGAGTTGGAGTAGTAATCTCACATTGGGTGCCTCGGGGGGAGGTGACCAAAGATTCAGCTGCTTTCTCCCTTTTTTTTTAAGAGACCTGCTATGGGTACCGATTTCGGTGCACAAATCGGCATACGGGATCCACCTATGGGTTCCCACATAAATGATTTGCGTTGTTTAATAGTTTTAAATATCTTTTCAAGTGGTCATGAGAAAAATCAACTCAATCGAATATCTGAAACAGGACCCTATATTCTGAAAGGAAATTGATACTTTAGATCAAAGCACTTGTAAGTATTCGATTGACTGATCACTTGTGTGGGATCCGTACATGGCCCCGCACGCCAATCCGTGCATAGATGGTTGGTACCTGTTGGATTAGCCTTTTTTTCTATATAGTAAGATAAGAAAAGAAAAGAAAGAAATGTATAAGTAGAAGGGCAAACTTCACTTACAAACGTGATTTAGTCAAAGTGCACAGTCAGCCAAGGGGTAGATGAGTTGGTAAAGACTCCTCCTTAGGAAGAGGAGGTCTTGGGTTTAAATCTTCTTAACTTCTTGGGGCCACATGCACAAGATCTCATGGTTCTCATGGGGTATTGGCTTTGTCCGGTCTATGTGTGTAGTGAGATGTAAAAGAGATGTACATAGATCCTGGGATTAGTTGAGATGCACGTAAGCTGGCCCGGACCACCCAGTTATAAAAAAAAAAGTGCACAGTCGCACCAGTAGATATAACTACCCCATCACTCTCAACAGTCCAACAATACTCCATATTACTTTCTCTATCTATATAAAATATTATAAAAGTGTAAAAAGTATGTGTGTGTGTGTGTGTGTGTGAGAGAGAGAGAGAGAGAGAGAGAGTAATACTCCTGCTAATTAAAAATAAAACAAAAGTTGTGTGTGTGTGTGTGAGAGAGAGAGAGAGAGTGAAAAGTAATAAAAAAAAAAATGGGTACCTAATGAATAGTGTCACAGTATCTTAGCCGAGGTACTGTAGCAATTTCGAAGAAAATGTAAAGTACCGAAGTCTTTTGCTATTCTGTTGCAGGTGAGTTTCCTTGGTTCACTTCTCTATTTTACCTACACAGTAGCAAATACAAAGGGCTGTTGCACTTGCTCTAACCCAAGGTGTACCTCACCATTCTTAAGAGAAATGTTTATTTCTTTCAAAAAAAAAAATTCCAAGGATCCACGAATTCCCAATCTTGCCACTGTCTTTTCCGTGCTGATTTCAAACGTCTTAACCTAAACGTGCCCGCCCCTCTAAGTGGAAGATTATGAGTCTACCGGAGATATTTTATCTGACCAATTCCAACTAAAGATAGTTTGAAGTATGTTCACCAATGAAAGATTATTACCCAAAGTTATTGTAGAATTCAAGCCATTCACCAATGAAGAATTGGTTCGGTGGTTGGAACTCAAGACCTGGTTGGATGATGCCCCTGTTTGAATCGGGTTAGATGGGCTTTGATTCAGTATGACCCAACAAATAAATGAGTCGGGTTTGTACACTTTATTAGTGGGTGGGCCTAGATTTATTACTGGGTTTGGTTCAATTTGACACCCCTAAATGTAAATTTTTCCCACCAAGAGTAGCGAAGACTAATTAAGAGGATTGTGTGGAACTTGGATATAGTGTTGTTGCTTATTAACAAGGAGCAGTAATTTCCAACCTCCAGGGGCTCGTGAGCCTTGGCCCTTTTCAGTAATTTTCCTTAGGTCCAATTTAGTTGGACCCAGGAGATCACTCCCTGGAGAGTACATTGGAGATTACATCCGGACCGTTCATCTTGACAATGAACAACCCGCATTTAAGAGAAACTCTTTCATGGAAGAGTTGCTTTAAATCCAGACCATTCAAAACACTTTTGGACGGTCCGGATGTGATCTTCAAGGTGATCTCCAGCAACTGCATTCACTAATGAGCATTGCCAAGGACATGGACCAAGGTACACAAATTCGCTCATAGACATGTTTGAAACCGTCTGATACACAAAGTCAGTCATAGATGTGTCAAAATCATGCACATCATATGGTTTCGTACACATCTGTATTCGAATTTTTGCGTATTATGAGATACGTTATTTTCTACCTATTTCCTAATAAGGAAGAGAAACAAAAATCCCTGAAAATAAGACACTGGGAACAGTTTTACGGGGGTTTTCTAGTCTTTTTGTTAGATAGGGGCCCTGCTGTGCCTGCACGGCAAGGTGATGTGCCCTTCAGACGGGTGCCGTCCCAAGCCCACGAGTATGATTCAAACAGATTGTCTTGTTAGGCTCGTCGATTTTTGCAAATATGCTAAAAATGATGTTTAGTTCATGCTGAATCTCATTTCTTATGTGGACGACGAACTCAGCGAGACAAAACAAAAACAAAATGAACGATTCAGACCACGGTCATTGGCTCCGGATGACACTGTCCGAAGGGCACAACGCCACAACACCATATTGCACCTTGGGGCATAGCAGGGTCCCCCAGGTCCCCTCTTGCTCAGCTTGTAACAAGTTTACTGACAAGAAGAAAAAAGGACAAATAATAGAAGCAGCAGCAGCAGTAGGCTCTTACTGCACCCCCAACCAACTAAGGTTGGTTACGGTTGAAACAATAAAAGTCATTCCCATTACTTCTCAATAAACAATCTTAACTACCAGTTCACACACATGACCTCATGAGAGAGAGCGCGCGCGCGCACACACACCAAGCATGGATTCACACACTACCTCATCCTTATGTGGAAGCTTGAAAAGGCACAACATGAGAAGGCAATACCAGAGGCTAAATACAGTTTGTGCTAAGAAAGACAAGAGCTCAAGGGCAGATACTGGATGCAGCCAGCAGAAGTATTCAAAGATTAAGCCGAAATCGAAGAAAGCAGCACCAAATAGAGGTAATCTTCTGGTAAGGCTTCAAGATGCTTATGTTGAGATAATGCTATACCTGGCCGGAAACATTCTGCAGTTGAACAATGGTAATGTTTTCTTGGTTCAAAGGTTTCCGAGGACTCCCGAGGTCCTAACTTGAAACGATTCGGTCCTAGGAGCTGTACTTGGATCTTGGATTTGTGGAAGAAACTAGAGAGTATGAGAAGAAATTGTTGTAGAATCTCTCTACATTTTCTTTTCCCTGAATAAAGCTCCCATACATTCAAGATGCAAACAAAGTCATAGTGTCTTTCTAAAAGGTTTCACATCCTACGATCTGTTCCCTGTACCATGTTTTTGTTTGGAGTGGCTTTGTCGATGCATTTCTGAAATCAAGGTATACGAAGGCATGATACCCAGATCGGATGCATGGTTTTGTTTTTTGTTTTTTTTCTTGGTTTTTTTATTATTATTAATGACTCTTTGGAATGATGTCTGTAATCCTCTTCTCTCGAGTCCTTCTCGCACTGATTTTTAATATTGTACCTGAACTAATTCACTGTGCAGCATTTTTTGAAAAGGAGAAAAGGATCAAATATTAACTTGTTTGTATGAAAATCATTCCCTCCGCCAAGATTTAATATTCAAATTCAACAAAAACATATGATTTAGCTATAGATGTCTCATGAACTAAAGTGGAAGATAGGTTTTTTTTTCGGATAAATAAACTTGAAATTAAAAAAGGCTAACCGAACATACAACCTACAAGGGGCATACCCTAGGAGGAAAAGAAAAGAAAAGAAAAGAAGCATAAAAACCTATGCCAAATGGCAACATTGCTAGGAGGAAATAAACATATGTTTCTTGCCCTTCTAAAGTAGATGAGGAGGAAACACATGACAAAAGGAAATTGAGAACAATACACACTTGAAAATACTCTCAGAACAACACAACTTGAACTTGAATCTTATAGATGCAATTACCACACTGATGGGCCGTTGAATAGCCCGCTATAACCCAAATGATGGGCTTGAATATGGACCAAATGATGGGCTTGGACCCTTTGATCAATAAACAAGAAGCAGCAGCAAGGAACTCCTCTGTCCAGATTAGACCTGCTGGAGTTTTTGAGTCCTATGAAGGCTAGCAAAATTGATCAACCATGGAATGAAAGTTAACCAACTATGTGGGAGGACATCCCCCTCCCAAAGGGTTATCGAACTCCAAGGGACAGCCCCCCAAGGATAGGCCATACCACTTAGAGGACATACCCTCAAAATAGTCCTGAAACAAAACATTTACTGGAGGACAACAGAAAATACCCAGGCTGCCTAACAAATGAAGTATGCAGCATAATAACATGAGTGATGAACAGTGAAAGTCACTGAAAACTGGGCAGTACCCAAATGAACAATAACAAGTAATGCAACTTGCATATAGATCAATCACCCCACATAAGCTTAGGACAATAACTAGAATGCAGTTTGCAGTTTGCATATATCCAAATGAACAATAACAACAATAACAAGTGGAAGATAGGTTGGCAGTAGAAAGAGAGTTCTTTATTGATACGACCCTACAGCTACTATCCTCAACATTTCAAATCATTCCCATAAAAAGGATAATTCAAATTCGTCATGATAGAGCTCTGAAACTCAATATCAAAATCTTTAGTAAACTATCAAATAATGGTTTTACTAATGACAATCGTTAACATAATGACCCAACAACAGCAGTTTGTGTTTTCTCTTTCACGGAGTAACTGTGAAGGTGCTGCGTAAAACTGGAAGTAGTATCCAAGAAATACAGCACAAATGACATTACGCAGCAACACACAAACATAGGTATGGGACCAAAAACCCAGAGGAAGAGAGGGTACGAAAGGTAAAACGCTCGCAAACCAAGTGTCCAGAAGAAGCTACCCCGGTTTAAGTTTCTTGCCACATACTCGATGGATTCCCTGTTATCTTGTAGCGTAGGCAAGGTAGCCAAGAAGCTAACATGGGCGTAGTACCTAATGCACTGCACATTGCAAAGAAAGGCAACAAGGAAACACAACAAGAGAGAAAAGTACTTGATTGAAGACACAATTGGAGTTTTGTTGCCGTAAATCAGCTGTGATGCATTGGAAGAGCTTGATGAGTTGCTGACGAAGACGCTTATCAAAGAACTAAGAGTTATTGCTGTGGTCGCTAGAAGCGTAGAAGCCATTATGTTGTTGCGGATTGTTTGGACAACCAAAACCCCATTCTTTAGCGGATCCTACAAAAAGTACAAAATAACAATTACTTTCAAAAACTGAAATTACATCACATTCTTCTTGGGCTATAAGGTTAGTTTCCAGAATATATCGGATGCCATATGTTGAGAAAATGAATTATCACTAGCATGAATTATGTTATGAAACATAACATTCTTCTACAAAATTACACCTCCATGGATTTCAGATTCTCAATAGTTCTCCAATATTATGGTATTGATATAGCCAGACTTTACTATCACCACCATCATAACTCGCTACTTCAAATTAATCATCTCCAGTGGAGTACCCTACCATATATTACCGAACGATGAGTACCATTCGCAATTCGGTTATTAGGCTTCCCCTGTTAGCGACAAGTTAAATGCTTAATTCAACTTCATAGGCTATGTTTGGTTAGATAGTTTAGTTTACTTTTGATGATGTCAGCAGGTGTAATGAGTGGAGAGAGATAGAGAGAGAAATGATGATGTCATCAAAACTAAAACTAAACAAGGAAATGAACAAGGCCATAGTAGTTCTCTTTATAGCTTCAAGAGAATACCTAAACATCATTAACACAAGGGCCCGTACTCTAAAAATTAGTCTAACAACAAAGATGATTAAACAGATAAGATAGGCAAAAGATAATTTGGAATCCCAGACTGCTATAAGGCTCCTTAAAGAACACCTGAACCAAGCTCAGAACTGCATGAAGCAGGATTGGCAAGGTTTCTCATTAGTTGCACCTTACCTCTACCTCTACCTCTACCTCTAAGATACATTCAGTTTTTCATGTGTCCTTGCTCAAATGAAAGTAAAGTGGTCTGGTGAGCTCTCAACATACTCTGCCACTGTCACCAATGATGGAATTTTATTTTGAATTGCAGTAGTGATTTCTCACATTTGCGACTTGTGGTCAAGGCTTGCTTCAAGGGGATGGGAATTGTTAAAGCATCCAACTCAAAAACCAACTGGCAATGAGTGGAGAGGCTGCCCAGGCTCATATACTAGTTTTTGGAGGTTATAATTAACTAATGTGGGACAAACTCGTAACACTCCCCCGCACGTGCGACCCCTGACCCGCACGTGGAGAGGTAAACAACGGATCCACAATATTGGGATCATAATGAAACAGGGTGCACTTATGGCACAAACAATGGGGCAATAACCAAGAGAGTTTTGTCCAAAATCCTCCGAAAGCCTAGCTCTGATACCATGTTAAAGCATCCAACTCAAAACCAATTGGCAATGAGTGGAGAGGCTGCCCAGGCTCATATACTAGGTTTTGGAGGTTATAATTAACTAATGTGGGACAAACTCTTAACAGGAATGATATGGTGCGAGCTACTTAAGCTCAAACCACTCACAGATACAGCAACAACAACAAAGTTCCAGCAGGATACATGATGGGTTCATCGTAAAACAAGGGAATTGGTTAGTAATTAGTGGTTGAGGGGGAAAAGTAGTCTTGAGGATTGTTAGATGAGGAGTTAATGAGTTATTAGAGGGCTAGAAGGGAAGAGAGGGGGCAATCTGAATTGTATAGTTCAACGTAAGCTTTGGACAAGAGCTCCATTACTAGAGTCTGTAATACCATTTGTTCTTCATCAACAAAATTTCCAATTTTTTTAGTCAAATTTCTCTATTTCCATCTCAGATCTTATCATTAACAACAAAGACGATTAAAGATGCCAATGTTGAACTTCAAATCATCTATGAACAATTTGATTATGCATTTCTACCATATTATTAATCTACCCAGGTCATTAGAAGCTATTGTGAACTTTAGATCCTCTTTCACATGCCAAACACAAGAATAATATATATAAATCTATACGAAAACCAGATGCCTTTAACATCAAACAAACATGTGGTCTGCACACAAGTAGCAGCCAGAAGCCTAGAACTTCTAACAAGAGATGGATTATATGCACGGTTACATCCATTTACCCATATGTGTAAAAATAGATATGGAGAGAAAAGAGGGTTTAGGAAGACTAATAGACATCATGGAGAAGACCCACTGCTGGAGGCTCTCAACATTGAGGGCGAAGACAGTTCTTGGGGGATGTCGGAGTATGGAATAGAGAAGCCAAAAAGGTACTCTCTCTCTCTCTCCTCCAATAGACACAGATTGCAGAACCGTACGAAGAAGGTGGCCAGAAAGCACAGGTCCGATAGAGAATTTCAGGTGGGTGATTGGGTCTTTCTGAAGCTTCAACAACATAAACAACCCACTGCTCGATTCAGGACCAACCAAAAGCTTTCTCCTCAGTTCTATGGACCATTCCAGGTTCTCAAGAGGATAGGCAAGGTTGCTCATCAGTTGCACCTTCCCTCTGCTTCTGAGATACATTTAGTTTTTCATGTGTCCTTGCTCAAACGTAAGTTAGGTGGTTCGGTGAGTTCTCAAATTACTCTGCCACAGTCACTGATGATGGTGATGGTGATACGAGCTTAAAAATGTACACACATTTTTAAGCTCCCCAATTTATGCTTTATATGTCCATGATCATGAACTTGGATACTTATAGGCGTTATTCGCATTTCAGCTGTTGGAGGCCAAATGTGATGGAATTCGGACCAAATGATGAAGGTTAGAACTTGTGGATGTGAGGCTGTGAACTAGGAGAAGCAAGCAAGGCTTGGAGGCGAAACAAGAATCAACTATGTTCGGTTGCATCTCAAATCCGGACAAGTCAGAAAAATCATTCTCGGCTTTCAAAACCAAGGCTTATGTCCAGTCTGTCCAACCTCATCTGTCCAGTCCAACCGGACAGACTGCACCATCCAACCAAACAGATTCTGCCAACTCTAGCCACTTTCTTTGACCTTTTTGGATCTTGAAGAGCCAATTTGACACAGCGAGCTTATAAAAGCTTTTGGGGGCTAACCTAGAGGAGGAACTAGCCTTGGAACAAGTTTAGGCTTTCTTCAAGGCTAAAAATAAGGAAAAAGCAAGGAAGAAGAAAAATGAGGAGATTCAGGAGAGCATGAGTTCCAACCCTGAGTACTAAACTTGTTCAAGGCTAAACAAAGGAAAAAAGAAGGAAAAGGCAGGGAAGAAGAAGAAAAATGAGGAGATTCAAGAGAGCATGAGTTCCAACCCTGAGAACTTGAAGTCTTCTCCTTCCATGCCCGGCTAAACTTTGTTTCTAGGGTTAG
Organism: Vaccinium darrowii; assembly: GCA_020921065.1. Taxonomy (NCBI): domain Eukaryota; kingdom Viridiplantae; phylum Streptophyta; class Magnoliopsida; order Ericales; family Ericaceae; genus Vaccinium; species Vaccinium darrowii. Next base: position 35,121,357 of record CM037153.1, on the reverse strand, counting down.
ATGAAGGTTTCCCTTTCAAGTAGCTTGAATTTTGTATGTGTTTTAAGACTATTCGTTTGAAACTTGGTTGCATGTCTTAAAGATAAATTCATTTTGAATGTGGTTTGAATGTTTTCAATTCTATCAAGTTTGTTGTGTTTGTATTTTAGACTTCAAATACTTGCCTACATGGTTTGTTATTGACTCGTGAAATTGGCTAAGATAGGCTATACTTGGCAAGGCAAGGTGTCCTATTAGACAGGTCGTACTTAGATACAGCCCGTGCTTGTAAGACATCTTGTACTATACAAAGATAACCTATGCCAATCGGTTATCCATGACTATTTTATATTGGTTTGAATGAATATTCTTTGACTAAATAAAATCAAGTTACTAGGGGGGAAACCGGATTCAAAACCTTAGACTTTTTCCAACTGTTTTCCAAAACCACAATTCTTTCGTTTTCTTAGTTTAGAATTTAATACCAAAAACTCAAAACACGAAGTTGAATTGAAGTAAAAACTAGTTGAAGCCAATTCAAATAACGTGTTCTTGTCCCACAGAACGATACTCAGATTTTTGCCACTATTCTACGGAGTAGTTGTAATTGTTCTATTTTAACAAGTAATTTTGATGCTGCAATGGCATGGTCAGATGGGATTTTACAGCCACAGCCGGTTGCAGTCCTTGATCAAAGTTGGCAAAGCATAAAGGCAGGCTTCCTACTCAGTTTCTGGTTCAATGGTCTGCTAGTTTCCCAGAAGATACATTTGCGACTTCTGGTCAAGGACTCAAGGCTTGCTTCAAGGGGATGGGAATGATATGGTACGAGCTACTTGAGCTCAAATTACTCACGAATACTGTAACGACCCGCGCCAGCTAACCTCCTAACCCTTGGCCTAACCACGTGGGTCAAAAGGTTAACCTCTAGTTATACAGTAGCTCGACGCGTGCCCTTATATATTTCACTACAAATCCCTTGCCCACCGATTTGGGACTTGGGGCATCACAATCTCCCCACCTTATGATGCAACATCGTCATTGCATTGGCCTAGCAACCTAGTGGCCATGGTGTGGCACTTAGCTCTGTACAACACATTATCAAGCTCGTATCAGGCCCTAGTGGTGGGCCCCCACATGTAGATCAAGGTTGTGCTCTGATACCACATGAAACAACCCGCGCCAGCTGAACTTCTAACCCTTGGCCTAACCACATGGCTCAAAAGGTTAACCTCGAGTTATACAACAGCTCAATGCATGCCCTTATATATTTCACTGCGAATCCCTTGCCCACCAATGTGGGACTTGGGGCATTATAGATACAGCAACAATAACTCAGTTCCAGAAGGACACGTGACGGGTTCATCGTCAAACAAGGGAAGATGAGGAGTTATTAGAAGCCTAGAAGGGAAGATAGAGGTCATTCTGAATTGCATAGTTCAACGTAAGCTTTGGACGAGAGTTCCATTGCTAGAGTCTGTAATTCCATTTGTTCCTCATCAATAAAACTTCCATTCTTTTTAGTCAATTTTCTCCACTTCGAACTCAAATCCTATCATTAACCAAGACATTTAAACATACAAAGTGCGATCAGGTTCCACATACAAAGTGCAAGCAGGTTCCAAGAAATGTTTAACACGGCGGTCGTAACATTACATGAAAGTAATAATTTCCATCATATTACATTTATAATCTACACAGGTCATTCAATTCATTGGATGCTATGGTGAACTCCAAATCCTATATCAACAATTTGAATGAGCATTTTGAACAATTCTCTAAACCCTCATCTGGTAATGATCAGAAGAAATTTTGTATTTCAGGTCCTCTCACATCACAAACATACAAAAAGTTTCACTAAAAAGAAAGAGAACTTCACGGAACCCAGATGCCTTGAGAAATTTGCAAATATGCGTAAAATATACAAAGAGAGAGAAGAAAGGGTTTAGGAAGATTACTAACAGACATCATGGAGAAGACCCATTGGCGACGGCTATCAGCATTAAGGCCGACGACAGTTGTTGTGGGATGTCGGAGTATGGAATAGAGAAGCCAAACGTGGTACACCCCAAACACCGTCAAACCTAACGGCACCAGCACATAATCCAATTCCTTCTCCTCCATCTTCTCTCCTTTCTCCAGCAACCCCACCTCCCTCTCTCTCTCTCCCTCCCCGACAGAGCGCAATTCCCCCGAGGTTAACGCAGCTTCTGTGATTACAAGCTATCATATTCTGGTACCACCATTCATTATTGGAATTTCCTTCGTCACCTATGCTACTTGCTGAAACGTCACATTACATACCGAAAATATATAATTACTGATTTTTAATGTTGGAATTAGGAGTATTTTTTTTTCCAATAAAATATCTAATATGAATCCTTGATAGATTGTCTCGATAAAAAAGAGTCAAAAATATTTACAAAAGAATAAAACTTGAAAAACTTTTGTGTAAAAGATGAGAAATTACACACCCAAGAGTTGTCCGGTGGTTAGGGCAAGTGTCAGACTTTAGGAGTAATCTCCTTGGTCTAGACTTCGATTCCCCGCATAGTGAGTACTATGCTAAGTGGGGAGCCGTCACTTGTGTGTTTTGCGCCAGCTCCCTTCGAGGTTTGGATTGTGTAATGGGTCCAATCAATGGCCTGTTGTAGGGCTGTTCCTCGAATGTCAAAAAAAAAATGAAATTTAAGAATTTTTGCTCTATTGAATTAAATTTTTTTCACTGATTTTTTTTTTCTTTTACTTTTATTGAATTTCTCCCGTTGAATTGAATAAATGACTTTTCAAAATTGAATGCAAAATCTACCAGTGGAAATAACTTGAGTTAAACTCCCATGAATATTGTTCATGAATTGAAGATTTGAAGGAGTCTCTAAGCCTGTGCTCTTTAGTGCTTCTAACTTTAACTTGGAGGCACGATTCCGTTGTATTAACCTCCCTTGAGTTTTCAATATTTAGAGGTATATGGGGCCATTGTCACTGAGGTAAAATTTTCTGAAACCAATTACTTTGGCAATATATATCAGTAGAAAGTTAGACCAATGTCTAATCTTCCCATGCCCCTACTATTATATAGTATTAATTAAGAATAAGAGCAAAAACAGCAACTAATGTAAATTTTTAGCAAAAAAGACTAGTGTATAGTGCATTTAGCTAGCCCGTCACTCTCAACACTCCAACAACACTATCCATTTTACCTATCTTTTTATTAAAATATTGTTTTTCCTTTTTTTTTAAATACATATATATATATGTATGTATTCCAACACCAGCGCCGTCGTTCGGCACCATCGCTCTCAACACTCACCTCCATACCCATCACCGTCGATCGAAAGCTCTTCGTCGATCTGTCTCCGTAGAGCTTCTAGCTTCTGGTTGGTGGTCGCCACCGTGGAAGATGTTACCGTTTCTGGTAGGGGAAGATGGAGAGAGAGAGAGAGAGAACAAAAAAAAAATGGATGGCTGATGAACAGTGTCACGGTATATTTACCTAGACACTGTTCAAATATGTATGGTGTACAGTATTTTGGCTAAGCTGCTGCACTCCACTTTTCTCTCTTTTCTTCTCTATTTTGGCTCAATTCTCCATATGGAGAGACTGTTGTTTTTGCTCTAACACGAGTACTGTTATTGTTGTCCTGTAAGAAGAATGGGTAAGGGTGCTAATCAAGCCAACAAATCGGACACAGTATTACTGAGGCTTGGCTCAAACTCTTTTTGCACTCCCTAAAACTTGACTCGAGCTTGTGAATTTTTTGAGACTGCTTGTTAAGTAATCGTGACAAGCTTGGCTTGGCTTGTGAAATATGCAAGTCGGTCAAACTTTCAAGCTAGAGTTAATCTAGTGAAGAAATGACAAAATATGAAGAAAAAAAAATATAGAAGTTGTACACAAATCTGAACAAAATAGAATGTCGAGCCTTTCTTGTGTCTAAGATTTTCTCTTTTTGGTACTAGGTCGTAAACAGCTATTGTTGTTATGAGGTTGAAATACATGTCTCTGTATGTTACTATCTTCTGAATTCACTGGGTAAAACTGAATGGAACTTCGGTGAGTTTGTCAAGTGTCAAATTTTGAGAGAACTCGAGATGCAGAATACGTACTTCTGCCATTCGCAATTCCCTAGTCTCTAATTGCATCTAAACACCATCAGATGACAAAGTAAATCATACACTACTAAAAGCACGTCGTACAAAATTCACAAGACACGTAATCAGATATAATCGACTCCCAAAAAAAGAGCAAAGAAAACGAGCTAGCATCACGGAGTGATGGAGACACCAGAACATCATATCATAAACAGCCTTACGGTATTACACTGCCTTTGTACTAACCAGATCTCCCCCACTACAACGTCACCAATATTTTCCAGGAACTATTTTCTTGATGCAACAATAGTGAAGCTAAAAATACCATTAAGGGACCGCCAGACCTCTAGTGTTGTACTCAAATTTCTTGCCCGTCTTACCTGTGAGAAGGAAATACCATGACCAAGAATAGCTACGGCACCAGATTTAGCACAAGTGATCCATTGTTAAATAGTAGTACTAGTTTTCAAGCAAATGGCTAAGAATCCTGGCAATAAACAAACATCGGGAAGAAGTTCTTAAGGCACCGAAGCACATAAAGGAGTTGTACTCACAGCAGTCAAGGCACACATCAAACAAGATCGCCTCAAGATAGGAGAGCTTCAGTAGACTTGTTTAGTGCCCCTAAAGCTCAAAACTTTTGTAAGAAATGAAACCTGGACTTCCAAATAAACAACTACAAGAAGGATTGAGAGTTTCCAGGAAATTATTTGTTGCCCAAATGTCCATAAAGCAACCAGGGCTTCCAAAGCAACAACTTAGATTCCATGAAACTAATACATTGCTCTAAATTGCCACAACAGCTTGGCCACCAGGTTCAGCGAGTACCAACCTGATAAGACTTGAACCCTGCCCACCAAGTGCCTTCTGCTGGGGCAAGCTCCTGAGTGGTTTGAAGTGTAAATATTATGTGTAGTACGTAAATATTATGTGTAATACATTGCTCTAAATTGCAATAGTCGTACCCTAGTCGTACCCACGCCCTACAATTTTTAGGTTTCGCCGTATCACTCGTCCACATTGTACCCATACCCAAACTCGTATATGAAAAGGGTAAAAAACAAATGTTGACGCACAAAATTATTCCTACAGGAAATCATAGCTTACGTAAGGTCACCAATGGTCATTTGGTGGATAAAAAAAGATGCTCTCCTGCTATGATATTGAGAGGACCAGTTTTCTGTGCTCATGACAGAGGAGATAATTTCTGCAGTTTCCGATGTTCCTACCTAACTTGATGATAATGTCCCAAGTGAGGAAGGAGAACCATTGCTACCTACTGAGGATGAATTTATCAGCATGGATTGGTTTATCCAACATGCGACTGGTAACAGCTTTAGATGCAGGGCAACCAAAGAATCTTTAGCTGTTACCATATATTTTGTGTGGAGGGCGAGGAATTACAGGGTTCTTCAGCAAAAACATCTTCCAGTAAATCAAGTGGCCAGTCTGACAATTGATTCCATCCGCATTTTTTTAATCTCAGCTAAAAGGGCGAGGCCTTCTCTAGTTAACAGGAGACTGTGTACAGCTTGGAGGTTGTCTTGAGAAAGCTGTTTTGCTTGGATAGTTTTGTTCCAGTCGTCTGATAGCTTTTTGTTCCTTTTTTTTTTTTCAGTTGTAATGCCAGGGCCATCTCCTTGGCTAGTTTGTTGCTTGTTTGGGCTTAAGTACAGTACTTATCAAAAAAAAAAAAAAATTGATCCCTAAGAGTTGGATAGCATAACATATATTTTTGTTCGTCCATTTCCTAATAGCTTTAGCTTTTGGAATAATTATAGCCTATAGTGTAACATGGTATTAGAGCTTTTGATCTATGATAGGTCTCTAGTTCAAGTCCCCTTACTGTTGCATTTTCTTGTCTGTTCCATTCTACATCTACCTCTTGCATTCTGTTTCTATGCGTGCATCTCCATGTTGAAAAACAGCAAACAGCATGCACACGAGGGAGGATGAGAGGGTGTTGGACAGTTGATAATGATATAAATTACTTGGCCATTTCCTAACTGCTTAAGCTGTTGGGATAATTGATAACCTTAACAAAGGGGAAGATCATAGCACGAGTCATCAAAATCCATTGACTCGAGTGGCAGCTAAAAGTCATACAACACCCCCAACTTCTCCAATAAGTTACAATATCACAGAATCATCATGACAATAACATTCCACACATGCAACAGAAGCACAATATATGAAACAAATTAAGCAAGTTATCTACACCGTTCAATCTTGCCCGAAAACAATGCACCACTAAACGAGACCAGGAAAGCTGCCATCATCTCGACTGTAGTCTCTCTGCAACCTTTTCTAATGTGACAAGTAATTTTCGGCTCTCCTTTCCCTGTAAATTTTCCACAGCCTATGCAGTTTTTCTCCTTTCTGGGGTCCCAACAGGATACCAACCTTCTCGTTCCTAGGAAATTAATTTGTTTCTGCAACAAAGCATTGCCACCTTTTGTGCTATAGATGATTTTTATATGCCCACCAAATGTTTGATGAAACAATTCGACAAAATACTTATTTCCCATTCAAAAAGAATATACCGTGACTGAGCACATGTTTTTTAAGTATGGCTGCAACATGAAAAACAGGTGGATAACAATTATTCGCACCATAGAAGATACAATCATGGAAACCTTTTTGACAATGTCAATAACATTGTATAGATCGACCTAGAATATCAACGTAGAAACTTTCCCAGAGCAAAGAGCTGCTAAGCAGGAAAAACAAGTTAACGTATAAGTGCACACGCCGAGGTAAATTTCACATAACCAGAAAAGGCTTCCATGCCATCAGCACATACAAAGATTAACCAATTCAAAAAGATTCAAGATCATTGATTTGCAGTTCAGTCCAGCAATTCATATGATTCTCAGAACTACAATTCTTGTTTTCATATCTAATAGCACATAAGATGATCAAAGAAAACATGTACTATTGAAAATGAAAACATCAAGAACAAAATTCGGTAAACATACAATGCAACACAGACGACTTCACAAGAAAGCGAAGGAAACATAATAGAAGTACACACCGAAATTCAAAATGGCAAAAAGTTTCAGTCTCCAACACCATAGTGCACCAACGCAATCTATCTCACTGTGACAATGTCATCAATCTTCAAGATCATCCGCACGCATTCTGTAGCAAGAGTGATTGCGCTAGTGCTAACTAGCAGTGGCTGCACCACATTCTCTTCCAAGATGTTAGTAATTTGCCCTTTCCTCACATTGATTCCGGCATTGATCTCGCCCTGCGCGTGCCGATTCCTAAGCTCTGTAACAATAGCTATTGGGTTTAACCCTGCATTTTCTGCCAAGGTATAGGGAATAACTTCAAGTGCCTCTGCAAATGACCGCACGCAGTAACTCTCCATCCCTTGCAAAACCTTAGCCCATGCACCCAACTGCCTCGAAAGTTCTATCTCCGGCGCACCACCACCAGCAATCAGAAACTTTTTATTGACTAAACACCTCACAACACAGAGCGCGTCATGCAAGCTTCTCTCTGCTTCATCAAGGACCAACTGATTCGACCCACGAACAAGCACAGTTGTGGTCCGACCCATGTCCTTAATGCCCGTAATCTTAACTATCTTCCCATCCCCAAGCGAAGCCTCCTCAACCAAATCCGCATAACCCAACTTCTCAGCACGGAAATGCTCAATATTAGAAATAGGCAAACAGTTAAGAGTCTTCGTAATGAACTCAATCTCATCACGCTCAACGTCCTTTATCACCATAATTTTGGCTTTCGCAAGATAATGCAGTGACAAATCAGTCACCGCATCCCTCAAAATACTCTTCTGAATCAACAAGACATTACACCCAGTAGCCTTAATCTTCTTAATCATACCAAGAATATAATTCCTCTCTTCTTTCAAAATCCTATCCATTTGGGTATAATCCGAAACCACAATAGATTGTTCTATATCAGTCTTAGGGGGCGAAATCTGAAACTGAATAACAGCAATTTTCGCATTATCAACCCTAGTAGGACCACCAGCGGCATGACTCGCCTTCTTATCGAAAACCAAACCTTTTACAAGCTCGGTGTCGTCGACAGTTCCTCCGAGCTTCTTCACGATCTTGACATCACGGAGATCGATCATATCGGGTTTTTCAGGGTCCAAAACAGACAGCACGGCATCAACCGCAAGCGGGGCGAGGAGAGTAGAGTACTGGCTCACTACCTGTTGGAGGCTGGAGATTAGACAACTTTGCACACTCACAAAATCAAACAACACAATATAGGAGTATTGACTTGTAATTTTTTTATTTAACTCATACTATGACTCAGACAACTCCAATTCACTCATGCTACTAATATGGCTAATTGTGCTTCACTTATGCCCTCCTATCCTAAAAGACCAGAACACATGGGATATACAGGATTTAAATGTGCAACTCTCTCATCCTCACATTATCACCCACTTTCTCCACAATGCATTATAGCCATTAACTCGTTAAACATACTACTATTAATGTCACTCATCTTTCACTGCTGCACTACTTGCATATCCTTAATGTAGAATCAAAGAACTCCTAAGAGCATCTCCAGCCCTCAAGCTTTTTAAAACTCAAATCAAAATCTGAGTAAAATCCTCTAAATCTCACTCCAGCACTTGACTCACACCTGTATCAAATTGAGTTTGTCTCAAACTTTTAATCAAATTAATGGAGACTCAAATCCTTGCTCAAATTTTTCTAGGCCATTTACTCACTCTTAAATTTACAACAACACCATTTTAATGAATCTTTTACTCAAAATTAATGCTTAGATTTTAACTTGCCAGTTGGATTGCTTCATACCAAATGAAGCTTTTACTCAAATTTAGGAGATGCCCTAATGTCACTCACCTTCCACTAATCACTACTTGCATATCCTTAATTTAGAAACACAAAACTACTAATGAAGATGATTTTTGCACCCCAATTTGTTAACAAATGGGCCCTAAAATTTATCCTTTTAGTGCTTGTATTGCCTGTAATTTTACGCACACACTAAAAGGACAAATCTTGAAGAGTATTTAAAATAGGTGGAGCGCAAAAATCATTTACCAACACGTAAATCATTAAAAAAATATACAACACACCTTGCTGTTGAGTGAAGTACTGGCGGACTTAACAAGCGAGTCTCTATCAGATAACTCAACGGGCACGGCCATGGCGGTCAAAACGTCGACGGCTTTAATCGAGACCTTGTGGAGCGAATCCGAAATAACCGTAGGGTGAATGCCGCTGTTCAAAAGCGATAGGCACTGCTTGAGTAACGCTCCGGCGATGACGACGACGGTGGTGGTGCCGTCACCCGCGACGACGTCCTGAGACTTGGAGAGCTCGACGAGCATCTTGGCGGCCGGCTGGAGGACCTCCATCTTGTTCAAGATGGTGGCGCCGTCGTTGGTAATGATGACCTCGCCTGAGGCGGTGGAGATCATCTTGTCCATGCCCTTGGGACCCAGGGAAGTGCGAACGGCGTCGGCCACGGCTCGGGCGGAGATGATGTTGGCTCGACGGACGTCTTCTTTGCGCTTGTTGTCGACGTAGGACTCGGTTTTGGAGGAGCGGAATGGGGCTTGGACTGCAGTCGACGCCATGGCTGATTGGGGGGAGAGAGAGAGAGAGAGAGAGATTTGAAACCCTAGATCTGGGAATGAGAACAAAACTAAACCCTAGAGTAGTGGAGTTGGATCGAGAGAAGTAGAAGCGGGAATAATAATATAGGGTTAAAGAAGGTAGTGTTGAGAGGATTCGAGAGATTTGAAACCCCAGGGCTCCCTTGGCAAAAAAGTGTAGAAATAGTTTTTTGGTTTTTTGATCGTCTTTATTTAAATTTTTTTTTGCCTTTCTAGTTTCGCGTCAAATTTTTGTAGTTTATGAATTGGTCTCGATGAGAGGAATTCAAAAAGTATAAAATTATGGTCAAAACTAATATTTTTTTAATAAGTCGAAAATAAACCAGTTTATTAGTTTAATTTTGGCTTTATTAAAAAAAAAATTCGACCATAATTTTATACTCTATTGATTCGTCTTATTGAGACGAATCCATAAATCACGAAAACTTGACGTGAAACTAACAAATGCAAATTTTTTTGAATAAAGATAAAATAAAATAAAAAACCAAAAAAAATCAGTTTTTTCTTTTTTGCCAAAAGAGCCCTTTAGGAGTTAATTAAACTGGTTTTTCACCATTGTTTATGTAATGTATTATAATAGAATAAAAGGAAGGGAAAGTTTAAAAAAAATTCTTCTCATTTGTTTGGTTTGAGAGGAAAAAAAATGAAAAAATAATTAAATGTAGTATTAGGAATAGTGAAGTTTTCTCCTTATTTTCCTCACACTTTTCTTCTTCTTTATTTTTCTTTCATTTCTCTCATTTTCTACAAGTTCTAAACAGAGCCTAAAACCTTATTTTAGCCCGGTCCTCGGCCGACCCGATCCATGTGGGTGTAGGGAAAAGGGTTGGCAATCTCATGTGCAGCGACGTAAATGAATCAAGTTGTTCGTGAACTATTTTGTGCTTGGTAAAAACTTATTTGAGTTCTATTCGATTACTAAATATGCTGAACTTGAACCTCAATTTGAGGTTTGTTTAATAAATGTGTCGAACCTAAACCTGATAGTGCTCGGCTCGATTAGACTTGTGAACTTGAAATATATATATATATAGGAAAAACTTCCGATAAGGGTCCCTTATTGAAGTTACCATGCGGACCTCACCTTTCCGAGCCAAATTTTGACGATCCGAACCGTTCAATGTTTTTAAAATATATAGCGTTTTTAGCAAAAACCGATCGGATGAAGCCCATCCGGGTATTTTTTTTTGGACAAATTCTCGCGGGGGACCTAAAACATGCATTTTAAAGACATTGAACGGTTCGGATCGTCGAAATTTGGTCCGGAAACACAAAAAAAGGTAGGTCCGCATGGTATTTTTCAATAAGGGACCCTTATTGGAAGCTTATTGTGTGTGTGTGTATATATATATATATATATAAATGAAGCTAAAAAAAACAAAATGGAAATGAAAATTTTCATAAGAATGTCATATATATAAGCTTGAATATGTTTAAACTTTCACATGTACAACATGAAAATTTTATAATTTGTCCTTGTATAAACTTTTAAATGTACTTAAATTTTGATATGATTTTGTAATTTTATATATGTATGCACTTATTTAAGTACAAAATAAATTTTTTTGTTGAACTTCTAGACCTTTATGAAACCACAAATATTTAATAATTTTGACACGTTAAGACTTGTGAACAAGTTCGAATTCGACTCAAACCAAGGCAACCTCGGTTTTACAAATTTTCATTGAGCTCGAGCTCGGCTGTTCATTTAAAAACAACGAACAAACCTGAATATCCTATAGCTCACCTCGATTCGGCTCATCTGTAGCCTACTCATGTGAAACGATAGATATCCGAAAAGATCCCCATCGATTGGGCTATTTTTGGTATCCTTTCTTTTACGATCAATGTATAGATAGCTTGCAGGGTTCACTTTCAGATCTCATACGAATGATCTGAACCGTTCAATAATTTTAAAATAAATTTTCGATTTCCTTTACGAAAATTTAGCTCAATTGGACATGCATAATTGAGTTCCATTCAGAATTCAGAATCCTAAATTATAAATAATGACATTGTTTTTGTGTGTGTGTGTGTGTGTGTGTGTATTTTTTTTTTACCCGGGGTGGCACGTGCCACCTGTCTCCTTCTAAGCTCCGTCTCTAGCAGGCCACCAGGCCACGACTCATTTGTTTGATTTTTCACTTTTTAATTTCTAGTCGATTGGTTTAGCATTTGTATGATAAATATTTTAGTAGAAAAATATTTTGCTTTAATATGTCTTCGTATTTTTGTTTTTATGTTCTGTTGGAATCTAGGATACCTGCCAAGTGTCAAGTAAAACGGTAATTTTACTGTACATTTTTTTTTTTGTGATACAGGTGTGTCAACTTTTGCGCATCTTAGATAAGGCCGGTCCATGGGCAAGGCCCACAAGGCCTAAGCTTAGGGCATTCCAAAAATCCTAAAAAAAAAAAAAAAAAAAAAGGCACTCCTGTAAATTTAATTTTTGGGCTAAGTAGGAGTTTTTATAAAGCCCAAAATATAAAACAAATAGAAGGCCCATTGGGTCTAAAGTACTTCTCCACCCATTTTATACCCTTCTCTTTCTTCCTTTCCCAGTGTGAGACTCAAAGAAAAAACAGACCCCTTCTTTTGGGGGGTTTTCTTGCGGTATGGGTAGCAACCTCTCCTACGCCTACACATAATTAAAAAAACTCATAACCTCTTCGTCAATTCCCCTCAAGTCTAAATTCAACGTTAATGTCAAATAAAAAATCCAGACATGTGCACGGCTGGACATTGTCTATGATGTGAGTTTACTTGGTAGATACTAGATACCAAAGTCACCCGGGCATGGAGCATTGGAAAGTTGCCTTCAAAGTAATGAGGTATCTTTGGCCTCGTTTGATTCGGGTATTAGAGGGTGGGATAGCACTATTTTTATCTAATCCCACGTTATCCCTTGTTTGGTTCCTGAAAATGGCATGGGATTAACAATCCCGGGATAAAAACAATACCTATATGTATGGTATTATATAATACCTGGGGGGGTGTGGTATTATTTTGTCCAGGATAATAAACACGGAAGGGGAAGTCCCCCAAATTGCAAAACTGCCACTCCCCTCATCATCATCTTCTCCTACGCCTCTCTCTCTCTCTCTCTCTCTCTCCTTCCCGATGACTACCACCACCACGACGTCGACGCCTACCACCTCGCCATCTACACTGGTCCGGCTTCATCATCGTCATCGTCGCCAATATCGATCTTTACTCTATTGGTTAGTTTTGATTTTGATGGGTTTTGATTTGGATGGAACTGGGTTTTGATTTTGATGGAAAATCAAACTGGGTTTTGATTTTGGGTTTTGATACTTGCTCAAGATCAACACAGTACCTTGTTACTCGTTGCTGAATTTTTGTTGCTCGTTACTGGGTTTTAATCACTGGAGATAAAGAGGAAGAGTTCTGCAAACAGAGGTGGATTTTCGATTCCAGTTCCAGTTTCTGGGTTTCCAGTTTCAGAGAACATCTAGCAACAAATCATTGACTGAAATTATAAACTGACTTTACTAGTTTCAGTTTCAGAGAAGCAACAATTCCAAATCTCACTCCAAACATTTCGATTTCTGATTTTCGATTTTCAAAGATGTTTGATTTTCGAGTTTCTGATTTTCTGATTTCTGGGTTGATTTCTGGATTGAGAGAGAGCCCTAAAATTAATCCCAAAATTTAGTTTGGGGAACCAAACATGGGATTGACCGAAACATGGGATATCCCGATGTTAATCCTACACGAATCAAACAAAGGATTGAGTGAGATTCAGTACTAAATTAGTCCCAGGACAAATAATCCCGGACTATTAATCCCAGGACTACCAATCCCACCTATTTTAGTCCGCGAATCAAACGAGGCCTTAGGGAGCTAGAGACTAAATGATCACATAAAGATGATATGATATACTGGGCATCGTTGAATATTCGGAATCCTCTATTTCCATCTCTTTTCCTTCAAGAGAATCAACACACTCTCTACCTACACCTTGTCCTTTGTCTCATAAGAATCTTTTGGAATCTTTTGTTTACCCAGCAACAGGTAAGATTCCAACATGGAAAGGGTTTGGCCTCTTTCTGTTTTGACTTGAAGATGATTTACAATATTTATCTTATTTTGGCTTTCTCGTATTGCAACTGTGGGTTTTTTTTCCCCTGTAAAAATTGTTTAAAGTGTTATGGGAACGATTTTTAGAACCTGCCTTGGGTACTAAAAAACCTGACTAATCCTTACAGCTCTTCTCTCACAATTCTTTACACGCTCACATACTGTTCATTTTGGTGGATAACTATTCAATAACAACATAAGAAGAGAGTTATCCATCTCTTTTATTACTAGGGCCTCGTTTGGTTGCGGGATGAGGAGGAGGTATAACTCATCCCCTTCCCATTATCCTGGTCCCACCTTTCATCCTAAGTTTGGCAAGTTTTGTGTGAAGTGATATGAGTTATACCCCTCCCAAATTAATACCCCTCAATCCCCCTGTAGGGGTTAATAACATGGGTGTTATAACTTAATACTCCAGAAAAATTACCACTTTACCCTCCCTTATCCCCGTTACCCCCATCTCTCTCTCTCTCTCTCTCTCTCTCTCTCTCCCCCTCCTATTTTCTTTTTAAAAAACAAACTATACCCCATTTAACTGATTTACAAGTCCATGCAATTTCCTTCAAACGAAAAAATAAAGTACTTATGCGCTTAATTTTTTTTATTTTTTGCACCAAATTAAACTACTAATAGAGATTTTTAATTCGATACAAAAAAGTTTTGCAAAATTTGATACTTTAGAATTTTACATTGTTGGCTTGTTGGGTTACTTTGCAATATCCTTCGGATCAAAAAATAAAGTATTTCCGCCTATAATTTTTTATTTTTTTGCACCAATTAAACTACTAGCCGAGATTTTTAATTCAATATATAATTTGAAAAATTTTATACTTTAGAATTTGCATTGGTGGGATATAACATAAAAATTACCAAATTAATATGTCAATTTTACAAGTAATTGAAGCATATTAGATGGTATATTCCAAAAACGCATAATTAGAAAAAATAGAAAAAAAAATAGGTGGTATGCATAATTAAATTAGAAAAAATGGCAAAACATTAGGTGGTATGCATAATTATTAAAATGAATAATTAAAAAGAATAATTAAATCTTTTTAATATTAGATATAAGGGGCATTTAAATAATCATCATTTTAGTCACTTGAAATTAGAAAATCATCTTGAGACTATTTGGGAGTTATGTTTCCATCCCGAGATTAAAAAAAATCCTAAAATGCCCTTTATATATATATATATATATATATATATACAATTTGGATCCTGTCCGGCCACCCGGAAATTAAAAAAATGCGAACTCCACGTTTGGGCCGTTGGATGTCATCCAACGGCTGAGAAAAGAAAGGGCCAACGCGAGGGTTAAAAAAGGGTCAGGGGTTCAGTCAACGCGGGTCAAACCTCCCCTTTCCCCTTTCCCCTCTCATTTCACGCCAACCAAATCGAAGAGAGAGACAGAGAGGCGATTTTGGCGAATACGGCTACAAATCGAAGAAGAAGAACGGATGGAAGACAAACTCTTCGAACTCACCAACCAAGGTCCATCTCTTCCCTCTCTGTCCTTCTATTTCTCTCAAAACCCTATTTTTTTCGTTCTGTAAGACAAACCCTATTTTCTTCGATCTGTATGAGAACCCTGGAAACTAGGGTTTCGATTCTTCATCTTCTCTCTGTCTCTCTCTCGATTTGAACTACAGTACTTTTGATTTCACGTGTTCCAGAAAGAGAGAGAGAGTGATTCGTGAAGAAGACAACTCTAGGTCTACAAATTCCCCTTCATTACGAAGAAGAAGCTACATCTAAGGTTTCTCTCTCTCTCTCTCTCTCTCTCTCTCTGGGTACAGATGAGTATGTGGATAATTTTTTTTTTTTCGAATTTATCTAGGGTTTGGAATTTATGTACAGTTTTTTCGAATTCAAAAGCTACATCTAAGCTTTTGTTTGGTGTGTATGATTTATTTGAATAGCTTTTGAATAATTATGTGTACTGTTCTTTCTAATGAAGGGCCATTAAGCTTTTTCCTTGGTATGTTCATATGCTTATGTGATTTGTAGGTTCCTGATAAAGTAGTCCATCGAATTTGTATAGTTTGACAGCTGAAATAGTAGTATTGCTGCTTTGCATTATTCCTGATAATGTACTCTGTCAAATTTGTATAGTTTAACCAAGTCTTTTTATTTTAGACAAAATCAAGGAAAGTCCATACTAAATGTGCAAGACTTAGATTATCAGGAATAACCAAGTCTTTTTGATTTTAGAATAGCTTTTGCTCTCTCTTGAATGTTCAAGACTTAGATTTGTCTATATGGCTAATGCCCTGCAAATTTTGATCATGTAGCTGTCGTAACCTCTTGATATAATCATACCATTGTGCCACCAATTTACCAAATGTAACCTAATATAAACCAAGATATAATCTTGATATAATCATACCATTGATATAATCTTTTTTATATGTTTAATGAAAATAGGGTATGTCTTTTTCAACCAACACGGCTCAAAAGCAAACACTTGATTTGAGGTTTGTGCCAAGCTTTTGTCGATGTAGGAGAAAGATGGCATTGAAGATTGTGGATTCCGACAAACCTACAAAAGGGATGTTGTATTACGCTTGCGAGCAAAAACCCCCATGTGGTGATTGGGCATGGTGCAACCCTGTTTCAGTAACATGGCAACCAAGCGGGGAAGCGGTCACTCATTGTGGAAGGGTTGGACAACCTATGTATCAACAAATGTGTGAAGAAACTGCTGAAAATGAATATGAAGTGGCAAGATCAACGGTGGTGATGAGTGGAACAAATGCAGATCAAAAATGGATGAAAATAGCTGTGTTTGTTAGCCTCATTGTGTCTGTTTTTTGTATGTTCGTGACAATGGTTACCCTAGTAGGCAAATGATATGGAAATGGTTGTTTGCCTTATTTTGTGTTTGACTGATTGGTTTTTTGTTTCATTGACGTGACCACATCTTTCTCCGTAATGGATTTGTGATGTTTGTTGGCTTTAAACTATGTTTCATGCTAAGATGAACACTTTTAGCCCCCATTATTTAATCTGGGAGTGCTCTTGGGTAATGGACGACTGGTTTACATGTCTATCTTGTTTACAGTTTTATCCCCCATTGTCTATCTGGTTTACATGTTTTGTTAGTATGCAAAACAAGTGATTGAAACAGGATGGTTTGTGGGATAACTGGGACATTTCCCTACTGACCAAGAGTCAATGCTCAAGCGGTGGGTAGAGCAAGACACGTCTATTAACATTACTAATTGAATATCTGCAAAGTGGTTTGAAGCATTAATAATTCATATTTGTAAGAGTGACAAAAAGTCTACAGCAAGACATAGCACTTGCAAAGAACCCATTTCAATGTTTGTCTCAAGTGCTTGGAAAAAGAACACGGCCATGATGGTTGGTAAAATAGGAAATGTGCTTAAACAAGTGGTACAAGTATCCGGCATGTGGGAACCTGAGATAAGTGTCAAACTTAAATCATCAACTTCAAATCACTACCCAGGTAATTCATTTCAACTGGAATGCAATTTAGGTGGTAACATACCATGTTTTGATCAACATGTTTGTGGACCAATCTGAGACTTTTGTATGGATTTCCAAGTACTAACAACCAGAGGTCCAGAGCTAATTTCCAATTACTTAACCGATTCCACTAATTTGCAAATACTTAAAACCACAGGTCCAGATCTAATATAGAAACAGAAACTCCAAAGTGAACATATTCAGAAACTAAGTCCAGAAACAGAAACAAAGTCATCGTCTAGAGACTAATTCCAAACTACAATCTCAACAGAAACAGAAACAACAAACTCAGCAGAAACAGAGAGCAATTCCAAACTACAATCTCAACAGAAACAGAAACAACAAACTCAGCAGAAACAGAGAGCAATTCCAAACTACAATCTCAACAGAAACAGAAATAGCAAACTCAGCAGAAACAGAGACCAATTCAGAGAAACAAAAACAACTACTCCAGTCTGGATTGATCATTTCCAGAAACAGCAAACGCAGAGAAATTCCAGTGACGTAAACCATCCTGAAACAGAAAGAATCAGTCATTAACAATCATAGCTAACAAAAAACAATACAAGAGCTAACAAAGGAAGGAAACAACTGCATTTCATAAAATTAGAAACACTTACAATCAGAGTGTAAGTCAATGTCCTCCTCCTCATCGTCCTCATCATTCAACTCTTCCTCCTCATCATTCAATCTAACACTTTGCAAAGAGCTAAGTAAAAACATACCCAAATTAACATTTATAGAACAAGTAATATTTAAGTTTTGAACAATAAAAACTAGAAGCATACACGTACATTCCAAGAAGTTTTGGACAATTTCTTTTGTCATGCGTCTGGTTCATTAACCCACAACCATTACACCGCCTACCCTTCTTCTTCTTCACAGCCTTCTCTTTTCCTCCCTTAAGTCGTTTACCACAACCCTTTGTCCTAACTGGAAATGGTTCTTTGAGACTATGTTGGCTCTCAAGAGAAAAAGGCATATTGACGCTTGCAAGTAGCCCTTCCACATCTTCAACGCTTGCATGACTCCCTTCCACATTTTCGATTCCACGCTTCATTTGCACAACTTCTGTTCCACGCTTCCCTCCCACATCTTCCGTTGCACGCTTTTCTCCCACAGCTTCCTTTCCACGCTTCTTGGATGCAAATCTCCTTTGAGCTTCTAACAATATTTCTTTCAACTCTTCCGTATCATCTTCACTTAATACAGCTTCATCAATAACATTAGACGCAAGTTGGAAGAGACTATTGCGCCTCACTATCAAAGACGTGTCACATATTTCATTAACCGTCCCACCTAAGTCATCCATAACTCTGCTAGCTTTTGCAGCTTTAGTCCACCTTCGCAAAATGTATTGCTCAGGTAATTCCATAATCTGCTTCTTTGAGAAGTACGCCAATATATGCCTACATGGAATTCCGTCACTTTCAAACATCTTGCAACTGCATTGAACAAAGTTTGATGACTTCTCTAACGTAAGTTCACGGCCCTTTGAATCACTCTCTGTTACCCTTCGAACATTGTACAAACAAAGGTGGTCATCTTTAAATGTGCTCTTGACCACATACTTCCCACTTTCAACAAGTTGCTCTTGAAACTTGTAAAAAATAGTAAGTGTGTACAATTCACTCATTTGCTCTTCCATGACCCGCCCAGTTACGGTTTGTGGCTTTTTATTAACATCTTTATGATCGGCATCAAGTTCATTATGCCGCATTTTGGAAAGTCCCCTATTAAACCGTGTCACAAAATCCAACATTGAATTTTGATGAGACACGTACTTCTTGAAGAAGGCATGAGCACCTTCAACTCTTTGACTACTAGTCATGTGAGCCGAAAAAATGTGTCGAGAATATGCAGGAACCCATCTCTCACGAATTTGGTACATGGAATTTAACCACTCATTGTTGTCTAATTTCGCTACAACGTCTGCCCATCTTCCTTCAAACTCCTCAGGGCTCTCGGATTTCCAAATACATTTACTGAACTCGTCATAATGTTCTTTGTAGGAAATTGCACTGATTTTTTCAGAAAATTTGGTCAAAATGTGCCAAATGCAATACCTATGAAAAGTATTTGGAAGAACCGTACGAATTGCATTTCCAATGGCCGGATCTTGATCACTTATGATCATTTTGGGCGGGCCACCAGGCATCGCTTTCAACCATTGCTTGAAAAACCAATCAAAAGCATCAATCTTTTCACCACTTAAGAATGCACACCCTAAAAGAGTAGTCTGACCGTGGTGATTTACCCCTACCATAGGTGCGAAGATCAATTTATAACGGTTTGTGTTGTATGTTGTATCAAAGACCACCACATCTCCAAAATATTTGTACGCCTTTCTACAAGTGGCATCCGCCCAAAAACAATGAACCATCACACCCTCATCTTGCTCAAATGCAAAACTAAAACCGGGATTCCTTTTTTGCTCATCCTTAAAATGCTCAAACAACAAAGTAGCGTCATGTCCCTTTAACACTTTCCTCCTATCCCTTTCAGCGTTATAAAGATCTCGTAGTGTACATCCTACATTTTGTAGACCTCCAGCATCCATCTCTAGAAGACTCATTTGTTGCCATGTTGGCACATTAGCATTTGATAGTTGTTGTGTTAAATTTCTTTTCGCAATTGTGACTGCACGATGCGAGTGCAACAAATGCACCTTCCTTGGGGTCGTGAGAGGGTGGTTATGACCCTCGACGAATTGCCTAACAACAAACCCCCGTCTCCGTACGGTGTGTGCAGTTTTGTTTATGTTAAGTTTTCTCACCCCTTCTTTATAACAAACATATTCCTTTCTAATGATTTCACCATCCTTACTCTTCTTACTAGAATTCAATCGCGTACCAAATCCACCTTCTCTACCATAATTGTTGTAAAACGAGTGAACCGCATCTAAGTTGTGAAAATGTTGCCCAATTTTCGGTACGAACTCGCTTTTTACTTGAGGAGTGTAAACATGTTGGGAAGAATTACTAGCAGATGCTACTACTTCTATATCTTCTACACCTTGCATTCTTAAATGCACGTACAAAGTTACCTTGACTGTGGGGTTTCCTGAATAACAACAGCAGTTTCCAAAACTTGAGTTACTGGGATTGGTTCCTGCAAACAAACATCGACTAATGAATACATCATATTATACTAACCCCTCATTATTCGTAACAACAAATAAGGACGAAACTAACAATTGGGGGGGAAAATGATTTAAGGACGAAAAATGAGTAAAACAGTAACATCTGTAAGACACTGGTTTTGTTTGGTTGCCCAGAAATTGGAAGAACAAGAACAATAGTAGTAGTACTAGTAATTTTGTTGCAGAGAAATTGGAAGAACAAGAACATCTAGTAATTTACCATCTGGAAGCATAAAATAAACAACATAAAAAGAAAAGAAAAGAATGGAAGGCCTCAATGCTCTTATGTTCCTTCTAGCAGCTTAGATGTGAAGAAAGTGAGGGACCCCTAAGAATTTGGCCAAAATACCCTACAAGAGCTCACAATTTAGGGCTCTCTAAACAGAAACAATAAAAAAGAAAAGGTAACCAACTTCTTTTTCTTTTCTTGTCCATTTTTGTCTCAGCAAACAAACAACATGAAGCACTAATTTTCAAGTAAAAAAAAAAACCCTACAAACTAAAATCATGGAGAAAGTCGTATGGTAAAATACACCAGAAACACACACACATATATGAAACGAACAAGAAATTGGGGACAACAGCAATTCTTGGCGAAGAGCTAAGCAAAACAAAAACGATCAACGGGAACACCAATTCATTAGATAATCAAGTGAAACGAACAAGAAATTGGGGACAACAGCGCTGCCATGGGCCGGGTTCTATGTAGCGAAAGTTCATTTCTTGTTAGAAGACTAAGAACAACACACTCGATTCTATACAAACACGTTTTAAAAGAGAGATAGCAGTTCAAATCGAGAGAGAGACAGAGAGAAGATGAAGAATCGAAACCTAGTTTCCAAGGTTCTCATACAGATCGAAGAAAAAAGGGTTTGTCTTACAGAATGAAAAAAATAGGGTTTTGAGAGAAATAGAAGGACAGAGAGGGAAGAGATGGACCTTGGTTGGTGAGTTCGAAGAGTTTGTCTTCCATCCGTTCTTCTTCTTCGATTTGTAGCCGTACTCGCCAAAATCGCCTCTCTGTCTCTCTCTTCGATTTGGTTGGCGTGAAATGAGAGGGGAAAGGGGAAAGGGGAGGTTTGACCCGCGTTGACTGAACCCCTGACCCTTTTTTAACCCGCGCCTTGGCCCTTTCTTTTCTCAGCCGTTGGATGACATCCAACGGCCCAAACGTGGAGTTCGCATTTTTTTAATTTCCGGGTGGCCGGACAGTATATACAATCCGGATCCCCTCAGGACTCCCGGATATAGCCTATGTCCGGACATTCGTTTTCAGCCGTTGGATGCGATCCAACGGCTCTGATAAGAGCAAGCATCTGCGAGTCAAACGAAGGACGGGTCCGGGTAAACACTCCCACGGGTCGCATATCCAGTTAAACGGGTCATTCTTCCCCTACACTACTGGAACGGAGAGAGAGAGAGAGAGAGGAGTGAGGCGATTCAAACGAAGAGAGAGAGAGAGAGAGAGAGAGAGAAAGAGAGAAGATTGCGAAGACGAAGAAGAAATCGTGGTCCAAGACGAAGAAGACGACATTCCAAGGTTCGATTGTGTCTCTCCTTCGCCCTCTCTCTCTCTCTCTCTCTCTCTCTCTCTCTCTCTCTCTCTCGTTCTCTGGTTCGTTCGAAATCTAGGGTTTCAAACTCGAAAAAAATTTGATTTTAAGTTTGAAATCTGTCTCTCTCTCTCTCTCTCTCTCTCTCTCTCTCTCTCTCTCGTTCTCTGGTTTGTTCGAAATCTAGGGTTTGAAACCCAAATCTAGGGTTTCAGTTTGAAATTTTTTTTAGTTTAAGTTCAAAATCTGTCTCTCTCTTCTCTCTCTCTCTCTCTCTCCGGATTCCACTCTATTTCATCTTGTTCCTCGTGTGTTTGGCTGTGTTGCGTTTGAAAATGTGTTACATCCTACCTGTGAGAAGTTTGATAATAGGTCTCTCTCTCGTTTTTGTGGTTGATTCAATCTCTATGCATGCCATTGTTGCCATTTTGAATCCTCATTGCTGTGGAAAACGTAATCATCGAACAAATGCCTATCATGTTAAGAAGTTGCTGCTGTGTACTCCATAGTTTAGTTTTTTTGGGTTTTTTTTTGTTCTAATTTTTTTCATTCTCCCCTTGTACTTAATGTATCCATAGTTTTTTTGTTCTAATATTTTCATTCTCCCCTTGTACTTAGTTGTCCAGTGTTTGATGGAATACATTAACATACATTAACAGTAGCCATATTTTTCATTCTCCTCTTGTACTTAGTTGTCCAGTGTTTGATGGAATGGAAGATTGTGAATGTTGAACTAAAAATATGGCTACTAGCTTAGGAGGGTCTGCTATTTTGTGCCTTACATTCTTATTGACATTGAGTTGAAATGACTGATTTTGGACATGTTAATCTCACTTGGTCGAGATAGTTTCCCAAAAGAGGAGGCATTCTTAGTGTTTCCTTTTTTAGTTTGTTACTTCTGTAATAAAGAATATGCCAATCTTGTTGACATTGTTGTACTCTTTGCAACATGGATGGATTAGCTTCCGATGATGATGGATTGGCTTCAGGTGATTGCTTCCCACAAACAATCTCTATGGAAATTGAACAACCAAGGTACGAATCTCTACGAAAACCGAGCAACGACAATTGTAATGTAAAAATTTAGTCTTACTATTAACTTAGTTTTATTGTTGTGTTTTTTTATTTTAGAATGGAGAGTTTGGAAGATATACAACTTGTATCACCGTCGACAATGAGTGAAATATATACACTACTGCTGCTGTCCAGTGTGGTAAGTGTTTGGACTGCTGCTGCTGTCCAGTGTTTGTTTAAACTGCGGCTGCTGTCTGGTAACTGTTTCAAGTCTGTTTGAACTGCTGATGTCAAGTGATTGTTCGAACTGCTGATGTTGTACGAGGTTAATGGTAACTGTAGTGCTTGTTGCTGCTGTTTGATGGGGCTGCTGATGTCTAAATTGCCGCTGCTACTGTTTGTTTATGTTGAGGACTATATTATGTTGCAACATTTGATATTGGATCCTATCTTCTTGGTTTAGTGCTAGTGTTGGTTTAGTGACTGCAGTGACTACTAGTGTTAGTTTAGTGCTGATAACTTCTTGTTGGAACCTACCTTGTCTAGTTGCTTTGTTGTTGTAATCGTAGTTTTGTTGTTGGATCTTGTCTTCTGGATGAAACTATAGTGGGTATAATATCAATGGGGAATTTTTTGATCGATTTTGTTTTATTATTTTGTTCATCTATTGTAATCGTAGTTTCGTTTTTTATTTGAACTGGAAGGTGATTGACCTCTGTGTCTTGTGCTTATTTGAACGAGGAAGTGGTTGTTTTATTATTTTGTCATTACCGAGTACTATATGTCCTACAATTACTTGATAAAATGCATCAGTGGAGTTGATGACTTCTGAAATCTGCAAATAAGTTAAAAAATTACTCTTAATAGCTACCGTGATTTTTCTGATCGATTCACTTTTTTCACTTTGTATGGATCGATCGGTTAGGACATCATTTAAAACCTCCATTCAATCAGATATCAGCAATGGTTTGATCAAAAAATTAATGTTTGAGCTTAGAGCTGGATTGAGAAGAATTACTCTTTGTTTGAGAAGAATTACTCTTAATAGCTACCGTGTTCGATCAAGCTAGTCTGTTCACTTAACAAATCCATCAATATAAATGAGCTGCTGTAATTACAATCCTAATTTCAGCAACTATTTTCTCACTTGTTTCCCTTCTATTTTCATTCTGGTTTGGAACATAAAGGTAATCATACTAATACATGAGAAAATGGAGAATTACAGGAAGAACACGGAATTACAACATTTTCCACTGGAAAAGAGATCTTATGCCCTCTTTCTCATACAGACCAACATTCAAAACACATTACTCCACATAAAAATAGCAGGAGGTATCCACGTAAAGCAATCAATAGAAGAGCTCCAAAAATTGCATCCATTCATACAGCAAGTTTCAGCAAAAACATGTGCCAACAAAATACAAGTTGCAAAACCTACAAAGAAACTTAAAACAAGGCCCAAAGTTCGAACATTGGCCTCGCGCTCCAATGGCTTTTGCTTTTGAAATTCCAGTGGCCTAGCCGAAGTAGAAGCACTAACACTACCTTCATGTTGGGTTCTGCTACATCCAATGTCGTCACCATAGTATTTATCTTCATGAAACTTACACAATGCTTCTTGGGCTTCGTCCAACGTACGGTACCTTTTGTGGTCATTCCTTGGATATCCATCACCTGGGATATAGCTTCCGCCCACGTTGAATAAATCCCCGGATTACGCCCAATGAAAATCACCCAATTGCTGTGGCAGACTTCAATTCCTGAAATGAAAGCAACTGCTAGATTGAATCAACAACAACAACAACAACAATAACATAACCCATTTAGTCCCCAATAATTGGGGGTATGGGCGGGGGAAGGATAGGAGACAGACCTAACCTTTGGCAATAAATGCACAAAGTGGCTGCTCCCAGAATACCACTGAAACAGATGGATTGGAGACAGACCTAACCTTTGGCAATAAATGCACAAAGTGGCTGCTCACAGAATACCACTGAAACAGTGATCCCCCTATACCGTCGCGTTTGCTGCGGAATCATGCCCTCAAATCAAAGCCAAAAGGCATCAGAGAGTGCAGACCCAAGAATCATTTTGATTTATGTGCACATTACCATGCTTCTTTCATTCAGCATCCAGAGCATTGGCGTTGCACAAAACTGCTAGATTGAATCAAGCATCCTAATTTTATAGTATGGCATTGCTGTGGCAGATTAGCCTACTATTTCCCCAAGGCAATGAATTCTTGTACTCCATAAGTGAAGAAACAGAACTTTGAAAATATACGATATACTAATTTTTTGCCAATAAAAAAAGAGCTCCTCGAGGAATTGGCCTACAAACATGTACTTCTTGTAAAAATCCAAACGAGGGTCACATGCATCAAGGGACATGAATTTCTAACAAGTAAAGGTAGAAATATATATTGCCCCTGAATGGAGGTTGTAATTAACTTGTTAAGTTCTGCTTGATGAATCGAGGATGCATAACATTTGAACCAGAACAAATACTCAATTCCTAAACTTGAGCACGTCCAAAAAATCTGAGTAATAACCACCGCTGGTCCACCTTGCTTTATTCTAGCTACAAAGTCCATTTGAGCAAGAATTTCACCTGGTCTCTTAAAAATTACATTTCCATCAATCACAAGGACAACTATTTTTCCTACCACCATAAAATGGTTCATTAAAGAAGGCAATAAGGCAGTAAGGATTTCTGAAATGAATTATGCATCAGAATTTAAAACCAACGGAGCCCAATTGAATTTGTGTCAAGATCAGAATTCAGAAGAACGCAAAGTAAAACAATAGAACCACTATAACCTATCTTTTAAACTCAAGGAGCAAATTCTGAATGGTTGTTATACAAATAGCCTAAACATATTTGGTTCCTGGTAATAGAAACCAAATAATACCACCAAAACATATGAAAATATTGAGCATACGTAACAGATAAAACCAACTAGGGCCTGTGAACCAAGTTGGGGCTAATAGGGATGAAGTCAATAGATCGATTCCTTTGATATCATATGAAATGGACGAGATTTGTTCAATTTCGAACCAGAAACAGGGTTTCGAAACCCTTGATTTAGAACTGAAACCCTAGATTTGGGTTTCAAACCCTAGATTTCGAACAAACCAGAGAACGAGAGAGAGAGAGAGAGAGAGATTTCGAACTTAAAATCAAATTTTTTTCGAGTTTGAAACCCTAGATTTCGAACGAACCAGAGAACGAGAGAGAGAGAGAGAGAGAGAGGGAGAAGGAGAGACACAATCGAACCTTGGAATGTCGTCTTCTTCATCTTGGACCACGATTTCTTCTTCGTCTTCGCGATCTGCTCTCTCTCTCTCTCTCTTCATTTGAATCGCCTCACTCCTCTCTCTCTCTCTCTCTCTCTCTCTCTCTCTCTTGGTTCCAGTAGAGTAGGGGAAGAATGACCCGTTAAACTGGATATGCGACCCGTGGGAGTGTTTTACCCGGACCTGTCC
Organism: Vaccinium darrowii; assembly: GCA_020921065.1. Classification (NCBI taxonomy): domain Eukaryota; kingdom Viridiplantae; phylum Streptophyta; class Magnoliopsida; order Ericales; family Ericaceae; genus Vaccinium; species Vaccinium darrowii. The sequence goes on along the minus strand of CM037153.1, from coordinate 35,094,861 downwards.
TCCGTTTGACCCGCGAGATGCTTGCTCTTATCAGAGCCGTTGGATCGCATCCAACGGCTGAAAATGAATGTCCGGACATAGGCTATATCCGGGAGTCCTGAGGGGATCCGGATTGCATATCTATATATAATATTATATAATTGTAACATATTAAGGGATTGAAGACTAAATTAAAAGTTACATATATGGGGCGGTAGGTAGTGGACCATTTTCAAAATTATGAGGTCCTCTGGTGCAATTACGGGATTGGAGATAAAACTCAATTCCTAATATCTCGTTCATCCACCATCCTCAATCTACCACCACCACAACCGCTTCTCTCTCTCTCTCTCTCTCTCTCTATGACAAGCCATCACCTTTGTAACCGCCCGCTGCCTCCTCCTCCACCACCACGACAACCGCATGTCAAACAAATCCAGGAATGGAATATTCCCACTCGGAGTTGCACTGTTTCCATTTAATAAAATATAAGTGCCTTCATCATTTTCTTTCTTAACCTTTGCAATAACATAAGTCCCAGCAGGCGTTCTCCGCAACATAGGGGACCCAGGATCAGAGTACACATCTTCGGATGACCTATCAAACAATAGTCTCGAATTCACATCTTCCGATTCGGGAGACATCACCCAGGTTCTTATCCACCTTGTCTTGTACCAAGATTCATAAACAAGAGCCAGAGAGAATCATCACCCCAAGAAATACCTCTGCAACGACACAAGCCCGCCGGTGCCGCAAACCATTGGTATACTACGCCTCCCAGGAAATGCCTCTGCAACGACACAAGCCCGTCGGTGCTGCAAACCATTGGTATACTACGCCTCCGTCTCTGCAACTCAATCTCTCTCTCTCTCTCTCTCTCTCTCTCTCTCTCTGCCCCTAGCCGTTGAAATCTATGGAGGCTCAAGATTACCAATCGTTTGCAATGAGTGAGAATGAAGTATCTAAATCCTTTTTTCTATGGATGAAATTATGGGTTCAAAGTGTAGGAATCAGCCGCAATCGGTTGCAACTACATCAGAAGAGGAAGGTTCATTCAGTTTCAATTGAGATTCAAAAGCGGTTGATGAAACTCGTGCAAGCGATTATACTCTAGAATTTTTTTCCCATTTTCACCTTTGGTTGTAGCCCTATTTGGATCGGTGTTTTTACTTTTTGATTCTTTTTTCATGGTAAATAATTTTATCATGTTAGCTTTTGTCACAATGAATAATTTGCCATGTTTTAATGCAACTAGTTTACCATGTTTCAATGTGTAATGTACCATGTTTCCTTATTAATGTATTAAATTTACCATGTTTGGATGTAACATGGTAATACGAGTTGGATGTAACACTTCATATTTACCATGATTGCTGCTCATTAGCATTTTTACCTTGACTACAGAAATTTTACCATGATGCTTATATAATTTTTCAATACAATAATTATGGCAAAAATGATACATTTCTCTCCATTAATCATTATTTATGTGAAATCCTTGATTATCCGAAATAAAATCATCCCATTTTTTAATCCGTAATTATCCAAAATCATTAAATTAGTTATGCAAGGGAACAAAATCATCCCTACTTTTTCATCCCAGCTATTTAGGCAACAATAATTATGTATATTAATATGTATCACTAAATAAGGGTAGAAAAGGTATTTTACAAGTAAAAAGGATGAAAACATAATTGTTCAAAATGACAAGGATGAAAACTTATGTGTTATCTCTAAACAGGATGATTATTTAATTACCTCTAGATATAATCAGTAAAAGGAATTATTATATATTTGTTTACAAGTATAATTAATTTAACTATTCTTGCATTTATGTATTTAATCGTAAAATCTAATATGACCCATATTCAAGAGCAAATAAGTCATTTGCCAAGTTTTTACATCATCCAGCCAACTTTAACCCTTTTTAGTTTTATCACAAATTCATCCAAACCAAGTACTATTTAATCCCCCTTCATAAATATCACATCAATGTAGGTCTACCCTTACTGAATAATTCTCCTTATCCCCTTTATTATTTTATCTCGCTAAAACTCATCATGCATCCAATCGGAGCCTGGGGGCATATGAATGACAAGCAAAAGTAAGATCAGGATATAGCAATATATATTTTAATCATTTCACCCGAGATAAAACTAGAAACCACAAAATCTTGACGCAAAACTAATAAATGAAAAAAAAAATTGAATAAGGACAAAACGAAAAAACCAAAAAACCGGTTTGTGGTCCGTTGGACGAGGAGTACTTATTAAGTAACGTGACCATATGATTAAAGAGAATATAATATAAATTAAAAGGCAAACTCTATAGTCAACATCCACCGAAATTTGACATGAAAATAGGACGAGATAATGAGATAAAGTTGATTCACTTAACTGATATCCTCCTAGTCATAAATCTATAAACGCCTAAGAAATTAGGAATTGGATTCTCTCTAGTCTTTAATTTGGACAGGACAAAATAGTCTATTCCGGCAATTAATTTTCACGCAAGTGGTAGTGTTTTGCGGCATCCTTGCAAGACAAGGCAAAATTGGAACTTCAACAGGCATGTTTTTATGAAGTCTTTCATTCAATCCAGTGCGAAATCAAACTACACAACTTCACTATTAATCTCTCGTCTTCCATTACTCATTTATAATTTTAATCCCTCCTGACTATGAATCCCATAAAAACTATAATCAGCATCAAACGAGGTGTAAGTCTGTAGTTGTACACTGTGCTAATTAGGCCCCGTTCCACTAAGTGGATTATTGGGCTTTTTGGCTTTTCACATTTTTACGAGATAGATTATTCTCCTCACATATATTAATTGAAACGCCAAAAAAACAAACTTAGTAGAAAAGAACCTTAGTACTACTAGATTAGTAGACACCCTACAATGACACCTTCGATGGTAAGCATGTAAGCCTAAGTCTCTAATGATCTTCCCATCTGGGGGAAAAAAATGATACAATGATGCCATACCTAGTGAGTATCCAATGCATAGTGTGTTTTGGGGAGAAAATTTATACCCAGTGCACTGTATATATGTTCTGTTTACATATAAAATTAACACATTCAATAATTAATTGACACGTAATCAGAAATTCCAAACGTTGGAAATATGTCATTAATGAAGAGCACTGGATTATAGTGTTCAAAGAGGATCAATACGATATCATATTGACCTCTAGTTTAAAAAAGCAGTTATTGGCAGTTATAGCCAATGAATGAATGTAGAAGTAGACTTCGAAGCCACATTTTAAACTGCCAAAGAGCATGAACTTCATGTTATTACACATGTAAGACTGGACAGTTGGCGGTTGAAACAATTACGCATGAAACAGATCGTGCAAGGAGGTTATCTTTTGAAATTGATCATGTGCAAGATGTAATTTGAATAAGTAACCGTGCAGATTCAAATTCAAATGTTTCTGAAAGAAGTTCGAAGCAAGTCAAGTTCAAATGCTTTTGGAGGGAAGAAACAGTATTTTGAAATGCAATGATGAAGTTCGAAGTCAAGAAATCAAGCGGGAAGTTCAAACTGCAAACAAGGTCTATAAATAGAAGTAATTGAAGAGTGAGGAGCCCCAGACAAATCTTCAACAAACAACAAAAAATGATGCTTGGTTTGTTCTTTAGCAGTTAGAATTGTAGTTTTAGGAATTCGACTCAGTTCAAAGTAGTTTTTAAGAAGTAGATGATAGTAGTTCTTGTAACAATCAAGTGTACGAAGTTCTTGTTGTCTTTCTATTTGAAGTTGAAGAAGATTTCGAAGTAAGTTTACTTTTAATTTCTTAATCAAAGTACTTTGTTCCTTATTGCTCTTTAATTTTCTAAGTAAATTGGTTTATATTTTTTCACTTTGAAGGAAAAATCATCTTAGTTGAGGTAATGGAACCATTCAAACACAATCGTCTTATCAGATTTGGTTTTCCAAAGTTAATCTGAGAGAGAAGACTTAAAGGCTTTCTTTGACATGCTCGCACACAATTATTTCATGTATGTTGCAATGAAGTAAAAAAAACCAAACATGTTCACAACTATGTCCATCAGGGGGGGGTGTCCTTTGACTTTCAAGCCCAGTCATGAAATTCTACTTCATAATACTTCGACGCTTGCTCCATACCTAGCTATTACCTGGTATCTCTAATTCTCATATTGTTACTAACTAGATCGTCTGAGGATCATTGAAGACACCAATTACCTAGTATCTCTAAAGCCGTCTAACTCCTTTCTTTCTCGGAAGCTTTGAGCTCGGAGCTGCTGTACTAGAATTGGGCGTCATCCTAATGAACTACAGAAAACGAAAATGAGATGAGGAAGAAATACTTTTGAAATGATCTGTTAGTAGGCAACATAACAATCTAGCAATTTCAATATACATGTACATCCGGATACAACCAAGCAAACTTGATTTGATCAAGTGAAAATTTGTCCAACGAAGCTAGTCGAAGAGAAATTATTGAGCTTGTGGGAGGCCAGGGCTCAAAACGGGGCATTTTTTGTTCAGGATTATGGACAGCCTTTAGACCCTTTGTGAACTAACTTACTACTTACCCATTAACCCCTGCGGATATACATCGGTTGAAAATAAAATAGTAGACGTGAACGACAACAATTCCTCTTTTTCTCCCACTAGTTATTATTCAACTTCGGCAACTAAAGCTACTCCTTCCTCCCTCGAAAGAAAAAAAAAAAAAAAAAGAACCTATGCTGATTAGCCATCTATCCATCCATCCTTCCGTAAACAATTTATTGACTATCTGACAAAAAAATAAATAGATAGAAGGAATCAAATGACGAGTGATAGAAAGCCAGTGAAGTCAGTGGGAAACTCTTCGATAATTCCCTTTGCACCAACCGTGGTGCACCGACCACGTACCTATGGCGTCGGGGTCGGAGACGCCATCGATACGTGGTCGGTGCAGGTAGAAGGGTTTGAAACCCTTGGAATGGGCTTTCACTGCCAGTTCTCCTCACGGATCAATTATTCAGCTATTCTCCTCATCATTTTACACAGTTACGAGAACTTCGGGTTCAAACATAGAGGTTTCGAAGGTGAGGCCTTTATAGGGACTAAGGGAGCAAATTCCCAGAGCAAAAAGTTTCAGTCTCCAACACCGTAGTGCACCAACGCAATCTATCTCACTGTGACAATGTCATCAATCTTCAAGATCATCCGCACGCATTCTGTAGCAAGAGTGATTGCGCTAGTGCTAACTAGCAGTGGCTGCACCACATTCTCTTCCAAGATGTTAGTAATTTGCCCTTTCCTCACATTGATTCCGGCATTGATCTCGCCCTGCGCGTGCCGATTCCTAAGCTCTGTAACAATAGCTATTGGGTTTAACCCTGCATTTTCTGCCAAGGTATAGGGAATAACTTCAAGTGCCTCTGCAAATGACCGCACGCAGTAACTCTCCATCCCTTGCAAAACCTTAGCCCATGCACCCAACTGCCTCGAAAGTTCTATCTCCGGCGCACCACCACCAGCAATCAGAAACTTCTTATTGACTAAACACCTCACAACACAGAGCGCGTCATGCAAGCTTCTCTCTGCTTCATCAAGGACCAACTGATTCGACCCACGAACAAGCACAGTTGTGGTCCGACCCATGTCCTTAATGCCCGTAATCTTAACTATCTTCCCATCCCCAAGCGAAGCCTCCTCAACCAAATCCGCATAACCCAACTTCTCAGCACGGAAATGCTCAATATTAGAAATAGGCAAACAGTTAAGAGTCTTCGTAATGAACTCAATCTCATCACGCTCAACGTCCTTTATCACCATAATCTTGGCTTTCGCAAGATAATGCAGTGACAAATCAGTCACCGCATCCCTCAAAATACTCTTCTGAATCAACAAGACATTACACCCAGTAGCCTTAATCTTCTTAATCATACCAAGAATATAATTCCTCTCTTCTTTCAAAATCCTATCCATTTGGGTATAATCCGAAACCACAATAGATTGTTCTATATCAGTCTTAGGAGGCGAAATCTGAAACTGAATCACAGCAATTTTCGCATTATCAACCCTAATAGGACCACCAGCGGCATGACTTGCCTTCTTATCGAAAACCAAACCTTTTACAAGCTCGGTGTCGTCAACAGTCCCTCCGAGCTTCTTCACAATCTTGACATCACGGAGATCAATCATATCGGGTTTTTCGGGGTCCAAAACAGACAGCACGGCATCAACCGCAAGCGGGGCGAGGAGAGTAGAGTACTGGCTCACCACCTGTTGGAGGCTGGAGATTAGACAACTTCGCACACTCACCAAATCAAACAACACAATATAGGAGTATTGACTTGTAATTTTTTTATTTAACTCATGCTATGACTCAGACAACTCCAATTCACTCATGCTACTAATATGGCTAATTGTGCTTCACTTATGCCCTCCTATCCTAAAAGACCAGAACACATGGGATATACAGGATTTAAATGTGCAACTCTCTCATCCCCACATTATCACCCACTTTCTCCACAATGCATTATAGCCATTAACTCGTTAAACATACTACTATTAATGTCACTCATCTTTCACTGCTGCACTACTTGCATATCCTTAATGTAGAATCACAGAACTCCTAAGAGCATCTCCAGCCCTCAAGCTTTTTAAAACTCAATCAAAATCTGAGTAAAATCCTCTAAATCTCACTCCAGCACTTGACTCACACCTGTATCAAATTGAGTTTGTCTCAAACTTTTAATCAAATTAATGGAGACTCAAATCCTTGCTCCAATTTTTGTAGGCCATTTACTCACTCTTAAATTTACAACTACACCATTTTAATGAATCTTTTACTCAAAATTAATGCTTAGATTTTAACTTGTCAGTTGGAGTGCTTCATACCAAATGAAGCTTTAACTCAAATTTAGGAGATGCCCTAATGTCACTCACCTTCCACTAATCACTACTTGCATATCCTTAATTTAGAAACACAAAACTACTAATGAAGATGATTTTTGCACCCCAATTTGTTAACAACCTAAAATTTATCCTTTTAATGCTTGTATTGCCTGTAATTTTACGCACACACTAAAAGGACAAATCTTGAAGAGTATTTAAGATAGGTGGAGCGCAAAAGTCATTTACCAACACGTAAATCATTAAAAAAATTCAACACACCTTGCTGTTGAGTGAAGTACTGGCGGACTTAACAAGCGAGTCTCTATCAGATAACTCAACGGGCACGGCCATGGCGGTCAAAACGTCGACGGCTTTAATCGAGACCTTGTGGAGCGAATCCGAAATAACCGTAGGGTGAATGCCGCTGTTCAAAAGCGATAGGCACTGCTTGAGTAATGCTCCGGCGATGACGACGACGGTGGTGGTGCCGTCACCCGCGACGACGTCCTGAGACTTGGAGAGCTCGACGAGCATCTTGGCGGCCGGCTGGAGGACCTCCATCTTGTTCAAGATGGTGGCGCCGTCGTTGGTAATGATGACCTCGCCTGAGGCGGTGGAGATCATCTTGTCCATGCCTTTGGGACCCAGGGAAGTGCGGACGGCGTCGGCCACGGTTCGGGCGGAGGTGTTGTTGGCTCGACGAACGTCTTCTTTGCGCTTGTTGTCGAAGAAGGACTCGGTTTTGGAGGAGTGGAGTGGGGCTTGGACTGCAGTCGACGCCATGGCTGATGTGGGGGAGGGAGAGAGAGAGATTTGAAACCCTAGATCTGGGAATAAGAACAATACTAAACCCTAGGGTAGTGGAGTTGGATCGAGAAAAGTAGAAGCGGGAATAATAATAGGGTTAAAGACAGAAGCGTACGAGAGGATTCGAGAGATTTGAAACCCTAGTGTTCAGGATTCGACGTCGGGCGTTCCATTCGTCTCCGGTCTTTACCCAAATTTTTACTTAAATTTGAGTAAAAATTTAAGTAAAACTTAATTTGATACGACTCATTCCAATTCTTACTCAAATTGTACGGTGGAGATTTGATTCACGCCATTGAATGGCAAAAGAGTAAATAAAAGTGTAAAAAAAGAGCCTTGAAAATTTGGTTTAAGATTCAGTGATGAGCAAATTTGGTGAAACATTTGAGTAAAACCAAATTTGGTGATGGAGTAGAGTGTGATTTTTTTATGTTTTTTTACTCAAATTTGATTTTTGTGAAAGATTTGATGAAGGAGTGGAGATGCTCTAAGGGAGTTAATCAAATGAGAAAAATTCATAAAATCCCTACATACTTTGATTCAAATATCAAAAAAACCTCCAAAACTTTCATAAAATTCAATCCGCATCCCAAACTTGTCTTCCATTAGTCAAATATACTCCCACTGTCTGGATCTGTTACCAAACTAACGGAAAATGCTGAGGTGGTGGTTAACAGACCTCAAAAACCGTTAAATGACTCATAACGATGTCGTTTTGGGCATTTTTTTTCTTTTCTTTTTTAAAACTCCTTCTTCCTCCCTCCTCCAATTCACAGAAAACCAGTGGGGGGAGAGACAGAGAGAGACGTGGATGAACATGAACACCACCATCTTCTTCAAGTAACGACACAAAAGAACATCCCCAATTGATGAACATGAACACCACCATCAAAGAATTGTATGAAATTCCAAATAGACAGAGGGGAAAAAGATAAGATGTACTCCATTTACAAAGAACTACAAAACAATTGAAAGAACATTAACCTCGGTCTCACATTCGAATTCAATTTTTATGGGCCACTGCAAGATTCTTCGTTTTTTAAATTTTAGGTCTCTGAATTATTGATTGTGTGCAAAGTGTCTCAAAGGCCTAATTATTAAAAAAAAATAAAAAATTTGAAACAACTACCTGTCATGGCAATTGAGCTTGCGTTGGACCTGGAGTCACCACTGGGCTCAGAGGACTGAAATTGGGCGGCAGAGCAACCGTGACAACCATCGGTGGCGGAGGCGGGGGCGGTGAAAAAACAGGGGGCGGCGGAGTAGCGGTTGAGCCGGGATCTGGGTTTGGCGGAGTGGGTGGAGGTGGGTAGGGGTTGGAGCTGGGATTTGGGTTAGGAGTGAGAATGGCGGAGGTAGATGCAGAAGGGGTGGTGGGATTGGGCAAAACTACCGGTGACAGGTTGCAAGAGTTGCCCCAAAATGAAAAGTTGTGTTGGTTTGGTGATTTGATCTTCATTTTCATTTTCATCCACCTCTCTCTCTCTCTCTCTCCTCTCTCTCTCTCTCTGTGGTGAATTGGGAGGAAGAAGGAACTTAAAAAAAAAAAAAAAAAAGGGTTTTTAGGGTCCGTTAACCTCCACCTCAGCATTTTCCATTAGTTTGGTAATAGATCCAGACGGTGGGAGTATATTTGACTAACGGAAGACAAGTTTGGGATGCGGATTGAATTTTATGAAAGTTTGGGAGGTTTTTTGATATTTGGGTCAAAGTTTGGGGGGTTTTATGAAATTTTCTCTAATTAAATTGGTTTTCCATAGTTGTTTATGTAATGTGGAGTATAATAGAATGACTTGTCTTAATTTTTTTTAAAAAATATTTTTTGTTAGTGGATTACCCCCTAGGGCTTTGTTTGGAACTTACATAAAAGGAAGGAAAATAAGGGAAAGTTTAAAAATATTCCTCTTCTTTGTTTGATTTGAGAGGAAAAATTGAGTAAATATAGTGTTATGAATAGTGAAGTTTTCTCCTTATTTTCCTCACACTTTTCTTTTTCTTTATTTTCCTTTTATTTCACTCATTTTCTACAAGTTCTAAACAGAGCCTAAAACCGTATTTTAGCCTAGTCCTCGGCCGACCCGATCCATGTGGGTGTAAGGACAAGGGTTGGCAATCTCATGTGTTGCGCTGTAAATGAATCGAGTTGTTCGTGAACTATTTTATGCTTGGTAAAAACTTATTTGAGTTCTATTCGATTACTAAATATGTTGAACCTAAGGCTATAAATGAACTGGGCCGTTCGCAAACTATTCGAGGCTCGATTCAGTAAGAGCTCGTTCGAGTTCGATTCGTCTACTAAACGAACTGAACTTGAACCTTAATATTAGGCTCGTTTCATAAATGAGCCGAACTTGAACCTAAGTGGATTCGGCTCGGTTAGGCTCGCGAACCTGAGGTCAAAATGTAATTAATAATACTTTAGGGGTCTACATATAAATATTTTATAGTTGAGAAACTTTTATGTAATTTCTTCTTCTTTTATCCCTAAACTAGAGTACTTACTATGGACATATGGGTTTTATCCCTAACTAGAGTAATCTATTTAGTTCTCAATATTTTTTTTTATCGTGTTCTTTTTGTTTTAATTTCTTGATTATTGTGGTAGATTTGTTTTTTTTTTTTTTTATTTCTTGATTATTGTGGTAGATCTACATGTAGTATTATTTTGAAGCACATCTCTTTTCCCTCTCAGTTTGTGTTCTAAATTGTTAACGAGCCCTACCGGGCTTGATTCGAGCCTAAATTCGGCTCGGTTCGGCTCATTTGAGTTTAACAAGCCTTGCCGAGCCCGAGCTTTGAAATTTTTTCAAGAGCCGAACTCGAGCCCACTTATCGAGGCTCGAATCGAACCCGAGCCGAACTCAAGCCTGACTCATACCTTAATGAACTGATCCTGAATCTCATAAGATTCGGCTCGATTCGGCTCGTTTGCAGCCCTTGTTGAACCTGAACCTTAATTTGAGGTTCGTTTAATAAATGTGTCGAACCTAAACCTAATAGTGCTCAGCTCGATTAGACTCGCGAACTTCAAATATATATATAGACACATATACAATCATGATCTACTAAGGACTCCCTCACGGATCTCCTCCGTGAGGACCACCCCATTTTTATTTTTCGGACCAAATTTCGACGATCCAAACCACTCAGTGTGTTTAAAACATGTTTTCCAAGGCCAATGCGAGGAATGACAAAAAAAAAATACCCAAAAGGGCTTCATTCGAGCAATTTTTCATAATAACCGTACATATATAGTTTGTCGAAAAATGCTCGAATGAAGCCCTTCCAGGTTTTTTTTTTGGGCGATTCCTCATGGTGACCCTTAAAACACGTTTTAAACACATTGAACGGTTCGGATCGTCAAGATTCGACCCTGATCCATGAGGTCCTCACGAAATTTTAATGATGGAGTCCTCATTAGATCATCCTCCTATATATATATATATGTATATCAATACCCTTCCCATAAGGGTCCCTTATGGGAGCTCTTGTGCGGACCTCGAATCTATGCCGTTGGAGCTCTGGTAAGAGAACTCATTTAAGTGCCACGCGGGTCGCAATCCGGGTAAAAAAATACTCGCGGGTCATCTAATTCGGGTTACTACTTAAGGCTCCCTAACCCACCCCTCCTCATTTTTCACGTTCAAAGTTGAGAGAAGAGAGAGAAAGTAGATCGAGAACCACCGACCGACGAAGAAGATATCCACATCCACCACCGGCCGATCGAGACCAGGCCCTCTCTCTCGAACACCAAGGTCTCTCTCTCTCTCTCTCGATGCTCTCTCTCGATGCTCTCGATTTCTGTGTCTTTTTCACAAACGATTTCGAGTTCTAGGGTTTCGGCACAAACTTCAAACACTGAAGGATTTTGAATTCGATTTCTACGATTTGGACTTCTCAGACGCGTTGCTTTCCAGAACAGAGAAGAGATAGGCGACGATTGAGAACACTCTAGGGTTTCCATTTTGAAGTGGGTTCTTTGTTTCGGCATTCCAGATTGTTTACAAAGACCTGTGTGTGAGCTTGTCCAACAACAAGATGGATGAACCAAGGTTGAATCTGTCTCTCATTTATCATTAATGATACTGATTTCTTTCCTTATTTATTGAGGATACCTAATTCGTTATATATGCAAAAAGTAATACCACTGTGATTGTTGGAGTGGACTGATTTCTCACATCCAATTGAAAATATTACCAATCACCATTGCCATAACAATGGACTGATAGTTTTGTCCTAATGAACGGAATAAGATAATGAACCTTTGTTAATTCTTCAGTTTGGAGAATTTAATAAGAAAAGGTCACATTGAAGTAGCCTTGACCAGACAATCCATGTGCTTCCAAGCATGTTCTTTGTTAATGCTATAAGAACATTAATTAGTTCGGGGAAATTTTTTCCATTGACCTAGCTTTTTAACATAGTCAAGCAGACAAGATTTTGTAGGATGAACCAATGGACATGACTTTGTGAGTTCTTATTACAATTGCACATATACATAGTTTAATTTCTTATTACAATTGCACATGTACTAATGATTGTACACTTCACTGGATAAATTTTTTTGCCTCATAATAATTTTTGTGACCCATCTCGGTTAATTTAAATGTTTGATCGTAGTTGTAATTGTGTTATAGATTTTTTCTATTTTTTGTTCTTTAGAATGCAGGGTTTGCGAGATGTACTCTACTCAGCGTCTCCATTAGAACCATGTGCATCATCTGGAGCTTCTTCTGAAGCTCTTTACACTCCTCAAGTGAACAACGAGTTGACACCGAAGATTGAACAGATGTTTGGTAGTTTGGAAGAGGCTCACAACTTTTACAACAATTATGCTAGAGAAGCTGGATTTGGGGTTCGAATCCATTCAAGCAAGTTGGGAAAGGGCGGTGTAACTATTAGGAAGGAATTTGTTTGTCACAAACAAGGGGAGAGGGCGAAAAAGTATACGCAAAATGTTTCTGAAAACACTGTACGGAAACGGGGGTTAACTAGAGAGAATTGTGGTGCAAAAGTGACTGTGGTGAAACGGGGTGAGGGGTTTGTTGTCACACAATTTGTCGCCAGTCACAATCACATGCTTGCCACACCAAAGAAGGTGCATTTATTACGATCTCATCGTAAATTGTCAGCTGCCCAAAGAGCTTTGACAGACCAACTTGCCGATGCTAATGTGCCGACCCACCAACAAATGAGTATTTTAGAGATGCAAGCCGGAGGTTTTCAAAATGTAGGATGTTCTCAACAAGATCTCTATAATGCTCAAAGAGATAAGAGAAAAATGGTCGACGGACATGACGCTAGTTTGTTGGTTGAGTATTTCGAGGCCCAACAAGAAAAGAATCCCAGTTTTACATTCTCAGTCTTGCCAGATAATGAGGGGAGTTTGTATCATTGTTTCTGGGCCGATGCAACAATGAGAAAGTCATACCAATTCTTTGGGGACGTGGTGGTGTTTGATACAACTTATCAGACAAACAAATATTCATTGGTCTTCTCACCTATCGTAGGGGTTAACCACCACGGGCAGACAACACTTTTCGGGTGTGCTTTTTTAAGTGGCGAAAAGGCCGATGCTTTTCAGTGGCTTTTCAATGCATGGTTGGAAGCAATGCCGGCTGGGGCACCGAAAATGATCATAACTGATCAGGATCCGGCAATGACAAAAGCAATCGCGAGTTCTCTTCCAGATACGGCCCACAGGTATTGCATTTGGCATATTGTTATGAAATTTTCAGAAAAAATAAGTGCCATATGCTATAAACAACATTATGATGACTTCCGTAACTGCATATGGAACTCCGAGACCCCCGAAGACTTTGAAGGCAGATGGGTAGACCTTGTAGCAAAAGCTAATTTGGAAACCAACGAATGGTTAGATAATTTGTATCAAATTCGTGAGAGATGGGTTCCAGCATATACGAGACACATATTTTCTGCCCACATGACTAGTAGTCAAAGAGCTGAAGGCTGTCATGCTTTCTTCAAGCGGTATGTGTCTGAAAAAAATTCTCTGATGGATTTTGTGACGAGGTTTGGTAGGGCACTTTCACATATAAGGCACAATGAATTAGATTCAGATCATAAAGATGTGAATGAGAAGCCACTCCTCGTAACAAAAACACTCATGGAGTTGACAATGCGTGAAGTGTATACACGTAGTGTTTTTTACAAGTTCCAACAGGAACTTTTAGATAGTGGGGCGTATACTGTAAAGAGTACATTTAAAGATGAACACTGCGCTAAGTACAATGTTATGAGGTCAATTCAGACTGATTCGAAGGGCCGTGAGCTTTTGTTAGAGAAGTCATCAAACTTTGTTAAATGCAGCTGTAAGAAGTTTGAGTCTGATGGAATTCCATGTCGGCACTTGTTGGCTTACTTCAATAAAAAGCAGATTAAGCAATTACCTGAGCAATACATATTACGGAGGTGGACTAAATCAGCAAAAGCAAGCAGGGTTATGGATGACAGAAGCCTTTCTGAAATATGTGATACTCCTATGTTACTGAAGAGAAATAGGCTTTTCCGATTAGCTAGCAGAGTTATTGATGCATGTTTGTTAAGTGAAATGGAGACTAAAGACTTCGAAGAATATTTGCTATCAACAGAGAAGCGGCTTGCATCCAACATGAATGACTTGAGTATTCGCGAAGAGAGTAGTATCCGAAAGCCTATTTCTCGTGGAAAGGAACCTATGCTCAAAGATCCACAACCAGTTAGGTCAAAGGGTTGTGGTAAACGGTTGAAGGGAGGAAAAGAGAAGGCCATGAAGAAGCTTAGGCGTTGCAATGGTTGTGGGAAATTGGCGACACATGATAAAAGGAATTGTCCAGTACTTCTTGGAATGTAGGTTTTTTGTTCTAAATATGTTCGTTTATAATTTATATGGTTATATTTTGAAAATGTAATTGGTTTTTGTAGGTCTTCCGGAGATGGTAGGTTGAATAATGATGGAGATGACGATGGAGATGACGATGACGACGACGACGACGATGACGATGACGATGACCAGGAGGACATAGATATGGTTCATGACTCGGAATGTAAGTGAAACGATTGTTGTAAATTTAATTGAATTTTGGGTTTTTTTCTTCATGTAATTCATAATGTAATTTAAATGTTAATTTTTTTCTTACAGAAGTTGAACGGTGCACTTGGACGAAAATGGTGACTGGATTTGGAGAGTTGTAGAAGCAAAATATAGACCTAAATGCTGTTTGGAGACTTGTAATTTAAATGTTGTTTTTTAGACTTGTGGTGACTGGATTTGCTCACTGGATTTTTGACTTAGTTGTGTCCGGTGGGATCACTTGCTTGCAAATGTTGTTTACTGGATTTTAGTTTACTGGATTTGCTCACTGGTTGTGGTAAACGATTTAGTGAATGGATTTGCTCACTGGATTTTAGTTTACTGGATTTGCTCACTGCTTGTGGTAAACGATTTAGTGAATGGATTTGCTCACTGGATTTTAGTTTACTGGATTTGCTCACTGCTTGTGGTAAACGATTTAGTGACTGGATTTGCTCACTGGATTTTAGTTTACTGGAATTTTGCTCACTAATTCTTGCTTGAAGAATTTTTGTACAATATAGTGGCGTTGTTTTGCATTTCTTCCCAATTAATGTAGAAGTTTAAGGAGACTTTTTCAATCGCACTGAACCATTGTACTAATGAATGAGGAAATCCAGGCCATGTGTCAAGCCATTTTGGGTACAGAGGTAAAAGGAACAAAGATAACTTGCAAAAGCATTAGATAGCAAATTGTTTAGGAGGCAAAAAGGAAGGGCCCCAGAGGATAATCTTAGTATGAGTATAGAGTTAAAGGTTGTGAACAAGTAGGAGGGGCACATGACCCCTCTCGTCTTATGCTGGCTCTGCCAGTGATGACATGTATGGATTCTCGAATGACTACTAATACAGCAGAGTACATTCACCCGAGAAGATCAATTTAACAGCAGAGTCAAATTAAGCGGTAGCAGTCAGAAAATAAGCCCTCTCAAAACTCCGGTTCAACAGCAAGAATCATGCCACACCAACAAGTCTTGGCAGCATGAGTACATTCACAAATATTGGCAGCATGAGTACATTCACCCGAGATAGTCAATGTAAAGGAGCAGTAGTAAAGATTGGCAGCAGTAGCAGGTTATCACACATCACACACGGGCACATTAATCTGAATTAGTTCAAACATTAATCAGAATTACCAAAATAACCTAATCTGATTCCGGAGATTTGTCCACAACGATAATAGACTACTAATACTTAACAACTATAACTAGCAAAGCTAGAGCAATGACCAACATGAGTACATTCACTCTATATTTCAAACTCTCCACTACGACTTGCATGGCTTGAACACGTTCCTCGATCTTCTTCAGATTCACCTCATTCAGACCGTCATCATTTTCTGGATGATGCCCAATTGGATTGCACCACTTCCAATAGTTGCATCTTCCTTCGTCTTTCATCTCCTTTGGACACCCATAGTAGAGCCTCCCCGGATTACGTTCTGATTCTGAGATCCTCACAGCAGCTCTCATGCCACACCAACAAGTCTTGTTTCGAAATCTGAGGTAGTCATTTGGCATGCTACATCCGTTGCTTGAAGTAGACATGATTGTTTTTTTGGGGTTTTTACAAGATTTTTTTTTTTGATCGGCGTTTTTACAAGATTTTATACTACATACGCAAAAATATATGAATTAATCTAAAATTAGTATCCTCATCAGGTTAACAAATCACTGCCAATCACTGCCTTTCCTGTAACTAACAACAGAGATGGTACATGCAGCCTCAGAATCAGACAAAAACTCAGTACTAAGACAACTCATAAAGTCTCATAATATGGTGAATCCACAAATATATATGAAACCAAAAAAATTCCAAACATGAGTATTGGTGAATCCACAAATTACTGTTTAACCTATGTCTTCTTCAGATTCAGATTCACCTCATTCAGCCTCATAATGTACTTATCTTAAAAAAAAAAGATGAATAAACAGCAAAACTGGAATGTCAAGTTTGAATGCCCATGGTTTTGAAAAAAAATCCAAGGCCCTATGTGAGGAAATAGCATCAATGCTGTTTCAAAAAATCAGAAAATCCACACACAAATCAAGAGCTTGGTGAAGTTTAAATTGCCTACATTATGGTCCATTGTAATCAAGAGCTTGGCGAAAAATCAACAGGTATGAAATCACTTATGCAGGGGAAATCAAAGAAAAACCCTATTTGCTACAATCTGGAAGCAACAGACTCAGGCTGAACCAGATCAATAGGAAGTGGAGAAGCTAACTCCTTGGAGAACTAAATGATTATGCAGGGGGAAGTACATGTGAAATGAAAAAAACCCTTGGTTCATTTCCATGAAGAGACTGTTTCGAAACTTACTACTAAATGCCAACATTGTTTGTATGATGTGTTGTGGTCATTTACACGTGATACCCTGATGTTTACAATCAAAGACCAATTTCTAGAACACGTCTTTGCCTATTCCATTTCTAGAACACGTCTTTGCCTAATAACATACTTCACCCAAATTTTGCTACTGTTCGAAACCCTAGTTCTTCAAAGGTAATAACAAATAGAGAAACAGGTCATGAAAACATTTACACAGATACAGAAAATGAGATTTTCGAACAAAATCGTTAATGGGTATGGAAACCCTAGATTTTCAAACAAACCCATTTCTCGAAATCAAAATGCATATGGAAACCCTAGATTTTCGAACAAAATCGTAACTGGGTATGGAAACCCTAGATTTTCGAACAAAATCGTAACTGGGTATGGAAACCCTAGATTTTCGAACAAAATCGTAACTGGGTATGGAAACCCTAGATTTTCGAACAAATCCATTTTAAAATCGATTTTCAAAATACCGAACCCTAGTTTTTCAAATCGATTTTGTTCGAAACTCTTCTTTTTCGAAAAAAACACAGAAATCGAGAGCATCGAGAGAGAGCATCGAGAGAGAGAGAGAGACCTTGGTGTTCGAGAGAGAGGGCCTGGTCTCGATCGGCCGGTGGTGGATGTGGATATCTTCTTCGTCGGTCGGTGGTTCTCGATCTACTTTCTCTCTCTTCTCTCAACTTTGAACGTGAAAAATGAGGAGGGGTGGGTTAGGGAGCCTTAAGTAGTAACCCGAATTAGATGACCCGCGAGTATTTTTTTACCCGGATTGCGACCCGCGTGGCACTTAAATGAGTTCTCTTACCAGAGCCGTTGGATGAAATCCAACGGCATAGATTCGAGGTCCGCACAAGAGCTCCCATAAGGGACCCTTATGGGAAGGGTATTGTATATATATATATATATATATATATCATAAACAACATGAAAATTTTATAACTTGTCCTTGTATAAACTTTTAAAGGTACTTAAGTTTTGATATGATTTTGTAATATTATATAGGTATGCACTTCTTCAAGTACAAAATAAATTTTTTTTATTGAACTTCTAGACCTTTATGAGAGCACAAATATTTAATATTTTTGACACGTTAAGACTTGTAAACAAGTTCGAATTCGACTCAAATCAAGACAACCTCGGCTTTACAAATTTTCATTGAACTCGAGCTCGACTGTTCATTTAAAAACTAAACGAACAAACCTGAATATCTTATAGCAATCATGTTCTCCTAAGGACTCCCTCACGGATCTCCTCCGTGAGGACCACCCCTTTTTTTATTTTTCGGACCAAATTTCGACCATCCGAACCAGTCAATGTGTTTAAAACATGTTTTCCAAGGCCAACGCGAAGAATCGCCCAAAAAAAATATCCGAAAGGGCTTCATCCAAGCAGTTTTTCATAATAACCGTACACATACAGTTTATCGAAAAATTCTCGAATGAAACTCTTCCGGGTTTTTTTGTTTTGGCGATTCCTCGCGGTGACCCTTAAAAACATGTTTTAAACACATTGAGCGGTTCGGATTGTCGAGATTCGACCCCGATATATGAGATCCTCACGGAATTTTAATGAGGGAGTCATTATTAGATCATCCTCCCATATATATCAATCATGTCTCTAGCAGGCCACCAAGCCACGATTCATTTGTTTGATTTTTCATTTTTTAATTTCTTGTCCATTGGTTTAGCATTTGTGTGATAAATATTTTAGAAGAAAAATATTTTGCTTTAATATGTCTTCGTATTTTTGTTTTTTATGTTCTGTTGGAATCTTGGATACCTGCCAAGTGTCAAGTGAAATGGTAATGAAATTACTTTTACATACTGTACATTTTTTTTTTGTGATACAGGTGTGCCAACTTTTGCACATCTTAGACCAGGCCGGTCCACTAGGCCCACAAGGCCTAAGCGTAGGGCATCCCAAAAATCCTAAAAAAAAAAAAAAGGAGCACTCCTGTAAATTTAATTTTTGGGCTAGGTAGGAGTTTTTATAAAGCCCAAAATGAAAACAAATAGAAGCTCCATTGGGTCTAAAGTACTTCTCCACCCATTAAAGGCCCAACTAGTCTTGAAACACCTAGCCCTTCGTTTCATTTTATACCCTTCTCTTACCTCATCTCTTTCTTCTTTTCTCGGTGTGAGACTCAAAGAAAAAACAGACCCCTTCTTTTGGGGGTTTTCTTGCGGTATGGGTAGCAACCTCTCCTACTCCTACACATAATTAAAAAAAACTCATAACCTCTTTGTCAATTCCCCTCAAGTCTAAATTCAATGTTAATGTCAAATAAAAAATCCAAACATGTACACAGCTGGACATTGTCTATGATGTGAGTTTACTAGGTAGATACCAAAGTCACCCGGGCATGGAGCATTGGAAAGTTGCCTTCAAAGTAATGAGGTATCTTTAGGGAACTAGAGACTAAATGATCACATAAAGATGATATGATATACTGGGCATCGTCGAATATTCGGAATCCTCTATTTCCATCTCTTTTCCTTCAAGAGAATCAACACACTCTCTACCTACACCTTGTCCTCTGTCTCAAAAGAATCTTTTGGAATCTTTTGTTTACCCAGCAACAGGTAAGATTCCGACATGGAAAGGGTTTGGCCTTTTCGTGTTTTGACTTGAAGATGATTTACAATATTTATCTTATTTTGGCTTTCTCGTATTGCAACTGTGGGTTTTTTTCTCCCTGTAAAAATTGTTTAAGTGTTATGGGAACGGATTTTAGAACCTACCTTGAGTACTAAAAAACCTTAGGCCGACCCTGATCTTAGATTAATCCTTACAACCTCACAATTCTTTACATGCTCACATACTGTTCATTTTGGTGGATAACTATTCAATAACAACATAAGAAGAGAGTTATCCATCTCTTTTATTATTAGGGCCTCGTTTAGCTGCGGGACGAGGAGGACGTATAACTCATCCCCTTCCCATTATCCTGGTCCCACCTTTCATCCTAAGTTTGGCAAGGTTTGTGTGAAGTGGTATGAGTTATACCCCTCCCAAATTAATACCCCTCAATACCCCTGTAGGGGTTAATAACATGGGTGTCATAACTTAATACTCTAGAAAAATTACCACCCTACCCTCCCTTATGCCCCTTACCCCTCTCTCTCTCTCTCTCTCTCTCTCTCTCTCTCCCCTATATTTTCTTTTTTAAAAAAAACTATACCCCATTTAAGTGATTTACAAGTCCATGCAATTTCCTTCAAATGAAAAAATAAAGTACTTATGCGCTTAATTTTTTTTATTTTTTTGCACCAAATTAAACTACTAATAGAGATTTTTAATTCAATACAAAAAAGTTTTGCAAAATTTGATACTTTAGAATTTTGACATTGTTGGCTTGTTGAGTTACTTTGCAATATCATTCAGATTAAAAAATAAAGTATTTCTGCATATAATTTTTTATTTTTTTGCACCAATTAAACTACTAGCCGAGATTTTTAATTCGATATATAATTTGAAAAAATTTATACTTTAGAATTTGCATTGGTGGGATATAATATAAAAATTACTAAATTAATATGTGAATTACAAGTAATTGAAACATTTTAGATGGTATATTCCAAAAACGCATAATTAGAAAAAATAGAAAAAAATAGGTGGTATGCATAATTAAATTATGAATAATGGCAAAACATTAGGTGGTATACATAATTATTAAAATGAATAATTAAATATTTTTAATATTAGCTGTAAGGGGCACTTAAATAATCATCATTTTAGTCACTTGAAATTAGAAAATCATCCTGAGACTATTTAGGAGTTATGTTTCCATCCCGAGATTCAAAAAAATCCTAAAATGCCCTTTATATATATATATACTTGTAACATATTAAAGGATTGAGGACTAAATTAAAAGTTGCATATATGAGGCGGTAGGTAGTGGACCATTTTCAAAATTATGAGGTCCTCTGCTGCAATTACGGGATTGGGATAAAACCCAATCCCTAATATCTCGTTCATCCACCCACTACCACAACCGCCCCTCTCTCTCTCTCTCTATGACCAGCCATCACCTTTGCAACCACACGCTGCCTCCTCCACCACCACCACGACAACCGCATGTCAAACAAATCCAGGAATGGAATAATCCCACTCGGAGTAGCACCGTTTCCATTTAGTAAAATATAAGTGCCTTCATCATTTTCTTTCTTAACCTTTGCAATAACATAAGTCCCAGCAGGCGTTCTCCGCAACATAGGGGACCCAGGATCAGAGTACACATCTTCGGATGACCTATCAAACAATATTCTCGGATTCACATCTTCCGATCGGGAGACATCACACAGGTTCTTATCCGCCTTGTCTTGTACCAAGATTCATAAACAAGAGCCAGAGAATCATCACCCCAACGACACAAGCCCCCCAGTGCCGCAAACCATTGGTATACTACGCCTCCGTCTCTGCAACTCAATCTCTCTCTCTCTCTCTCTCTCTCTCTCTCTCTCTGCCCCTAGCCGTTGAAATCTATGGAGGCTCAAGATTACCAATCGTTTGCAATGAGTGAGAATGAAGTATCTGAATCCTTTTTTCTATGGATGAAATTATGGGTTCAAGTATAGGAATCTGCCGTAATCGGTTGCAACTACATCAGAGGAAGGTTCATTCAGTTTCAACTGAGATTCAAAAGCGGTTGATGAAACTCGTGCAAGCAATTATACTCTAGAATTTTTTCCCATTTTCACCTTTGGTTGTAGCCCTATTTGGATCGGTGTTTTTACTTTTTGATTCTTTTTTCATGGTAAAATAATTTTATCATGTTAGCTTTTGTCACAATGAATAATTTGCCATGTTTTAATGTAACTAGTTTACCATGTTTCAATGTGTAATGTACCATGTTTCCTTATTAATGTACTAAATTTACCATGTTTGGATGTAACATGGTAATACGAGTTGGATGTAACACTTCATGTTTACCATGATTACTGCTCATTAGCATTTTTACCATGACTATAGAAATTTTACCATGATAATTACATAATTTTTCAATACAATAATTATGGCAAAAATGATACGTTTCTCTCCATTAGTCATTATTTATGGAAACCAAATAATTTCATTGTGAAATCCATGATTATCCGAAATAAAATCATCCCATTTTTGAATCCGTAATTATCCAAAATCATTAAATCAGTTATGCAAGGGAACAAAATCATCCCTACTTTTTCATCCCACCTATTTAGGCAACAATAATTATGTATATTAATACGTATCACTAAATAAGGGTAGAAAAGGTATTTTACAAGTAAAAAGGATAAAAACTTAACTGTTCAAAATGGCAAGGATGAATCTCTAAACAAGATGATTATTTAATTACCTCTAGATATAATCAATAAAAGGAATTATTATATCATATTTGTTTACAAGTATAATTAATTTAACTATTCTTGCATTTATGTATTTACTAGTAAAATCTAATATGACCCATGTTCAAGGGCAAATAAGTCATTTGCCAAGTTTTTACATCATCCAGCCAACTTTAACCATTTTTTAGTTTTTGTCACAAATTCATCCAAACCAAGTACTATTTAATCCCCCTCCATTAATATCACATCAATGTAGGTCTACCCTTACTGAATAATTCTCTTTATCCCCTTCATTATTTTATCCCACTAAAACTCATCACGCATCCAATCGGGATCTAGGGGCATATGAATGACAAGCAAAAGTAAGATCAGCATATAACAGTATATATTTTAATCATTTCGCCCGAGATAAATTTAGAAACCACAAAATTTTGACGCAAAACTAACAAATGGAGAAAAAAAAATTTGAATAAGGACAAAACAAAAAAAGCAAATAACCGGTTTGTGGTCCATTGGACGAGGAGTACTTATTAAGTAACGTGACCATATGATTAAAGGTAATATAATATAAATTAAAAGGCAAACTCTATAATCAACATCCACCAAAAGAGACATGAAAATAGGACGATATAATCAGATAAAGTTGATTCACACTGATATCCTCCTAGTCATAAATCTATAAACGCCTAAGAAATTAGGAATTGAATTCTCTCTAGTCTTTAATTTGGACAGAACGAAATAGTCCATTCCGGCAATTAATTTTCATGCAAGTGGTAGTGTTTTGCGCCATCGTTGCAAGACAAGGCAAAATTGGAACTTCAACAAGCATGTTTTTATGAAGTCTTTCATTCAATCCAGTGCGAAATCAAACTACACAACTTCACTACTAATCTCTCGTCATCAATTACTCATTTATAATTTTAATCCCTCCTGACTATGAATCCCATAAAAAGTATAATCAGCATCAAACGAGGTGTAAGTCTGTAGTTGTACACTGTGCTAATTAGGCCCCGTTCCACTAAGTGGATTATTGGGCTTTTTGGCTTTTCACGTTTTTGCGAGATAGAGTATTCTCCTTACATATATTAATTGAAACGCCAAAAAGCCCAACTTAGTAGAAAAGAACCTTAGTACTACTAGATTAGTAGACACCTTACAATGACACCTTCGATGGTAAGCATGTAAGCCTAAGTCTCTAATGATCTTCCCATCTGGGGAAAAAAAAATGATACAATGATGCCATACCTAGTGAGTATCCAATGCATAGTGTGTTTAATTTGGGGAGAAAATTTATACCCAGTGTACTGTATATATGTTCTGTTTACATATAAAATTAACACATTCAGTAATTAATTGACACGTAATCAGAAATTCCAAACGTTGGAAATACGTCGTTAATGAAGAGCACTGGATTATAGTGTTAAAAGAGGATCAATACGATATCGTATTGACCTCTAGTTTAAAAAAGCAGTTATTGGCAGTTATGGCCAAGGAATGAATGTAGAAGTAGATTTCGAAGCCACATTTTAAACTGCTAAAGAGCATGAACTTCATGTTATTACACGTGTAAGACTAGATAGTTGGCGGTTGAAACAATTACGCATGAAACAGATCGTGCAAGGAGGTTATCTTTTGAAATTGATCATGTGCAGGACGTAATTTGAATAAGTAATTGTGCAGATTCAAATTCAAATGTTTCTGAAAGAAGTTCGAAGCAAGTCAAGTTCAAATGCTTTTGGAGGGAAGAAACAGTATTTTGAAATGCAATGATGAAGTTCGAAGTCAACAATCAAGCGGGAAGTTCAAACTGCAAACAAAGTCTATAAATGGAAGAAATTGAAGAGTGAGGAACCCCGGACAAATCTTCAACAATCAGCAAAAAATGATGTTTGGTTTGTTCTTTGGCAGTTAGAATTGTAGTTTTAGGAATTCAATTCAGTTCGAAGTAGTTTAGGAAGTAGATGATAGTAGTTCTTGTAACAATCAAGTGTTCGAAGTTCTTGTTATCTTTCTATTTGAAGTTGAAGAAGATTTCGAAGTAAGTTTACTTTTGATTTCTTAATCAAAGTACCTTGTTTCTTATTGCTCTTTAATTTTCTAAGTAAATTGGTTTATATTTTTTCACTTTAAAGGAAAAATCCTCTTAGTTTAGGTAATTGAACCATTCAAACACAATCGTCTGATTAGATTTGGTTTTTCAAAGTTAATCTGAGAGAGAAGACTTAAAGGCTTTCTTTGGCATGCTCACACACAATTATTTCATGTTGCAAAGAAGTAAAAGAACCAAACATGTTCACGACTATGTCCATCAAGCGGTGGTGTCGTTTGACTTTCAAGCCTAGTCATGAAATTCTACTTCATAATACTTCGACGCCGGCTCCATACCTAGCTATTACCTGGTATCTCTAATTCTCATATTGTTACTGACTAGATCGTCGGAGGATCATTGAAGACACCAATTACCTGGTATCTCTAAAGCCTTCTAACTCCTCTCTTTCTCGGAAGCTTTGAGCTCGGAGATGCTGTACTAGAATTGGGCGTCATCCGAATGAACTACAGAAAACGAAAATGAGATGAGGAAGAAATACTTTTGAAATGATCTGTTAGTTGGCAATATAACAATCTAGCAATTTCAATATACATGTACATCCGGATACAACCAAGCAAAGTTGATTTGATTATGTGAAAATTTGTCCAATGAAGCTAGTCGAAGAGAAATTATTGAGCTTGTGCGAGGCCAGGGTTCAAAACGGGGCATTTTTTGTTCCGGATTATGAATAGTCTTTAGACCATTTGTGGACTAACTTACTATGTATCCATTAACCCCTGCTGATATATATCGCTTGAAAATAAAATAGTAGACGTGAACGACAACAATTCCTCTTTTCTCCCACTAGTTATTATTCAACTTTGGCAACTAAAGCTACTCCATCCTCCCTCGGAAAAAAAAAAAAAAAAACTATGCTGATTAGCTATCTATCTATCCATCCTTCCGTAAACAATTTATTGACTATCTGACAAAAAAATAAATAGATAGAAGGAATCAAATGACGAGTGATAGAAAGCCAGTGAAGTCACTGGGAAACTCTTGGAATAGGCTTTCACTGGCAGTTCTCCTTACGGATCAATTATTCAGCTATTCTCCTCATCATTTTACACAGTTACGAGGACTTCGGGTTCAAATATAGAGGTTTTGAAGGTGAGACCTTTATAGGGACTAAGGGAGCAAATCCCTAGGGCTCGTTTGTTTGATCCGAGATAATAAAATAAAATAAAAAATGAGATATGGGATCTCTTGGAATATTATTCAAGAAATAAATTGATAGAGAAAATTCATATCCAATGTTTGTGTTTAACGGAATATTGCTATTAAGAAGCATTGTTTTGGTTACAGCACATGGGCAACAAGGTAAATCCCCCGCACGCACACACATTCATTAGCATATGTCTGAAAAGCCTGCACGGAGTGGGACAAAAATTCGGTGAGGATTTGAAATCCCATCCAAATTAAGGAGACAAACACCCCGAATTTTGCGTTATGCTCCATTTTACCTCATATCTCACCCTCAAATCTTACATAACAAACGAGGCCATGTTCTACGTCATTACCAGCACGACAGCCCTGGGTTCTCTGTTAATCTATTTTTATACAGCCAATAAGAGAACAAAAACGTTTGGAAGAGGTCAATATGGATCCGACCTGAAAAAGAAAACCAAAAAAAAAACAAAGCATGTGGCCTATATGTTTCTGGCATTATATTACAGCCGATTCCACATTTGTCCTTATTCAGGTTGCCATTATTATACTTTATGGGAGGAATCAAAATCTGAATTGATGTCCTCGTGCAAATTATTGCACTGTGAAATTTCCATACTTTGCCCTTCCTCCTGCACATTCATTAGCATATGACAGAAAAGCCTTACCCAGTTACCTTCTTGCATAGAGTCGGCCCTGACTTTTCGAGCCTTAAAGATAAATAAGCTTTTTCAATAGCCTATTCTAAAAGATACGAAAGTACGAGGGACCCCTTAAATTCACAAATTTCCTATAGCCTATAGCGACTGTACCACAAGTTTTAGCTCAGGATCGGCTCCGCAGCTAAGGCCAATAGGGGGCTGCCATAGGCATTAGTGCAGCCATATATGCATCTCTTTTGTGGGTGTGAGGAGATCTAGAGAAGGGAGAAAAGATGGAGAGAGAACAAGACAACAAGGGATCTCTAACATCACCTCTCATTGATAATATTCAAGGAGGTGGAATAGATGGAGAGATCATCAGAAAAATTCATGAGAAGAGAATTAATGATGAGAGGAAGAAGAAGGTGGTGGTAGAAGAAGTGAAGAAGCAGCTATGGCTTGCTGGTCCCTTAATATGTGTCAGCCTCTTGCAATTCTGTTTACAGCTTATTTCAGTGATGTTTGTGGGTCATTTGGGCGAGTTGGCTCTCTCCGGTGCTTCCATGGCCACTTCTTTCGCTTCTGTTACTGGTTTCAGCATGCTGGTGAGTTTGGTTATTTCCCTTTAATATTGCTGTTGTACTTACCCTGCACCATGACACAATTCTTGTGTTTTTTTGGGGTCTTCGATGTAGATACACCCGCAACACAAGTGTATTCGTCGGTTCCCTATCCATACAAGTCCACAATTAAGTCCATTTTTCGGTTCATGCTTGACCGCGATGATCCATGATTCCATATGCCATACAATTCGCTGTTAGAAAACACTGTGTAACTGTATCAAGAGTATAAAAGATAAGTAACACATATCAGACATTGCGTGTCTTCATGCTACTATTTAGAACCGCGATATATGCATATTTATAAACATGTTCTGTAACAGTATATTTATTATGTTGAATCCCTTTTCTGCCTGTTTGATTAGAACATGGAATTGTATTCGAATTCTGTGAAGGTTGTTCGGTGTCGAAATGTAACAATTGATGAGGGCGGCACACATCCATTGGACATCAATTCTACAGGATATACGGGATTGGGGACCTGGCATTTCCAGTCATTACAATTTTAGTATTTTTTATAGTTAGGTGTCTGGACCAGCTTACGCGCATCTCGATTAATCTTGGAGACCAATCTCACCGTTTGCTAGCAGGAGTCATTATAATTTTAGTTGATGAGATTATTCTTCTTATGCGACTATAGACTATGTTACTGTTAATCTGGTCATCAATAAATATGGCCTCTAAAATGCTCTGCTTTTAGAGTTGAAAAGTCTGGCTTTGCTGCTTTTTGAAAGAATAAAATAAGTTGTCAAGAAATAAAGATTACATATCAAAATGAATGAAATAGCGAACCAAGTCCTGTGTTTGATACAGTTTTCTTAAAATAGATTTGCCGCTTATAGAGGGTGTTGGAGGTTGCACCAACGTGTGTCTTCCAAGATAAAACTGTTAGACCATGGTTTCGGAACCCCACCGACAATCGCCTTGGCAAACTAACCAAATGTCTGTCTCTCTCACATGAACAATTTTGGAACTTCTTTGGGAATACGGGACTATTAACTATGTCTTGCAGGGGAAATCGATACTTCTAAAACATATATACACATCTTGACATCTGAGTTGCACTCCAGAAACGGATACAAGAAACTACCAGGGTTAATTTCTGCACATTAAATCTGAGAACATGGGTTGTTAAGTAGCCACACCACTAACAGCCTTGCCCAGATTCGTTCAACCAAAGAGGGACCTTTCGGTTGCCTCAGGAGACCCTCTGAATGCTTCGATTTCATTCACCCGAAATCTGGACAACTTTCCAACAGTGATGTGGTATATACAAGTACCCTTGTAAAATCTATACGTGTTTGATTCTTCCGCAAGGCCGTTTCATAGCAGTCAAGGATGAGTTCGATCCATTAGGTTCTTCGATTTGTTAATGGTTTCGCCTGTGTTTTGTTTGAGACATTATGAAATTGTGACTCTGCTTGTCTGTGTTCGTGTTAATGAGTAGCTGGGAATGGCAAGCGCATTGGATACCTTATGTGGCCAATCTTACGGCGCGAAACAGTACCATATGCTTGGTATACATACCCAAAGAGCTATGTTTGTTCTCTCAATTGTAAGCATACCTCTTGCTTTCGTCTGGGCGAATACCGGTACTATCCTTGTTACACTAGGCCAAGATCCCGAGATATCCCAAGAAGCTGAACTCTACGCCCGTTACATGATCCCCAGCATTTTCGCCTACGGCCTTCTCCAATGCCTTGTTAAATTCCTACAAACACAAAACATTGTCTTCCCAATGATGATAAGCTCCGGGATCACGACCCTACTCCACCTTCTGGTGTGTTGGATTCTGGTGTTCAAGTCTGGCCTCGGTAGCAGAGGAGCCGCTTTGGCGAATTCCATATCGTATTGGGTAAACGTGGTGTTGTTAGCACTCTACGTGAAGTTTTCTTCGTCGTGTGCGAAAAGTTGGACTGGCTTTTCCAAGGAGGCTTTCCATAATATCCTCACTTTTCTCAAACTTGCAATCCCTTCTGCTGTCATGGTCTGGTAAGTTTCTTGTTTTCAACCTTCTGTTCTTTTTCTTCACAAGATTGGAAATAAAAACACGCATAACCGAACTTATTTTCAACCTCGTACTTATTCAAGTTTCATTGATCTCTTAGCATGGGATAGTTCATAGCATCTCCATGTAGGGTGGACTGTGGAGCCATGATTTCCGTCTAGTGGGAGCAAAAAAAAGAGCTCAAGTCCTCTGTACCAGATTTTTTGGTGAATCCGTGTGCCAAGTGATTTTCAGCCAAGTGATTTATGCCACTGAAAATCACTTGGTACACAGGTACACCAAAAATCTAGTACAGGTAATTTTGAGTGGAAAAAAACACCTATTATAAGAACCATCCGCCGCATTTTCTTGTCTGACAATCAGGAGAATAAAATCTCAGGGCTGAAATTGAAGAATAACTGGTACTGCGAGTATAAAGCATTTGAATAAAGACAAACAAAATCCTTAAGTCAGTTGCTCTGGAACGAGCTCTTATCAGATATACTATTAGTACTTTTGCAGCAACTTGTGAAAAAGCTTTAAAACTTTATGTCACAAGTTCTCAACTCACTATGGTCAACTACCCCAGCGTGCCTCAACATGAATGAATCCTTCATGTCTCCAACTTAACTTGCTTTTGATCTCGAAACGAAAAAACTTGCCATGTTTCTGATCTGTACTCCATCACTGGTAGCTTGTGTTTATGTTGGGTGGATGTTGTGTATGCTTTTGATCTTGAAGTTCGATCTTAACTTTTGAACAGTTTGGAAAACTGGTCATTTGAAATGATGGTCTTACTATCCGGTCTTCTTCCGAATCCTCAGTTAGAAACCTCAGTGCTTTCTATCAGGTAAGTATTTCTGCATATCATTCTTCTTGGAACTTTTTCACATTTTTGGATTAAACTCCTACCTACTTCATCATCCGTTACTAAGTTAAAGTTCCATATCCGCAGCCTTAATACCGCTTCAACTGTTTGGATGATCCCCTTTGGACTCAGCAATGCAGTGAGGTGATCTGTTAAATACTTGGCCTAATTCATTTACTTTCATTTTCTAGGCCAACGTCGATTTTCACAAAACAGTTTCCAGATTCTCAAAAGTCGTTCATCTTTACTTTACGTATTTGAACTCACAGAGTTATGGTATTTTATGACGAGCAGAATGAAATTTGTTGTTATGATTTTGCCAATATTGTTACAGCACAAGGGTGTCAAATGAACTGGGGGCCGGAAACCCACAAGGTGCGCGATTGGCAGTGTGTGTTGTGTTAGTCATGGCCGTTACCGAGGGAATCTTGGTTGGAGCAGTCCTGATTTTGATACGGAACATATGGGGCAATGCTTACAGCAATGAAGTTCAAGTGGTCAGATATGTAGCAGCCATGATGCCTATTCTTGCCATATCCAATTTCATGGATGGTCTCCAGTCTGTTCTTTCAGGTTTACTCCTCATTTATCTTATACGCTTGAAAAGTACTAGGTAAGTATGCCAAGTATCAGTAGCCTATAAAAATATGATACCGGTATGACTCCCTTCTAAAAGTATCCGTGCTTCATAGTGTTTAATCAACGCGACTCAGTCATCGTAATAGTTATCCCCATAACGGGCTTATCTGTGATCTCAATACAACGACACATAAATAGTCCTCTCGGCATTTTTCTCTGCTTTGTTCCATGGTGTGTATATAAAAATCCGTCCATATGTTGCAGATACTACTATTCCCCTAATGTGAACCTGGAAATAAGTTACGTTCTAAAGGTAGTATGACAACAAATACAAATTTTGCTTCTCCCAAAGCCTTAAAACACTGAAATTGAACTTGGTTTTAGAGAATATATACAAACATGCTTCTTTTTCGATTTACTCTAAAAAGGAAATGTAGATTCTAGTTGCAGGAAAAGAAAAAGAAAGTACGAGAATGTTTAACTTTCTTTCATTTTTTATTTGTTAAGTTAGCAAGAAAGTTGTGGGACCCACGTCTCTAAATTTCGCACTGTGAATAACTTTTCCTAAAAAACATGTCAATATGTCATGCAAAAAACACAAGATTTTGTAGGAATCTTGCATCTCCATTAATTTCCTCCTAATTAAACTACTACTTTCCAACTTTCTCTTAAATTTCTTTTACCAAATGAACGCATAAAGGAAAATACTTTTCATTTTCATTTACTTTCACTTCAATTTCTCGGGAATAGTTTTTCTACACTAGTTTTTTGACAACTAAGCCCTAAAGAATTTGTTGTTTGTGTTTTTCAGGGAGTGTTAGAGGATGTGGTTGGCAGAAAATTGGTGCATTTGTGAATCTTGGTTCATATTATCTTGTGGGAATTCCTTGTGCTGTACTATTCGCTTTTGTATTACATATTGGAGGAATGGTATGTTCCTTGCTATATCTCTTTGTTTGTCGTCTTCGCTTCATTCGACCTCGTTCATTTGCTGAGAATGGAAATATTCAACTTTCTTGTATTTTTCGTTTGTTCAGTTACAATTAAATTGTGAAACACACGTTGTGAACTTTCCCCTCACAATTAGTTTTGCTTCAAAACTTGTTTTGCAAAAAATAGAAGATTTTGCACTAATTTTGTTTTTTATCTCATTTTTCCTACATAGTTAAGGCTCCTTAATCTGAAAATCCTACAAATAAAAAATTTGTGAAATAAACATTTATAGAAATATTATTTTTTTTCGTTACCTTAGTTTACCATCAGTACTTTTCTCCGAAATTATTTTCTAATATGAAATTCTTGACAACTAAACAAAGCTTAAGTAAAGTAGTTGTTATGTTGCTATTCTTACAACTAAATAGAGCCTAAGTGTTTGTTGTTTTGTTATTCTTCTCAACGTAGGGACTGTGGCTCGGAATTATATGTGCCCTTTTCGTACAAGTTTTATCACTTCTTACCCTTACATTGCGCAATAACTGGGAGCAAGAAGTACTCTCTCTCTCTCTCTCTCTCTCTCTCTCTGCGTGTGTGTTGAAATTCATTGTCGTTGCCATTTCTCATTCCAAGTGTTATGTTTCTTGTTTAGGCAAAGAAGGCAACAGAACGAGTCCACGACACTACAATCCCTGTGGAGGCAGTACTATCATGAAACTAAAATCAGTTTACAGTACAACGAAGTAGCTTATGAGCTAACAGAATTTGTTGACAAACCTATTGCCATGACAAAATAATAATGATATATGCAGCTCTAATAAGTTGTACCTATGAAGCTGATTGCGTATTTATGATCCTCCAACATGAATTTTGATGAGGGCTACACGAGTTCCCGTTTTGATGTAGTTATGTAGTGCGGCACCGCACTACAGGATACCTTGTTACATTATTATTCTGCTTGTGTATCAGCATTGAGACTAGATAGTCAATAAAGCTGCAGATAATAACTAAACAAGTAACACCACCAATTTAAGCAATAATCGACGAAAAACAACTTCCCATCAGCAACTGCAGCGTAAAATAGTATCTACCCTTATAATGTTAACCTTTAGAAGTGGGGATTGGTGGATTACGATTTTACATAAGGCCATCTATCAAGACCAAGAATAGTATCAAAAGCTTTTGAGATGGTATCCGAACAAGCATCAACGGCCTAAGCAACTAGCACGAGGAGCTATGTCATGCTATACAATAACCAATGTGCTTGACAGTCCATGTTGGTGAAAGGCCCTTCTGTGTACTGCTGCTTGATTTGTTTCCTTAAACAGAAATTTACACTGGTTCAGCTTACCTGCCAAACATATTTCAATAAGCGTCTTAAAATAACGAAAATATTAACAGCAGGCAAATGTTCAACAGAAGACAAATGCCTAGATTTATTCTAACAAATAGTACATTTGATTGATGATACCTACGAAGCACCCGATATTCTAAGAAGGCAGTGTTGACGTTCCCACTAGTCAGACGGATGCCCATGCGGACATCTCCTAAAGCTTAACGGGTCTTGTTAGTTTTTTTTACAACTGACAGACATCAGATACTTGAGATGCAAACATGAAGTAACCACACCTATGTGAAATTCATGGAATAATTGCAATAAATAACTTGAAGCTAACTAGCATAGCCAAACAACGAAGGTACATGGACAAGCATCAAACACTTGACATGCATACACAAAGTCACCGATTATACCTACGTGAAATACATGAAAAGATTGCAATAAATAACTTGAAAACTAACGATTAAAATCCAAAGAACGAAGGTTTTGTACCTATAAATTCATCCTCATTTGGCTTTCTATGCGAAGGATTTCTAGAACCCAGAACTTCATTACTCGTAAAGAAATGCCTAATCCTGCAATCTTATGCACGAACAGAGTTATCCAAAATAATTTGTAGGACTTCAGAATCACTTATCCAACAGTACGATGAACAAATAAAACCACTCTTATTGTCTTAGTATAATAAGGGAATTTAATTTTTTTCACCCTCTTTAAAAGAGGGTGAACATTGCCCTCCCTCTTATTGGTTGAAATGGTGTCCACCAAAAAGTGATGCCAGCCTTACCAAAAAGTGTATTGCAAGGGTGAGACCAAGAATCTTTCAACCAATAAGAGAGGGGGTACTGTTCACCCTCATCGCACTCAGAATAAGGACATGTTTCACAGGAAAAGAAGCAAGACGTACATATTATCTTGAGTACATGTACAAAAGTTGTTTCATGTGTTGTGTCCTTGACATGTCATCATATTCTGAAAAGTATCTTGTCAAAATGTTCGTACAACGTCATATTCATGTCAGGTTTCAAAATCCGTGGTGAACAATTGAGTTGTCTTAAAGTTCCAACGCTAACGATACTCCTACCAGGTGATGCATAATTTAAGGGATGATGATTACACTAGCAGATAAAAACAATCATCACTTTCACTTCATAAACCACAAAGTGTCCCTATTCCTAGTTTCTACCCAGGTGAATCTAAATTCTAGGAACCATTTCATCCTCCATCAATTGGAAGGCGCACTGGAATTATAACACAGATCCCATTTGACATAAATTGTTCCCAAGGACACAGATATATCTGTTAAAACTCCGAAGCTAAGTGCATATAGTCTACGACTTGACATGCAAAGAAACGCAAGGATTCAAAATTCTACCTCCCATGCCAAATTATTTAAGACTTAGGAAAGAACATCAATAACTTTTCCCACTGCAACCGTTTTCCCTGCAAAAATTGGCCAAAGTAAAGTAAAATTAAATTAGCCCATGAAAAATATACTATTAAGGTAGAATATACTGATAAGATAAGGCCAATGACAATTCATCACCTTCAGTACGAAGAGTGAACCTTCCCAGTTGTGGAAATGCAGTGAACCGCTCAATGCATATGGTGTTATTCACCTGGAAAGGACATAAAAAATCATGAAGACAGGGCTCTGGAATTATAGAGTTCAACACAAAAGGGAGGAATGAACAAGCAAAAACATATACACTTTGTTCACTTCACATTTCCAAAAAAAATTTCAAAAAGATTCTTTCCCCATCTCTCAACTCTCCAATCATTAATCATATTTCTCTCTCTACTCATACCCCACTATTCAATCATTATTCTCATTTCTCTCTCTATCTCTCTCTAATTATTACACTTCTCTCTAATTATTACTTTTTCCAAAAACTCATCCAAACAATTTCTCAAAAATATTTCTCAAAATATTCTTCTCAAAACTCTCAACCAAACACAGTGATAGAAACTAGAGAACAATTCTAGTGACAACACCCAGCTACATTGAACTCGGCATGGGTATGGCACAGGGGTATGCATCTTATCTGTTGGACTCAAGCAATTATCATGTCTCATGTCAAAGACATCAGAACACTAAAAAAAATATTCCTATTGTTCAATGTATCCTTTTTATTTTTTTAAGCAATAATTACAGGCTAGGGTTCAGATTTGGATGAAAACTGATGAGACTGATCGAGCAGCAAGGGTGGGCCTTACATAGTTACGTGTATGAAAGCAAAGAACTTCCTCTCCCTGGTTGCTGTTCTTAAAGCCAAGATCGACTCTAGGGAGCCTACGCCATGACAGGAGATGCAGTGGTGGAGTATAAATATCTATGACGTGTGTGGTGATTGAACGTAGCAATGTGACGGTCAAGGTTGACGGCTTCCGCGATTCCGGAGGGAGTTCTTCGACGACAAAAATCACAAAACTAATGGATGACAGAACCTTCTGGTGATATTCGAGGAGGGCACAGATCAGAACTCCACAGCGAAAAGGATGGTTTTCTGTGGCAGCGGGTAGGTCAGTCTTGTCACTGGAGAAGCCGGGTAGATCCCAGTGATGGCGATGATGAACAGAGCTGATTTTTTTCCTGTTCTCAGGAACGAGACAGTATTATGAAGGCAACCATGGCATTTAACAAAAGAATGAACCGAGGTTGGTCTGATACCAAAAATGACGCACAACCAGAAGAGGAGTACAAAAAGAAGGGATTGAGAGGGAGGGCAACGTAAAGGGAAAGGAAACCGAATTAGTATTCAGTACATTCAAATCATCAAGTCAAACAAACATACTAGCTATGGCCTACACATGGGCAAAACAAACTCCTCTGATCTAAAAAGAATAAAAAGAAATAGAATCCTACCAAATGTAAACTTCTACAACAAATTATAAGAATCAAATCAAATTATATATTTTCAAATTCAAACATAAACTTTCACTGCCTGGAGTATCCAAAATTCTGTCTTTTTATTCGGCATAACTTCGTGGCATGGCAATTCCTCTTCAAAATCGTCGTTGTGATGGATTTCCTGGTAAAATCATCCAATGGATTAAGCAGTGCATTCTACAGCTATGTTTTTTAATTTTCACCAATGGTGTTCTTGAAGGTTTCTTTGCGGGGATACCATCCAATACCTTTTCCCAATGGTGAACTTGAAGGTTACTTTGAGGCAAGGGTATCCAATACCTGTTTTTGTCAGTGATGGAGGCTTCCGCAGTTTCGCTTCAGCATAAAACTGTCAAAGAGATTTCGAATACCATCCTAAATGTCAAGAGCTTAACTTTCCTCATTCATGTCCCTTCCTTGTGGGGCAGATCCTCAATCCTCTTCAACTTTTTGACTTAAGTGTCGTCTAGAGCTTAATTTGCAGAAGAGCTATATCTATTTTTGCTGGTGTTGATGCTGAGCAGAAGTCAGCTTTGCAATCTACCTCGGCCATCGCTGATGGGTTTCTACCTATCAAGTATCTGGGAGTGCCTTGATCACAACCAAACTCAAAGCTGAAGATTGTCAATTGTTGCTTGATAGGATTCTAAAATGAACTAAATCTAGGACCAACAAGCTGTTATCCTGTGGGGGTAGGGCTTATTTGATTTGCTCGGTCCTTTCGAGAACTCAACGTATTGGAGCTTCTTTTTTTGTTACCTCAAAAGTCCTCAAGGAGATGGACAGTCTAATGAGATCTTTCTTGTGGGCTCGCCCTGATTAAAAGTTAAAAATTTCGGGTGCTATAGTGAGATGGAGTTCTATTTGTACTATCAAAGATGAAGTCGGGGTGGGATTTAGGAGATTGACTGACCAGGAACAAAGCCTCTACATGAAGGCATTTGAGGAATAAACTCTCCACGGCTGCAGCTCTCCAACATAGTTTCAAGAGAAAGGGACGACCCATTTTTTCAACACTAGTCCCTGGGGATTGAGAGAGCGATAATAGAACTGAACGGGATGTCAGCTATCAGGTCCTGTATAAGTTACTTGGGAAGAAGTGCAAAAGTTGCAAAAATAGGCTTCTTTGTCCACAATGGTTTGCTCCTATTTTTTTGCTCCCCTACTGTGGCTATGGCTTTCTTTTGAGTTCGGGGTTTTTTTTTTTTTGTTGGCAGCCAGTGTTTTCGGCATTTTGTGGCTAAGCTGTTTTGTTTGGGGGGGGGGGGGGGGGGGGTTGTTTACTGTGTTTTAAGCGTTTCCTGTTTCTTCTGAGGCATGCCCTTAGCACCTCTATTGGGTTTTTATGTTCAATTAATTAATTTACCAACAAAAAAGAAGACACCAACCTGGATGCGACATATGACTACTGCACCATTCTTCACAAAGAGAATTTTCTTCTTCATAGGTTTCTTTGTCTTTGGATCCATCTGTTGCATCAGCTCAACAATCTCACATTCCTCCACAACAGCGTGAATGTGCAAGACAGCCTTGTAGCCAGCAGTAAAAATTGCCTGAAATTAAACCATTTGTTTAAGTGGAGGAAAATGACCACCATTTGTTTCCCATAGTCTGTCTCAACAGGTGAAATTAAAAAATGTTCATGTACATTGTCCAGCAACTCAAGGATCTGTAACTGAGCAACGAACTCGAATACTGCAGGAATTGGGTTTGCTGCACAAAAGAGAACACGTTGAGACCCCAAGGAAGCAGAGGATGTCTCTAAGTACAAGGAAAAAATTGAAAGAACAGAGATGGAACGAAAACTGAAAGGGAAATTGGGCCAGGAGTCCATGAAGTGATTTTTTCTACATTCTTTCTTTCTTTCTTTTTTGTGCTTGGCAAAAAGGTTGGGAGGGAGAGACTAGAGTTGCAAAACCCCTCGTGGAAGAGGGGCTCCCAACCACCATAGCACGTTCAGCAGGTACCACCCATTGAAGGAGTCAAGCTCCCTCGGGCATCCTTTCGGACTAACCCCGACCATGGGAAGGTAGTCCGTCACCACAGCCCCACCAAGGTGCAAGCTGGACAAATGGTGTCCAATACATAGCATCTGGTTCACTAGGACTACTACCCGCAAGGGGGATTCGAACTCGCGACCTTGTGCAACCACCTCCGGTGGTGATACTAAAAACATGCATCCTTTTTGTTATCATCTCTGCAATTCAGTGGCTTATGACTCAACGGCACAGCAATAGCCCTCCTTGAAAACACGCATTCCCTTTTTCTCTCCAATGAGACCTACTAATGAACTGCTGCTCTCTCAGTTTTTCTCTAGTGCAAAATGAAGAGCTCCTGCACTATCAACGGACGCAAGATCCAGGAGTAGACCGATGGGGGGTGCACCTGAGTTGAAAATTAGAACCACAATTCTACAAATATCTAGACAGACCAAAATACAATAAGCACCAAAATGACACCATTCTATTCCCTGTCTCCAACCTACATCTACTGAATGGAATCAAAATCCATCATTTATGGAGGACAATAGTAAATTATCTAGGAGGGTAACGATGATTTCCTATTTATATCTAGGGCTACTAGCGTGGTTATCAAAAACATCGGGCAAAGCACTACATCCATCCCTGCTCTCAACCCCAGAACCCAAATCTCTGCACGCATCGCATTCTCACATAATCATAACAGTACCCTTTCCCGGGTCCACGCATTCCATTTCCGCAATTTGATCCACTTACATTAGCACGA
Source organism: Vaccinium darrowii (assembly GCA_020921065.1). Lineage (NCBI taxonomy): Eukaryota > Viridiplantae > Streptophyta > Magnoliopsida > Ericales > Ericaceae > Vaccinium > Vaccinium darrowii. The sequence goes on along the minus strand of CM037153.1, from coordinate 35,056,623 downwards.
AAACAAGTTCCATTTTCACAGTTTGGTGAAATAGAACAATTCAGTGTATCAATTAGTGGCCTCCTTCTAATTGACATTGGATGTTGTAGTGCGCAAGGATATGAGTCTAAGTGAACAAGTAGCCTTGACAGAGCTCAATGGAAAAAAGAATTCATGTAGCCAGCCCCAATTGATTGGGACATAAAGCTCGGTTTGGTTTGGTTTGGTTTGGTTATCTACTCACGTCAAATGCCGCTTTATCCAGTTCAACACCTTACAAACCTTTTCCTTTAACAGATGATATATTTTCCAAACGAGAGCAAAGTCCAAAAACATTATACCAACATCCCTCTTGCAAGAAGTGTTTTAAATGGCTCATGGTGCACCGAGGTGCAATGGTCCCCTGGAGTCATAATGCACGGCGCACAGCGCGTACCATATCAAAGAGAGGCGCACTTTACTATATCAAGTAGAACTCTAATATAGGCATAACTTTCAACACAAGCAAACACTTTTAATACTTTTAAATGTCATAAAACATAACCATTTCAATGTTTAAACCACCAAATGCTAAGCAAAACATATCATCTATAAAAAGCTAACATATAGACGTTTAGCTAACATACAAAGGAGACGTAAGAAAAAAAAATTACAGATAAAAGAAAGGACAAACAGAGACAAAGGAGAAGAAGAAAAAGGAACAGAAACAGAGCAAAAGAAGAAGAGGAGATCGATCGACTTCAGACTTGAAAACACTTGCTGCTGGCTGCTGCTAATGGATCGATAGAGAGATAGAGGTCGTCTGATTTCTAGGGTTAGATTCAAGGAAATTATCTACATTGCCGACCTTTATGCATCATAAATGAATGTTTGAGATTGATTGTATCATAATCTAATAAAAAGTAGCTAAAATATTCCTAAGGCTCGCATTACAGCGCCTCGCCTTGTGTCGCGCGCCATGGCGCCATACCTGCACTTTTGTGACATGCACCTTGCCACGACCCCCCATGGCGCAAAAGGTGCGTCTCACCTTGCCTCGCCACGGGCGCTATAGCGCCGTGCACTGCTTGCAAGTATATCAGAATACGTGCAAGTAGAGTCATAACCCTGTGGTAGGTACCCTGCAACTCCCATGATTTGACTGGGGTTCAAACCTCACTAGCTACAAGTAAAACTACTGACTTTCACCGAGAAAAAAAGAATATCAGAATACGTGATTGTTTAAAATTGCAACACTGACATACAGTTTAAAACCCATGCATGATCAAACCACAAGAATCAGACCTTGTACACATAAAATAAAATAACAATAACAATAAAAAATGCTGACACCGTCTGAACTCTGAAGAAACTTACCAACACTGCACAAAACAAAACCTGATAATATGTCATCTTCTTCAATCCCAGATAATCTAACCCTCAGATTCTCACCAGGTCCAGCAGTTCTAACTTTATCTTCATCACAGTATATGGCCACAGCTTTCACTTGGGCCTGCAGATAAATGAGTAAGCCCTCCAATCTTATCAAAAAATAACCAATAATTCAAAACACACACTAGAAGTTGGAGGGGGATGGTTTGGAGGAAGCACCCTATTTGGCATGACCAACAAGCTATCACCCTCGCGCACACTGCCAGATTCGACTTTGCCCATAACAACAGTTCCCAAGTCCTTAAATTTGTCAATAATAGGCAACCTGCAAATTCAAATTCCAACTATCGCATAAAGAGACCAGATAAACAAATAAACTAACCATTCCAGCAACATAGGAACTCCAAAACCACCCATTATCATTTCTAGTTACGAAATGCTCTCAAAAAGATACCCAAAAAAAAAACCAGCCAATGGAAAACCGAATGCAGAAAAGGTTTTCAGACTACTTAATACGCTAAAGAATTTTCATTGAAATCACCCCAATCACCTAAAAAAAGGAAGGGAAAAACACTCCATTTGAAACATTAATAAAAACTGCCATTCATATTTTCGTATAAGAAAGAAAGAATAATTAACCTAAAGGAACTGGCACACTGTGGATGTGATATTAGCACAAAGGAAGAAAGTCCATAGTACCTTAATGGACCTTTAGGGTCACGCTCGGGCACTTCAACAGCATCAAGAGCTTCCAAAAGACATGGACCATTCCACCATGGACAAATATTTTTTTCCACTCGTGTTTTCATATTTGAACCAACAAGCCCAGATAAGGGAAGAAACTGAACATCTGCAAGTTGAAATAACCGAAATATGAACCAATGCGAACTAGATTTGACTTGTAACATTGTTGCTTTAAAGTTGGAAATTGTCAGGGTAAGTGACTGATGATAACAAGAACTACAATTTTTGCAATATAGTTAAACTGTAAAACAATTGCTCATGATTTAGACCAAAACTTAAGTACTTTCAAGTGGAAATTTAAATAAAATGACTAAACATGAATGTTGTATTTTTAGAATCTCACGGGAAGAATTTTGTAGAAATTGGATTTTTTATGATAGTAAGATAGGAGGACTCATTCGCCCTTAAGATGGTAAGTGGGGCGTACTTGTTTCTTCCCTTTTTCCTCCCGCATCCTATGTTTGGCGCCTCTTCCTTTTTTTATCCCCTATCCTCAAGTCCCCATACCCTGACAAGATGCCACCTACTTCAGACTATGGTGATGACACATTAGACCCTTTTTTGGTATGCACAATAGACCTTACCATTCTAGGGGGGAAGCGTGGGCATTAGAAGATACTTCTAGAGAAAGGGACATTTTTGTATGGCATGGCACACATCAGTTTGGTTAGGATACACATCTACAATCTTACTTGTCAAGTACAGTAATTGCACCTGTTCAAAAACAAAAAGTACAGTAATTGCATAAGAAGTTCCTTGACAAAATGTAATATGCCGCATTCATAATAGAATTTCTGCCATCCTCTACCAGTCGGTGACGCTAGCTTCGTGTTGTCAAGTGTTTGACATACCGTTGCCGATAGAGGAAAGGTTTCTATGTCCATAAGTGCTGACAGAGTATATGGGTAGAAGTTGCATTTCTCAGGTAATTGGTATCTGCCAATCATCCTTGCACACTAATGTCAAAAAGTTCATCCATGTTAACAATGTAAACTTTCGGTTGAGTCCAGTTTCAAATAATATATAGCTTTAGATGGCTGTAGATTTATGTGATTCATCAAGATTAGATTGCGACTTGGCGTTACAATATTTAGAAGTACAAACTTCATATAAGAGCTATATAAGCTGTAAGATTTAAAAATAAAAATAATAATAATAATTAAAAAATAAATAAATAATAATAATAATAATAATAACCCACAGATACATGACATTTTAAGGGGAAAATCATCTTGCGGGAACTGTAAAAGCCAAACGGTCCCACGTCCTTTGAACTTGAGAGTAATTAATCACTACACAAGTGTATTACGGCGAAAAACATGTTATATAGTCAGTTGAGCTAAAAACCTTCAAGATCACAAACTTCGCTATCAAGGCTGTAGTAGGCACCCAAACCTATATATGTTGAAGCCATGGGAAAGAATAATTTCCTTGAACTGGATGAGAATCTAGCTTTACAGGTTTTTTTGGAAGCTATGCTGCATCCTGCTTCTCTCATATTTCATGATAGAAACTGAAATGACCCGCCCCAACTGACCTGCTAATTCTTTTTTTGGATAATTACCTGCTAACTCTTAGCCTAACCACGTGACTCAAATGATTAACCTCAAGTTATACAATAGCTGCTCGAAATCGTTTATATTTAAATTTCAATTTTCCCATCCCATCAGTGTGGGACTGGGGCTTTACAGTAGCTACAAGCTCTGATACCACCTGTAACCACCCGCCCCAGTGGATCTACTAACTTTTAGTCTAACCACGTAGCTCAAAAGGTTAACCTAAAGTTATACAGTAGCTTTAATTTCTTTACAATTGCCCGATGTGGGTCTTCAACTTCTTAATGGGGTCTCACAATCTCCCCCACTTAAGATCGCAATGTCCTTGTTGTGCTCCGTGGTCCAACAACTTCCACCCACCAAGCAATATGAGACAAGTACCCGCTTAAGCACGTTAAGCTCCTTGAGCTCGTCTCATGTGGGTCCTGCACAAGCATGAAAAGCACCTCAAGCTCCTCTCTTGTCGGGCCCACCCAAGCACGTCTTCTCGCGGAACCCACCTCACACTTCCGGTTGGTGCAAGCTCTGATACCACCAATGACGATCCGCCCAGCTGACCTGCTAACCCTTAGTCTAACCACGTGACTCAAAATGTTAACCTCAAGTTATACAGTAGTTGGCCGTATTTTATTATATATTACATCAATTTCTTTACAATTGCCTGATGTGGGCCTTCAACTTCTTAATGGGGTCTCACAATATTCCTGTAACGACCCGCCCCAACTGACCTGCTAACTCTTAGCCTAACCACGTGACTCAAAAGGTTAACCTCAAGTTATATAGTAGCTCGTCGGAGTCCCTTATATTCTATTTCATTTTCCTATGAATTCCCAATGTGGGACATGAGATTGGGATATCACAATCTCCCCAACTTGTTATGTCCTCATTGCATTGGCCCAACAACCTTCCCCTGGTGGCCATGGTGTAGCACTTAGTTTTGTATAGCACTTTGCTCCAACTCCAGGATTCAAGAGGTGGCTCGTACAGATACTAAAGGTGGCCTCCACCATGCGGACTGAGGTTATGTGGACCGAGGTTGTGCTCTGAGACCACCTGTAATGACCCGTGCCAGTTGACCTACTACCTCTTAGCCTAATCACGTGGCTCAAAAGGTTAACCTCAAGTTATACAGTAAACGCTCAAAATCATTTATATTTAAATTTCAATTTTCCCATCCCACCGATGTGGGACTAGGGCCTTACAAACCACCTTCCTTTTTACATCAAACTGACCCTCTCTGAGTGCTTCTCTCATGGGTCTATTTTGCCATGTTTTCTTTCACCTGTTTGTAAGTTCTGTTTTCCTTTTTTTTAAATTTCTAAAATCCAGACAGTCGTATTAAGATAATAAGATGCGAATTGGAGAAAGTACTAGTAATAGAATACATGGCATTCACCTTTCTTCACATTGTACCCTGAAGATCTTAGGAATGGTGTCATCTTCGATTCAATTTCATCATACCTGGGAAAGAACACAGTTATTACATTAAAAGCAAATTAACAACAAAACTAAATCCAATCTGCATAGATTATAGATATACGCAGAAGTCTAACGAAGTACCTCTCTTTTGACCATTTTACAGTAGGATCATCCATCTTATTAACAACAACTAACAGCTTAGAGACACCCAAAGTCTTAGCAAGTTGGACATGTTCACGAGTTTGTCCACCTCTTTCAAATCCAGTTTCAAATTCTCCTTTTCGAGCAGATATCACCTAATTTGTGTACATATATATAAACAAAAGAGAGAAATAGAGATTTAAGAAAGCAAACTCAACATTAAGCCTCTAGAATTATTAAGAAAGAATGTCCAACTCACTAGTACACCTATATCAGCTTGAGATGCCCCACTGATCATATTTGGTACATAACTTTTGTGACCCTGAAAAATCAACAAAGAGGAAACTGAACATGCCAAGTGCATCATGAAAAATGAAGACCGAACATAAACATAGTTTGAGTTTCTGATATATATCGTGCACGTAAAAAATGTACTCCCTCCATCCCATATAGTTTGTCTTTTTAAGAAATATATATATGTGTGTGTGTGTGCACAGAAGTGCTTTATTTTTATTTGAAAAATGGGATGAGTCTTGTTAAAGCATCCAACTCAAAACCAATTGGCAATGAGTGGAGAGACCATCCAGGCTCATATACTAGTTTTGGAGGTATTAATTAATCAATGTGGGACAAGCTCTAACACTCCCCCACGCATGCGACCCCCGACCTGCACGTGGAGAGATAAACAACAGATCCTCAACATTGGGATCATAACGAAACATGGTGCACTTATGGCACAAACAACGGGGAAATAACCAAGAGAGTCTTGTCCAAAATCCTCCGAAACACTAGCTCTGGTACCCGTACCATATTAAATTGTTAACCACCAACTCATCTAAAAGCTTAAGCTATTAGAGAGAGGGGTAACTTTATTATTTATATACTCAAACACGCCCTCTCACGTGTAGCCAAGGTCTCCTCCAAAGCGGACTAAACAAACGCAAATATTTAATAAATGGGTAGGCGGTGACTGGTGAGGTTCGAACACGGGATCTATTGCCTACTCTAATACCATATTAAAGCATCCAACTCAAAACCAATTGGCAATGAGTGGAGAGACCGTCTAGGCTCATATACTAGTTTTGGAGGTATTAATTAATCAATGTGGGACAAGCTCTAACAAGTCTCAAAAAAAGGACGAGATACGGGACGGATGGAGTATTGGCTTTTACTTAGATCATGAATCTTTTCCTGTTTCTTTGGAAAGTATATTCAATTCGAACATAGGTATGGTATTACCAAATTTCACAGACTGCCAAACGTACTTGTGCAAGCCCAGTCAAATTCTGATCATCCAAAACATGAAAGAAACTAGCTAGCAGAATTCATACGGCAAGTAATGCATACGATAACACCAATATTGACCAAACAAATCCACGTTTCCATATGATACATAGTCTATTAGCTTTTACCTTCACATTCAACCAACTTCATGAGTAACTTAAAAAAAAAAAAAAGTTGTGCTTCAATTGTTAAGAGGCAAAACAAAATACCACGTATATTTTTCACATAGCAGGCAGCAATTTACCGGTGCATCCAGGATTGTAAATCTTGTCGTTTCTGTTTCAAACTGTGCTCTTCCAACCTCAACTGTTATCCCCTAAGTAAGTTTAGGCATTAAACCTTGGAAATATAAGAAAGCATAAATTACTGAAAAAAATGAGTAACTTTATAACTGCCAAACTAGCAGTACGTAAAGAATATAATAGCAAATGCTCCAACCTCACCAATACAATCCTAGAAACAAAAGATAGATACCTTAACCCTCTCCTCTTCATTTGTGTCCATAATATATGCCATATACCTAGCAAGTAGAGGATAGAGTTGATCAAAAGGGGCAGTTAAATAAAGCAAAGGACCAGCCATGCCAAAGCAATCAGATATTCAAAGCTTCCAACATGTTCTAAAGAATGATAATCATATCCCATGACTTCCATCAAATAACTAAAGTAAATAAGCAACTAAAACTCAAACAAGACTATGGTCAACAACAAGGGCCCATGATTTATTCAGCACTCGAAATTAAGCGATTTAGGAGTTAAATAACTAACCATCAGGTACTTTCCCGCAAAAAGTAAACTAGAATAAACACCAAGCGTCCGGGGGGAAAAAATGTAGTTATGCAAGAGAAAGGAAAACCAGTGGACGATTAGTAAAGTTCCATAACATTTTCAAACTTAATGGATAGAAAAACAAGTGCAAGAGGTAAATCAGGATAGCAAAGGTAAATCAAAAAAGAGCATAAAAAACAAGAGGGATAAAAACAAGGACCACGTTGAATTCTCACTGAAACAAATAGAGTTGATATTCCTTCTTTTTTTTTACCACCATCAATGGGGCCAGATATTCCTGCACTACACAATGATGACAAATATGGACAACACTGACGATGATGGAATTTGGTTTATAAAAACTTTAGAACATCCCATGATATATTGACTCGAGGGAATGAATTGATATCCTCTCATAATACTACACCAGCAGTTAATCACCCATATTGGTAACTACTATCCGCTATTCTGTTACTCGCTCCGTCCCAATTTATTATTGGTCCTTTTTGGGGATCCCAACTTATTAGGGCAACATCATCATTACACTTGCCATTTTCTTTTTTTCTTCTCTCATTTTACCCTTCAAAACATCATCATTGCATGTACTTAGTTTCAGTGTTCCACAAGTCGGGCTAGTCGGTGCCTCACCGAAGCGATTAGTAGTTGGTTGGTTAGTCGTCCTACGAAAAAGTCGGAATCTAGTCGGTGAGTAGTTGTCAAGTCAAAAAACGTAGACAAGTCGGAAAAAGTCGGATGAAGTAAAAAAAAAAAGGATCAAGTCGGGGTAACACAAAATTTGTGAATTTTAGGGGGGGCATAGTGTAATTTCGTGATAGGTAAATACTAACCTAAATCCCCTTTCTTCAATTGTCTCTTCTCACTGCCTCAGGTTATCTGCTCGTCTCTCTTCTCTGTTCGTCTCTCGCTCTCCCTTTTCTTCGACTGATCGAAGATCTTCTCTTCCCCCCCCCCCCCCCCCCCCCCCCCCCCTCTCTCTCTCGTCGATTATTACTGTGTTTTTAACTTTGTATCTGTTTTTTTTTTTTTTTTGATATATTTGCTTGTTGTAGGGTGTCTGATTCACAAAAAAGAGGGCAAGATGATAAATTAAAAAAAAAAAGGATTGAAAAACAGTGTTAAAAAAAAAAACTTAACTATTTTGTTTTACTTAGTTTCCATGGTTTTTTTGAAGATTTGTGCTCCTTATGGTATTCTACTTACTCCAAAATTTGGGAAGGAGGCAAGAGAATATATATTCTTTATTTCAAAAAGGGAAAATCCGACTAGCTAAATCTCGGATTAGTCCCCGATTAATCCCCTAGTCGCTAGTCAGTACCTGATTGACCTGGGACCGACTAGCGTCTTTTAGACATTGCTTAGTTTCAAAAGTAAGGGTAAAATGTAAACTCACCACTTTTTACCTATTACTTTGAAATTGGGACAATAATTTTAGGACAAAAAAAGTGAATTGAAACAAAAAATTGGGGACAGAGGGAGTAGTTCCATGGGCTACAAAGTTCTACCCATGGAACAAAGCAGAACTAATGGCTCATCCAAATATTATCTTAATCAGAGAGCAGGTTCAGACAGACAAGGCACTTAACAGTATTAGTTCTATAAGAGCGGTGGCAAAACAAGTACTTCAACGACAGTCAAATACCCAAAATAAAGGTCAATTAGCCATCCACTCAACCTGGAGTTTATACTCCAACAGTAGCCCATAAATTTTTTAAGCACATCGATGGTCGGTTCTAGAGGTGCAAGTAAAATCTTCACTCAATGCAATAATCTCATCCCAGATCTTCATTCCATGACCATTTAAACCGATTAGGATCTCAATGCGATTAGAACTTGGCAATGTTATTTGCATTTGGTGTCCGAATTAGGGCACCTTTCTCAATTTGAACGTGTCAATATTAACATTACAGATTAGCCCCTTTCTTTCAATTCTGTTGCCTGTTGGTGATTACATGTGGTTCTCCCCCCACCCCTGCCCAAAACCTGCACTGCCACCAGTATTCTCATAGCTGACTTCTTAAAATAATAATTTCTCAGCCAAAATATAATAATGGCTCAATTGCCATTGCCTATGTAATCTAAAAAAGTAAACTCTTCGCTCCTTCAAAAGATCATTCTCAACAGGACAAGAAAATCAGATATTTTGATCTTTCAAAGTTTGTAGCCAAATGTCCACGTAATAATTTCAAATTGTCCACATCTTCATATATCATTGTAGCTCTAATTAGGTGCAACAACAAAAGTCCATTCTCCAAGCATAAGATTGAGGCCCTAAAATTTTGGACAAAGAAGCACGGATACAGATACTGATACGGGACAAGGATACGACACATATACGTGAACACTTTATTTTTCCAAAAACTATGACACCGACACGTTGAGGAATAAGCTAAGTACAAGAATGAATAAATATTTATACTTATATTATTTTCATAAAAAAATTAATATATAATATAAAATATTATTTCTTCCAATTAATTATAAAAGCACCAGAAATCAAACACTATACTAGCATTTGAACAAAATGGGATACTTTTAGTTTGATATCGTACTTGCAAATTGCCATTTTTCACAATACCTAATATTGTTCAATCTGTTAGGGACCTTAGGGGTATTTACTAATGTACAAGCATAAACAAAAATGAGCATTTGTCCCTCCTCTCCACCATGGGAAATTGCTGGTTCAGCCCTGAGTCCCTGACAATCTGGTAAAAGATTTCGTGGAAAGTAAAATGATAACTGTTGTCATCATAGGAGATCTGTAGTAACTTTCTCCACAAGCAAGTAAATTTGGTTGCTGGTCATGAATGATGTAAAAGAAAAGGAACAAAAAAAATCTGGGAGGAGAAACTTTAGTTAGGTATCCACTAATTATAAGACCAACATATTCTGGAGTAAGGTCTAAAACATTTTTAATTTAGCAATAACCAACATATATATAACCTCAAATAGCATCCACATGCTTAGAGAAAATTTCATTAGAAAAAGAAAACATTATCTTCCACTTGAGTGAACGATGAACAAATTACAAACAAATGACTCCATGAGCAGCTACCCAGTTATAAGACTATTTAGCATAAGAAAATAGCATGCTACATGTTCTGCCATAATAGTGAGTACTAAAATAGAGAAAATTTTCCGACCAACGTCAATTGAAAAGCAACAGAAGGTCTCACCAGCTTTCTCGACTTTTATCCTTCGCTTCTTTCTCATATTTTTGGATTGTACGGTCATCGACCTGACCACTAAGGAAGAGTATCTGCCCTCCAATAGTTGACTTACCTGCATCTGCAACTCAGATGACGTGCACAAGCGTGAGAAACCAAGAAGAAATCAACCGGGGGAACAAAACATCAAACAGACATTTAGATTAAGATACCAAAATAACAAGTGCAATCCCAGTCAAATCAAATTCACTGAGTCTATTTCTCTTGAAAATGTGCCAATGTCTGCAAATATATTACATAAATGAAGCTATAAATAAAGGTGTATGGTTTCCGTTAGCAATTCTGTACCCTTTACATGGCAACAGTGGCAATGACAAGCAGACAGGCATGAATGAGAACCAAGAACACAAATAAACCATGACCAACGTAACAATAAGGGAAGGGGGGGAAAAGAAGCATAGCAGTCACGCATGAGTGCGTAACGTATGAGCATAAGTAAACTACGATGAAATCAATGGTTGACAGCCAAAAATCTTTGTTGGGAAGCAACATAAATTATGACTACATCACCAACTGTGGTCAACCTACCAACATGACCAATAAATACAACATTCAAGTGCCGCTTCCTGATATCCTCCATCTTATCTTCAATCCCTTCTGACGGAGTCATATCCTTATCTTTAACTGAAAACCAAGTACAAAAAGGTAACCATACAAAATTAGTTGTAGTAGACATAATAAGGCACCCGTGGGGGTGGTGGGGATGTCGATGGGAGGGTGTAAGTGCGTGTGTGTGAGTGTGTGTGTGTTTTTTTTTTTTTTTTTTTTTTTTTTTTTTTTTTTGGGGGGGGGGGGGGGGCGGAGTTTTGACCATCTGAGTTGTGTTTTGGCTCCGTTGTCACTGGCTTTGAGGTTGCATTGACCTCATCCTTCGAATCTGAAACCAACCACATGATAGCCACATTTTCACCAGTTTACATAAAAAAATCATAAGATAAATGAAATCACTATAGGCACAATCTTACCTTCTGTTGAGACATCTAGGAGGCAATTGGTTTTTCTCCTTTTTTTATTTTGATTCTTGCTATATTTTTTTATTGTTTTTTTGGGTGCGGGTGCTGTGAAGAGGCCCTAAAAAATTCATGTACCAAACTTGGGAACTTAGTTGCAATGTTGCATAAATGCATATAGCAATTAATGCAACATGGAATCTTTAAATTGCATAGTTTTCACACTTGAACTAGCTGAATTCTCCATTCCCGAGTTACGGCTTAAATATGAGCACTAAGAATCTGGCCAAGCCTACAAAAAGCAAGACCTTATGTCGATCTTTACTAAGAGTAGAACTTGCCAACTCGGTAAAGTCTGATGAATAGCACAGGTTAAAGAAGCACTGTCCTACAAGAGCCATCAATGGTATAGGCAGCAATGAAAATAAGTTTCTGGCATGGTTTGCAGTTGGTTTTACTGGCTAGAAGGTTGGCAAACATGACCATTTCCGGGGAGCAATTACTAGAGAGGGTGGGTTCAATAGGGTAAAAAAGGATGGGTTTAACTTTCGAGATTGTAATGGGGTGCCACACTTGTCCTACTGCATTGAGCATTGAGTTTGGTTGGCTAGGGGAATCTTGAGCAACATGAATGTAATTGAACAGGACACGGAGTATTGCAGAAATATGCAAGGTAAAGTTATATACATTTAACCTGAATTAAAAAGCACCAAAATCTTTTTCAATCTTGATAAACAACAGATCCCATAGCTTCAACTTAAACGCTTACATTCTGTTTTCCAAAATGTAGATAATCCAGATATCTAAATCACATATTTTGAATCTGGGAGGTATTTCAATGCCAATTTCCACCAGCATTAAAGGCAGAAGCTTTTAAAGCTTCATGAGAACTGAGAAGCGTCATATTATGGGCTTGCTGGAGAACTAGAGAGGGTGTTTGAGCAGATGCTGTTTAAATCAGGCGATTTTCAGGTTAATTCATCAGTCGAGCTATCTGAGGGCAACGGGAAAGGCTAAAATTTTGGCACCTGAATGCAGCTTCTAAGGAGTGTGTTTGAGTGGTGTTGATCAGCAGATCATAGAAAGGATTATCAGTAAATGTCACTAAACAACGCCAGCCCAACAGGGCCAACACTGTATGCGCAAGCAAGATCGTTTAACCGGGAGCATATCTACAAAGGATCGGGGGAGAATTTTTTCCGTAACTGAACTCAGTACTTAAAACTGCATGGGTTAAGTAGAATTAAATTAGGTTATCCGATATATTATCATCTAATAGTTTAAATGCCTCTCAGAAGTAAGGACTTCTTACCCAATGCCGACTGAATTTTCACATGGTTATATGTAGCAGAGATGAGAACCTCTATGACCCAATCGATGCTATGACCGTTCTTAGATAGCTTGATATACATTGTCGGGCCCATTTCTTAACAGCTTAAGCTTTTGGGACTAATAGTAACTTAGTATGGTATGAGAGCTCCGGTTGGGAGAGGTCTTGGGTTAAAGTCTCTCTGTTTACATTTGTTCATTGTTTGCATTCTGCTTCTCCCCTTCTAATTTTGTTTTGCTCTGTCTATGAAGATTTGCATCTCCACTTGCAAGAGAAGGTCGCAAGTGAGGGAAGGTGTTAGGTAGTATTACGGCCCACTTCCTAGCAACTTAAGCTTTTGGGACTTGTGGTAACATAACAGCCGCAACCGAAGCCACAACCACCACAAGTCCACCACCACCCACCATCACACTATCACCACCACGACTCATCTAACAAAACCTCAACACCTCTACATTTATGCCACCACGGCCCATCGACCCGTTAGACCCCTACTCCATCACTAATATGCAATAACCACCACCTCCATTCTTTCATTGTCGCCACCACAACCGCCAACAGCACCATGTCACCACTACAACCAATCACCACAGCTCTGCCACCCCCACCAACACATTCCAGACCAGACCACGACCTCTGCCTCGGCATGGTTTTGAGTGGGCAACGCACACGCACTTTGTGAGTCAATTTCTCATTCCGATCTTAATGGATTTTGCTTAGGGGTACACAAACCCATTCGGATCCACCACAAATTGCATATGGGGCCCACTCTATTTTAGACTCAAAGATGCCTAAAAATCTAGTAAAAATCCATTTTCTCAAACAAACTTTTGAGTTCATAATCAAATATGAAATGTCCAAATATTAAGGACAGGGAAGTCTAATGCCAGACCACATGCACTACAGCACTATTAGTACATGGCCGAAGACAATATAAGACTCTCAAGGATTGCCATTTTTTCACGATACCCGTTGAGCTTAAACCAGAAGAGGAAAGAAAGGAAGGTTTAAGAAGTCTCAAATGCAATTATAGCAATGGCAATGTGAGATCTTTGCCTAATTTGCATAGATCATGAAGAAAAGGAAATGGCTACAATACACACCCCTTGTTTGGGTGTACCATATGCACCTATTGTATGGTCCAGATTGTGCCACCTCATCGGCAATCGTAATATTTTTTAGTTTTTCGTAACTTTCCAGCTATATGATTTCGTAACATTTTGGTATGTCTCGTAACTTTTATTAAAAAAAATCATAACTTCTACAAAAAAATTCGTAACTTTTATAAAAAATTCGTAACTTTTACAAAAAAAATCGTAACTTTTAAAGGGGTGTGTATCATACACACCCAAATAAGGGGTGTGTATTGTAGCCTTTTCCTGAAGAAAAACATGTACAAAGACCTCCACGACGACAAATAAGCAATGCTTGATCGGGAAAAAAAAAAAAGGGTGCACTGTCGTTCAAAAATTATTAGGAACATCAACGTAAAGTTCAATAGCAATCAAACAGCTGAACAATATAGTGATTCTAACTCTAAATTCTTTGTCTTACCAGGTTTCTGAACTTCTGGAGGCTTCACATCCTCCACAGAAGCCATCATGCCATTTTCTTCTGCTAGATTCAATCAAGCATTCACACCGTCATCGTCAAAAACAGCAAATTGAAAGAAAACCCATCATGATAACATAAGTATTTTTTTTTTTTTTAATCACAGCAGTAGAAGTACAAGAAGTTCAAATTTTTCCCGAATCAACAAACTCGATCATTCAAAGCTACAGAATTGTCAACAGTAAGAACCACAAACGCAACAGCAACAAAATATAAAATTTGTACCCGATGAATCAAGCTGCAGTGCCCGGATGTCTTCTTCGATATCTGGCAAAATTGAAAGGAAAAAGAAAAAAAAAAAAAAAACAGTTGAGATACGTAATTTAAACCATACAACTTCAAAAGTTCAGCCTTGGTCACAGCACTAGTTATGCTTGTAGATGAAGTAGCATTTTGTTTCAGTGCCTTCGACTCCCAGCATTTCTCGATAATCAAAATTTCCTCCAATTTAATTCCGAAAATACTTGAGAGAGAGAGAGAGAGAGAGAGAGAGAGAGAGAGAGACGTACCCATGGAGAGAATGTCTCTGAGATTTTGCAAGCAGGAGGGGTTTGTTAGCGTTGGAATAACAAATATCCTGTGCTTTTTATACGATTCGGTTAGACGAGGATAATTTTTTCCTCATTTGCCTTTTTTGTCCCAATGTATCAGGGTAGTGTCATTTTAGTCCCTAACATACGGATTGTAGACATTTAGTCACTATAATTTGAAATTTGAGTTTAATAGGTCCTACGATGACGTTTGCTTTGTCCGTTATATACAAGGACATTTTAGGAATTTTACAGTATATAAATCTTCCAATAATAACTAATTTAGTATCTTTTTTGTTTCCACTTTACTAAAGAGTGTCTCGTTTTAGTCCCTCGAATACAAATTGCAAACATTTTTAGTCTTTTAATTTTGGAATTTGAGTTTAGTGGGTCTAAACTCAAACAAAGTTGGCTTGTTTGTCAAATGCAGGGGCATCATAAAGTGTGTGTCGCAAATCAATGGAGCATTTTAATTGAGAAGGGAAATTGAAGAGCAATTGTGAGAAAAGTAAAATTTGTGTTTAAAATTTCCCTAAGGAAAATAGTAAATTTTCTATTCCTTTCCTTTTTTCCTAAGTTTCAAACGGGGTCTCGAAGAAGTGGATAAGACCATTAAGGATCCTCCAACCCCACTATGGGAATTGTTAGCAACAATAACTATGCTACAACCATAGCCAATTTACACACCCAATTGCACACCCCCCGGTATGTTTTGTTCTAGACTTATAGCACGTTAAATCCCATTTTCGTAGCTTCATTGCCTATTTTCATAATGGTAATTCTATAAAGCCTCATTTTTCAGAAATGTTATTTAAATCGCGCGACATAAAAAGATTCATTTAAATAAATGATTTATCTTATTAGCAGCAGAATACAAGTAACATGAAAAGAAAATTTGTTTGGTACAGCAAAATATGATACTTGACGCTATTTTAAATTACGTTTACCCAATACAAAAGTAAAATGGGTAACAGAGCCTACTATTATAGGTTTAGGTCTCAGTCTCAATCTCCAACTGATTCTGAATTTGCAACTGGTTTCTCGTTCTGATAGTTCGGCTTACCATATCCTTCTTCGGTAACTGGCATGAAATTTTAGGACACACAACACCATGAATTTTGACACTCGGTAGCTAACTCCTACTCACTAACCTTAATATTACAAATGATCAACAGTTCATATAAAGGAGTGCATAAATAAATAACAAGCATCTGATTTTTTATTTACTCCCTACATCATAAAATGAACGTCTAAAATTACTATTCACACCTCTCAAAGAATTATTTATACAGTAATACATTTTTATGTTTTTAAAAGCTTTGTTTAATAAAACTGAACAAAATATATCAAACAATATCCATATTGCACATATAATTCATCATAAAGTGAAAGATATATATGATTTTTCAAAATGCGTGAATAATAGTTTTTAGACACACATTTTGGGATGTGAGTTCCTATATCCCGAGTTATTTTCTTCCATTATTACTTTTTTGGTTTCATTTCAAAACGTAACATTGGGCCCCTACTAGCACCTATGTCGACAATCAAGTCCCCGTTACCACCCTTTCAAACAATGGGCCCTGTTACACTCATTTCAACACCTAGGCCCCTATTAGCACCCTTTAATACACTAGCCCTATTAGCACCCATATCATAGTAATTGGACCCCTGTAACACCTTTTATGACATCGGGTACCTGTTAGCACCCATGTCACATTGCGCCCTTGTTAGCACTCATTTCATAGTAATCGGGCCCTTATTAGCGCCAATGTGAGAGATTGGGCCCCTATTAGCACCCACGTCATAGTTTTAAAGCCTCTGTTAGCATCCTTTAAGACATTGGGCCCCTGTTAGCTCCCATGTCACACTATTTGGACCCTGTTACCACCTTTTTAGACACTAGGCCCTGTTAGCACTCATGTCACAAACACCGTCTTCACGCGCATCTCAAACTGTTTTCCAATTATCCTTTAATTTAAAAATAAAAATTATTACAAAATCTTTTTAGACAAAAAAATCACTAAAGATGAAAAAATACCAAACAACTGGCATGTATATATTTTTCTCTCCTTAATTATATGAACTTTTTTAAACTTTGGCCCATTTCAGATTTTTCTTATCGAGACAATTAATTATCCAAAGAAATTACAAAATGTAATATATACCTAACAACTAATTTATGGAGACATGGTTGGTCGTCATACCGGAAACAATTGACATTTTGCCGCTTTTGTGAAGATGGTATTTTTGTTAGAAATTCACCCTAATTTTTGGTTTATCATCTTTTTACTGAAAAGACACCAACCGGAGGTACGTGAGAACCGGGGGCCCTGTAGTGAGTGAGCTCACTACATGCGTATAGTGAGCTCTCTTGGCCGTCAGATCCGAGCTCATTCACAAAAAATGACTTCAAGAACAATTTTTATCAACTACCAGATTATGTAAAAAATTATTGGAGTTATAGGAACCGTTAATTAGTCTAATTTCGATATGGGTTGGTATGATGGAGGGTGATGCCGTGAGGGTAGGGACAAATTAAATTTAAGTACAGATAAGGACAGTTTGGGTATGGAATAAGTTTTTCAATAGATGTGGGAAGAAATTGGGTCTATGAAGAATTATTTTGGGTTCATATAAAATCACCCATTTCATAATAAATGTTCAATTTACTGGGTATATAACGAACTATCGACCAGCACTTGAATTACGAAAAGTTAATTTTATAAGTTTTCGAGGATTTTTTGCCCCACTAATGGAGTGTCAAATTTTTTTTTTAGACTCATCTGTAAAATTTGAAGAAATTAGATATGAATTATATTTTCTTACGATGTTAAAAATTTGAGTTTGCAGTATTTCTTAAATAATAAAAATGGTTTTTGATGACTCAGGTGTTCGGGTAAACTTACGCGCACCTCGACTAGTTTTGAGAGCTCAATTCCACTGCTCCCTTGCGGGGAGGCCAATTAAAGCCGAATCAAAGTTCTGTTTGGATTGGCCAAAAGGAATTGATAAACCGTAGATGTTTTAAATATGAGATCTTAGAAATGAGCAAACTCTTAAATCCCAGGTCTTGATCCACCAAGCCAATCCACTAAGATTCATTTCGTAGTAATGGATTTTATCTCGTAAAATCTAGTTTTGATAAAATCTACCATTCTCAACAGATTTTAGCAAAACTATAGGTAGATTTTATCAAAACTAGATTTTATGAACACTAGATTTTACCTCACAAAATCATTTACAAAACATCTTTTATCAACCCTAGATTTAATCCATTGGGAAAACAATGTCATTTTATCACACCTCTAAATAAAACTAGTACATTTTATAAGAATTAGATTTTATCTCATAAAATCCGTTCAAGAATAATGCCTAATTGTAGGTCTTGATCCACCAAGCCAATACATTGAGGTTCATTTCGTAGTAATTATTATTGTTATACTTCAAAACGGGCAAATGTTGTACCAAAGTTATAACCCTTTGAATATATGTTACTCCTATTTGGTACAAGTGTTGTGCTTCTTGTAATGCATTCTACGAGTAATAGTAATGATATCTTGGGTTAACCTTTGCAACAATCATGTTTGGTAGTGCAGTATGGTTCATTCGGGGTGTTTCGCTAAGGGTGTTTCGCTAAGAGTGTTTTTAGAATAAATTAATTTTTCACAGTTTTTTTATGTGATGTATTGTGAGAGAATGGCCTGTCTTGATTTTTGAAAAAAACAGTTTTTTCTTAGTGGAACGCCCCCTCATTACGGTTTATTTCCAGCCGGGATATAAGTTAGAGAGGATAGATATGTTATCACGTTAGAGCATCTCTAATGCACTACCTAAAAAATGTTTGTTAAAGTGTACACCCAAGTACATGTGAGACCGTATTTTGTGTGCTAAGAACTTAGTCAACTAGCTAAGGGGTAGTTTTCCATTTGCTAAAATATGTTCAGATTCATTGTTGCTAAAATCTCCTCCCCACTTCATTTGTTAAAATCTTCCACTTGATTTTAGCAAATGGAAAACTAAGCCTAAATGCACTTTAATGAGGCTCCTTAAAAATGTTTATTATCTTTTAGAGTGGGACTCATTTAAGTGGTGAGGGATGCTAAGTGGTCTCACAAAATTCTCCTCTCCTTCCCTTCTCTTTGTCTCTCTCCTCCTCTCTCCTTAAGTCTCTCCCCAAATTTAAGTAGTCACTTGGGGCATTTTAGGTAGTGAGGGATGTCACCTAGGATTTTAGGGAGTCAATTTTTGTGCACTAGAGACCATTTTTTGAGTTTTTCTTAGATAAATAGTTATGACCCTTTAGGGAACTCTTTTGTGTAGTGCACTGGAGATGCCTTTGGATAGCATATCCGAATTATTTTCAGTATTTGTCAAAAGGATATAGGCAGTATCTAAATCTTATATTCGCTTCTAGCCGTATATAAAAATATATATCTTCGCATTTTTGTCTTCACATCCTGCTTTTTAATTATGAAATTTCATCATTTAGGTTTAACTAACTATATATTTTCGCATATCTACATCCAAAGAAACCAAAAAATATACATATCTCAATTTTATAAAACTAGCATGAATCCGTGCTATGCACAGAGATGAAATAAAATGATGTGTTTTCCCTTTTCTTGATTAGCTTAAAAATTGTATTTTCAATCACAAATGTATTGAATTATTGGATCATTGAGATAAAAAATATATATATAAGAATTCTATTTCCTATATGCTCCTCTAATTGACTCTAATTTTTAGCTAATTTGTGATGATCTGATTACAATCAATATAACTTCACAATATATTTGTATTGGTGAAGAAAATAGTTTGTCACACTGTACTAAAATGCATGCTGTAGTAAATTTTGTTGCGATCATGTGTTGATTGACATCTAGGGTTAAACCCATGCAACACACGGAAGTATCACAACTCGGATTATATTCATGATTATACATGCAAATTTTGTTTAACGCATTGATAACACTGTCTCCATTATACCAAGATATTACTAATTTGAGTAAAAAAAACAAATGATCTAAACGAAATAACCTATGCTAATTTTATATTCAATATAATCTCTCATTGTTTAAATCTTAAAAAGGCTATGCTAATTTAATAACCCTTATTAGTTTTACGAATATTTTTAAAAATGTGCTTCATTTACATTTCGATATCTCAATAATACGTCCAAATTTATTTATTTATTCTAATTTTCTTCAATAATTGCACAGTTAAGGAATAAATAGCCACACACCTATAGATAAATGAAATGATTTTTTTTTTTTGCTAAATGAAAGGATTTTTCTTACCTCTTTTTTGAATTCCTCAAATCTCTGACTATAATTGAGTAGATCCTATGTTCAGACACAAGCAATTAGAAGATAAATCCAATACACAACCAACACAATGGAGAATAATAGAACAATTCATTTATTTGTTTTTACAAAGAAATGCATTTTCAATAAAATAAAAATTGCACCAGCCAACATTTTATCTTTGTTGTTTCCATATGCACAGAATTTGTATAGATGTATGCAAATACCATCCTTCAATTTTTGTAATGTTTCCACTCAATGATCGAAAATGCATCACAACTTTGCTGAGTATGATAGAAAGTTAGAGATATATAGTTGTACGTAGTAACCACTGGATTAGTCTTTAATTTGTGTGCATTAGTGATTTTTATTGTTGAAGTGCATCGTAGCTTTGCTGAGTATGATAGAAAGTTACAGATCATTGGTTCCAACTTAACTCAAAATTGAAAAAATTAATCTTTAGGTGCAATAGTGATTTGTAATGGTACTCTTCCACGTCTTTTTATTCATTACAACTCCAATTATGCATGTAACTTGATGATACTTCACAGAAGAATAAGGAGAAATTAAGTTCTTTTTTTGATTAGGAGTATGTCTCAGCTAAAGTTCGATAAAGCTATCTTTCAAAATGCTAACTTATGTAACTCAAGTAACTCAAACGCTAAAGCTATCTTTCAAAATGTTTACTTGCGTAAGTCAAGTAACTCAAACGCTAATACGTATCTATGTTTGTTACATGAATGAACATTAATGCATTGATTTAAAGGAACAAAAAAGTATGGAATTATCAAATATAAGAACTTTGGAAAAGAAACAAAATAACTCACTGGTCTGGGCCTTCATTTGTGCGAGCGAGACTCAAAGCATTAAGATAATGAGAAAACAAACACGAAAATGATCAACAATAACTTTCAAGAAGATATCAACACTTGCAAAAAGTAGTACCACAAGAACCATCGAATCAGTTCAATTGATTTTATGGAAGTTCTTTGCCTCTTCATGGGCTTACAAATTACAAAGGTTTTTTGCAACTACTATAGTTAGCTTATTAGAAGTGTCGGGATGGAAAAGGAATAAGGTACTAAACTTTTGAGAATTCTTAACTATCTGCTTTGATTTCGATATTGTTTCCATTTATATTCTTTAAGAATATTTCGGTCTCCCTTTATTTGTTGAGATTTCTAGGCACGATATGAGACAGGAAGATTGATTTGTTTTTTTTTCAAATTCCACAAATTAATCATGTTTAGCAACAATCAACGTTTTCAACTTCTTCTTTTCTTTTTTTCCCTCTCTTGGATTTAAATTCAAAATACTAATTCCACAATTCAAGGGTGGGTAGATTGTGTCACATGTCACAGTTGAAAACTTGAATCACAGCCAAATGATTCTTCGCCACTTGTTGCAACCACGACTCTCCTCATGAAAAGTTATTCTGTAATAATATATAAGATACTAGTAAAGCAAATTTTCTATAACATATTTCTCAAATATACGTGTTCGCCCCTTTTATCATATCTCACATCATACTATATCCAAAAAATACTAATCCAGTCGCCAAACATCCAATTAACGGATATAGCTCAAGTGGCAACTGACAACTTGAATGATTTGCAAATCCAAACATCTTAATTAGGTTTGAAATTTGGCCACTTCAAAGGGGCCATTCGGCAAGGGATAAATTCTTTGTGAATTCCCCAGTTTTAGCGTGAATGCCTTGTTATCGGATTGGGAAGGGATATAATTAAGGTTGCGCGTAAAGTTGTCCGAACACTCCTAGCTGTCGAAAAAAGAAAGAAACAAGAGATTCCCTCCGTCTCAATTTTTTTGTCTGTTCACGTGCATGCATGTTATTTTTTAATTGCTTATATCTTTTAATTTACTTCCTCCATTCCTATTTGTTTGTCCACTACAAAAAGTCATGTCATTTTTCACATACAAAAATAAAGCATTTTGTTCACTTCACATTTCCAAAAAAAATTTTAAAAAGATTCTTTTCCCATCTCTCATTTCCCCAATCATTAATCAAATTTCTCTCTCTACTCATACATCTCTCTCCAATCATTATTCTCATTTCTCTCTCTATCTCTCTCAAATTATTACACATCTCTCTAATTATTACTTATTCTAAAAATTCATCCAAATACTATCTCAAAAATATTTCTCAAAATTCTCAACCAAACACACCGAAAGTGTTTTCGTGTATCATTTTTCAACTCTTTTTACACCGAATTAAAGTAATCATTGTGTATTTTAATTTTAAAATTTTAGTTTGATAGAACTCATTGAGAACTACATATTAGAAACATAATTACATTATACATTCAAAGATATCAACAAAATTAGTACTATTTCCCCCTTGCTTATTACTGCAAAAAAATACTAATACTGACACACGGTGTGGAGACATCCCGGAGACACTGAATAAATTTCCTCAAATGAGGACACGAGGGAAAGCAGGAAAATGCCGTGCCAGGTAAAGTTATCATGTCCCGTACCAAACGAGATCTAGCAGTAGATCTTGTCGTAGGGTTTTCGTTATGAGTACCCATCATAGCCACATGGCCCACACATTCAGAACCCCAAAAACCTAAACTAAAGGTCTTTTTTGCCCCTTCAAAACTTGTAAAATTGCCTTCGATTGATACGGAAGATTTGGACTATGGGGTCATTTTAGGACCGGGGACGTGGTGTACAGTGCTCCGGCCTTGCTTTAGCGATCGGAAACGTTCACCTCGTAGAGCTCACCGAGTAGAGCAAATATTCCAAAAATCATCTTGATCAGAGATTATTAAGTGTCTCATCGGAACACATAGATATGGCAATAATGGATTCCAATGAGTTTGATCTAGTGTTTCAGATTCATTCTTTTGAAGATAAATAATGTTTCGATAAAGCACTTAATGATATCCGATTAAACTTATTTTTGCACAATCGTTCTACTCGACGAGCTCTACAAAGTGAACGTTTCTGATTATCAAAGCGAGACCGAAACACCATGCACCAGCGTGCATTGCACCTCCCCCGGTCCGTTATTTTTAAGGTTGTCTTTGATTTATTGGACTGAAATTTAGGTAGGAATGGAATGGGAATGGAAATAACCATTCTATTCCTGCATTTGGTTATACTTAGGAATAAGTTCCAAAATTGGAGTGGCAATAGTGAAATTTGGAGTGACATTAGTAAATTTTGGAGTGAACAATAATGAAAGTTGGTGTGACGGTAGCAATTTGGTGTGGCATCAATGTGAGAAAGGAATAGAATAATGATTCCTTGCCTTTTCGCAATGGAATAATTATTCCTTTATTTAAGGGAATAAGAATTCCATTTAGAATAACAATTCCTTAAATTTTCTATAAACCAAACATATGAATGAAATTCCATATGAATGGTAATTCCATTCCAATGTTCATTCCATCCAACCAAACACAGTCTAGGCTCCATTTAATTCATTTTTCAATTATTGCGGATGCACAAACAAATCAACCCTCCAATTTTTAATTTTGACATTGCATCTCAAGTGGTTTCGTTATATTTTTTAACTAAACAGTTTTAAATACTAGAGTATTAATTAATTTTCCCTGTACTTTATTTTCCATACTTTCAACCCATTTGTTTTAACTAAATTTATCTGGGAGACTAATTTTTAAATTAATAGACTTGGCTCTCATATGGTAGTAGGCTTTTCTTTCTTTTTAAATTTGGAAAGATGGCGGAACAAGAAAACAATTGATAGAGAGTAAGGTTTACACATACGTGCTTATAGTAAAATTTGACAAATAACTGTTATGGGAAAAAAATTACTTTTGTGGGGAAAAAATAGCCGTTGTGGTAAAATAATTGCTACTTATTTAATTAGGTTTAAACAGCTATACCAAAGAATTGATTAATTGGATTGGTGAAGTGGCAATGATGGTTTGGTCCAAATATGAAACAAGGGTTTTTCTATTGTCAGTCCACTGGGTTGACAATAAGACAAAAAAAAAAAAAAAACATATACTCAATTGTACTTTTTTATTTTCCCATACACTTTTACACATTTTTATACATTTTTCACATACTTCAATACACTTTTTAATCATTAGAATCAGCCCATTGGGCTGATTTTAGAATTTTCCATGAAACAATTACAGAACCAAACCATTTTGGAACCAATTTTATTTCCCCAAATGAGAGCTCCATAGTGCATTTTTTGGTTTCAAATTATGGGCATAACATTAATTTTGGCAGCCGAATTTGCTCTGAAACAATATAAATATACAACAACCTAAAGTATTTTTATACTCTATCCGTCCGGATTTGTTGATCCATTTGGGAGATTCTAACTTTTTTTCCTATTACCTTTTGAATTTGTTAATTTCCTATTTTATCTTTAATCCTTCCATTTAACACTCACTCTATTCTCATTTGACTATGAAATTACGTGCAGTTTTCAAACTAGTTACAATTTTTTTTTTTTTATCCATATGAATCTGGTTTTATAGATCTTTATTACGGTGCAAAAAAAAAAAAAAATGTAAACACTATTTAAAAAAAAAAAGGTTTTGAGTTGTTATTTTAAGTTATAGAAAAGGGGCAAAAAAAAGTAATTTTTTTTTATACTTTATCCTTTAACTTTCAAAACATTTTAGGACTTAAAAAATATGTTTGTGGACAAACAAATCCAGACGGAGGAAGTATTAATGTTCACACATTTCAATGTTTTATTTTACTCCTATTTTTTTTTATTTTTTTAAACTTTAATGAAGCCCACAGAAGCGCACGTTAATAGTAGTACTGTTGAAGGATAACGTGCGCATTCGTGGGGCCGTCGTTACCTTGTCTGGAGTTGTCCCATCAACGTCCTTTTGTTCATTTTTAAACGGCAGCATAAGTCGTCAATGTTGGTTTCTTCAAAACACTACTGTAACTCTTCCAGTCACATATCGCCACGTGTATTCCAATATCTAATCCGATTCGAACCATTATTACTAGTACTACTTAGGTTAGGTTAGTAGGTTTTGGGCAGCCGTCGTGATGTCTTAACATTCAGAATACTTCGGTGCTTTTGCCAAAAAAAAAACCAAAAACTGGCCTTTTTTTTTTATTATTTATTATTTTGTCTTTATTTAATTTCTTTTGCATCAAGTTATTGCGATTTATTTAATCGTCTCTACAAGATGAATCCGAAGAGTATTAAATTATGGTCGAAACTAATTTTTTTAAATAAAGCCAAAATTAAACCAATAAACTGGATTTTTTGGTTTATTTTTGGCTTTATTAAAAAAAATATTTTTGACCATAATTTTATACTCTTTCGAATCGTCTCGTCGAGAGGAATCTATAAACAATGAAAACTTGACGCAAAAATAAAAAATGCAAAAAAAATAAAAAATTTGAATAAGGGCAAAACGAAAAAAACCAAAAAACCAGTTTTACCTTACTCAAGTATTCACAACTCAGCTCCATTCCAATGCCCTGTTTCAAACTAAAAAAAAAATTCCAACCCAATCCTCTAGTTTTATCTCCACTTTTTCAAAAACTCATTCCAAACTTGAAACGTTCATTAAATATGTTAAAACATTTATATTTAAATTTTTATAGATAAAATATTAAGTATGGGGATTATTTTTAAGGTAATTAAAAAAGAAACATAGATTGCGAAAAACACGGATTTGATGAATCAAATTTAGAATATGAAATTATGAGCACCTTATTTGATTTGGGTCTCAAAATTCATCCTGCACGGTTTTCAATAATATTTTTTTTATTTCTCACTACTCATTATTCCCCAAAATCTCCTCCAAAAAGTCAAAATCCAAACCGAACAAAGCAGTAGTATCTGCTCATACCTTGCCTGCTTGCCAAAGATTACAGTGAAGACCACGGAGTGATAATAATAGGCCTTCTCACACCAAATAACTCCCTCCCCACTCTGAAATCTGAACCTTACATCAATGTTTTAGGACAACGAAATACAGTTGGAAAGGGTTTTTACCCCAATTCCAAAACAACTTTCCTCATTCTATAATGCCGGAACGTCTTTTAAAGAACAAAAAGAAAACACTGTACCAGTCAAACTTATTTTTGTCATTCTATATTTTATTATCAGTCCACTGAAATCGATAATAAATAAACAAAAAATAAAAAATAACACATATGGTACACCATATTTTTAACAACTTTTAATACAATTTCGAATTTTTAAATATTTTAATATAATTTTTAAATCTTGACGACAACACTGATTTTAGATTTTTCAAAGTTAGACATAGTTTTCCAAAAGATTTGACATAGTTTTCCAAAAGATTTTAGTAATTCAGTTGCTAAAATCATGTTGATTTTAGCAAAATGAGTTCTGCAAGTGTTAAAATCAATTTTTTGAAATAAAAAAATGAAGTGATTCCGTGTATTATTTTTTCAATTTTTTCGCAACAAATTAAAGTACTCCTCGTGTACTTTAATTTGGTGTGAAAAAATTAAAAAATAATACACAAAAACACTTAATTTTTTTTTTGCAATACCATGATTTTAACACTTTCTGAACTCATTTGCTAAAATCATAATGGCCTTGTTCTCTTTCATTTTTTACCCATTTTCAAAAGTTCTTTTCAAAAAGATTCCTTCTCTTTAAAAACAATCTCTCTCTACTCATTATCTCATTATTTTATTTCTCTCTCTATCTCTCTCTAATCATTATTTCATTTTTCTCATTTTCAAAAACTCAACCAAACACTATCTCAAAAACTCTTTTCAAAAATTTCTTTTCAAAACCCATCCAAACACAGCCAATGATTTTAACAACTAATTTTTTATAATCTTTTAAAAAAAAACTATGCCTTATTTTACATGTCCGTATAAATAGTATTTATAAGGGTGGAAAGATCGAGGGAGGTGACAAAGGCATGTGATTTGTCAAGGGAATCTTTTATTTCCCCGAGACTTTTCACTAATCGTACTCCACTATTGAATTGTCCAGAAAAGAAAAGAAAAAAAAAATACTTTAAATAAATTTACCTGCCCACCCATCAATTTTCTTGGTTTTATAAATAGTCTCCCTACCCCAGTATCCAAGGCCTCATCTTTAACCCTAGCGAAGAGTTGTTTTAAAGGCAAAGAAAAGAAAACCAGTGGTTGAGAAGGGTAGTTGGGACCCTCTCTCTGGTTGATAAATACTTCATGGCTTGTGTTTGAGAGAGGCTCAAGAGTCGTTTTTTAGGGTTTGTGAATTATCCATGTCTCCTATATATCTCTCTCTTGAGTGAATTTCTTGAGGTCATGGATTAGTTTTTGCCTCAGATTTACACTTTTCTTTGATTTTCTTGGTGGGTTTTTTTTTTTGTTTTCTTTTGGGATTGAAGATGTTTGGTCTGTGATCTAGGGTTTGTGGGTATTTGTTTATATTTCCTTCTAATTTGTTTGTGAATTAGGGTCCTCTTGGTTGACTTTGCTTTCTTGTAGGGTTTGTGAAGGGCATATTGTGTGGTTTTTATGTTACTACAAAGTTTGTGAGATTAGGGTTTTGGAGTAGAGCTCCTTGAAGTCCAATAGTGGATCTGAACATGGGAAGATTGAGCTGCTGATCTATGGATCCCTCAGGCCTATCCCTTATTTTAGGGTTTCAATGGATAGGCTTGTGGCTTGCATATGTCTGGAGCTTCATTGCCCTTGTTTGATCCTTTTTTGGATTGAAGGGAGCTCTATCCTTCTCTCTCCATTACACGATTCAATTTTACTTGGGTTAGGCGGTCACTGGTGTTCGGGTCATTTTGCGCGCTTCTTTCTGACCCCGACCGGTCCGGTCAAAGGCAGGCCGTCTTGTTTTATAACATCATTATTTGGTTAAGGTTATTGTGTGTTTTTTAAGTTGTTCACGTATGCAGGAGTATTTAGCAATCTTGTCTTTGTATTGTTAAAGTACTGATTTGGCTGTGTCCTGCTGAAAAAAGTTACCATTATTGGCTACTGTTGAAATTCCTCCAAGGTTTCTTGAAGTTCTACTTTTCGTTTTGAAACCCTTGGGGGCTAACTGTTTTCTGCAGGTACTTTTCAATATGGAGGTCAGAGCGAGTCCACAGCGGAGGTCGGAACCGTTCATGTTGTAGGTCTTTCGAAGAAGTGCGTCTTTAATTTGTAGAAAATCAGTTTGATCGAACGCCGATTGCCGTGACAACAGTTCACATTGTTAGCGTGATTTATTTGTAGTGCTGGAATTTGTTTTGGTGTAGGGTTTTTTTGACGAAGAAATTGATAATATGAGTAACCAGAAGTATAATTTGTAGATATGTTGTTTCACTTTTTTCCTTTTGCGTTAATAAAATCTTTTTTGCCGTTCAAAAAATAACTCGTTTCCTTTTGCGTGTTTTGCACCGTGTAATCTGTACTCTCTCTTTGATGAATTCGGGGGAGGTGTTGTGCGGTACATATTGTGTGCCATGTTGTGCGGCAAAACGACGTAGTTTTGTTCATTTTCTTGATACACTTCAATAGGTCCTGTTTTGAGAGTTAATTTTAAGGTTCAATTTTAAGGGATTTAGGGTCTTTTGGGTAGGATATAGTTGTTTTAGGCACTTTGGGTTTAGGCACTTTGGATTTAGGCGCTTTGGGTTTAGGGTTTAAGCACTTTGTAGTAATTTTTTCCTTATTCCAAACAAGGTCTTTGAAAGCTTCAGAGATGTGCCAAAAACTACGTCGTTTTACCGCACAACATGGCGCACAACACCTATCGCACAACATCCACCCCGAATCCCTCTTTGATGCATGTTTCCCACTTTTGTGTCAAGTTTTATTCAGAGCAACCTAGAGAAAGTACTCCCTCTGCCTGCCTAAATATCAAAAAAATACGTGATATGGGTTTGTTTTAATTCTCAAAATGTTCTCCCAAGTTTGCAAAATCATGAAAGCTATTTATAATTGAAAGCGATAATTAAAAAAAATGACAGATTTTTAAAAAAGACCAACAAAGTGGCCGGAGGGAGCAACAGATAAACTGTAGATTTTAGGTGCTGTTCCACAACTCTGGATTTTTAGGTTTTTAGTTTCCGTATATGAGGAGAATTATTTGTCTTGAAAACACTGAGAACTAAAAAAAAGTAAAAATTAAGTTCAGAAATCCTCCTAATAAAATGGTTAGCAAATGTATAAATCACCATAAAGAAGCCATTAAAAAAAATACTTACGGCGTCCCCGTTTCATAGATAAAAAGAAATGCTTACTCAATCCCCATTTTATGTTTAGTTTTGAGAGTGTTTGTGTCGGTGTACATATCTTCATAATCAATACTCCTTTTATGTAATTTTAAAAATTTTGTTTAATAAAACTAAATGAGATTTATCAAATAAAATTCATATTATATATAAAGTGTATTATCGATTGAAAAATATAATCAATTTTCGATATGGTTGCGATGGAATACGAGACTATAAAATGATGGTGGAATACGAGACTATAAAATGGGGACAGAGGAAATAAATCACAATAAAGAACTTGTAGACCAAAGTAGCAAAAATCTGTCTGGCGATCTGCATTTCATTTTCAAACTGGGAGGGGTGGATGGATGAGAAAAATGACCGTTCTCAAGTTGTTATTTGGAAAACTAAAGTGAATTTTATACTTGCAGGAAAAAAGATTGCATACCGAAATCAAAATTTAAAGGAGCCCATTTCAGAGTTGGAATTCTAAGGGCATCCACAGTGGGCTAGCAATATGGCTACTAAGCTTGGCTCCTAACATTTACCTAGCTATGTCCTCAAATATTGCCTTCAATGGGCTCCCCAAACAAGCTCCTAAGGGTGGCTCCTAAAATTGCCCTTTCAATACTAGTTGCAAGTGGTACTCAATTTGCAAAAAAAATTAAATAACATGTCGATGTAAATATATAATTGCTTTCTTCTTTCAGCCCCAAAATACTTGTATGTTTAGTTCGTTTTTTGATCACCGAAATATGTCTTTGACTGAATAAGGGGTGGGTTTCTCAAAATACTTTTCACTTGGTTTTTTGGATTGTCTTTTTTTTTTTTTTTTTTCCCGTCAAACTTGAGTAAAAGTTATAATTTTTATTTTTTTCGATTCTTCTCATTGAGACGAATCAATAATTTATAAAAGTTTGACGCAGAGCAAACGAATTTTTTTTTTTTCCCCTTCTTTTCTGTAAAGACAAAATCAAAAGCACTTTTAGTCAAGTGATTTTTTTTTTTTAGGAAACTACCCTAAACTGGTTATAATTTTAGGGACAAGAAAAGAAATATGACAAGTGCAAGATGAGGTTCCCTTAATAAATTGGATTCACCAAAATAGAACAAATAAATTTGAACGGAGGCATTAGGGTTTAAGGCAAACGAGTCATCATCTCAGCAGTTTTGCCGAAAACTGTACTACGTGAAACTGGTCATTTTCTGGCCCCTTTTCGGGCCAACTTTGATAATCCGTTTCATTAATATTGGAGATCTCGTCGTAACATATAAAGCCTTGATTGTTTCAATAATATAGGGGAGGGATCTGGATTTGTTCCGGATATATATAAATATCCGGGTGAGTCATATCGACTATTTTTGGACACCCCTGCTGTCCAAATTATATCCGAGATACCACTTTACCTTTTTTTAAGTGGAGGAAGTATATATGTTGTAATCATAAATCGTTTTTCCATTCTGCTATATTCTTGGTGGCATCTTCCTATATTGTTATTATGTCTCTCTCAAATTCTGTTTGCAAGGAATTTTCAACTTAACAAACTTTAGCCACTTAATCATTGTCCTTCGTTCTTCATTTGGAGTTTATCGAAACTTCAATTTCACGTGTGTTAGAATCTTACAACTACAAGCAAATGATACTCCATATCTTAGTACAATATTGTCCTAATCCCGTCTCCTTACGCAAAAGTCCGGGTTTCGTCCTTGATTGTTCCATATTAGCTGTGTGCAAGGGGGCTATGTAAATTAGGACACGTGGCCCCTTATAGTTTCTGTGAAAAGAAAAGAAAAGAAAAGAAAAGGACATGAACAAAAAAATCCAATTCAGACAATTTCTTAATTGATTGCCATGATAAAAAAAAAAAATCTAATTTGCATTTCGTCTTCACCAAACAAGGATTAAGCCGCCGTGCCCTAAAAAACAAAAAAACAAGGATTTAAGCCATGGGTTTGTCATAGTAAAAAAAAGTTTAATATGCATTTCATCTTTCGCTAAACAAGGAAATGGTAAAAAAAAAGTTGCAAGGAAATTATGGTCAAAAGGGAGAAGGATAATGGAATTTGACACCATTTCACATTATTCACCCCTCATTTCAACTGCAAAACAAATCAAACATATACATATAAAAAAGTTAAAGAAACCAAAACCTTTTTATCCCTCTTCTAAGTTTTCCGTTTGTTAAAAGCAAAGCTTTTAGCACCCTCAACTCTAATTTGCCAAAGCACCGGGGCAACTTGTTTTAGCAAAAAGAATATGTGAGAGAAAATTAAATTTTAGAAACTTAGCTTTTACCTAATGGGGAAAAAATTGTCTTTTAGCATTTTTATGGAAAATTGATTTTTAGTAATTGGTGTGCTAAAAACGGGAAATCCGGCCAAAAATAATTCTCCTTCCAACCATATCCCTCTCTGTATCCTCTTTCTCCTTTCCAAAACATATCCCGCTGACAAATTGGCCGTAAGTGTGGTTTGGAATCATGTATATTTGACCTTCTCGCACCCTGTGAAAAACCGATTCCATACTACTTCCATTTTTAGCAATTAGTATGCTAAAAACGAGAAATCTGGCCAAAAATAATTCTCCTTCCAACCATATCCCTCTATGTATCTCCTCTTATTGTATCCTCTTTCTCCTTTCCAAAACATATCCCGCTGACAAATTGGCTGTAAGTGTGGTTTGGAATCATGTATACTTGAGGAGGACTAGTGGATCCAGGGAAAATTTTCCAAAAAGTGTCCATGAAATCTTGGAGAAACTTTTCTTTCGTCAGTTGAATCCAAAGGTTTCATTTGCAGTTTGTTCAATTCGCACCTTTTGGGTTTTAAGACCCGATTTTCTCAATTATTATCTAATCATTATCCCATAGTTTCAAATATTATTCTCATTTTTCTCTCTATCTCTCTCTAATCATTAACCTCTATTTTTAATTATTATCCCTATTTTTCCCTCCAATCATTACCAAAAATCAAAACCTAAACCCAAACCAAACATAACCATAAATTCTCCAAGTACAGCTAATTGCAAATTTGCAATAAATTCTCCAAGGACAGCTGATTGAACCAGGGGCCCTATGGGCACGGGTTCCACTCAAAATTTCGACCTTCTCGCACCCTGTGAAAAACCGATTCCATACTACTTCCATTTTTGTTTCCAATTTTTTTTGTTTCAACCTAATTAAAAAGTTGTAGGCAAAAATTGATGAATTTATATTTTTACTCTTATTTTTTGAAAATCAAATACATGTAATGACGATATTTTGAAAGGTAAAAGGAAGGAGGGAAAAAAATATATGATGATGTTTTCCTAGTAAATTGAAATCTTCAGATGATCACCGATCAAATGATTACTGGTGTCCTATCAGCCTGAATTTTTATATGGTATATACTTGACGAAACAGACAAAATAAATTGTTCGGGTCAAACAACGGATCTTGAGATGAGCCCAACACCGTCGCATAGTATGTGTGTTTTGTAATCACGTGAATTCTCTGCATTTCCATGGTGTCATGTGACCCCACCACACAGCCAAGCTACCGGTTTTGCTGGTGTTTCTTTGTAGGAGACTAGGAGCATATCGAAATACAACCAAATGTCAAGCCTTGTTTTTCATGTGCTAAAATAAAAATCTCACCAAATCAAAATCAACTGGTTGATTTTATGCGGTTTTTCTCTTTTATCTCATGTGTTAAAATGGAAAATCTCATAAAATTGATTTTATAAGATTTCCCATTTTTTTAATTTTATGGAATTTTCTACTTTAGCACATTGAAAAACAAGGTGTCTCTCATATACAATATTTGATTCCATTATTACCTACTACTCCATACAAATCTAAGGCCACGTTAATAACAAGAAGTAATATTTCCATTTTCCTGATCCATAAAACACTCACCCAAATTTTTTTAAAAACAACCATCAACAAACTAATCACAAATCTTCTAAACTTTTCGTGATACTGGTAGATTTTAATTGTGTGAGCATAGCCCGTGTTTGATGAATATTGAAAATTTGCAATATAAGATAGGCAGCAGAGGATGCCACCGTGATTTTGGAACCGGACACGTACCAAAAGTAAAGTAAAGATAACATTATTGTTAATTTATCTTTACTCTATTCTTGTTTTCTTTTTTCATTAGTAGTGGTGAAAGTTTTTTGTCATCGTTTGCAAGATACATTTGTCCTAACTTAGCAGTAAAGCAATGCGCATGTTTGTCTTTGTCTTAGCTGTAAAATACATAATGCATATTCTTATTCTATTATTAAGTTATGCCACTTCTTACTACAAGTTCTTTTTTTTTTTTTTTTATTTGAATCGGGCAGGCATTCCACAGGTCTAAGCTAAATGATTAGGGGGTGATTTGGCAAAAATAAACAATTTTGTTTTTTTTTTTAATTTTTTTTTTTTGCATTTATTAGTTTTGCATCGTTTTTTTTTAATTATTGGTTTATCATGACTAAACGAATCTAAAAAAGTCAAAAAAATATTACAAAAATATTTAAAAAGTTCACTAAAGACAAAATAATCCAAATTTTTGTAAATTAAATCTTATTTACAAAAAAATTAGTGTAGTTTAGATTCCTCTCGTCGAGATGAACCAGTAATCCACAAAAAATCGAAACAAAATTAATAAATGCAATTTTTTTAAATAAAGACAAAAAAATAAATGCTTTAATTAAAGCATCTCCATTTTTTATTTTTTTGAAAGGTACATTTCATTTAACAACTAACAATCATTACAAAGAACAGAAGATAAGCCGGGCGGAATACAACCCAAATTGTTCAAAAAAGTCCTTTGGAGACAATTTGAAAAGCATCTCCATTGAGGATGCTCTAATTCAACAATTGTCCCCCAGTTTCGAAACCACGCCGTAATTGCTAACATTTGACACTAAAATCTCTCTTACAACATCCAGTGAAGATGGTCTTAAGACTCCTGTATGCTTGGACGTTAAACATAAACAAACAAAATGCGCTCCTTCTCTTCATAGATGCACAGAGAACACAATTCTCAAGCACAGTGAAGATTTAATCCAATAAAGAAAAAATCTAATGCAAAAGGAACAATGCTCTGCAGTAGATAAAGACTTATAGAATGGAGGAGGAACACTAGATAAACGAAAAACACCCGATTCCTTGACACCACCGTAGTTCCTTCCTTGAATCTTCCGCGAACCTATGAAAAAGTCCGTTTAGTTTTAAAATAGACAACTTTGGATAAAACATTAAACTGAGAAAAAGGGGAGAACAAGTCTAGGTTGACCATCATTCTGGAAAAATAAGCAAAGATTGCAATACACATCGCCACGGGTTTCTAGTTTCTACTATCTTCAAAATATAGCAGCAATGTGTCACAGAGAGAGAGAGAGAGAGAGAGAGAGAGAGAGAGAGAGCAAGAT
The DNA here is from genome assembly GCA_020921065.1 of Vaccinium darrowii. NCBI lineage: Eukaryota > Viridiplantae > Streptophyta > Magnoliopsida > Ericales > Ericaceae > Vaccinium > Vaccinium darrowii. The sequence continues at coordinate 35,021,823 of CM037153.1, read as the reverse complement.
TTTCAAAAGCCGCGCTTGATTTTGCACGAGATATTTACTACTCCCTCCGTCCCTTTTTAAGTGATCCACTTGGGAAATGTGTATTTTTGCGGACGTTTAAAAATGTACTTTCGTATATCGTTTATAAATTTTTTTTGCACCAAATTAAAGTACTCAATGAGCACTTTAATTTGGTATAAAACAAATTAAAAAGTTATATAGAGAAATATGTTTCTTAGGGGTTTGAAATTGTACGTATTCCCGTATGGATCACTTAAAAAGGGACAGAGAGAGTATTGACCTTTTTGGTTCTCTATAGAGAATCAAGAAGCTTTTTAATTTCTTCTTTCCTTCCCCTAATAAAGTCGGTAGTCCAATGTGGGTTTCTAAAACTAAAATCAGTTCTTGTACGCAATGCCCCCGACGTTTCTTTTCTTACTCTCATTGTCTCCATTCTTTTTCTGTTTCTTGGTGTTTTTCACAACCATAAAGGTCAAGATATCGGGATGGAAACCAATGCTTGAATGAAAAAACCTACCTTACTGTTCTTGATGCGGCAAGGATCCATTCTCCATATTAGCCTCCAAATTCCAGCCCCTGAATAGAAAATAAACATAGTGAATGACATAGACCCTAACTAGCAATATGGACAACAAAGTAACACACCGAGCCTAAAGCTTTTACTTACCTCTCTCTAGCTTGTGCCTTCATTTCTCCAATGTGATTTTCAATTTTAGCACAGGCAGCTTGGATTTGTATATTCTTTTCACAAAGTTCCTTCCATTGTGCGGATAAAGCATTAAGCTCATACGCCGTAGTTTGCTGATCAATCACACACAGGAAACATATTCATCAGGAAGGGCATGAACAGTTGAGTAAACCAAAAAGGAGGCTCAGTAATTCAATTTACCTGATGATATTTCCTTTCACGGTTCACAACTTCTATCTTTTCGTTGAGTTCTACTGCTTGTGCTTGCATTCTGTAGAAAAATAGTAAGTTTTTGAGATGATACAAACAATTAATTGCCAATGGCAATAATTGCAGGAATGCAGATGGAGGATTTCACAAAGAGAATGAAGAACAAATGAATACAGAAGACAAGACAAAAGATCCCCCTTCTTCCCCTTCTCTTATACACCTCGCCTTCTAGAATGGACCGGAAAAAATATATGTACTGCGTTTAATCTCCGTGCTTCTACGTATAGACGGGGTATACTATGATGGCATCCGTGGCAGGGACATATAAAATCACCACCAACCCGTTCCCCGATTTTTTATTTTATTTTTCAAATCTTTCCCTGAATCTGATCCGATTCCCAAAAGATCCTTGGATCCCCAATCCATCGAGGGCAGGGACGGTTGGATAGGGTAAGATTGCCATCCCTATAATATCTAGATCAAATCAAAGACTAGAATGTAGTGCTAGTGGGGTCTTGGAGTTTCTACGGCTTCATAGACTGTATAAAGATGAGGAGTTTAGAACCATTGGGACCTGGGCTGGCTTGGTTTGGGCGTGGGTTAGCATAGGCTGGCACGCTGGGTTATCAAATAGATGGGTTTCCACATAATGGTCTGGCATGGGTTATCATGCGGATTGGGCAAATAGATGGGCTGATACCTCTTAACAAAGGAGGCTCTTCTGCTACTTGCTTACACAGCAGAATCCACAACATAGTCGAGTAACTAGGCTTTCTATTTCCCCCTCTTGTTTCTTTTATCAATGCCATAAATAAAATTTCCCTCGTACCGTCGAAGTTCTAACAAACTAAGAAAAAAAGAGGAAAAGGCCATCATGGTGTTTCATGTGTTGGGGTTGTACTTCTATTCATTGTTCTAAAGCTCGTGGCCTCACCTAAAATAAGACATTTTCATGCCACCTTATTTTTATTTTTAAGTGCCTCAATTCAGTAAGACATTAACCTGACGCCTTGCCTCATCTAAACGTCTACATGAATGCAGAAAGAAAACTAATTCCACGAAGTAAATGGAGCAACTTACAAAACAACTCATGACATGGAAACATATGATTTTTTCACAGGCCTGTTAGATACGGATGCCAATTGTTTAACCAAATAAAATGGACAAGACTGCCTTTTACCGATGATGAAATGAAAGATCTTTTTCTCCCTTACAATAGAAAAAGACTCTTCATAGTGAGTAGAAAAGAAAAAGCTACCAGAAAAATATAATAAATACCTGGATAAGAATGCCTCCAATCGTTGGTTGTGTATTTTCCAGACATCAGCACCATGTTTTGACATTAGGTCCAGATTTTCTAGTCTGCAAAATTAACCATGAAAGTTATCACACGTGATCTGAGGAGGAAAGAAGCAAGATAAATGAAGGAACGCCACTATAACAGTCACAGCCAAGAAGACAACCAGGGAAAAAATAGAACCTAAGGAACAATGCACTACCATTAAATTCACAGTTTAACTCAATCCAGAGAGAAAATTGTGCACTTCAACTTCTTCCAAAAGGGGGGGGGGGGGGGGGGGGGGGGAAAGTCGCCATACCCTACAATAACTAGTCCTAGAACTCCAACAAAACACAATGATTAAAATTGTCAGATAATACTCAAATGGAAATCTTTTGGTCCCCAACACGCTTATTGAGTAGAGAAATATCCTGATGTTTCCAAAAAGAAACAGGAACTCATGCACAACCTGGCTCATTTACTTCTGGAAAAAAAAAGTTGGCTCATTCTATTTCAAATATTAAAAACAGAGAAGAAAAACTATAGTAGGCAGATGGAAATCTTTTGTCCCCAGCACGCTTGTTGAGTTGAGAAATATGCTGATGTTTCCAGAAAGAAACAGGAACTCATGCACAACCTGGCTCATTTACTTCTGGAAAAAAAGTAGGCTAACAGAGAAGTAAAACTATAGTAGGCAGTTAATGCTTCTTCAGTTTTAACTGTAATTGGTATCCTTGAATTGTCGATGTGATGTAGGAGTGGAGAGAAAACTCTCCTGCAAGAAGTAAGACATCAATATAAGACATTGAAGAAAGTGTCATCTGGGGCTAGTATGTTTTTAGAGATTCCTAAAGATGCATAACACAGCTCAGGAATGTAACCTAATGTTTATGTTCTGCGTGCTGTGATCGCACCTGAGAACAATGCTCTACAGATAAGGCCTCTTATCGGTGAAATGGTCGTAAGCTTGACAAAAAAAAGGCCTGCTCAATGGGGTTGATGGGCAGGAAGAAACAAACAAGAAGATTCAGATATGGCAGCTTTAAAGGACTTTAGATTTTCGAAAATGAAAGAAGAAGATACTCTAGGATCATGGGATCATACCTAGGGTTAGGGTAGGATTGCACATTCCGAAAAGCTTCCAAAGCTCCAAAAACTCTTTTAGAAACTTTTATTTAACAGGACCTGGAATTTCGTTTGAAACTTTGAATCCAACTATAGAAGTACGAAATCCCAAACATAGAACTTGACCGGCAAATGATCAACAAAACCTATTCACCGAGAGTATTTAGTTAGCCAAATTACTACTCTAAAACCTTAAAGAAACACTTCTACTAACTAACCAGCAGTTACAGATCCACTCATCATTGATGATCAAACTACACAACATCTTATTGTTCTATACGCAGCATGTCCTCATTCACATATCACCCCATATCATATTGCTTACTATGTAGCAGGATTTGCAAAACGGAACTATACCATTTGAAAATCTATTTCGATGGAAGAACAAAGAACCAAAAACCATGACTAGTTTCTTATCTATTTACTAACACTTTGGCAGAGCATGAATACCTTTGGTCCCTATTCCCTAATAAGCTAACAAGATTACAAAAGAAGAAAAGCTAAGAGACGCTAGTTATCGGGCAAAAAAAATTTACCATGCCAACTAGCAATTTTCATTTTTGACGAGCCTATGTCCAATATATAGCTAAAAATCTTAACATCTAACGCTATAAATATGTTGCCAAACCAAACTCGTTTAGGATTTGCATACGAATATAGCACATTAATCATCTTATATGAAGAGTTCAACTTTTGCAAAAGCTAATACAAATGGACTTATGCCAACCTCAGGAACGCTGGATCTCGCAACAATGGCACTTGGAAGCCAGCACAAAGCCACTGGCATTGATACCATGAAGAGAGGGCTGTGGCGCAGCCAACTTCTCTTAAAATCAGGTTCAGTAAAATTGGGGTGCAAGCTCTTGGGTTTCAGGAAAAATTTATCATGGAATGTCAGGGACTCAGGGGTCTGTAGAAATAGGAGAATAAAAGGAAAATCAAGAATATTTTGAAGGCAAGTTCTGTTTCAAAACAATGATCCAGATTGGGTGGAGGAAAATCAAGAATATGAGTGGGCTGTATTCAGAATTACCAAAAATCTGAAAGGTTTGAATGTGATTTTGAGAAAATGGCGCATGGAGGTATGTGGTTTTGCGTTGGGTGAGGTTCCTCATTATTGAATGATGGGTGGTGTCAGTGGTTTTATCCAGGGCTAGGGAGGTGAGGTGAGGGTGAGGTGATTTTATTCAGAGTAAGGTGGTGTTGGGGGTGTTCAGAGTTGCGGGTTGGTGGTGAATTAGGGAGGTTCCTCAGGGCATTTGGAAATCTAAAAGAGTGGGGTTGGGGGTGGTTTTGAGATGAGGTGCGGGTGGTGTGAGGGTGCTCGGAGATGGGTGATTTGTCTGTTCATGCCAAGGCAATGGTAGTTGCTGCTAAATGGTGAGGCATGTGGCTATGGCTTGCTGGAACAGTCTAGATATTGCCATTTGTAGAGGTAGTCCAAATTCGATGGATTCCAAGTTTCGCTGAAATGGGGTGTAATCTGATACATTGGGAGCAATCTACTCATTTTGGGTTGATATGGGGAGCAACCTGCCTATTAGTTTTGTCTTTTGTTCTGCTCTTTTTGGTTGATTTCTTGTCAACCTTGGTTCTCTTGGGGCTTTGATTAATAAATCTTTGCTGTTCAAAAAAAAGATACAAGTGCAAGAAGACTTTTTGTTCTACAGGTAAAATCCCTCATTAGTATGTTCAGCCTGTATTTTATTGCTACTTTTCTTCTTCATTTCCTCATGTTTTAGAGTCAAGGGCATGGGCATTTTGGGAATTTTAGCAATGGGTTTGTCAAAATGGATAACCTACACATTTTGGGTAGGCTATCCATTGCAGGCTTGCAGCTATAAATTAATAGATGTCGGCTGTTCAAGGGGCAGCAAGTTGAGTCAATCATGATTTTGGGTCTTACGATAGGCTAATTACTATACTATTTTTTAGCAGGTCCTCGCAAGAATCAAATGACTCTGTACTCAGAATGGCCTAAAATAATAGATTGGTGTTCTATTTTTAATAGAAACAAACATCGGAGAATTTGTTATTATGATCGTGAGATTGTCCTTAGCCTATTGGGGGAAAACCTATATCACTTCTCTTTTCTCCATACTACTCGGCTTATTCCCCTTTTTCGCACAAGCAAGGACTTTACAATAACCAAGTGTACTATTCCCAGAACAAGAACAATATCCTTTCCAAGCCGCAAAAGTAAAACTATAGCCACTTAAGTTCAAATCATTCCCTACCTGATCTGCCAACGATTCAAGTAGATGTCCCGGTCTCAAAATTGTAATCCCAAGAATGCTAATCCTAAAAATTTGAGAACCACAACCAAAACCTAATACTATTTCACACTCAAACCAAGAAACTACTCCACTTAAGGAGCACTAAACCACAAGCTTTCTCCTTGTTCAAAACCTACCACAAATCCATTCGTTGACAGATTCTGCCAAGTTTGCTAGTCTTTCCTGAACCAGCTTCGCCATAGTACGATACCAGAAGTAGGCAGCAAGTTATCTTTACATGTCACAAATATATTTACCTGATTACTTGATGTTGCAGCAAGCGTTGAGCTTTCTGCAGCGCCTGCTTCCAAGAAGAGTCATCATTCCGTTTGTTCATAGACGGTGCTTCGAGTCCATAACGCGACATATCAAGTGGCATTGGAGGCTTACCAGCTCTAACCCGCTCATACTCTCTGGCAAGCATTGGATGATTCTGAAATATACATTCCCCAAATAAAAAGTGTCACAGAATGATCTTCACTTCGCATAAGTACATGCTTACGCTAGTAAAATGCTTGAAACATTTCATATTCGATTCATATGTTTATTTCTGCCATTTCATGTTTATTATTCTTATTATTCATTTTACATTGTTCAAACCTGAACAGACCAACATGCCAAGAAATCCCAAACCTTCTTTCTTTATGTTTTTGTGGGGAACCAAGCTGTCATGAATCTCCATTCTAGGTCTATATATCAAATTCAGGTCTATCAGTCTAAAAAGATTCCTCACTAGAGGTATAGCCAGGTCAGACGAAGCTTAATCCTGATGAACCCACTTTAGGCATTCGAGGCAACGCCACTTCCATTGAGATGCCAACCTTGGGGTGGTGACATGTATCAAATGACTTGGGCTCACATCACGTTCTTATTAAAAGGTCATTGAAAATTGTCTCATAAGCAACATGATATTAAGCTCATTAATTTACGACCTCAACGAGATATGCTTTCGTTCATTTTAGGACTGTAAGAGAAGAGAAAAAAAAAAGGTTATTTGAACTCAGCTTGAGATTGGCTTGAAGCTTATTTATTTGAGATAAGCTTCAAGGTTAAATAAGTTTGAACTTGTTTTGGAGGTTGTTAAGTTTTCAGCAATCTCTCAGATTGACTCATCTTGTCTACAACCCTAGCCACCCATAAACAACTCTTCAGGTGCAAAAGGAGATTTATCACCAATTTTATATAGGGTTTCCGGAAACTTCATCCGCAGAATTCTTGCAAGGACTTGGAATGAAATCTAGCCAAATCCCCAAATATGCAATATCTTGACAAATAAACAAGACCAAAATTTCATGTTCTCTAAAAAGCCTAAATTTTACATCTCCAACCCATATGCCAAAAGCTGTAAGTCCCATGACCAACCAAAGATGGTTTTCTGGGCACACTGAGTCCATAAGACAGGATTGCAAAAGGAATTTATTACAGCAGCGATGGATAAACCCAACTTCAGTGCACAAAATTGCTTCTAACATCTATGGCATTATTTACCTCCCACAAACTTCAATATCCATGGGGCCTATCCTCGTACAGAGCTCCCTCGATACACCCATTAGTGCATGTGTAAGGAGCTATACACTGACATATGCATATCCAAGGGCGAAGTGACAATTGTAAGTCGGGTCAAGTGAACCATTTACGCATTAATCAAACTAAGTTTTTACTCCATTCTATGAATTTGACACCCCAAAATTCAAATAAAATTTCCCCAGTAATCCTAATAAAATTATAAATTTAACCTCGTTTTTAACACTAAGATTTCTAACCACCATCGGTCCATAACATTGCCAATACTCAACAAATGCTGAAGAAGTCAGAATTATCTGTCCATGTCTCATGAATATCACTTTAGCATATTAACTGCTGCCCAAGGGCGGTCAATCACTAATAAATTCCAACTAATATACAGTTTTTGCTGAGCGAATACGAATAGGAGCATCTCCAACTCTTACTCGTACTTTTACCCAAAATTTGAGTAAAAGCTTTTATTAACGGCATAATTGTAGATTTCTAGCTCCGCCCCTGTATGTTGATAGAAACGTATGCAAAAACCCTAGCAATTCATTGTGCAGAAAGAGAGAAAGATAGAACCTGGAAGGGGTTTTTGGGAAGAGGAGGAATGTCCTTGAGGAAATCGGAGGGTTTTTTGGAGCTGCGACGCATCTCGTCTTCGACCAACCGGTCCACCTCTTCCTTCACTCTGGGGTCGCCGTAGTCGTCGTCGATGTAGGGCAACGAGTCGATGATTTCAGCGCCGATCGACCGATACGACTTCTGCTCAGAAGGAGGAGGAGCTTCCAGCATTAGAATGTCCCCTTTGTTCGCCATTGCCATCTCTCTCTCTCTCTCTCTCTCTCTCTCTCTAGTTCGGGCAACTCTGCTCTGCTGTAGCGATAAACCCTTCAACCATAGTGGAGTATTAATCACCACCTTACTAAACTTCTTGACTAACTCAAATTTAAGGAAAAAACCCTAAAAACCAACTCCAATCTTTACTCAAACCTTATCAAATTTGAGTCATGACTAACGATCGCGGGATCCAGTAGGACAGTCAAAACTACTACGCCATTTTGGGGTATGCAAAAAGTTTAGATCAATCACAAATTTTTCTCTCTCTTTCTTGGGATTATGTCAAGTTTAACATTAATATTTTTATTTTTTGTGGGCCTTTTAAAAATTTAGAAAATTATTTGTGACTTTAAATTTGTAAATGACAGCATTAGCTAATAAAATTCATCTATGTTGTAGAAATAAGTTTTTACAAAGTGTCTTTAGGCACGGACACTAAATAGTACTATTGTAGGTGTATTTTTGTGAGAAGCCCCCTAAATAAAACAAGTGCCATAATTTAGAATTTCTAAACATAATTGGCAATTTACACATTTTGACTCTTATTTTTATACACTGTAACCGTTCTCATCTCAACCGGGCATTAGTTTTACAAAACCGAAGGAAGCCCAAAAATTAAGAAGTTTAGCTAATAAAATTCATCTATGTTGTAGAAATAAGTTTTTACAAAGTGTCTTTCGGCACGGACACTAAATAGTACTATTGTAGGTGTGTTTTTTTGAGAAGCCCCCTAAATAAAACAAGTGCCGTAATTTAGAATTTCTAAACATAATTGGCAATTTATACTTTTTGACTCTTATTCTTATACATTGTAACCCTTCTCATCTCAACCGAGCATTAGTTTTACAAAACCGAAAGAAGCCCAAAAATTAAGAAGTTTAAAAATGTGTTTAATTGTAGACTTTTTTTTTTTTTTTGAGAACCAGGTTTCAGGTGGAAAAACTTCTACTCCTAAAATAAAAAAACAAACTAACCCCAATCTAAAATAAGTGACTTATATGTTCAAGTATAGAAGAAATAAAAAATCAAATTTTATTTTGAAGAAAATAAACACCTACTTAAAAATGCTCACATTTTGAAATTCAACAAATAAAACTAGGTTAAAATAATATAATTTTTAGGGATTAAGTACACCCAAAACAACGTAGTTTTGGCCGCCCTACAATCCCGTAGTGCGGAGGCGCACTACGAGATCCCGAATCCCATGACTAAGGGGGTGTTCCCTCCAAAAGTGTTTTTAAAATAATTTGATTTTTTACAATTTTTTATGTGATATATTGTGAAAGTATGACATGTCTTGATTTTTGAAAAAAATAATAATTATTATTTTTTGTTAGTGGAATACCGCTAACTCAAACTTTTGCTAAAAATTATAAGCTGCTTTTACCTCCACAAATTTATAATAATGCCGAGACTTTTAGTTAAATTTATGCTTGAATTTGGATTTGCCCGTTGGTTTGCCTAATGAAGTTTTTCGGAGTAAAAATTTGAGTAAGGGAATGCTCTAATATTAACAGTATCAATACTGCTATTGTTCCTCTCAATTCTTTTTACACCTTTTGTACTTTATATTTGGTTTTGTGTTTGCTCAAACTTTCTCCCGCGTTTCTTAGTTTTGAGTCAATCTTTTTAGGTTTGGTGATTCGTCTAAATGAGAGGTTTCGAAAAAATATAAAATCATGACCAAAACTCGAATATTTTTTTAAAAGGCTTACGCAACACTAACAAATGCGATTTTTTTTAGTGCATAAAAAACCAAAAAGTGCAACAAAAAAACAACACAAAAATAATTAAGAGGACCAAGTTAAATAAAGAAAAATGATAATGCCAAAACTGTTTTCGTTAATGTCAACATTTTTCTCCTGTATAAACATGTATCCTTCACATGGTACAAATATTTTGTGAAATAGTGTTTTGGCATTAATAAAAACAATTTTGACATTATCACTTCTCTCACACAAAGTTCCAACCCGAAAAAAAAATATTTTATTTATTTATTTAGAACTCCTATTTTGAAAAAACAAGAGTCTATTGTTTAATTCAACCTTTAATATCTAAGAGTATTTCATAAGCGTGCACTTGGTTCAGATTGTATCGGTTCTCTAAAAATTCAATAACCGAACCATTCCGACAGGTTCTAGAAAATGAAGAACCAAAACCTAACCAATGTATATGTAGAACCTGTCCACATCCAAACTGCAATATCGGACAGGTTTTGGTTCGGTTATGGTTTTACACAATTAGTGTTGGAACATTTTTTCACAACACATTACTTAAAAGACTATGTAAAATTTGGAGCACTAAACAAAGCATAAAATAATTATAGGATTTTATAAAATTCAAAATCAAATATGGTCTACATGATATACGAAGCACTTAACAATCTACCATCAATAAAATAATTCCTAAAGTTTATGAAAACAATTGATAGACTAGCTTAAACAAAAAGTGAAATAGTAAAAAAACGAGAAAATAAATTCAGCAACATGTCTTATAGGGAATTAAATTGAAAATTGAATATTAATAAGGTCAAAATAGTTATAGTAATATATTAAAGACTAACAAGATAATAGGCATAAAAAATACTACCTCACTAGGGAAAAAAATCTACTTATCGAATCTAGATGTATGATTTTGTACACATGAAATATATTAAAGTCGGTCTTGCTAACGGAAGCGCACAAGGCTTTCATTGAGCACAAAAAAAAGACAAAAAAAAAAAAAAAAACGCACCCCCAATACACTTTTTACACTTCTCAATACACTTTTTACATATTTCAATACATTTTTAAAATTTTAACAGAAGCCCACTGGGTTTTTTTTAGCATCTTCGTATTAACATATGTATGTATATTAATATTATACGGTTCGGTTCAATTCTAATTGTGATTTTTAAATTGAGAACCAATAACCGAACCATAACTACATGTTCTTATTTTTTCCATAACGATAACCAGATCCATGAACTGCATAACCTCACCAAATAGAATGGTTTGGTCCGAACCGAATTGGTTTGCTGGTTATATTGGTTTTCTTGTTCACCCATAATATTTCAGTCATTTTCGAAAAATGTAGCCGCGTTATAGTTAAATTAACTTTATAGAAAAATTCTACTAGTGTTTGTAAAGTAGTGGAGAACAAAGCAATTATTAGAACCTTCTCTGCATTTGTTAGAAACCTTTTAAGGAACGCAGGTGAAATTTATGTTGCGCAACGCAATTGTATACACACTTTTTTATTTCTAGGCCAGATGAGAGGAAAAAGGCGAGGATTGGGCAAAAATAAAGCACTTGGTTTATATATATTATTTGTCTTTATTCAATCTTATGTATTTATTATTTTTGCGTTGTTTTTTTTACATTAAAATGCAATAATAAAAGAATTGGGATTATTTTTGTCTTTGGTCAATTTTTTCAGTAATATATTTATTACATTTTTTGACTTTTTAGATTGTTCTTGTCACGACGAACCAATAATCTCTTAAAAAAAAAAACGTAAAACTAACAAATGCAATTTTTTTTGAATAAAAAAATAACCAAATGTTTATTTTTGCCAAAGCCGCAAATAATAGTGATTACCTCTCTCCACCACACATTAGTGTGAGCTCACGTGGTGCTCCAATTTCCTCTCCACACATTGGTGTGAGCTCTCGCCTCTCACACCACATACCAATGTATGGAGGAGAAGAATTCTAAAGTATCACGTGACAGTTTTACAAGAGTAATTAATACTAGGGGGTGTTCTACTAAAAAAAAACTGTTTTTTTCAAATACCGAGACATGTCATTCTCTTACAACACATCACATAAAAAACAGTAAAAAACCAATTTTTTCAAAAAATTGGGTTAGTGGAACACCCCCTAATTGTTCGAAAGTAAAATCCAATAGCCAAGCCTTAACGGAGGTTTAACAATGCACACGAGTCCGCAGGTCTTAGGAAATTAGGAATCGTATAAATTTATGTGCTAGGTGAGGCCGTGAGGGGAACTCCGCACATTGCGTAAACATAGGGGTGCAAATGAAGTTTTCCCAAAATTCTAGTACTCGTGTGCACAAGGGTGCTTGGCGTAAAACCAGACCGGAGCTAAAATGTCGCGGGAATCTCCCGGTTTATTACCCCAAATTTCAAACCTAATTTCCCGCCATTTTATCCGCTCAACAAAAACCCAAAACCCTACCCTCTCTAATTCCCCCTTTCTTCATCAAACCCAGAAATTGTCAACTCATTACTCCATACCCAACAAGAAAAAAGAGAAAGAAAGATTACACACACACACACACACACACACAGATACATACATAGTTGTCAAACAACCACGAAAGGTGGGTTACAATAAATGGGTATCAAAGACCTTCTCAGGTTCATGAAACCCTATATTGAACCCATTCACATCAAGACGTATGCCGGAAAGCGCGTAAAATACCCCCCACCTCCTTCTAATTTCATGTCTACATACATTGTTCTGTATAAGTGCTACGCATTTGTTTTTGTTAAATCTTACATTTTTTTGCTATTATTTTCAGGTGGGTATTGATGCTTACTCGTGGCTTCACAAAGGAGGTATGTTTCTGAAAGTATGAATGGTATTTTGTCTTTATTTTTTGTTGTATAATTAATTTTCTATTTGGGGGTAAGACTAAATGTTCTATAAATTAACAGCATATTCATGTAGCATGGAGCTTTGCCTCAATACGGAGGGCGATAAGAAATTCCAGTACTTGAACTACTGTATGCACCGAATCAATCTGCTCCGACACCATAAGATTATTCCGGTTGTTGTTTTCGATGGTGGGGATATTTCGTGTAAGGATGCCACAGGGCAGGAGCGAAGCAGGCATGTCATTAACTTAAGTATTACTTTGCACATTTTGGTTTAGTTGAGGCTTTACCTATTTAGTATTCTTGTTGGGCAGATAAGATATTATGTTACTTGATTGATATAGGAAAAGGAAAGCTAACCGAGATTTGGCAATGGAGAAGCTCAAGGAAGGTAATCTCAATGCTGCCTCTGAGCTCTTCCAGGTACTATTTACTTTATCTCCTTTGTTTCACTTGCATTGCTGAATTATCCTCATTAGAGTAACGAATGCCCAGATTCATTTTGTATGTATAGAATTCCTGTATCGAACACTTGACACTTGAATAAGGGTACAAAATCCAAGATTGGATCATGAGAACAGTACAAGCAATTTTCTCTTACTAGAATTTACATTCTTGCATTTTTGGTCTTCTGATGAGATTCATGAGAAAGACTGAGCCTTTTCATTTCCTTTTTATAGTACTAGATATTATGACAAAGGATTCTTTTGTAATGTAAGTAAATTCTTGAAGTAATCAATCCTAATACTCACTTTTTCTGCTTTTTCACTTGTAGAGGGCAGTGAGTATCACTCCATCCATGGCATACCAACTGATTCAGGTACCCAATGCCTCTCTTTATAAGCTATTTGCACCTAAAAGTTTTTAAATTTGGCACAATTCACATAGATTGAGAATTTTATTTGCTTTTATATTGTTGTAGCCTGAATTCTGTTCTGCGATGGTCCTTGAGTTATTCTTCAGTTTCATATGTATCTCTGATTCTCTCAATTCGTGATTTTTCAGATTCTAAGATCTGAGGACATTGAATTCGTAGTAGCTCCATATGAGGCTGATGCACAGTTAGCATACTTGTCCACCCTCGAAGCAGAAAATGGTGGAATCATAGCTGTGATTTCAGAGGACAGTGATCTCCTGGCATATGGCTGTCCAGCGGTAAGAATTTTCTATCAAAACTTGACACAAAGTCACAAATATATGGAGGTTTCCTGTTCTCCTAACGACTCTGATTTTCCCTTTTATTTATGTACTTTGCCTTAAAATTGGTTGCAAGCAGATTGTTTTCAAGATGGACCGTTATGGCAATGGCGAAGAGATAGTACTACACAAGGTCTTCGAGTCTGCAACATGTGTGCCATCCTTCCGACATTTTGATAAAGAGCTATTCATAGGTGATTTGAGTCAATTTATAACTACGCCGTGGGGGGAAGAAAATTTATTTACCATTGCACTGTATGAAACCAAGGGAGTTGGCTCTTGTTTTTAACTGAAGGGGACTACACTCATCTAGTCATCCATGTCCAACTCCATAGTTTGTCGTCAAATGACAGTGAAACCTTAAACACTACATACAACTGGACAAGTCTCATCTGTTTCTCTTATGTATATTTTTATACGAAGTCGATTGATTTGAGATGGAGACACTAATCTTCCAGATTCCTCACAGGCATGTGCGTCTTAGCCGGCTGTGATTTCCTTCCATCAGTTCCTGGAATTGGGATTGCAAAAGCTTATTCTCTTGTTTCCAAGTACAGAGACTTAGACCGTGTAAGAGTGTTTTCTCTACTACTTTCTGATTATGTGTTACTTTTAAATTTTGTTTCTTTCACGAATGCGTACACGAGAGAATATATAAGTACTATTAAATAAGAAAAAAATGTGCTTTGGGGCAATCCCCTCCTTGCGCCACGACCCTTTCACTAAGGAGGAAGGGATAAAGTAAGCTAAACAAGAACACCTATTCACCTACTCAGAAGCAACAACACAACCAAACCAAAGCATCCACCTACAGTAACTCAAAGGGCTATGTTGAAGACAAGCACAGTAACTAGTTAAAGTTAGTATTTTCTGCAGCCCTCTAAGAATTCAGTGCTACCTGATTATGGTGTCAGGGTCTATAGCCTTATGCCTGAAAATAAGAGCATTTCTTTCTATCCGACGTGGTAAACAGCTGCTGCTAGGGAAAACATGTAGACACAACCAGCAACGGATTTCCTTCTACAGTACATAGTAGCCCATTTTAACTCATGAATCTACAGCACAAGTCTTCTGAAAATCTAGTTACTTATCAAAAGTGGAACAGACAGACTTTGAGAAGCTGCAATTGGAAACATAGATTGTCAGGGGATTTTCAGCTTTTGACACAAAGCACACAGCATTCAACACAATCCCTCAAGTTTTCATTATTTTCTTTGTGGCTTGTCTCACAAGGTAGCCAAGTCACTGAATAAAACCCCCTTAGGGAACTCTTTGTGTGAAACAGACGAGACAATACGAAACAAGGAGCTGTTTTCCCAACTTCTCTATTAGCATTCCCGGAAGATTTGTTGAGTAAATCCCAGTAGGGGCATCACTCATGATAAGTGTTATAGCACTGTAAAGTCAGAGTCATTATACAGATGGTTGTGGCTTATTTACAGGCTCTATCCATGTTAAAGTTTGAGAAGGCCAGGCAAATGCCCGACGACTACCCAGAATCCTTCAGAAAAGCAGTTGCAGTTTTCCAGCATGCTCGAATGTATGTAATTTTGTTCACATAATTTGTCTATTTAGTTATATAATTTTGCTTATAGCTAATGGCTTGCTTATTAAATTCTGCACAGTTATGATGCTGACTCTGGGTGCCTCAAACACATGAAACCTCTTCCAGAAAAGCTTTTGCAGTCTCCAGATGGAGACCTTGATTTTCTGGGCCCGTATCCTTTCATTTTATCTGTTTTTCATCTAAACTTTGTTTGCTGCAAGACTGCAACTTGTTTATCTGATAATCATTTGTCTCTCTCTATTTTGAACTTGAGTTTAGAATCATAATGCCCCCCCAAAAAAAAAAAATTTCATTTATTGGTTTCGGTTGTTTGAATATGGGTGAATAAGGATGAGAATCGAGGAGGAGAAATGAAAATGTCTGCTTCACTTATCTTTCTGATCTTTTCTTATTTCCTTCCACAAGTTCCAAACAAACCCTAGGGAATAATGTGTGAGTCTATTTGGTTATTTCAATATTGTCACTTCATCTGTTAAGACATCTGTGTAGTAATCCTTGTCTTATAGCTTTTGAAGAATTTTGTGAGATCTTGGTAAAGTTAGAGAAACAAGAAACACAATTTTTAGTTCCTTCTCCTTGACTACAACTAGAGAAATCCCACCTTCAATAGCAGTTGCAATTGCTAAAGGAAACTTGGATCCAACTACTATGGAGGCCTTTGATCAAGTCCCAAGTTCTAGACCTCGTATGAATCCCACATCAAAAATTCAAAGTTCTGGTGGAGTGCCAAAACAGATGGCCACTGTGGTATCGAAACAAGAGAGCTGCTTTTTCATTATTACCTCCCACAAAACCAGTAAAGAAAAGGTGAAAGGCAAGTTCTTTAACCAGCTTCCTTATACATCAATGTTCAGACTACTACACACGCACGCGTGTATGCTTGAGAAAATGAGGCCCCTCATTAATGTGGAGCCTCAAGTACCTAAGCTGTGCCTTGCCTTCGCCACCATGAATACACACGCACACACGTGTGCGCGCACACACACACACTCACATACTTACATACATGCATACATACATTAGTTGCAAGCCTAGGAACTCAAACACAGGTAGCTCAATTTTGCAGTAAT
Source organism: Vaccinium darrowii (assembly GCA_020921065.1). Lineage (NCBI taxonomy): Eukaryota > Viridiplantae > Streptophyta > Magnoliopsida > Ericales > Ericaceae > Vaccinium > Vaccinium darrowii. The sequence continues at coordinate 35,005,466 of CM037153.1, read as the reverse complement.
GGGGCGGAAAGCGATGATTGAGGAAAACTACTTAAATGAAGCTACAAAGCTGGAGAAGCTAGTATGCCCTCTGAAAACTCCATCTACTGAAGAAAACAAGGCAATTAGCGACAACATGTCATTAAAGGTGCCTCAAAACAACCCATTCAGAAAAAGAAAATTTGCTGAAGTTCAGTTGGATGAGTTGGAGATTGTTGGTGGAGGAAACAACTTCAATGAAGCTACAGAGTTGGAGAAGCTAGTATGCTCTTCAAAAACTGTGTCTACTAAAGAAAACAAGGAAATTAGCGACAAAATCCCATTAAAGGTGCCCGAAAACAACCCATTCAGGAAAAGAAAATCTGCTGAAGTTCAGTTGGACATTGTAGGTGAGGAAAACAACTACTTCAATGAAGCTACTGAGCTGGAGAAGCTAGTAAGCCCTTTGAAAACCCCATCAACTGAAGAAAATAAGGCAATCAGTGACAAAACTCAATTAAAGGTTCCTGAAAACAACCTATTCAGAAAAGGAAAATTTGCTAAAGTTCAGTTCGATGAGTTGAAGATAGTTGGTGAGGAAAACAACTCCAATGAAGCTACAGAGATGGAGAAGCTAGTATGTCCTTCAAAAAATCCATCTACCGAGGAAAACAAGACAATTAGTGACAAGATCCCATTAAAGGTGCATGAAAACAACCCATTCAGGAAAAGAAAAATTGCTGAAGTTCAGTTGGATGAGTTGGAGATTGTTGGTGAACAGGTTTCAACGGTTACAGAGCTTGAGAGGTCGGAAACCTCTTGCGTGACCCCAGAATCACAGCAGAGTGTAGATTCGAAGCCTAAAAGAACGAGTGATGGGAAAAGGAAGCCGAAAAATGAGAAGCTGAAGCGAAGCAATTGCCAGAGTTTGGAAGGTAAGAAGTGCAGTATTTTAAATTTCTTTTCTAGAGTGTAATCTGTCTGTTGATTTAGTTACCTCTTAATTACTATTGCTGAGTCTGGATACTTGGCCCTTCATGTAATCTAAACTCCAATTTTCTTTCACGGAGTTCAGTGAAATAGATGCCATGGATTCATGAGCTGTCACCATTATGGTAAAAGACCAAGCATGAATCTGCATTCTACGGTGTAACAGGTTGGGAACCGAAAACAGGAGGTAGAATCAAGAGGGGATTATGATACAGAATCTATTGAAAATGCAGGAAAATGATCTAAACATTATTCTGAAACTAAAGAGAAGGAAACTAAAGAGAAGGAAGCATTGTCATTGACAAAAGGTCACTGCTATACAAACATAGTTTCATACAGCACGCTGCCACCGGTTATGGTCTTTTCATTTCAAACCAGCACTCACCACTGTGGCTCATAGTTGAAAAAATGCTATGGCCATATTATTCTGAATGATTTTTTTTTTTACAGAAAAACCATTTCCTTAACAAACAATCCCATCCAAGAAAATAAACTATTCTTCGGAAGATTCCTTCCTTTTCTACCCCTGAATTGCAAACTAAATGCAAATCAAACCAAACCAAACCAAACTCATCAGAAGCTAGCATGTGTAACAAGCATTGTACTCATGGCCTCGCCCATCTAAAAACTATTCTGGGGTCACCTTCCATACGCGAATGCAAGCATCTTCACCAGAACTCACTACACTGCACTCATCAGTGAAAGCCAATCCATAAACCCCACCCAAGTGAGCTCCCTTGATGGTTATACGGTTAGATGCCGGCTTGTCAACCTCATATATGATTACACATGTGTCGAGTGACCCGGTGGAAATCATGCTGCTATCAGGAGACCAAGCCATGCAGTTTATGCGTGCAGTGTGGTACAACATATTCTTTAGCTTCACCTGCAAAACAATTTGTCGAGTATAAGGCATCATATTCGATGATCAATCACTATGTCAAGAACCAAGAGTGAAGATGCCCTCCATCAGTTACATTCTCGGCAGTAGGTGCCTAGACCTAGTGGCAGGTCGTGTGGTCTACAGGACAACATGGTTTATCGACAATCAAAACATACGCTCACACACAGAGGTGGCACTGCCCCACACAAAATGATGTAATGTAAGAATCCAAGTCACCAAGCCCAAATATTCCCTCTCACAAGGAAGCTGTGGGATCAACTGCGAATGGAAGAAAGAGGAGGTTTGTGGCACCCTATACCGTCCATCATCACCACTACAGAAGAAGCAACAGCAACAAGTTACAAAGTTTTGATCGGCTTAATTAGTGCTAGTTCCAGTAAAATGCTACTGACATCGGTTCTATTTTATCTTGGTGTGGCATCCCTTGTGTATTTTCTGGCAGGGGTGACAATTCACGGATGTATGGGACAAGAGTAAGAAAAAGAAGGAAGATTTGAAATGTGATTCCACTGTGCATCCAGATTGTGTCTTCTTTGCAAATTGAATCATATTTGCTCTTAAATGCAGAAGTTGATAATCAATACTCCACATTTCAATTAGTAGATAAATATTCTAGACTATTTATCAAGTACCTCTCGGGAGAGACGATCCCATACGACTGCTTCTCGATTGACATCTCCCGATGCAAACATAGAGAAATCTGGAGAGTAGCGAATAACAGAAATAGCACCCCTATGCTTTTCCAGTAATGCCTCTTCTGTAAGTGTGTCACCATTGATAGAAAATATGTGCAGTTTGCCATCTTGGGCACCCACTATGGCTTCACTTCCATCCGGTGCAATTACACATGCTGTCACAGTATATTCAAGGTTAACTGTTGAGAGGACTTTTGTACCGTTTAGAAGGACAACTCCAGAATCAATTGAAACCAAGGCCAGTTCAGGAGAACGGATGGCAAGACTCAAGTCCTTTGGCTGACTGCCAATATCAACAGAATCTGCATCTCCACATTCATCGCCAAGTAAAGAATTTCTCCAAACCTAAGTATCAAAAGAAAACAAAGAAAGCAAAAAAAATAAAATTAAATTAAAAGATGCCACAAACAAAACCAGAAAGGAAAGAAAAACCATTTGGAAGGGGTTTTGCAATATTTATATCTTCCAGCATTCAAGCCTTGTTAATTAAAGCCCTATACCTAATGATGTGTGGGGCCCACACACCATCTGAGTATGGAGTACTTCAGTTGATACTTTATGAAGTATCTCTAGCACCTGCTGTTAGGATATTGTAAAATACTTAGACCATAATACACCCCACAGACATTGTCCATAATTGAGGTTGATCAATACATAACAGTAAAAACTTCTCCAGTAGATGCCGTCTTCCCACATGTAATTTCACCTTTCCCTGCATTAATTAACTATTCAACTGAAATCTAAATTATTGCTAAGTTGATTCTCATTGATTACTTGCTCCATTTCAAATTGCTTGTCCCTTGTACTATTTTGGGATGTTCCAAACTGTTAGTTCTCTTTGAAAAGTCAAAACAAAATTTATTTAATCTTCCAAAATAACCCATTTACCAACAATGATCATTTCATTCAAAAGTTGAAATACAAGGGCATTGTTGGAAGTTAATGAATCTGTTTAAGGTGAATGAATTTATTGAATGCAGTTATTGCATGTCTGCTTAAAATGTAGAAATTCCCAAAAGTGACCAGCAATTTGAAACGGAGGGAGTAATAATTAGGAGGTTATACATTATATCATCGTATTTTTACTATTTTATATGTGCATACCTATAATGTCATCAATTTGGGATTTAACAATGAAGAATAGTCATGTATGACGAAAATTACCCCATATAATCAAGCTATACATCTATCTCGTTGTTAGTTACGTCTTCTACATGATTAGTGAAGAAGAACCATGTTACAATACGGGATCACAAGTTCATTCAGTTATTTTATTGAATTACAAATCTCATTAGTCCAACTGAACTTGCATACGACCCCCAATAATGGTCAAGATGTAGGGTTGCTAACAAAGTACTAAATCCTAATTTTCTATAGAGGACACTAGGCTAGAAGAGTTTATCAGGAATTAGGAGCAACAAACTGTATGGCGAAGAGAATAAGATGGAAAGATGACCGTATATCATTCCTTTTCATCCATCGCTTGATATGCACTCTTCGGAGCAATAACATGGTCAATTTAGGAACCAGATACTAACACGCTCAGCTTACAAGGGAACAACTACGATAAAAGAAATATAAAATGATAGAGTAGAGCACTCTTTTAGGGGTAAAAAAGAATTCCAAAACAGCAACACAATTGTTGTATCCCTCTTAGATCATAAGGACATATGAAACATGTTTTTCCTTCACAAGTATCTTCTTTTTGTTAGTTACCTTGAAGTGAAACGTGCAACTTGAAGAAACAAGCACACATCATTCAAGTAGTAGTTACCTTGTTGTCAAATCCAGAAGAAACAATCTCTTCGTCAACAGCTGCAAAACATTTGATTTGAGCATTTACCTTCCGTTCTAATTTACCACTATATCCCACACCTTGGATCCATTTAACTATTAAACCATCATAACTGCTGGATAATATAACTTTTGGGTTGCTTTTGAGCACTGATAGTGACGTAATGTTCTTCATGTGTCCAGACAAGGGTAGCGGGGCTTTATCAGGATCACTTGCAGAGAATAAGCTAATTGTTCCACCAAGAGAAACAGTGACTAGATAATCATTCTGCCAAAGACAACCAACTAGCATGTCTTCAACTCCACCTGAGCCTGGACAAGTCAAAGTCTTCTTCACTGTTCCATTACCATCCTCAGAAATCTCCCATATTTTTGCTGTCTTGTCAGCAGACACAGTTAGCACCTGCAATTGATGAAGCACACTTAAATATTCGAAAACCACCAATGCAGAGCAAGGTACGGGAAGGCGGAACTTCAAGATTTCATGTGGAGCATGCTCAGGGATTTGACTAATGAACTTACGCCTAACTTAATTTACAGTTCTACATATATCAGTCGGTTACTAGTCAGTTACTAGTACTCTTCTAGCATATGATTATGAACCCCCAACCTACAAACAGTAGTGTATGCACTTAATGCTAACAAAAAAAAAGGCAACGCTGAAATATTGAAGGAAATGCTCTTAACAATGGATACTGACAACTGTTTGTTAATTGCATCTTATTCAGGAATGTATTAACCTACTGCTATCAATTGAAATGTAGAATGAGCTGAGCGTGGCTGGGAACCCATCTTCGAGTCTAAGCCTTAACCAGAATTACAAACTTTGGAACAGCCAATAAATAATGGTTTCAATTGTATGGAGTATTTGTCAAGCAACTTCACTTTGTGCTTGTTTAACTCTGATGGACCTTTACAAAGATGAAGCCCTCTTCTTGACAAGATTCAAAAATTACCATCCCGCAGTGCTGTTTAAAGTCGCACAACAATACCTATGTCCAGCCCCCAAATCCATATTAAAGAAGCATAATAAATAAAGCAATCCCCTTTTCCCCGTCTGTTTTCGCATAAATAAAATCTCCCTTATGCCCTGAGATTCTTTGCGAGCAAAACCATATTTAAGTAAATCAGCAACAAACCAAAATTGGAATGGTCAGAGGAAAACATATCCCTCTGAGGCAGAGGAACATTAATAATCCCAAAGTTGCGGTTACCCACAGGATCCAGTTACCTCCAACTCCAATACTCAAGCAAATTATAAACCACTTCACTTCACAAACATAAAAAACTTGACTCCTACTTTTTACAATACTAACATACATCTTTTTCTGGCACTAAGCCACCTCAAAAGTCCCAATGTAGACAACATTACAGGTTCGAAATGGATGTTCAACATCAGATGATGAAGAGGGTGCACTCTAAAAACCTAAGAGGCAGAAATGCACTAGACAAACCTAAAGCAAACTTCAAATCATGGTTCACTACTCATTCCCAGAGAAAAAGAAACATACCCATTTTTTAGGTACAGTCTGGCTTAGTCTGTCATACTAAGTGGGGAAATGAAGACTGTTAGAATAAGCTTATATTAGTTAGTTGATGTTTGTCTCACATCGCCTATCTTAGTCATGTAATGTGGTACACACTAATATAAATAATATTAACTTGTGTTGGGGTAAGTTAACACCCAATACACTTTCTCTCTTATCTGGTAACATGGTATCAGAGCCTCCCTTAACCCAAAACCTGACCTAACCTGATTTTATCGATCAACCTAAAAAAAAAAAAAAAAACAGTTGTCACCCAAACCTTACTGACGTCATCTTACCTTCTTCCTTTGTCAACCCTAAAACCAGTCGCCCTCCACACAGCCGCCACCGGAAAAATCCTAGAACCAGTCGTCATCCATCCAAAATCCTGTGAATCAACCTCAAATCCCTCGAATCAACCTCTGAAACCCTTAATCAACATCAAAAATCTCATCTGTGGTGTTCGAAACCCTACCAGACCCTGTTCGACCCTCGTCAGAGACCCAAAACGAGGATCAATCGATCACAGGAACACCAAAATCATTACCTGGTATCTTTCGACCATTGCTAGTGCATACCCAGTCAATTTCGAGTCTTCCAGGTTGATTTCGGGAGCAATTAGTTTTCTTCTTCAACCTTCCAGTGGATTTCGACCCCCAAAATCCATTACCCAGTGGATTTCGAGGCTTGTTTACCTCGGTTGTGGCTGTTCTATGTGATTTCGAGTCTGACAGACTTGATCTGGATCTCGTTCAGTGCCTCTACATCCTCGCCGGCCATTCTCTGTCTCCGGCGACCCTCCTTCTTTGTCTCACGACTTCTGCTGAAGGTTCAGTCCATATCATGACTTGTGGTATCATTCGGTTCTTGATTTTTTGTTAAAAAAATAAGGTTAGATTACATATACATGGGTTACTGGTTACTGTTGATCGTTATTGCTGGTTATTGTTTGATTATTGTGGCTATTGGTTGCTTCTGAGCACTGTTGGTAGCACTGTTCTTTTGTTGGCTATTGCTGTTCAAAGTTTTGGCTCGCTGGTGGTTGCTAATGTTAAACTAAGCAGGCACGGGTTTATTGTTTTTTTTTTTTTTTTTTTTGCTGGTGGTTGGCTATTTTGCTGGTAGCTGGTGGTTGATTGAGTGGTTGGTTATCGTTGCTTTGTTGGTGATTATTTTTCCTCTCTGTTGTTTGGCAACATGTCTGAGGAGAAGTCTGCTTCTGGTTCTAGTTCGAGTACGACTGTTATTGGTAGCTCTTCTGGTTCCTCTCGTCGCCGTGAAAGGGATTCCATTACCTCCATCCCTTTAAATGGCAACAATTATGCTATTTGGTCTCGTGCTGTCAAAGTTTATTACATGGGTAAGCGGAAGTTTCGGTATTTGACGGATGATCCTCCTGCCAAAGAGGCTAAGGACTATAGTGATTGGGAAGCTGAGAATTGTCATATACTTGTTGAGTTGTGGAACAGTATGGAACCCCAGATTAGTGCTCCTCTGTTTTATCTCGACACGGCCAAACAAGTGTGGAATCGGCTTGCCGGGATGTATTCTGGTGTTAATAATCTTCGTCGTACATATGATCTTCACCACCAGTTCTTTTCGTTGACCATCGGTTCTGGCTCTTTGGAGGACTACTATTCTAAATTTCGGGGGACTTGTGAGGAACTCCGTGTTTATGAGCCTATCTCGAGTGATCCCCGGGTTATGGAGCGTCAGCGTGAGCATTTGGAGGTAGCTCGATTTTTATATGGTTTGTCGTCCTTTTATGATCCAGTTCGGTCTCAGATATTGGGAGAGCGGGAGTTGCCCTCTCTCGATGAGGTGTTTAGACGTCTTCGCCAAGCTTCTATGTCCGATACTGGTTCTGTTTCTCAGCCACCACCTGATCGATCTGCTTTAGCTGTTTCGGGTGGTTTTGGGTCGCGTGGTGGCCGTGGTCGCGGCCGTGATTCTGGGTTTAGCAATTGTGGTCGTGGTTCTGGTAGTCGAAGTTCTGGTGGCTATGATTCAGGTAATACTTCTAGCAGTCGTGGTGATTCTGGTTCTCGTGGTCGTGGTTCTGGTCGGGGTGGAACTGATTATGGTCGCCCGTCAGGGGGAGGTAGTTCTGGTCGTGGCCGTGGTACTAGATTTTGTACTCATTGTCAGGGTACAAATCATACAGTGGATTATTGTTATGATCTTCATGGTTTTCCCCAGGCTCATCAGGTTGCTCATTCTGAGGATGCTGGGCAGTTTACTCATTCCACCGATAGCAGTGTGACCATTACAGCAGAGGAGTACCAGCGTCTCATGTCCCTTCAGCCTTCTGCTGCTTCCACAGCTACGTTCGCTCAGACAGGTTCCTCTGTTGCTTGTGTTGCTTCTTCTTCTTCTCCTTGGGTTATTGATTCTGGTGCTACTAATCATATGACTGGTACCTCTACTATCTTGTCTAATTGTCAATCTATTGGTCAAAAATCTCATGTTACCTTAGCAGATAGTTCTACTACTGAGGTCACTGGATTAGGTTCTTTCCTAGTCTCTTCATCTCTCACTTTGCACTCAGTGTTACACGTACCTCGTTTACCTTTTAATCTCATGTCTGTCAGTCAACTTACAAAATCTTTAAACTGTTCCATCACATTTTTTTCTCATGGTTGTGTATTTCAGGATCTCAAGACGGGGAGGATGATTGGAAGCGGTGTTGAGCGTGGTGGGCTGTACTACCTGACCAATAATCCTGCTAAAACTGTTGCTCTTCAGTCCACAGAGTCCTTCTATCAGCAACATTGTCGGCTTGGACATCCCTCGCTTCAAACTTTGAAGCATCTAGTGCCTTCCTGTGGTTCTATTAAAGAGTTGTCATGTGAAGTCTGTGAGTTTAGTAAACACCGTAGAGTACCTTTTTATCCTAGAGTTGAGCGTCGTGCGTCGAGTCCTTTTGAGTTAGTTCATTCAGACATTTGGGGGCCTATTGGCGCAGCGGTAAAGTTGCCCCATTGTGGCCTGAAGGTCGCAGGTTCGAGTCTCGGAAACAGCCTCTCTGCTTGCAGGGGTAAGGCTGCGTACATCAACCCTTCCCCAGACCCCGCATATGCGGGAGCTTTGTGCACTGGGTACGCCCTTTAGTATTATGTTATTTTTGTTGATGATTTCTCTCGTATTACATATCTTTATCTTATGAAAGCGAGATCAGAGTTGAAGACTGTTTTTCACTCATTTTATATGGAAATAAAAAATCAGTTTAATACTTGCATTCGTATATTTCGTTCTGACAATGCACGCGAATATTTTCATAACATATTATCTCAGTTTTTTGATGATCATGGTATAATTCATCAGACATCGTGCGCTCGGACTCCACAACAAAATGGAGTTGCCGAACGCAAGATTCGACATTTATCAGAGGTTATGCGTGCCTTGCTATTTCAAATGCAGGTTCCTAAGTCGTACTGGACTGATGCGGTTCTTGCCGCTTGTTATCTGATTAACCGTATGCCCTCTACTGTCCTTGGAGGTGAGATACCTCATACGGTCTTGTTTCCTAGTCATTCACTCCACCCATTACCCCCTCGGGTTTTTGGGTGCACGTGTTATGTCCATAATCTGGATCCTGACCAGAGCAAACTTGATCCTCGCTCTATTAAGTGCATTTTTCTTGGCTACTCTCGCACTCAAAAAGGCTATAAGTGTTACTCTCCGTCTTTACGTCGTCATTTTGTGTGTGCTGATGTTACCTTTAATGAGTCACTTCCTTTTTATTCAGAGTCTGTCTCTCCCAATGATTTGCTTGCATATGAGTCTGTGTGTCCTATACGTGTCCCGTCTGGTACTGTTTCCCCAGGTACTGTTCCCCCATCACCGCCTTTGCAGGTCTATCATCGCCGTTCTAAAAATCCACCAGTGCCACCTCCGCAGGTTCCACCTTCGTCCGAGCCATCTCCGCCCGCCGCCCCACCTTCGCCCACTGCTTCGTCTTCCTCTCCGTTGCGCGATCCTGATGGCCTTGATCGTCCTATTGCCCACCGTAAAGGTATTCGGTCCTGCACTGTCCATCCTATTGCTCATTTTGTTTCCTACAATCATTTGTCCCCGTCCTTTCGTGCTTTTACCACTTCGGTCTCCTCTGTTTTTGTTCCTAACACTGTTCAGGAGGCCTTCTCTGTGTCTGAGTGGCGGACAGCTATGGAAGATGAGATGTCTGCTCTTCATCATAATGGGACTTGGGAGTTGGTTTCTCTTCCTGCTGGTAAGACTACTGTTGGTTGTCGTTGGGTATTTACTGTCAAGTATCTTCCTGATGGCACTGTTGAGCGCTATAAAGCTTGCCTTGTTGCTAAAGGCTATACTCAGACTTATGGGGTTGACTATTCAGAGACCTTCTCTCCTGTTGCCAAACTGGGTTCTGTTCGGATTCTTATTTCTCTGGCTGCAAATCTTGGCTGGCCGTTATTTCAACTGGATGTCAAAAATGCCTTCCTCCATGGGGATCTCCAAGAGGAAGTATATATGGAGCAACCGCCCGGGTTTGTTGCTCAGGGGGGAGTAATCAGGTGTGTCGTCTTCGCAAAGCTCTATATGGGCTTAAGCAGTCCCCGAGGGCATGGTTTGGCAAGTTTAGTGATGCTGTGTTGCAATTTGGTATGAAGCGTTGTCATTCTGATCATTCTGTCTTCTCTCTCACATCTGATCAAGGGAAAATATTGTTGATTGTCTATGTAGACGATATTATTATTACAGGTGACAATCAAAAGGGCATTGATGACTTGAAACTGTTTCTACACCGTCAGTTTCATACTAAAGACTTGGGCAAATTGAGATATTTCTTGGGTATCGAAGTGGCGCGGTCTAAGGATGGTATTAATCTATCGCAAAGGAAATATGTGCTGGATATTCTAAATGAGACTGGCTTATTGGGGTCAAAGCCAGTTAAGACTCCTATGGATCCTAATGTCAAACTGTGTGCTGATAAGGGGGAGTTGCTTTCTAGTCCGGATCAGTATCGTCGCTTGGTTGGGAAGCTGAATTATCTTACTGTTACTCGTCCCGATATCTCATTTGCGGTTAGTTTGGTTAGTCAGTTTATGTCAGCTCCTCGCTCTCCACACTGGGAAGCTGTTCTAAGAATTGTTAAGTACCTCAAAGCCCATCCAGGACGCGGTCTGTTATATCGAGCTAATGGACACTTGCGTGTTGAGGCGTTCACTGACTCTGACTGGGCGGGAGCACCATCTAACAGGAGGTCTACTACAGGATATTGTATCTTTCTTGGTGGGAATCTTGTTAATTGGAAAAGTAAGAAGCAGACGGTAGTTGCGCGGTCTAGTGCAGAGGCAGAGTACAGGGCTATGGCTCACACAACATGTGAGGTTGTGTGGATACGTTCTTTTCTTGAAGAGATAGGATTCCCTGTGCAGGTGCCTGTGAATCTTTATTGTGATAATCAAGCTGCAATTCACATAGCATCCAATCCGGTGTTTCATGAGAGAACTAAACACATTGAGGTGGATTGTCATCTTGTACGAGAGAAGTTGACTGGTGGTGTGGTTGCTACTCCATTTGTGTCTACCGGTGCCCAGTTAGCTGATATATTTACTAAGCCATTGTTCAAGCCACGGCTGGAATTACTTTGTGACAAGCTGGGATTTTTTGATATTTATTCTCCAGCTTGAGGGGGAGTGTTAGAATAAGCTTATATTAGTTAGTTGATGTTTGTCCCACATCGCCTATCTTAGTTATGTAATGTGGTACACACTAATATAAATAATATTAACTTGTGTTGGGGTAAGTTAACACCCAATACACTTTCTCTCTTATCTGATAACAAAGACAAATCAATCCCATAATTTTGTTCTGGGTAAATTATCAATCCCTTATTTCCTGACCCCTTTCCGCCCATTTCCATGAAAACAAATTCTTTTATCTATATAAATCTCCACTATCGGTCTGTCATTGAGCATCACCAAGGACAGATGTCCACAAAACCAACTTTAAACACATAGAAATGCAAATGCGAAATACAAAAATCAGCTTGAGGATTGAAACAGTTTGAGAGAGAATCAAGACAACCCTGATTACCTGTTTACTATCAGGGCTCCAGCTAACAGCATAAATGCTTCCTTTATGACCATCATCTGAGGAAAGCTCTCCGATTCTTGCTCCAGTTTTTGCATCGTATAAAATACCCGTCTTATCAGAGCTTACACTAATGAATTTGCTACCATCTGGAGAGAACCGTAGACAATTGACAAAATTTGAATGGTCCCTGCAAATCATACCATGACACATTTTGCAAAGTTAATCTTTTCAAATGCATGTTTAATTCTAATACAAACTGCATGCAACCAGATTTATATAACAATCATTTTCCAGTTAGTAAGTTACAACTCATATGTATATAACCAACGGGACACTTATGGAGTTCCAAAGTGTGATTCTATTTGAACCCAATAAATTCTCTTCAGCCCCAGATTCTTGACACCAAATTACCTTTTTTGTCTACTCCTAAAATGTTTTCATTTTAAACAAATTATAGCACTAATTTCTCCTATACCACCTGACTAGCCACAACCATCAACTGCCGCACCAGCTCTTCCAGCCCTATACCATCATGCCTGCCGCCTCAAATGAAGAAGTATTTTCTTTTACTTACACAAATCAAACACGTGTTCTGCTGGGAGTAATTGATTCTATTCAATGTCGGGTGGGAGGAAAATGAGTTACAAAGAGAGTGAAGAGAGACAAATTCCGCCAAGTAAAAAGGAGGAGGGGGCTGAAAGCTTCAAGCAACCAATTCACAAAATAACGTTGTTAATTCCACCACAAAATACTAGCGAACATTGGAAACCACTAAATCAAACAAGCTTCAGCCACAATCACCACTGTAATTGAAGGCAAGCCTGGGGCAGCAGTACTGTCTAGGGGATGACTGGAGAGAAAAACCTAAACTAAATAAAGGAAAGGAGGGCGATGGAAGCGCAGCACCGCCAGTGCCGGAAGTTTCTGAGCCACCAAGAATCAAGGGCATCAGTGGAGGACCAAGTTTTGGATTCAAGTTATAGTAATATGATTTAATAATGGGTGTGTTAAAGCATAAATGCAGGATCTGTTCACTACAGATCTAAGTTGCACGAAGCGGGGGCGGGGGCGGGAGCGGAGGTACCTAGAAGCTCCTGAGGTTGGGAGCTTGTATATTTTTTTATATTTTTTTTTATAAAATTATAGTTTAACTTAAATTATAGTAAATTTTTTTTTCACCAGTTAATTAGTTTCTACTACCAAAATCCATTTACTGTGTTTCTTCTTTTTTTTCATTTGTTTCTCTCTTATTCAGTTTAAGAGAAGGAAAAATTGGGCTGCTTTTTTCATGGTTCCCAATGTAATGCACACGCATACCCATAAAGAGGAGGAAAAATTAGGTGGAAAATGAAAAGTCTTTTTTCCAACTTCACAGATTCCAACTTTACAGATGTACAAAAGAGTAAGTACACTAGTTCCATCTAGCCCTACACGTGTAGGATGAGATGCAACATCTCATATGGCACAGCAGCTACAGCCTATCATAAAACATCACATACGGATACAGCGCTACAGCCTATCATATCCCCCTCTGTCTCTCTCTTCTCTTTCACGAGAATCGCAACCCAGCACCACAGTAAATCAGAGATGAAGACGATGAGTACAAGCGAAACAAAAACACAGTCCAATCGGAGACATGAACGGCGACAGAGAAGTTTATTGAAGGGAGCTGATGACTGCGATTGGATGGAATCGACGATGGCGACGCAAGGAACGACGATGGCGAGCGAAAACAAACCGTAAGCTCCCATCTTCCTTTGGAGTGCGATCCCGTCTCATGGGGAACACGCTCCCATCGCGTTTCCGAGTAAGAAACGCCGAATCGCGTTTCTCAGGGAGGAGCGCCTTCAATATAGGCGTTTCCTGCAACTAAGCTACAGATGGACCTTCCACACCAATAATGTATGAAAGCACAACCGTAAAGAAACTGTGAGGTTCTAGCATGATATCATACTCTCAGGTTCAATAAACTCCACCATGCGTGGGCTGCTTTTAACACCTTGGAATTGTTATTTCCATTAGGCTGATTGCAGGGATTACTTCTTTCCTTTAGTTATCTAACTTTATGCCAAAAAGTTCTTGATTCTTATATAACGATACCAACCTCTGTCAATGTAAGATGGACAAGAGTCTGCATTCAGTTTTTTGATCCTCAAACATACAAAATACAGGTTTATGTAACAAGGAGGCAGAACTCCAAAGCCACCCTTTGAAAAAATTGAAAACAAGGATTAAACATCATGCGGATAATTTCAACTTGACAAACCAAACCTGTGAGAAAATTGAAAACAAGGATTAAACATCATGCGAAGAATTCCAACTTGGCAAACCAAACCTGTGAGATAGCTTGAATTTGAATGGTGGGCCTTCATAAAAGTTTACCAAGAAATCCTCTCCACACGTGACAATGCGAAATGGCCTTGTTGGCTTAAATGCACAGCTCAGAACCCTTCTCGAATGGCCATCAAAGTCTCCAACATTAGTTCCTGAATCCCACCTACAGAAGACAATTGTTCATCTTGTAACGATCGAAAATACATTTATTTGTAACATATGATAATTACTCAACATGTATGGTAACACATAACTGACATGAAGTTGCAATTCATTTCATACCAAGTTGTTCATACAAGTGTTGGATGAGAGAAACTAAATCAAATGATAAAATTAAGTCGCCTATTTACTCCCTCCATCAAAAAAACGCTTTCTCATGACGGAGAAAATGTAGCAACTTAGGTGGCCCCATAACCCTCGTATGTACATATGGGCTACTTTGCAGAAATGGTGGAACGTGGATCTTTTCAGTTAATAAATGACATCATAATTTTGCCAGTGAAGTCTTACCATCTATATAATCAAAAAAATTATAGAGTGTTTAAATCCTTCTAAAAGCTTTAATAGTGTTAAACTTGAATAATGCCCCTTGAGTGGACCTCCACACATACAGAGAAAAATAGGATCCAGGCTGACTAAGACCAAGGAAGCCACATTTCACAACAGCCCACCCTCCACCAAAGTCTGTAGACATCCATCATCAAATTTGGCAGGACAAATGGATCCCAAAATAAAGCTTTAAGGTAGAGGTCAAGCACTGGACAGTAAAACAATAGATGATCAATAGATCACATGCAGACATGTCAAGGGAACACCGTTTAGGGAGGTTTATCCACACTATCAATGACCAAAAAAAAGTCCATTCTCCAGGCATTAAAAGATACCTTGCAAGGTACCTTCTACACCAAATTCGCTTTCAGTGAATCCAACACATACCTTGCACACTCGCTACATGTCAATTGACTCGATTCTGCCAGTACTCATAGCCTTCAACCACCAATTATCCTTGTTCCTTACTCGTGACCATTTAGAATAAGCCCAGAGAAAATGATGTTCCAATCATACATCACATATTTAAGTGAAGTCTTCCATTCGTATACAGATGATGCATGGTCATTGTCTGAAAGACCACAATATCATACTCTCCGTCCTGAGCAGCATTCGAAAGCAATGCAATAACATAAGCTTGCGAGCATCTCTTTCCCTCTTTTTTCCACCGAACGATCATTCCTTATTCTATAAATAACATCTCTAACCAAAAAGGAACCTTTAACCATTAAAGTACACGTTTCAGATGTAATATGCAGTTATGCACACAGCTACACAAACACAATAATCACATTTTAATCGGACACCCATTAATGGGTACCAACTAGGCATTGTTTTTCAATCAGATAAAAAATGAAATTCACACAAAATTCATCATTCACAATTTTACATCATTGAAACCACCAGACTTTGCACTTCACTCATTTCTTTACATAGCACCAGTCCATCATTACCAGTCTCTTTAGACAAGATTGATTTCGCTCAATCCTAAAAAACCAACGAAATTGATATGCAACTCCACTAGAAATTCAAATTCAACCAAAAACGGCGTAAAAAAAAAAAAAACTCACATGAAAGCGCGAACCAACGACTTGCCCTTGCCGTCGCCCGACGCCACAATCCTCATCCCATCCGGCGACCACTGGATATCATCTATCCGACCAGACAAAACCCTAAACTCCTTCTTGAGCACATGTTCGTTGTTGTGGGTCCCCCAGATCCTGACGGTCCCCGACACGTCAGCGGAGGCGATCCACTCGCCGTTGGGGGAGTAACGGGCGACGGTGGCCTGGTAGGCGTGCTCTCCGTAGACGCAGACGTCGAGGGGGCGGTCGAGGTGGCGGATTATGACGGAGCGGCCGTTGCAGTAGAGGATGGTGTTGGATTTGGGGTGGCCGGAGATTAGGATCCCGCGGCCTCGTTCCGTCGATGGCACGCACGCGTAGGTCTCGGATAGCTGTGCCATTGTGATCGGTTTTCACTCTCTCGTTCTAGTTTTCCTCTCTCTCTCTCTCTCTCTGGACATGAAAATGGAAGCTCTGGTGAATCAGTTGGGAGCACATGCCCGAAGCAAAAGGGAGAGCAAAATTCCCCTTTTTCTTTTCTTTTCTTTTAAAACTTTTTTACTTTAATTCTATACCAATCTCACAGTCCTCCGTTAACGGGATACCTATCCATTAGGACCATTTCAGTCAATTAAAATCAAAATAAGAGTTAATAACACGCGAGATGTTTTCAACATGAAAACTTAAGAATTCCAAGTCTTGAACACTAGCCTGTCACTTGGGATTAATTTTGTTCCCCTTTTAGATTTGTGGAAGAGGGTAACTTTATCTACATTCAGTGAGATATATTGTTGGCTCGAATTTGATTGATAAGTGAATTTCTTGGGTTTAGGAGTGAATTGAGTAAAAATTGAAGTTTTTTCATCAATTATGCAAAATAATCTATTCTCATTATCGAATTCGAGTTAAGGTTATTAAGATCCAACGGCTTCGATCCGTCTATGGCGCGCACGCATAGGTCTCAGATAGCTGCGCAATTATGACTATACTCTCTCCCGTTCTAGTTTTACAGCAAGTCTACAACCATACTCAGAATACACACGCATATGTACAAACACAACAAATGTATGTGACCAGTGCCACAAACTGGCGGTGTAGTATATGTGAGTCCCACATACATTTATTTGAGTAAATAAGAGTCCCACTTACTTAGAGCAAGTCCAGCCCTAAACTCATATTTTTTTCCCCTCAAATTTGATGCAAAAATTTGGTTCAAAGCTTCATTTGATATGACTCACTCCAGCCCTAAACTCATATTCTGAACCTCTTCCACCACCTACCGCTCGCCGCCGTCCTTCCTTCTACAGTGGCAATAACGACCACCAGTGGCAACAACGACGAGATCTGGATGACCATTGACCACCAGTGACGGCGACCACCAATGACGACGAGATTTGGAAAATCAGATCGTGTTCTGCTACAATGGCAACATTGACGACTGTGGTGACGACGACCACCACCACCTCTCCTCCAGATCGAGCAAGTCCAGCTCTTACGAGAGCCGGCTTTGGGCTAAAGTCGTAAAGCAACCGCTTTAGGCCCCCAAATTTTAACTATTTTTTGGGGCCTCCAATTTTATGTCTATGTAGTAGTTATGCTTTCAAATGACTTATTTATAGGACTGCTCAAAGAAACCGGTGAACCGTGAATCCGGTCCGGACCAAACCGATCCGTACCTTTAGGATTTTAACCGTGGATTAATGGTCCGGACACGGATTAAAAAAATAAAAAACCGTGACTTTTGGATCGGACACGGATTTTGATTTTGAAACCGTGGATTAACCGATCCGGACCGTGAGATTTCTATTATATATAATTTTATCACTTCTATAATTATCGGAAAATTTCTTATCCACACTCCCGGAAATAAGGAAAAAATGGAATTCTTTTGTGTTGTAAATTATTTTTGGAAAATCCGATCCGTCCAATGTGTTCAGAAGGTGTTTTCAAGGGTCCACGCGGAAAATCTTCAAAAAAAAATACCGGGAAGGGCTTGATCCAAGCAGTTTTCGCTAGGGCTGAAAGAAAAAAAAGGAAAACCGAACCGAACCGGTGAACCGGTTAGAACCGGTTAATTTTTTCGATTTTTTACTTTACCCTGTTCGGTCCAGTTCCCAAAATTATAATTTTTTAAAAACCGGTTCGGTTCTCGGTTTTGAAGATTTTTAGACCGGTTCGAACCGAACCGAACCGGTTTAACTATATATATATTTAATACATACTATATATACGTTTTTTTCCCCCAACAGCCGCCCCACCCCCCATTTCCAACCCTAAATTCCGCAACCCAGCGACTCTCTCTCTCTCCCCGTCCGGTGTCCATCATCGTCGATCATCGTTGTCCATCATCGTCGATCATCTGATAAAGTACACAACGAGAGTACAAAGAGGGTTTTTGGATTCTAGACACAGCGAGAGGGAGAGACCCATCGTCGTCCATCATCGCCGATCATCTCCGTCCACCATCATTCATCATCTCCGTCCATGTTCGTCTCTCTCTCTCTTGATATGGGTGTGTATATATGCATGTATATATCCCTGTAAAGTGTAAATTTGTAGATCCCTGTAAACTAAAGTGTAAATTTGTAGATCTGATCTTTTACTCTTTTAGATGGATATATGTACGTGTAATGTGCAATAGATGTATGTATGCGCAATAGATGTATGTATAATGTACAAATTTGTAGATCGAGATCTGTTATTTTCTTTTTTCCTAACAGCAGATCCAATCTCTTCTCTTCTCTTCTCTCTCTCTCTCTCTCTCTCTCTGGCTGTCACAGACGAACCGAACCGACCTCGAACCGAGGCCGAACCGGCAGAACCGAGACCGAACCGAACCGAGCACAAAAAACCGGTTTCGGTTCAGTGTTACTCCCGAACCGAGTTTTCCCGGTTCAGCCAAATATGGCCAAGAACCGGACCGAACCGAACCGGTTTCAGCCCTAGTTTTCGCAAAAACTGTATTTATATATTTTTGCGAAAACTGCTTGGATCAAGCCCTTCCCGGTGTTTTTTTTTTTAAGATTTTCCGCGAGGACCCTTGAAAACACCTTCTGAACACATTGGACGGATCGGATCGTCAAAAAATTTTTTGTATAAAAAGTCCGGAAATTAAAAGTCCGGATAAGAAGTGGACTCCTATAATTATAGTTTTATAGATATTGTTAATTTAGCAGACTTACGGTTTGGTTGTACTTTGTGGTAATATAAGTTTATGCCTTTATTTGTTCAGTTGTATAACTATATGCCTTACTGCCTTTGTTATTTTTTATTGGGATTTCCAACTTTGAACTTTCTATTTAGTGCATTTGCTACTTGCTAGTACCTTACTGCCTTTGTTTGTTGTTTTTTCCGAATAAGTTGAAAATCCACGGATTAATCCGGAACCGATCCGTGACTCTTGGTTCAGATTGGAACCGAACCGTGAGACTTTTGGATCGGACACGGATTGTATTTTCAAAAAACCGTGACTCGCAGATTAGGATTGGATTCATGCCAATCCGGACCGATCTGGACTGTGAGCACCCCTACTTATTTGTGAAAGTTTCTTGTTTTCCTAAGTAGTTTTAAGTTTTAACTATGATATATTGAGAGTGGAGTGCCCAATTTGAAAAAAAATCGCTTTAGGCCCACTAAATCTCAGAGCCGGCCCTGGCTCTTACCTTCGCCAGTGACGACGACGACGGTGGTGGAAGGTGGTCCGACGACGATGACGGTGGTGGAAATTTGGTTCAAGGGCTTTCTTCTCCCCAAAGTTGAGGAAAAATTTGAGTAAAGTTTGATTTGATATAGGTTTGGTTCAAAGATTGGGGGTTTTGACTCAGATTTTGAATTTAGTTTTGGGTTTGAGTCTGGGCTAGAGGTGCTCCATGTGTTTTTGTGTAAGTGTGTGTGCATTTTGCGTGTGATTGTAGTCTTGGAAGACATTTTTTCACAGTTGTATTCCCTCTCTTTTTTGCTTTTTGGGACTTGAAAATAGAAGCTATGATGTGGGGAGCACACGGTAAAGGTGTTGCTTCGTTGTTGCGGAAAAAGGCTGTTTGGGGTCAAGCTCCTCACCGTCCGTTCGGTATTGCGTAGGAGTATTTCGTTATTGAGATTTTCACTTTTTTTTTCTTTTCTTTTTTTTTTTTCTCTTCTTGGTTAAGGAAAACTTGGAAGGGGGTGTCCTTTTGAATAACTGCTATCTATGGGAAGGTAGTTCGTCACTACATTTACACCAAAGTACAAGCTGGACAAATTATGCTCAATACACAAGATCACGTGGACTCGTGGCCGTGTATTTGAGGGGAGTTTCACCCTCACACCACTTGCCATCCTGAGCAACCACCTCCGGTGAGGAGATTTTCAGTTATTACTCCTAAAATCTTTACCAAACAAATCATGCACAAAATATAAAAATAAAAAAATTAGAACATTTCTAATGGTTTAAGCCATTTTTATAAAAGGCGAAGTTATTTTTTACTAACTTGTTACCGTAGTAATTTGCAAATATTTGGCGAAGTTATTCCATTGGTTTAAAAGCTACTTTTTACCTTAATCATCACAATCCCGGATGACTTAAATCTGAGCCAATTTAGCCACAAATGAATGAGCCAATTTTTGGCTGCTGAATTGGCTGAGGCCTATTGGAGGTGTGGAAAATGACGGGAAAAAAAAAAATTTGAAATTTGGATTTGGCTACAAAAATAGCCGACGGTCGGAGATTCCAAAAGCTGCCCCATCCAAGAAGCCATTGCTGTAACAAAACTAATAGGGCAAATATTTGCATTTGGGGTGTTTGGGAGCCAATTTTTTAGCTTTTCATTTTCAATTTGTTGTCTTTTTGTCTTTTTGAATTATGGACAAAATGTTTTTGAATTTGGAAGAGTGTTTGGATGAAAATGTGCAGAATGCATTTTACAACAAAAGTAGTGTTTGAGAGATATATGTAGAATATATTTTGTAGTTATTTTCGTTAATCAAAATGGGAAAAGTGAAAAATGAGAAGTCAAAAATCTCCTCGTACCCTCTTTTTTACTTCTCCTCCTTTCTTCAAAATTGAGAAGTCATTCTGCAAAAATAACTTTTACTTTGAAGCAGCCAAACATCCAAAATGTGAAAAAGAGAATTGAAAAAGTTGAAAAGGCGTTTGCCAAACAGCCTCTTAACAACAAACGATGCTTCTTTCTTCATTTGGAAGAAGCGTAAGAACTTTATCGATAAGAAATGTTATAGTACAATCTACCTAGTTGAAACTAAATGACATATCCAACGATAAATTGATCTTGCGGTCAGTTGTCGAAGATCCGCATGCAAAATGTCGATGAACAGCTGTCACGGTAGCTCCATAATTAACGAGGTCTCTTCGCAGAAATTGACTGAATCAACCACGTGACTCAGGCACCCCAGTAGAGAGTACTGAGTGTGCGGTTAATCATAATGCAACTGGATAGCTTGGACCAACTATAGCGTAGAAATCGGTCTAGTAAATGCTTTCTTTCCTGAATTTTTATAATGCCGACATGGTATTCTTTCCTTCAAACAATGCTTTACAGTTTACAACATTCTTGAAATTCTGAGCCTGACAATGAGATCCTCCATCTTCATCTCCTTTCGATTGTGCTTCAAATAGCTGTTGAAGTCTGTCTAGGAAAGGAGCAATTTCTCAATCACCAGAAAATCCTACTCGTCCTTGTTGATGATAGGAGCATCCTCTCCCATGAACCTTGCAAGGCCCAAGGTAGCGAGGTACGAATAACATCTTTTGTTGCCACATCTTGAAATCCACACAGGCTTGAATTTCTTTGGTTTTTCCTCAAGATTAACGGACGTCGAAGGAACCGCCCTAGGGATTGGTGCATTCAAAAGCATCGTAATGGGGTTTGGAACACCCAATCCACTCACTAGCGGCTCCACATTTGTGACAAGATGGTCACCTGAACACTCCCTAAATTAAAAAAAAAAAAAAAAGAAAGTGATTCATGTTTTTGTTTAATGAGTTGATAGCGTTGATAAATTGCAAATATTGGAAATGGTTTTTGTAGGATCACATTCATCATCTTTAACGTGTTTATTCGAAAGATCTTCCATGTAACATCCAATCTCACCATGTTGATTATTTCATATTTATTTTGCCGCGTAAGATTCAATTTTGACAAACATGGTAAATTTATTACGTCGATATAGAAACATTGTAAATTGGTTACCTCGCACACTAAAATCTGTGGGCGAACATGATAAGTTTATTATGCATGTATAATTAAAATGCAAGAATCTAAGCTGCTTCTGTCGACAAATACCTGGCAAATCTCCACCACATAGCCACAACTAATAAACTACAAAATCGACGTCACTACCTCTATCGGAAGAAAAAATTCTGAGAACAAGTAATTACAACATTGAACAGACCATATGATTTCACTCATGTCCATTATCATAGCCAATACCATCACATTTGCTGCCCCTGTGACCACCATTCATACGAAGTTTGATGGGATACATGAAAAGATGTCCATGAAATCATACATGAAAATAGGATCAACGGCTGAGATTCTTTTTTCATGTATCAAAACATTTCAGCGATCCATATATATTCTTGCTTTAGATCACTGATAAGTTAAATATTTTGTCAACCTTGTTGGGATGCGTTTTTCGCACTTGTGATGCCTTTTGCCCTTGTCTCTTCAATCGTATGTAATATTCACATTTGATTGATAAAATTCTCTTTTTCGCCATTTAAAAAAAATATTCTATGTGCTAAGCCAGTTGGTATATTCATGTTTAGCAGTGGTGGTATATTGTGATAATTAAACACTAATCAGGACTAGAATTTGTAGACCTTTTCATTGTGTTGCATTCATGCAGAGTGCTCAACAAACGATGGTGATTTTCTTCTCTTTTTTTTTTTTTTTTTATCGGCAAAAAAAGATATATCGATAAAGGAAAATCCGAGAAGGGAACATCCAAAAAGAAAGAGAAGATGACCACCTTGTTCGGTTTGGGTTTGAGATTTGGGTATTGGGTTTTGAGTAGAGAGAGAAATGAAAGTAATAATTGAAAATTAGAGGTAATGATTAGAGAGAGATAGAGAGAGAAATGAGAATAATAATTAAAAATAGAGGTAATGATGGAAAAAAATAGAGATAATGATTGAGTACTAACTTAGAAACCGAGTCTTGAGACCCAAACCGAACAAGCCCGACAAGGAGCCAACCCAAAAAGGGACAAAAGCCCACTTCAGCATCACCCTCAACCAAACAACCAGCACAAAAGCCCACTACAGCATCACCCTCAATATATTGGACTGGACCGAATGGTAGTAGTTGTTTGTAATGCCAGTTCATGTGAATTATTTACCTTCTTTTGACTTTTGGCAAAATTTGTATTGACTTTGTGTATGCCATTGAATATTTTGTTCTCAATTCGTGAAGACATGTAGCTTTACCCGGTAGAAATTCTGCATCCGCCACTACCTAAAATTAACACTACCCTCGAGAGAAATGTTATTTCTACCAATATCTCAGGGGAAGGAAGATGCGGGTATATATAAACTAAGACATTGTGAGAAATAACTCACCACAAAAATAATACTTCGTAAGTATTGAGATTCGAATTCTAAACCTCCGTGATGGAAGAACTCTTATAGGAAACACCAACCGGACTTAAGCCCATCGGCCCAAATTGTAATATACACTTTTTTCAAATTGTTTTCATTTTGAAGACGTGGTTATTCAAATTATGAGCATCAATTAATTACATAGGTGATCAGCTCATGGAAATAGTCCTTCCCATGAGTGATTATTCACGGGGTGCTCTGTGTTTGCAATGCAAGCAGACAAGATCAAATAAATAATTGAGTTTGCAAGTAGTGACTCAAGTCAAACAACAAGTAATGCACTAGAAATCGGTCTCGGGGGTTTTGGTGAGTGCCCTTGGTGAGCGCATCCAAGTCATCCATCTCGGTAATCGACAGTTCGAATTTTTTCATAGACGAGTTAACTCTTCAATGGAGAAATCTCGGCTGTCCAAAACACTTTTGGACGGCTCGGATGCGCTCACCAGCACCCCTGCTTCCCTAGAAATCAAGGGAAGAACTCATTCTCATTAAGCAATTCAAGAGTTACAATCACTAGAAAACTAGTTACAAAGGCTACAAAGTAACAAGAGCTCAAGTACTCAAGAACATACCTCACACTCCTTCCTATATATTACAGAAATGGATTTTTTCTATGTGGCACGAAAAAACATCTTTTTGTTCGAGGAGCTGCTTTCTTTGTTGTACATTAGTGTGGTAATCACATACTTTCTAGTAGAACTTCGACCAATGCCTATGGGTATACCATATTGTGTGAGACTCATTTCAAAATTCTACACAAATAATCGGAGTCGCTTAATTTATTCAAAATATATTTTTAAGGAAGGATCCCTGTAAAAAATTCAGCTTAGTTGGATATTGGTAAGAATTTGATCGTCCCTTTGCTCAATTTTCTAACAAAAAATTAAGCACAAAAATGATCAAGGCTCTGCCGATATCCGATCGATCTGACTTTTTACAGGGATCCTTATGATTCATTTTAAACAAATGGAGCCACTATCATTTATGAGAAATCCCGAAATAGACTTCACACAGTGCGGTATATTTTTAGTATACGCTAAATGGTGGACCCATACTCCCTCCGTCCCTTAAAGTTTGACACTTTCGGGAGTGCGTGCCATTTTTAAATTGCCTATATCTTTCAATTCATAACGCTTTATGTGATTTTCATAACTTTGTTTAAAAGAACTAATTGAAATCTATCAAACTAGATCCATATTACTTATATAAAACATTATAGAGTAATTTTGTTGGATTAAAAATACTGTTGAGGCATTGCGTAGTAGTTGTGCTCTGGGAGGCAGCAAGTAATAATTTTTCTTTGTGGGGACCATAGACCAGTAGTGACCAGTTCGATGCTTTTTCCAACTTCTGATTTCACCCGAACGCGTGGAAAGTATAGTACTCCCCCACACGTGTGTTTATATTTTCTTTTTCAAAAATGTTAAAAGCGTCCATAAAAAAATTTTTCGAAATGATATAGGAAAGAAAAATCAATGGTCCAAATTTCCATAATTGTACATGTAGACCATTAATTTCTCTTCCCGTTTCATTTCGGAGCAAATTTTCGTATCTCTTACTACGTTTTTAGAGGACGCTTTCACACTCGCACTTCGGCTTCCATTCATGCACGCACGTGCCGAGCGAGTATATGACTAGCAATAGGTCTCGACACTTCTCATGAGAAGGTTGAAAACACAGAGTCCAGTGAATTCATTTGTCGGCATAAAAGTCAACAAAAGTTAACTCAAAATAGCATGGGTTGTTGAAAAGCCAACAAAAAAAATAAAAGTGTTTTTTAAAAACATTATAAACTTTCTGACAACGAATATTAAGTGACAACGAATATTAAAAGCGTGAAGGCATAATGAGAATTGAGAGTGGAAAAAATTGTACTGTGTGACTAAAGTCAAGCCTTTAGAACTTTTCTTTAGGGAATTTATATTGACACTTCCTATTTTATATTGGCACTTTTTTTTTCTTTCTCTTATCTATTAGGTGAAATTATTAAAATACCATTGTAATTGTGAAGCAAGAGATAAATATAATATAAAGTAAAAGGGCGATTTAGTAATTTAACGTCAAAGAGACAAAAAAAGGGATTTGCCAATATCAAAAGGTAAGTGTTATTGACACTATCATTTTCTCTATTGACAATCATTTTTTTGTTTTTGTTATGTAAACTTACCCTTACATTTTACATGTAAAGACAAAAAAAAAGTACCAATAGAAAAAAAATGGATGGTCAATATTAATTCTCATATTAAAATGGAGAGTGTCAATATCAATTTTTTTTCCTCCCGATCTTGTCAAGCCTTTAGACGAAGGTAGGTGTGTCCATGTTTCTTGGGGCCGGGCCCACTGGGTCTTGAATGTGAAAGGCTACGTTTACAAAATATTCGTGGCCTGATTTGGCTAAATTGAAAAAACTGTTTTTTGGTTTTTTTCCGTTTTATCCTTACTCAATTTTTTTTTGCATTTGTTAGTTTTGCATCAAGATTTTGTGGTTTCTGGATTTATCTGGTCGAGACAAATCCAAGGAGTATAAAATTATGGTCAAAAGTAATAGTTTTTTTAATAAAGCCGAAAATAAACCAATTTTTTGGATTATTTTTCGTCTTTATTCACAAAACTTTAAGTTTGGCCAACAATTTTATACTTTTTAGATTTCTCTCGTTGAGACAAGCCAAGAAACCACAAAAAATCGACTGAAAACTAAACAAATGAAAAAAAAATTTGAATAAGGACAACGAAAAAAACCAAAAAACTAGTTTTTTCAATTTAGCCAAAGAAAAAGAAGAAGAAAAGCAGCTACTAGCCCATTTCGCCTAATTTATTAATTTAATTATCTTTAAGAAAACAAATTTGTTCTCTATTTCCTTCGTCCCGATTTTTTCCACGAAAAATCGACTGAAAACTAACAAATGAAAAAAAAATTTGAATAAGGAAAAAATGAAAAAAACCAAAAAACTAGTTTTTTCAATTTAGCCAAAGAAAAAGAAGAAGAAAAGCAGCTAGTAGCCCATTTCACCTAATTTATTAATTTAATTATCTTTAAGAAAACAAATTTGTTCTCTATTTCCTTCGTCCCGATTTTTTTTTTATCCACTTACGTACATAAGTGTCATTTTTCAATTATTTATATCAATTTTTAATCTATAATATTCTTTTACATTTTAAAAAACTTTATTTAATTGAATTCATTGAGAACTATCAAACAAAATCCATATTGAAAATATATAACATTATACTTTTTGAGGTGTTGTGAATAGTGAAAGTGGACAAGAAATTTGGGATGAAGGGAATACTAGTTTTTGTTAGTTTTCAGATAAATATTTTTTAATCATATATTCGTCTCGATAAGAGGAATTTAAAATTTAAAATTTAGAAAAAAATTTGACAACGTTCACTAAAGAGGAGCAATCTAAATCAGATTGATTTTCAGATTATTTTTGTCATTTGGTGTTGCAAACTCTCATCTTGTAAGCCTATTTATCACAAGAATAATCAATGAACAAACTATAACTTTTATTTCTCTTCATACAAATATGATCCAAATACACGTTAATTTTTCAGTATCTGATTGAATTGATTAGTGAAATGGTCGGATAAAATATTTATATCGAGATCCGCAAAATAAACAGTTAAGATCTTTAAACCAGATTTTGATGGGTCCCCCTTGGCATGGCGCATGAAGAATAGCTTGAGAGCTTTTAAAGCTATGTACAAAATTAGTATTGTAGTACTAACCCTAAACTAGAAGATAGAATCAGTTGTACAAAATTTTGATGGGTCCCCCTTGGCCTTGAGAAATTTGGGGTCGTAGACAAACTTATAAATGAGGACCCTATATATTTTATTAAATAAAATTTCAAGAAATAATATTCTTTTTAAATATTACCATAAGATTACATGATGTAACATATGTTTTTTTTATTCACATTTGTAATGTGTTAAGTCAAAATTTAGTACCAAATTAATACTCGGTTTAATTAATTTAACAGCACCAAAAATGAATTAAAGTCTAAAAAAACTTAAAACTTAGTACAATAAGCACAGTAAACGAAATTAAAAAAATGGAGGCTGTGGAGTCTCGTACGCTATCCAAAAGGGTGCAAGACGTGGTGTTTTTCCACTAAACTAGCATTCCTTTTTAATATAATGCGTTGCATTTGTTATATACTACAACTTCAAAGGTCTATTGGGGCCTACCCAGCCTACCATCAGGGCCGGTCCTGGATAGAATACAAAAGTTTTAACTTTTGAAATAATCATGTAACAATAATTTGTGTGAATGGCATTAATTGAGTGGCATACAAAGCATGTAGGACTTTCTCAATGCTCACTACTTTAATGAGTTCCTCCCCTCCGCTAGTATTGGACGGCAGAATTGATTTTCCAAGGATATTTGAGGTGCGTATAAATTGGGTTGAACACAGACTTATTTTTTTTCTTTATTCAAAAAAAAAAAAAAAATCATTTGTTAGTTTTGCTTTGATTTTTTGTGGTTTATTGGTTCGTCTCGACGAGAGAAATCTAAAAAGTATAAAGTTATGATCAAATTTTTTAAAAAGTTTACTAAAGGCTACAATTTTTTGTTTGGTTAATAATTTTATACTTTTTAGATTCTTTCCATCGAGACGAACTAATAAATCACAAAAAATCAACGCAAAACTAGCAAATGCAAAAAAAGAAAAAGAAAAAAAGAATAGAAATAACCAAAAAAAAAAAAACCACTTAGCTTATTTAGCCAAAGCACGGAGTCATGGGAAAAAGTAAAAAGGGTAGGAGAGTACTTGTGAATCTACCAGTCAACTACTATCATCAACATTAAAAAGCACGTGACTACGCACGTGACTGTTGAATGAGGTGATCTTCCCACCTGTGTCTGTCTATGACTATGTCCGATCGGATGGGTCGCAAATTTAACACAGACGGGGGAGGCGCAGCGGCGAAAACGCAGAGGCCAGCAGGCGACAATGGGAGGTATTGCATGTCGGCGACTCAAACGGGAAATGGGTTGGATATTGTTTCCATCGTCGTAAGACAGTTTTGGGAATAAATCAATTTTGTGGAATAGGCTCTGTGAATGCAGGTTACTACTTCGTTGTCAGCTCGGGTCACTATTTTCTATGTTACAATTCCACATTGTAGTAGTAAAACCCAAGTGGCAAACGATGCAGGGTGTGTAACGGACATTTTAATAATCGATGATTCCCTTTTACGTACTGGACCGAGTTCTAAACTCAGATGATTTGCGACCTTCGAAAGATTTCAAGTGAAAAGATTTGATTTATGAAACTATCATGAATAAAAAACCCACGGGATTGCTGCAGTTGTTAATCAACTTTTCTCAACAAGGCTTATCAATAATACGGTCCATTCTTTTCGGCAGCGATTTGTTTTTCGGGTCACCTTATCTTACGCAAGCGTATGGAAAGAGTTGTGAGAGGAGTTGGAGAGATATTTTCCGGTTCAACAAGATATTAAGGGATGGAAATAACGCAAAGAGAAGAGCAGGTGTAACCCTTGAAGATCCAAAGAGTTCCAACCAAAGCAAACCTCATACAATATTTTAAAAAGGTCGGTAAGGAGCCAATTATATACACCCAAATAAAACTCACACACACGTACGCATGAGAACACGAGAAATTTTACGTGGTTTTTCAAACTCGGGTATGTTCACGAGAGCAGCGGATTCACTATATGTGTGGAGGTAGATATATACAACGCTCAAACGTCACGACACACCCGGTTCAAATTTCAGTCTCCCACTATATGCTTTCAAGCACAGCTTTACATCACATTGAGGAATAAAATCTATAGAATGATGAGCAAAAGTTCCTCTGATCTAAAGGGCCATCTCCAATGCTCTCATGTTTTCTGATTTCTGGTGCAATCTGATCAGAAAAAGGCCTGCAGCTTCTAGAATCCCGTTAACAATTTTGCGCATCTCGACTTAATAAAGTTCTTTTCGCCGATCAAAAGAAAAAAAAATTCGCTCATCTCGACTTATCCAAGGTAGTGGCGGCTTCAGAAATTTTTAATAAGGTATGCAAGAATTACCTTAACTCTACTAGCTCTGTTATATAGTCATATGTACACAAATTTCCATATATTAGTGAAAATAATATGACCAAAGAGTACGAAAATACAAAAGCTATCACAATTGCATGTTCTCGGCAAAATCTATATTTTGGGCTAAGTAAGGGCATCCACAGTGGGCTAGCAAAAAATGGATCCCAACTTGTATCCTAAGGTGTACACATAAGCATAATTGGGGTCCACTTTTGGCTCCTAGAGTTTGTTAAATTTGGAGAGGATGTGTGCACTCAATGGGCTAGCAATATCCTTCTCTATTTGTTAAAAAAAAAAAAATTTAAATGTGGGACCCATACGTTGATAATCCTAACGGCTACAATATGGACTTGTTACTGTTTTGAATTTCTCATAATTTGATTAATATTCGTTTGTTACTATTTCTCTAAGGCAAAACATGGTATTCTAATGCAAAACATAGTATTTTTGCTAACTAAATAGTGCAATTTGAAGCTGTCATTGTAATGTCTCTTGTGAAATAAAAATGCTTCTCCTCTATTCTTTTGTTCCATTTCACTTCACAAAAAAAAAATGGCATAAAGGAACTAGTGATAACAACCACATCAAAGATGCTATCTTCAGTTGCATGATTTTTGAGAGATTTTTCCAATGACAACTTTTTCAAATATTTTATATTAAAAAAAGAATTAAAGACTTTGGTCCCACTTAGAGTTAGCTAGAAGGCTACCTAAATTTAGCTATTGTGTTAGGAGCCAATTTTAGGAGCCACCCTTAGGAGCTTGTTTGGGGAGCCCATTGAAGGCAATATTTGAGGACATAGCTAGGTAAATGTTAGGAGCCTAGCTTAGGAGCCATATTGCTAGCCCACTGTGGATGCCCTAATAAGCCAACACATGAATACAGAGTTCTATTTATTGTAAAAATTGTGTGGCATATATAGGTTTACTCGGATCATTTTGGACATATGCTAGCTCTAATTTTTGTCATTAAGGGTATCTACTTTGTTTGAGCTAATATATTAGGTGTTAAATCGTGCATTACCTGAATTGATGGATGTTCATAGTAATATGACTAAGTGTTCAATAAAATCCGAGATAATTTAGTACATGTAATCTTAAAAAATGGGGACTTCAGGGTGTCCAATTGACCATCTACGGGAAGCTATGAAGATGCCTATAAGTTGTAATTGAGTTGTTTACATTGGATTGATTTGTGGGTTGATTTTATGGGCTAGGCGTTCATTTCTTTGGGTTGGGTGTTCTAATATTTATGGGTGGGGTGATCAAATATTTTTTTTGTTGGGTATTCAAGAACAAGAAAAGCTAAACTAAAATCAAACTTAAAACAATACATTATTCTAAAAATTATTTTTTGTTGGGTGCGTTCAAGTGACCATTGCATGTAACAAAAATGTAGAGCTGGCCCTACTTGTAGAAGCTCAATTAAAACTAGAGCAAAGCTAGCCAAGCTAAACATACCAGCGTCTCTAATTAATTAATTTAGTCCAAAAAAATCTTTTGTACCAAAGCTTTGTTTATTTTGAATTGGTAAATGCACTAAAATGAAGGAAACTAGCTAGGAAAGTGAATATTGTAGTTAATGTTTGGTAGGAGTTTACATTGACAACACATTGAATTCCATGCTTTACAATAAGTTGGGTCACCTTCCAACAAAGTAGCATGCATGACATATCCAACTACCCAGGGGAGTAGTACTAGGAAAAATTATGTGGTGGTTTGCATAGTATTAACACTCTCTCTTGTACCCTACAAACAAATTCATATATGGTGTTTAAAATTAAGTGAATGGACCTTACATGAATATCAGGTGAAAAAATGTACTATTTATATAACGATCCGCGCTAGTTGACCTGCTAATTTTTTAGCCTTACCACGTGACTCAAAAGGTTAATCTCAATTTATTAGTTTTACACACTAGCTACTTGATCGTTATATGTTACTCCACTCTCCCTTATCCACCAATGCGGGACATTTCAAATGGATTATCCGAGTTGGGGCACTACGTGACGGAGCCTCATGCTACTACCTCGGGGGTAGTTAATTCCTGTCTCCTAAGAACCAAAGAAAACCACCAGTCTAAGTCAAAAAAGCCAAACCACCACCAATATTTTCTTAGGGCTTCACTCCTCTCCTATATAGTTAGGGCTGCTATCTTCCCGCACTCTCTCATGCTCTCACTCTGGCTCACGCGCGCGTGCATTCTACTGCATCGATATATATGTATGCATATACGCATAATCTTTCGCTGGTAATTGAAGGATGAGGAAACCATGCTGTAATAAAAATGATACAAACAAGGGAGCGTGGTCCAAGCAAGAAGACCAGAAGCTCATCGATTACATCAGAAAGCATGGCGAGGGCAACTGGCGCTTCATCCCTAAGGCTGCAGGTAATACATATATATATATATATATATAGAGAGAGAGAGAGAGAGAGAGAGAGAAAACTTCTAGTCAGGGATCCCGACTCTGCAAAAATTCGGGCCTTACAAAAGTTGCCTCGTTTTGTTTCCCTTTTGTTCATCAATTTCTTTGTGGAATTTGATTTTTGTTTTTGGTGGGTTTGTTTGATTGATGATTAGGGTTGCTGCGGTGCGGGAAGAGTTGCAGACTGAGATGGATAAACTATTTAAGACCAGACCTAAAACGAGGCAACTTTGGTGAAGATGAAGAAGACCTTATCTTCAGGCTCCATCATCTCTTAGGAAATCGGTGAGTACTTCTTGTTCGTTATAGGTATTCCTCAAAGGGCATAGACGGTCTTGTTCGCCCCGGTGACCGACAGACGGAGACGTTCATAACGAAATCGTTGAGAATATTAGTGACGCTGAAAATCATGTTCATCAGATATCGTTTGAAATATTCTTTCAAAATAATGTGTTCGAAAATATGCACGTCAGATGATATTTGATTGAAATGTTTCAATGACGTGGTTGATTATCTTGACAAAATTTAAAATATGAACGGTTCCGATCATTAACATGTATTAAGAAAGACACAAAAATGGGCTTGACAGTAGTACCGTCCACTCCTTCAAAGGAGAATCCCAGTCCTTTTATGTACTATTTGGTCATACTTTCTGCTTCTCTTTCTTTTTAAATATATTTTTTTAAAAACCAATTATTTATTGTATTTTAAAATTTTATTTTCTTAATAAATTTCAAAACTTGGTTTCTAGTATCGTTTTTGAGAAACAACCCATTTCATCAAAAAAGAAATTGCGGAGTTTTCTTGCACTATTTTGAGAAAGAAACCTTTTCGAACCAGATAAATTTTCTTAATTCTTGCACTAATTTCTGCTAAATATAATAAACACATAGTACAATTTTCAAAATAACAATTTTCGAAGAGTTTTCTTTTTTCTTTTTTTTCAAAAAATAAGAACCGAACTGTTATGTTTATAATGCACTTTGCTCTAATTTAAGAGGGCTGCTATATATATGTCTCAATTTTATGCCCCCATGATATGATTAATAAAAGAAAATTTTTAAAATCAGCTTAGTTGACTGTCATTAAAGTTTTAAAAGTACTCACTTAGTCTCAAAATAAATATCAACTTTCTATAAATATCCATCAAAACATGCCAAATTTCTAGTTTACCCTTAAGAAGTACTCTTTCCATCCCAATTGGTTTATCCATTATCTTATAATTTATAATATTTTTTACAATTTTGAAAATTTTGCAAAATAAAACTAATTCATATCTATCAAGTAATATTCACATTACATATGTTTTGAGTTCCATTTTGGAAGTTAAAAATAATTTAACTACATTTAACTGACTTCACTGTATTAAAGGATAATTTTGGAAATTTAAAATAATACTTTAATTTTGACTTTCTTAAAAAGCTCGATCCCCCGTAGACAGCACTTAAAATGAGACGGACGAAATATACTGAAAAGTGTAACAAAAAGTGTCAAAAGTATACTAGAGTTTGTATTTTTTGTTGTGTTCTTATTTGTTGGCAATAGAATGACCCAATTAAAAATTTATTGATCCTGTTACATGCACAAAAATGACTATCTTGCTGATTAATTCAGGTGGTCACCAATAGTAGGAAGATTGCCCGGACGCACTGACAATAAAATGACCCAATTAAAAATTTATGAAGGTTAATTTTGAAAATCTAAAGTAATAATTTTAACTTTCTTAAAAAGCAAGCTTGATTCTCCTTAAAGAGCACTTAAAAGACGAAGAAAGTATATTGAAAAATATAAAAAAAAATGTAAAAAGTATACTGGGGTTCGTTTTTTTTTTTTGTGTGTCTTCGACAATATTAGCATGACCCAATTGAAAATTTAGTGATCCAGTTACATGCACAAAAATGATTATTTTGCTTGATTAATTCAGGTGGTCACTAATAGCAGGAAGATTGCCCGGACGCACTGACAACGAGGTCAAGAACTACTGGAACTCTCATCTAAAGAAAAAGCTAATAAGCAAAGGAATTGACCCAAACAAACGTTGCAAGGCTCGTCGACAGTCCTGCGTTACTAATAATCACAAGGTCTCCAAACCTTACGCTTCTGCCCCTGATCATCAACCATCTGTTCTACCTGATTTGAATCTTACTCTCGGTTTATGCAACCGGGCCGACGAAAACATCGACGGCACCGGCCGCTCTCCCACGCTTCGTCTCTTTATTTGATCGGAGGCTTGGCTACCCTATACGATAGTACGTAATCATGACGTATTTGTGAGTAGATATCTAGTGATAATAATGGCAATATTCACTATTTAAATAGTTAAAAATGAAGACTCGCTTTCGCTGCAGCTCTAGTGGGTTCCCTTAACCAAGTCACTACCTATGAGTCGCCGCCTCATTCTTCAGCAGGCACGCGTGCGGGTTTTTGTGTATATATACGACTTAATTTGCTAGACAAATATTAACTTCCGGGGATTTCATGTTTTAGTACGGAATCCTAATTGACACCCGGATGGATACATATAGAAGAGTACTGAGATAGATATGATGTGCAATGTAATCTTGTTATTTATGTGTGTGGGGAGCACTGGTTGACATTGTGTAAGTTGCAACAGTTGATGTACCAATTATAAAATATAAGCTTGTTACTACTAATGTTTCTTGTTTTGTACTTTGATCCGGCCGGATATTTCTTTTCGGATAATTGTGGTGTTCGGGTCAACTTACATGCATCTCGACTAATTTTTGGGACAATCCCACTGCCCAGTTACGGGAAGTACTCCAATTACAACCGGACCAAAGTTTTTCTAGAGGAGGATGTGTCATCACTCTTCTGCATATGGAAGGCTTTTCTACAAAAAGTTAAGGCAGGAATTAAATGGCCTATTATTTATACAAAGGAACTTTTGTAAGTTTTCTTATCAAAAATGAAGAAAAATAGATATACGTACCTTGGGTTTTTGGTAACCTTAGAGAGTCCATCACAAAAAATATAACATTGTCAGTATCTTTTTTTTGGACATTTATAATTACTGGAAAATATGGTTCGTTCATTGAGTTATCGAGATGCGATCTATGCTGGTATTATCAAGGGATATTCCAACCCATTGTTGGTAATATGGCTAATGGAAATGAATGAATTTAATCTTGTAACATTTTGCAGAAATATCCCTTGATAAGGAATGTTGACAATTGAGGCCGTTCATATATAACACATTCCCAAGAGGACTGAATATTCTTTGGACTGTGGTAGGCCAACAATGAATCAATCTCAACGTTGCTATTAATCCAATATTTCAATGTTTCTCTTTTTTCTTTTTCTTTTTTTTTTTTATCAGAAAATAAAACAATTATATGCAGTACTTGCAAGCAGTCAGTGCCAGCTGAACTAGAAATTCATTTCAAGAGATATCCAACTTTTATCCTTGAAAAAAAAATTACCCAATCAAATATTCCGAACTTTTTTTTTATCTGCAAACAAGATAATCATGTTTGATCGGCCCCAAATAATCAGGGATGGGACCAGAAATTTATTTTGGGAGATATTGTCCAAACTCGATAGATAAATTTTCAACAAACCCTATTATTAATATACTGTTGAGATTTATTTACATATACTACTCAGTTCAACTTTGAAAGTTATAATGCTATGCAACTATATGTGTATATATATGTATGTATTTGTGTATATATATTTACATGCATTCAGAATGCATTCCCTTGGATCGTTTTAAATTCATGACATTTTGCATAAAATTCATCTCGATTACATAAAGATTCATGAGTTCATTTACATAGAAATTTATAATTAACATATGTTTTAAAATTTGTAACATCAAGATAAACACTGATAACATACAAATGTGATGAATTCAAAACCGATGTTATGTATTTATGTCTAAACAATGTTACATATTGCTAACATGCAAAAGTTATGGATTCAAAAAAGACGCGTCGTTATAAATCTATAATGTCATAAATTCAAGACAATTTAATAGGTGTATATTGTACACATGAAAATAAGGATATATGTGCAGGGATGGAGTCAGAGTAGGGCCAGTTGGGGCAGTTGCCCCAGCAAGGAAAAAAAAAACCTCTAGTATTATATAGAAAAAAATAAATTTTCCTATGAATTATATAGTCTTGCCCCTGTAAAGTATTTTAGAAAAAAAAATTCGCCCCTGCATAGTAAAATTTCTCGCTCCGTCCCTGAGGATATGTGCTGTACATTATCTATTTTTCTTTTGATTATATATACACTAAATCATCGGTGCTTTTATTATCTAGTTCACTCATTTAATTCTTCTTCTCACCATTTTGGATAAGTTCCTTACAGTTTTTTCGGTTGGTAAGTAGTTGCATGTGATTCAGGTTTCTATGTTCCAACTACCTCAAGCTGTATAGATAAACTTTGACCGAAGGTAGAGAGAGAGAGAGAGAGAGGGTTTTGATGTTTGGGGAGAAGAGGAAAGTGGGGAGCATATACAACTCCATCTACCATTCAATGAGGTAAACTTTTAATTTTGTGCATTGTGAAATGAGTATTTCACCTAAAACAGACTTGTGGCCATTGAACTTTATCGGTCCTTTTACTCTGGGCGGACAATAAAAGTGATCTTTTATCGATAAAAGAGCAGTTTTAACGGTATACATTCTTACTAGTCATAGAGAACTTTTACTGGTAAAAGAGCAATTTTATTGTCCGCCCAATGGGCGGATCCTAGAATTTTCCTGAACTTATTACTCTCTCCTAAGATTTCAAGTTTGAAATTTCGTAGGCTATCCATTCTTTCGGAACTGGCAGATATGGAGCTCGGGTATTGGGCTTTCTGCAAGTGGGTAGCAAGATAGAGTTCTCAGGATTAATTGAGATGTTCGTAAATTGACCCGGACACTTACATTATTGAAAATAGAAAAGAAGAATATGGCTCCCGATGTTGTGCATGAACTGCAATTCCGGGTCCATTTTCAACGGTTGAAACAGCCGATTATGACATACTCCGACAAAAAAAAAAGAGAGCACAAAGAAAGAATTTTTAGCTTTGATGTGACCCTTTTGGGTCTTCTTTAGAGAAAAACTTGGGTGCAAATAGGATATGGGTGACATGGTACCCTTTCGGTGCATCGGACCGTCTAAAAATGCATCCGACGGTCCGGATTTAAATGCACCTTTTGTTTTCTTTTTTTAAATCCAGATGACACTTTTAATCCGGACCGTCGGTTGCAATGTTGGACGACCCGGATGTACCGAGAGGGTACCACGTGGTACCCTCCCCGTACCCAAATTCTTCTCCTTTTTTTATGTTCTTATATGAACTTTTTAACTTTGATGTGTATTTTTATACTTTTTCAATCCCACAAAAGAAAAAAAAAAAAAAAACTATGGCGTAAAAAATATCTTAGGAAAAAATAAAAAGAGGTTAAGTCAAACTCACCCATGTTTATGGAAAGATTACATCATTGGCTTTGCTGGAAACACTTTGAGTGGATCATAATTTCCGCTTAGAATAATTATCTGTCCACTTAGAATTTTCCTCGATCAGTCCTCACTGATGCAGCTTTTGTTTTTTTATTTATTTTATTTCTGGATTAATTTACGCGCATCTTAATTAATTTTTAGGGGAGACTAGCACAACAATCCTGTTGTGCGGAAGGCCACCCAAGACTCAACCAGACTCAATACAATTAATGGTATTGAATTTTTTTTTAAGAACAAATAACTAGGTGCGAAACTAACTAAAATGATCCAAACCAAACGTGAGAGAAGGAGAGAGAAAACAAACAAAAGGAGAGAGAGAGAGAGACACACACACAGATTTACGTAGTTTGGGTTTATTTTGGGATGTAAGCCTAGTCCATGGGCAATCGATCAATGGCTTCACTAAACAAAAACAAATGCTTAGTTACAAATAAGAATTTGTAGAACTCTTCTACCAAAAAAGATGGCTTATCTACTTTTTTTTGTCCTTAAAAAATGAGCTCGGATTTATTTCCGTCCCCACAAAATCTTTAGTTTCAATTTTACTCTTTGGGTTTTCATACCCATTTCAATGTTACCCTTACCGTTGGTAAATGGCCGGAAACACAGAAAATGGCTAACAATTGCTACGTGGAACACAACAGCCCACCATCCTTTAGCCAAGGAGTGAGAAAAGTTACAACAAATTGAAATAGGTATTGGCCCCAAGAAGCGAAGGGAGTGAAGCGATCCATGAGGGGTTAAAAGTTTTTTTACTTAATTTATCTTCGACTAAAATGAGATGGTAATTGGCTGTGTTCGTTTGGGGGTTTTCTCCCAGTTTTGCACTATTCCAGTTTTGATTAAATCATCACTTTTTTTCACTTTTCTCTCTATCTCTCTCTACTTATTACACCTGCTTACATCATCAAAACTAAACTAAACTAAACTAAAATGTCTAACCGAACAAGGCCATAATGAAATTCTTGTACTTCAAAGTCTTTTTTTATTATTAACCGGTGTACTTTAAAGATTTAGCGAAGGGAACGAAGCGAGCCATGGGGGGTTAAAAGTTTTTTTACTTAATTTATCTTCGACCAAAATGAGATGGTAATGACATTCTTGTACTTCAAAGTCATTTTTTTTTATTAACCGGTGTACTTCAAAGATTTCCTAATTGATTTATTTTGAGTGTCCGCACGCACGCAACCTAATTATCTATAATTGTGTATGTCTTTTCCATATGTTTTTTCTGTTTATATCTCGATCTTCATTTACAATATCAAACAAGTGTACTATTACACAAAAAATCTGCGCGTGTAATATTATTTTTACTCCAATTAAATTTTGGAGGGGAAGAAAACCATTCCCTTCTAATAAAGAAGAACAAAGAAATTAAAAACGGTGATGAAAAATTTCTCCGAAAATGTCCAAGATTTTTTTTTTTAATGGTCCAGATTTATATCACCGTGAATCTGGACCTAATTTCTCTTTCGCAGACATTTTCAGGAAAACTTTTCATGTACTCTATCATCCCTCAAGATTGAATTTGTCGCACTACTTTTATGTGCAAACCTTTTGGAATCTAGCTAGACCCTCTTATACGACCATCATGTAGCGCAGAATGAGACCCAACACGGTTTTATTTAATTATGATGGCTGTGTTCGTTTGGGGGTTTTGGGGCAGTTTTGCACTATTCCAGTTTTGATTACATCATCACTTTTTTCACTTTTCTCTCTATCTCTCTCCACTTATTACACCTGCTTAAATCATCAAAACTAAACTAAACTAAACTAAACTAAACTAAACTTGTTAACCGAACAAGGCCGATACAATCAGAGCCGACTTATGGGTGTTGCCCAAGAAGTCTGGGGGCTTTAGGCCCACCAAAAATGTAAACATTTGGGCCCTCTAATTATTTAGGACACCTACATATATATACTAGGTCCAAATAATTTTTGTGTAAGTCATGTCTCAAGTTAAAATTGATAATAAAAACTTATCTCCGATCAACCATGTCCAAAAAAGATTAAATGAATTGGCAATTTTGTCCATTGAGAAGGATATGATGAAGAAGCTTGATTATGAAGACTTAATTAGTGCGTCTGCCGCTAAGAGTGCGAGAAGACAAATATTCAAATAATGAATTTTGAATATTTTAACGGTTGTTTATTTTTCGATTACTATAGGTTTACATTTTGTAATGGTAAATCTTTTGTTACGGTTTTTATAAGGACTCCTTATTGACTAACTTTTTATGCAAAATAAAGGATGGACCCTGTTCAATTAGTTCGATTCTGGCCTTTGAAATCTATGAGCCAACTCTCAATACAATTCGTTAATTTGATAAGTCTTGATACGTAAGTTTTCCTTGAGGAGAAATTAAGTTAGTTGGACATTAGGGTCCATTTGAAAAAATCGTATTTGTTTTAAGCTGTTCATTGCTCTAATTTTAGGAGCAAACAAAAATGAGGGAATTTTGATTTTCTTGTAATTAAAAGGCAAAAATGGTTTCACATGTCCCCTAGAATCAGATGTGCCGTGTTTTAGAGTCAGACGTGCCATGTTTTAGAGTCAGCACGTGTTCTTTGACATGCAAATGTCATGCAACAAGAAAAATGAGAAGGAAAAAAATTTGTAAAGGAGGGTGGGGGCCACAGTCTAGCTGTTGTGTTCCACGTAGCCACCGTTAGCTAATTTCTGTGTTTCCGTCCATTTAATAACGGAACTGACAGCATTGAAATGGGTATAAAACCTGAAGGGTAAAAATGAAACCTAAAGGGTAAAATTGAAACAAAAAAATTTTGTTAAACAAAAATGAAACCGAGTTCATTTTGTGGGGACGAAAAAAGTAGATAAGCCACAGCCAAAATAAAGAGGCAAGTCTCTCAAACCCTAACCCAATGCCTAATATTTTGCTTTCACACCAAATAAGAGGCATAACATATGTATTTATACTGACCAATTAGCTTGCCTAATTGTGCTTTGAAGCCCCCCAAAAAACCCTAAAAACGAAGTCAAATGTGCAGTCACAAGTTCTTTGGTCTGGACGAAGACTCCGTTGGTTTGGACCAGACATGCTGCAAGCTTCCTTTGTGTACCAGATTGGTTTGGACCAGACTTGCTGCGAACTCAAAATTTGTCCCAAACTCGCTAGTCTGGACCATGAAATGCACTAGTAATTAGGGGTGCTCACGGTCCGGATCGGTCCGGATTGGCATGAATCCAATCCTAATCCGCGAGTCACGGTTTTTTGAAAATACAATCTGTGTCCGATCCAAAAGTCTCACGGTTCGGTTCCAATCCGAACCGCGAGTCACGGATCGGTTCCGGATTAATCCGCGGATTTTCAACTTATTCGGAAAAAAACAACAAACAAAGGCAATAAGGCACTAGCAAGTAGCAAATGCACTACATAGAAAGTTCAAAGTTGGAAATCCCAAATAAAAAACAACAACGGTAGTTAGGCAAATTGTTATATAACTGAACAAACAAAGGCACAAACTTATATTACCACAAAGGATAGCAGATAGTTACTTCCGGTTCACTCACAAAGACAATAGCAGATAGTTACTTCCAGTTCACTCACAAATAGAGAGTATATATAGAAGCACTTATAATACTTTACCCCCTAGATTTTATAGAGATAACAATATTCGCATCATAACTCCTACAACAGTACAACCATACCGTAAGTCTGCTAAATTAACAATATCTATTTAACTATAATTATAAAAGTGATAAAATTATATATAATAAAAATCTCACGGTCCGGATCGGTTAATCCACGGTTTCAAATTCAAAATCCGTGTCCGATCCAAAAGTCACGGTTTTTTATTTTTTGAATCCGTGTCCGGACCATTAATCCACGGTTAAAATCCAAAAGGTATGGATCCGTTCGGTCCGGACCGGATTCACGGTTCACCGGTTTTTTTGAGCAGCCCTACTAGTAATGCTGTGACCAAATTTCAAGCACTAGAAACCCAAAATCGAGCCAAACTTCAACAAACCTACCGCCATGACCCCCACTTAAATCATGGTTTGCTTTCAGGGGGAATCGAACCCTTGCTATGTTGTAAGCAGACATTCACCCTTAACATTGATGATTCTTATATATGTGTTGTTGTTTGCTTCAATTTGTTGATGCTGGTTTGCTAGCAATTTTCTGTATGTGAGGCTACATAAATCATAAAATTAAACATTGTAAATTTTCGAATAAGGTTTTAGTAGTGTCAACATTACCCATTAAGTTTTGATCAACTAATAAATGTAACTGGTAATTGACAAGTCTCGTGGCCGTTAAGTGGTGCGAGCTTAATATTATGTGTCGAGACCAATAAAACGCCCAATATTATTTCATTTATTATGATGAGCTATGATTGAATCATGGCTTATAAAATGTGGTTAAGGTCCTCACTCTAAACCCTAACCTCTTTCTCATTTCATCCCATCGTGTGTAGGACAAAGGTCAAGAGAAGGGTCCTAGTGGTGGAAGACAAGCAACCGTTTAAAAGTTTTCATCATCCATCGCGACGTGTACGTATACGGTATATTTTTCTTCAATAGTTTGACATGAGATCTTGGGTTCAGAATTTTGTGTGATATCCAACCGCTGCTACTAGTTACTCCCTCTGTCCCTTTCTAAATGTGTAGCTTCATAATTTCAACTTATTAAGGAAACATTATCATTACAACTGCCACATCAACATTTTCCCAACTTTTACCTCCACTTTTCAAAATTATCCTCTATTTTTACCCATTAAGTATTTATCACGTTAACTTTTCAAAAGAACAATATACTAATTCTACAAATTTTTACTTATTAACTTTTCAAAATGAACATTTATTAAGAGCAACCCAAAATGAAATACTAGACTCTTATTTATGGACAAAGGGAGTAGGGTATCTGATGTGAGTGAATTAATTTGTTGAATCTTGTTTGCGTCTATTCCTCTTTTTCCTTATTAGCAAAAAGTTCCGTTAAGGGGCTTTTTAGCTTTTTGATTTCTTAAGGCTTTTTTAGTTGATCATGTATTGTGAGAGAATGAACTGCCTCGAAAAACATAATAAGTCAAAAAAATAAAAAAGCACCTTAGCAGAACGAGTTATATTGAAGAAACTCGATAAGGATACATCGAGTTTGTTGAATCATGTCTACGTCTATTCCTCTTTTTATTTATTGGCAAAAAGTTCCGTTAAGGGGCTTTTTTGCCTTTTGATTTCTTGAGGCTTTTTTAGTTGATCATGTATAATAAGAGAATGACCTGCCTCGAAAAGCATAATAAGTCAAAAAAATAAAAAAGCACCTTAGCGAAACGAGTTATATCAAAGAAACTCGATAAGGATATATGATGCGGGTGAATTTATTTGTTGAATCTTGTGTCCTTCTAGGGTTGACCCCAAGAGGTAGGCCTAGGTATTTCATTGGTAGAGACCCACTTTTACAACCCACAATCCCTGCCATATTAACAACAACCTCATTTGATAGTCCACATCAGAAATCTTCCTTTTAGAAATTACTTCGTGTACGCACGTTTGCATACGTACGGACGGTGCATCTTGACCGTCGTCCGTGTATGAAATCAACGGTCTGGATTTTAAATAAACTATTCGCGCGAATAGTTTATTTAAAATCCAGACCGTTGATTTCATACACGGACGACGGTCAAGGATGCACCGTCCGTACGTATTACATACACACGCATCTGTACACTTAGCCGCGTTCATTTTGAAACCACCTTAGAATCCTTTTAATACTACTGATTTCCTCTACATTATTGTTGCATAAGAAAATTGTATCGTCTGCAAATTGAAGGTGTGATACAGTAACTCCATTGTCTCCAACTTTCACACATTTTACTGAGCCCTCTTCAATAGCTCTTTGCACAAGTATATTAAGAGCCTCCACCACCACATTGGACAGAAAAGGTGAAATGGGTCACCTTGTCTTAGGCCTTTTTTTTGGGGAAACACCTCTTTGTAATCTTGTTGAGTCCTTGTGAACTGTTGTTTGTCTTTTTTCTTGTTGGGCTCGAGCAGCGTATGATTGTTGAGTGGTTGCGTGTCAACCTCATTGGCAGAGGCGGCTCTAAGAAGAGCCGAGAGTGGTCACTTGAACACCCTAAATTTTTTTTTTTAGAAATACATGTAAAAATTTATTTATTTATTAATTTTTGTCATTTTGAACACTCTACCCAAAATGTTTGAACATATTACCCAAAAATTTTGAACACCCAATCCTAATGACGGAATTCACCATGCACTAATTGATACTCCATTAGAGAGTAGTATAAATTGGATATTTGAAAATTTGGGTGTTTCTTTGTCTCAACACATTTAGCTCAAAGAGATAAGAACATTTTTAACTATCTCTCTTTAATCTATTTGTACTTATTCCAAATGATTACTCATGACATTATAAAATATAGATTAATAATTTAATATATGCGCACTATCTTTTTTTGTGAAACACTTTAATATAGTACAAAGGAAGCGCCGGTCCTTCCGGGTTAACATCTTGAGCAATCAACCTTAACTTCCAAAGAAAAAAAGTCAGGACCACAATACAGGACCCCAAAAGCCAAGTCTATGGTCTCTGTCTTCAAGTTAAAACTTCTCTTATCCTCCAAACGGGTCATGGCCCTATTCAAGTCTTCGTCTTTTCAAAACAAAATTGCTCAATTTAGATTCTTTATAAAAAATGATTTTTAGAGTACCGTAGTAAATTTTTTGAACACCCTCAAGAGAATTCCTGAAGCCGCCACTGCTCATTGGGATACTTTTTCTCGTTGTGATGTGTTTGCACTCTATCTTTTAATCTTTGTATCGCAATATTTCAAAGGTTAATAAAATATCTTTTTTCTATTGTTCAAAAAAAAAAAGGTTTTGAACACAATTCAAGCCAAGCTGTGGTGGTTCATGCTGGGTTTCTAGACTTAACGAGCTTGACAAAAAATTTAAAAACCGATCTCAAATACTCTCTCCTTGATCTTATCACGAGTTGAGTTAGAATTCTTTACCGGTTTGGCTATTCTAGAGATTTTTGTTTTTTTTTTGTTTTTTGGGTGAAGAGTCAGAAAAATAATATCAAATCAAAAACCACCGGCAAAAAAACCTGATACACACAAAACCGCCGGCCCTAAAATCACCGGCCACAAAACTACCTACAAAGAAAAACAACAAAAAAATACAAAAAAAAGGACAGAAAATAAAGTCGTCGGAGCTGTCACCCACCGTCGCCGACGCCATCGTCAGATGCCCGGATCTAGAAACCCTAGATCCAGGTTCCCTCGATCCAAAAATTGGGTGTGGTCACCCATACTGGAATGGAAAGGCACGTCCGCCACAAGGAGTCTCCAAACGCCAAAGAAGCTCAGCCATAGAGGAGATCGGGGAGTCGGAAGGAAGCTAGGGTAGGTGGGTGGAAAGGATGCGGAGGGGGAGGGGATGTGGATTGGCCTCCTGGGAAGGTGCCGCCCCCCATATCACTCGTTCTCACTCTCTCTCTCTCTAGAATTTCCTCTCACTTCTCTCTTAAAAA
This sequence comes from Vaccinium darrowii, assembly GCA_020921065.1. Taxonomy (NCBI): domain Eukaryota; kingdom Viridiplantae; phylum Streptophyta; class Magnoliopsida; order Ericales; family Ericaceae; genus Vaccinium; species Vaccinium darrowii. The sequence continues at coordinate 34,960,512 of CM037153.1, read as the reverse complement.
AACAGAGTTCTGAGTTAGAGTAATTTAGCTTGACTGATTTCTTTTTCTAAAGTCATATTATAGAAACTTTGGTAATATTTCCCGAAGGGTAAACTTCAGTAAATGTCAAGCTTGAGTAGTGTGTGGTTGAAAATTGGTTTCAAACTTAAATGAGTTTACGAAATGAGCTTAAACTTAATCCAAAATTCATTATTTAGTGGAGTAAGTATTGTGTTCTTTTAAAAAATTAAATTCTAAAAACGGGACCAACTTTTTAAGACAGATAAAGTATATATCTACTTCCCTTTGATTTGAGAGGAATGACAAAAGCCTCGTAAGGGTCGAGCACCGTCAAACTTCGGATGTTATGTTTCTTTTTTGAAACATGCTAATCTTTCCGAATAATAAATAGAAAGTGCACAGATATTTGCCAAAAATGTAGGGCAGTATAATATCTGTGAAAATATATTGATTTTCCTAAAATGTGTATTGATATCCGAATTTGTTTGTTATTTTATATATTAGCAAGACCCCTTCTCTCGCCTTTTTGCTTTTGTCTTCATCCTTTTCGTTGTATCTTTCACTTTCGAGTTAAATAAAATTTCTTTTGTCAAACAAAAGATAAAAGACAATTAAAGAAACCAACTTTAATTTACTTAGAGATTGTACACATGAACCTCCAACCAAACCCTAAAGCAGCACGAAAATTAAACCGTCCATAACTAGTTTTTACGGTATTAAGACCGACATTAATTAATTAAGGAAATGTTGGACTGCAGAGTGCCGTTCGAGTGATCCCAAAGTGTTTTCAATTAACGGCCCATATTACGCAAACCTGAACCACATATTTTCTCAACGAACGACAGTGACTAGGCCTTTAATTAATTCAGCGCCTCCTGTTAGCGGGCTCCTTGTGGGCGTTGAAATAGACGGTGGCGACGGGGAAGCCCAAGTCCAGCTGGTGAGCGAAGGCCCGGGTGTTGAAGTTGGCCCTATGTGAAATGGGCTGCTGCTGATCCATTGATACACCAGCATTTCCCAGGGGAGCCCTCTGCTGGAAAAGCACAAATATGTACCTGTGGATCCCCACTGGTGGCATTGGGCCCATATAGGGCACCACTTCTTTTCCTGCAAAATTAATTGGTACTAATAAAAATCACACAATTTTTGATACAATGGCAACTGGAAAATGGATCGAAAATTGGTACTAATAAAAATCAAACAATTATACTCTCAGTCTCATTCTGTTTGCTCTTTCTTAATGAAATCATACGACTTGATTGCGACACTCTCCTTTTCAGAGTGCGGCTAGTAATTAGTATAGTGCGAAAATTACTGTCCTTGAGATGCATTAATTAAGCGAGTTAAGAAAAACCACGTGGAGCACCCATAGGATGCCACGTGGCACTCATTCTGATGACTAGTATACATAGGGGCAAAAATGGGACCATGACAAGTGGCGACGACGTGTCACCAAATGGGAGACTAGTACAAGTCAGTGGCTTTATATGCTTGACACGTGGCCTTCCAATGAAGAATTAGTTACTCAAAATCAGTCCATTCAGAAAAGAGTGACAAGAGGAGGGGTTGAGCCAAGTATTTAATGGAAGTCTGTCGTTATTGTTGTACAAATATGGAGTAGTAAAAATATGAAGATTCGAAATGTTTTTTTTTTAATAATTCGAACCATTCATATCTTAAATAGCTATTTTAGCTTCGTTTGTGTGAAAATATATTAAGTTGTTTGAATACCGATATGTGCCAAATGTGTTAATGTAAAATAAATTTTTGTTTTTAAAACCGGGAGAGACACGTACCACCCCATCTGCCCAAGTAGCTAGCTCCATCCCTGACTGTAAGACCAATAATGATCTATCTCCCTCTCTCTCTTATCTAATTGCTCAAGATAACTCATTCGCAATCCATTCTTCTAAACTTTTGTGTTTTTTTTTTTTTTTTTTTTTTACTTTTTGTATTTTGTTTGTTTTTTTTCTCAATTTTTGTTAATTTGCATCATATTTTTAAGATTAATCATTTGTTTCGTCAAGATCAAGAGGAGTTCAAAAGTAAAAAATTATATGACCAATTATGACCAAAAGAAAAAAAAAAATTTTTTACTAACGATGAAAATTTACCAAACAGCTCTCTCTTTTTTCCGTAAACTTTCGTGTAATGGTATGAACTTTTTTCAACTCCGACCCACATTTTTATATTTTTCAGATTTTTCTCGTCAATATGAATGATTAATCTACAAAAGACAAAAGGCTAAAAATAAAATTACAAAAAAATAAGAAATACCAAAAATAGCTACTTCAACTCAGAACTCAATAAAAGAAGAGCATGTAATGTACATGTCGAAATTATTAAGCAAAAGTGATGAAAAGCAGGAGCATTTTTTTTTTCTCCATTTTCTGAGGAAATAAAGAAATCGAATTTACCTTCAGTGGGACCGGTACCACCAGGAATATCCGTCACAATCCTGATAAATTAATTAATTACCAAACTGAGCCATGCATTTTAAACACAAAATAGTAGTAGTGGAATTAAAAGAAAGACTGACCAATGTACCCATTCACGCATGGTTGGTTCACTCGGGCTTGGTGCGTCAGGATCAGTCATCACCTGCGTTTTTTCCATCATTCATCATCGTAATCACGAAAATGTTGAGATACAGAAAAATCTTCTCCAAACATGTCCCGGAAAGAGAAATCGACAGTTCAGATTCAAAGAAATTAAGTTTCTGGTATCATACTAGTACATTTTTTTTATCATCATCAACCCTAATTTACTATAGGAGCAATTATTATTATTGTATTAAAACTCCGTTCTACTGAGTTTGGGTTTTTAATTTTTTCCATCTTTTTTAATTGACAAAGGTAAGGTGAATGATCTATCTCGTAAAACGTAAAAAGTAAAAAACGAAAATTCATTTAGTAGAACGGACCTAAATTTATCTATTTGGTGCTTTGCATCACTCTAACGCAAGTGAGAATCACAACTGCATGTATGGACTCCATGCAGATGCATGCATGCGTGGTGTTGGAGTCATCCGCAGCACATGCATGGTGGCTAGTGCTGGCTGTGCTCCGGCCTTGTTCGTTTTGAGTTTCAAGACCCGGTTTTTTCAATTATTATCCCTATTTTTTAAACATTATTATCATTTTTTTTTCTCTCTCTCTCTAATCATTAACCCTTATTTTTAATTAGTATTCCTATTTCTATCTCCAATCATTACCAAAAACCAAAACCTTAAACTCAAGCCAAACACAATCCAAAACTACTCATAGTTTTGAGCTCCACATGAATATTTGAAGGTGGAGAGTGTTGAAATATCACCTGGGTGTGCCACAAACAGGCCCGGCCCTGTGGGCAGGCTGGGGAGGCCCGGGCCTGGGGCCCCCGGTTTTTGGGGCCCCTTCTCGTAGAAAAAAAAAATTTATATATACAAAAAAAATTTATATATAAAAAAAAAATTATATATATATGAAGGGTCTCAAATTGAGAATAAGGTTGGGGCCTCGTGAAACACAGGCCGGGCCTGGCCACAAAGAGCACGAAACCTTCATTTTCCCTGTGAACTACACATGTACGGCAATACAAATAGAATATAATTTTTATTGGACACCCAAAAAGTTCGTGGAAGAGTGAAGTGACTTAAAGGTCAAGCAACTTATGCTTCATTATTTATGGACTTCTATAAAAGATTTATTTTGGTTAAGATTAGGGATGGGTCCGGGCCTTCCCGGGTCCGTTTCGAAGATCAAAACCGTCAGTGCCTGGGTCCGTTTCGAAGATCAAAACCGTCAATTTTTTAGACCTCATCAAGAACAACAATAGTAAAACACGCCAAAATTCATGTTAATTGAATATCATTTAATGCATTCTCAAAATAGCATCTTGCAAATAAAAAATCTAGAGAGAGAGACAGAGATTGAGAATACCAAAGTGTAGAGGTTGTTGGGAAAACCAGAGATGGTGACCGTAGGAGGATTAGAAGCAAGAGAAGGCCTAATATCACAGCCATTAGTGACATGCCTTGTATTAAAGTAGACATTCATGGTCACACTTGGCACAAACATGTCCACCACATCTCCTATCACCCTCCCTACTACCAATGGATCAACTGACGTTCCCATCATCAATTCTATACAGAAAACACACACACACACACACAAGAGAAAGAGAGATTCTTTGGTTTGGTGGGAAGGCAGAGATAGCTGGGGTAGGGTATATATATAGCTCAGAAAAGATCTGGCTTAAGGTGACCTGCAAAACATGCACAGGCCCGTTAAAAAGCAGAGGGAGGGAAGTGTGCTCCACGTGTGGTGTGGCCTATCTCCACTCTCCATTCGAATACAGGGTGCTCAGCTTATCGTTTTTTATTTATTGGATTATGATCAGAATTTGTTTTGAATATGAGAAGAGTGTTGGAGAGAAATACGCAGAATGTATTTTACGACAGGAGTAGTGTTTGAGAGATATGAGTAGAATACATTTTGCAGGTCTTTTTGTTAATCAAAAGAGGAAATTGAAATGAAAAGTCAAAAAGCTCCTTGCAACCTACTTTTGACTTCTCCTCTCTCCTTTCATCAAATTGGAAAATGAGTTTTGAGAGAATATTCTGAATTGAAAAAAGGGAATGAGAGAGTAGAAAAGGAGGTGGCCAAACACCCCCGTACAAGTCCACAATCTACTTTTGGACTGTGGAGAGCCGTTCGTGTGATTATAGCCGTCAAAAAGTAATTTTAATGGTTTATATATATGTAAAAGCAAAGAACTCATATTTTGTTCGCCCGTTCCATTTTGTTCGCTTACCTTTATAAATTAGTAAAAATAAAGTTAAAAGTAGAGAGAATAATAGTGAAAATCTAATTAAATTTTCCGAGACGATATGCATTAAAATTTGGAAAAGTCTAGAGACATTAAATAAGGTACCAACCAATACATTAAATGTACGTGTGGCACACTTGCATGCATATATTTTGTGTAATAGTTTGTAAGTTATTTAGTACGTATTGCTTGTAATTAAAAATTCGGATTTCCGTATCACAACAAACAAAATAGAACGGAGGGAGTACCCTATACAGACCTCCAAATTAACAAGCTGTTTTGTTGTGACACGTGGCTTTAGATTGAGCGTCCGTTACTTATGAGCGAATGGCTCCAAGGGCAGTGGTTGGGAATGGGAAGGCGTTTTTTCTTTGGCAGGGATAGAGGAGGAGGGATCTCATGGTGGCTGTGGACTGTAGTGGTGATGAAGACAAAGGGAAAACTGTGGGCCTACGCAAGGACAAAAGACAATGGGATGGATAGTGTTGGTGCTTCGTTCATGCACCACTCTGTTTTTGTTTGGATTTTATAGCCGTGGTGAGATGCAAATAGTGCATTAGTTGGGGTATTAAAATGAATTTGTCATCTCTCTCTCTCTCTCTATGTGTTACATGCTCGACCCTGAGATTTTCGTGGCCCCAGCCGATAACGTAAATTATATTTTTCTTGAGAAAAAATTAATGAACCAATATTTATTTCAAATGATAAATACCGTGTTCCATTTTTATTTTTTTTGTAATTCGTGTCTTCATGTTAATAAAAAATAGTTTTCGGTCATAATTGTCTATTCTTATTGCAAGAATTAGAAAATCAATTGAAATGGGCAATGCGAATATTTTATGAATACGCACAGAGTGTTTTATATATATATATATATAGGATGGCAATCTAATAAGGGATCCCTTAACCAAGATTCCGTGCGGACCTCACCTTTCTGAGTCAAATTTTGACGATCCGAACCGCTCAATGTTTTTAAAATGCATTTTCCAAGGCCTACGCGGGAAATCTTCAAAAAACAAAACCCGGAAGGGCTTGATCGGATCAGTTTTTGTTGAAAACGCTATACGGATCGTCAAAATTTGGCTCGGAAAGTTGAAAAATGCCTTGGTCCGCACGAAATTTTGTTTAAGGGATCCCTTAACGGATCGGAACTCTATATATATATATATATATATATATATATATATATATATATATATATATATATATATATAGAGAGAGAGAGAGAGAGAGAGAGAGAGAGAGAGAGAGAGAGAGAGAGAGTCCACTTCTAGTCCGGGATCCGGACCTCCGAACCTCCTTGATCCGAGTTTTTTTTTTACGATCCGAGCCGTCCAATATGTTTAGAAGGTGTTTTGAAGGGTCTACGCGAGAAATCTCCAAAAACAAATACCGGGAAGGGCTTGATCCAAGCATTTTTCGCAAAACTGTAAAAATATAGTTTTTGCGAAAATATTCTTGGATCAAGCACTTCCCGGTATTTTTTTTTGAAGATTTCCCGCGTGGACCCTTGAAAACACCTTATGAACACATTGGACGGCTCGGATTTTACCAAAACAATTTGCAACACGAAAAAAAATCAATTTTTTCTTATATCCGGGAGGTCCGGATAAGAAAATCACACTATATATATATATATATATATATATATATATATATATATATATATATATATATCAGTCCCCTTCCTATCCACACCTTTAAGTTACGTATTCCGTCGGGATCTCATAGTTTCGGACCAAATCTCGACAATCTGAACCGTCCAATGTGTTTAAAACGTGTTTTTAAGGGTCCCCGCGAGAAATCAACAAAAAAGTAACCGGAAAGGGCTTGATCCGAGTAGCTTTTCATAAAACTGTACATATACAGTTTTTAAGAAATATTGTTTGGATCAACCCCTTCCGGGTTTTGTTTTGTTTTGTTTTTTTTTTTTCTGATTTCTCGTGGGGACGCTTAAAAACACATTTTAAATATATTGAACGATTCGGATTATGAAAATTTGATCAAGGTCTATGAGGTGTAGACGAAGCCCGCACTTTAAGAGTGTGGATTGGAAGTTTTGTGTGTGTGTGTGTGTGTGTGTGTGTGTGTGTAGAGATATTTTGGTGGTAGAGCTTTGGAGTCTAACATGTTTGTGCAGGGTAGTTTGAACCACTACGACTTATTATTATATACATGCACGAATTTGTCATACGTAAAGATATTGTCCTCGTAGCATTGTCCCAACAAACATCCCCCGGTGGCCATGGTGTAGCACTTAGTTTTACATAGCATTTTGCTCTAACTTGAGGATTCAAAAAGTGGCTCATGCATATTCTAGAGGTAGCCTCCACCATGGAAACCGGGGTTGTACTTTGATACCACCTGTAACGACTTGCCCCAACTTTTCGCCTAACCACGGGACTTAAAAAAATTAACCTCAAGTTAATAATAGCTGGTGGGCCTTTCCTTATAAACCACACGATTCTTTTTTGAACTTCCCAATGTGGGACTGGGGTCTCACACTTGTATCAGCTGAAAGAGAGAGGCCATGCATGTGGGAACTTCCCAATGTGAGCATTTGAATCTTCTTTATTCTTTAAAAAAGCGAGATATTCATCCCTCAATGCAATATTTATTTGAATTCATTTTTATGGATTATTGTGTAATATCCACTTTATGATCTACTTGATGTAGATGGAGAGCTGTAACCACAAAGACGAAACGAGGAAGGGGCTTATGGGGCCGAGGCCCCCGCGTAGTTTCGGTTTTTTTTTTTTTTTAAAATTTAATATTAGCATTAGTTGTTTTTTGTAGGAGTATTTTAAGAGCACCTAGATATTGTATTTTCTATTAGGTGTTATTTCATTGTGTTCGTTTTGGGTCCCAAAACCCAACTCATCTCTTTGCACACGGTCTTCAAATTAGTTTTTCCTTCAATATTTCTAGATCTCTCCACTCATTACCTAGAAAACCTCCCTCGAAATTCAAACCATGTAAACTATTAGATTCCCGAAGCTTAAAATTTCACAATCTTGTTGTTTATAGTTCGGCCCCACGTTCACGAAATCCTGGTTCCTTCCCTGTGTAACCATTGAGATTTATTTATTAATGGTTGGCCCTGCCCGTGACTTGTGAGCATGGGAATTTGGCTAAAAACCAAATTTAGTAGAATCACGTAAAAATCTTGTGTGTTGACTTGATTTGTTCAATTATAGTTTAATTTATTGGCTCAATAATTTCATTTTTGGTAAGAAAAACCAAAACATCGCATAAACAGTTAGGGAACAAGTCCTCTTGCAGCTGTTAGATGGTTCATCTCATGAGTTGAAGATGGATTTAAGCAGGGGCGGAGCCAACGGGGGTCAAGCGGGGTCACTTGACCCCACTGAGGTGTCAAAATTTTAATAGGAGATATAGTATTTTTTAAAATTTTGTATTTTTGCCCCTTATATATGGTATTTTTTGCTCAACTACTTGCCCTCTTCCTTACCACTGACCACACCAAATAATTTTCCTTGTAACTCTCTAATTCTACTTGCTCTCTACTTGCCCTCTTTACCACACCCAATTGCGTCGAGTTATTGTATACTATCATAGATATGCAACTCCAAGAGCTAAATAATCGCTTTAATGAGGTAAACACTGAGTTGCTTCTATATGTTGCATGTCTAAGTCCATCCAATTCATTTGTAAGTTTGACAACCAAAAGTTGAACCGCTTGGCCGAATTTTATCCTGAAGACATCTCCGATACTAAGCTTTTGGCACTTTCGGATCAACTTGAGAATTTCATCATTGATGTGCGGTCCAGTATCTAGTTGTCAAACACGAAAGGAATTGGTGATGTTTCTCGAAAGATGGTTGAGACCCAAAAAGTTATAGGGTATCCATTGGTTTTCAGACTTTTGACTTTGGCTCTAGTTTTACCTGTTGCGACAGCTACAGTAGAAAGAGCATTTTCTGCAGTAAAGATTGTGAAAAATCGACTTCGTAACTGAATGGATGATCAATGGTTGCATGATAGCTTGATTGTGTATATTGAGAGGGAGATTTTTAATAGTATCACAAATGAGGCTATTATGCTACAATTTCAAAGTATGAAAAATCGCCGGGGTCACTTGTAAACGTTGTTATAGGTTTTAAATCGATACCTGCTTAACTACTTTTTGTTGGCATTCAAGTGTAGCTTTTTGTGGTCGGTTGTGGACGCGGTTATAGGTTGTATATCTAAGCTAATTTTTGTGTTTGGCATTTCAGTGTTTTTGTAGGAGATCAATTGTAAATGGAATTATATGTTATTAATAGATATCTACTTTTAACTCCTTTCTATTTCGCATTTTGGTGTTTTTTTTCTTCTATTGTTCTGTTTTAAGAATTTGACCCCACTGACAATTAGTTCTGGCTCCGCCCCTGGATTTAAGCCATGAGTTGCTGGGCATATCATGCGTTGGTTCATGGTACTATTGATACTCCATTAATGAACACACAGAAGTGTGTCTTCGATTTTTTGGACAAGAAATTCTGATTTGGAGGACATCTTGATCTTGTGGTTGCTTTTGAGATACTTTGTAGGCTTTATTTTTGGAGTTTAACTTTTTTACCTATAGGGTCCTAAAAGGGCCCTTTTACGGAAACTCAAAAAAGAGTCTCACCGACACTTCATTGTAACAATATGAACCGGTCATCTTATAGTATCCGCAAAGTAGTGTATATATGCAAAAAAATCAGCTTGATCCTACAATGATAAGTATGTCAAAAATTGAATTTTGGTGAAAAAAAATAACGGCCTGGATTATTTCAGAAGTTCTAATCTCTTTATTTTGACTGCTTTTTGAAGGAGATTGATAATATTAAAAATAAATAACATTTAATTTAAATTTACTAGAGGTTGGACACACATGATACGTGTGCAAGTCAAGTTTCAAAAATTACATACTACTACAAATATTACTATTTTTTGGATCGGATATTAAAAGTACTATGTAGTTCAAAGTTAATTTGCATGCGTATTAGGTACCTGTCACTTCCCGTCCTAAAAATTACCATGGCACCTTTTTTCAGATGAAATGGACCTCCACCTTGGCCTACTCACGTATAAATAAAATGACATGCACCAGCCATGTGGATAAGCATATGAAATATCAGAAATTCAGTATAAAAAAAAAACATGTACATCACACAAGACATTCCAGCAAGTATTTACACATGGCAAAAAGAAACTCAAAAGTACATACTATATAGTACATTGCAAAAGAATCGAAAGAAGTCTGAACTAAGGTTATAAATCTCGTATTGTATTGGTCGGTACATACCATTTTTATAGGTACCAAGGACTCCAATACTGTACCGTGTCTAATACCGGTCGGGTACCGGCAAATATCGGGCATATTTTCCGGACGATTAAGTTATTTTTTCCTTTTATGTACCAGTCGATCCCGGACAGTACCAAACTACTTTTATATTTATTTTTCTTTTCAATAACTGTATTTGTGATCCTGAAGTCTTTGATGTTGAAAAATGACACTAATAGCAATAACTCTGATACGGTACCCGATATCCTATCGGTACCAATATGTATTGTATCATTAAAAAAAACTGATACGGTATTCATAACCTTGGTCTGAACCACACTATCCACAAATTAACCCTTTTTAGACTCTGTTTGTAGTGAACCATTCTCAATCACAAATGAAAAAAGGCGAAGAATTCGACCAATTGAAGGCGCAGGAGGAAGACGTATGACGCGTATAGCCTTAAAAAAAACTCTTCAAGGAAATACCTTTCTTTTATGGGATGTCACGAAGCTACAATATAAGAGTAGTATAAAGGGATAAATTTGATTTGATTGTTTATAATTTCTTAATCTTCTCCACCACGGGCTCTATAAAATATACTCCCTCCGTTTCAAAATAGATGTTCAAAGTTAACATTTATACTTCTCAAAAAATCATCTATATTTTTTAAGCTATGATAAATTATAGTATATGCAACATAAATCTTGTTTGATAGATCTTACTTAGTTTTATGAAGCACATTTTTAAAATCGTAAAAAGTATTATAAATTACAAAATATAGATGATTTTTTGAGAGGCGTGAATAGTGATTTTGAACGGATCCGGGGTGGGTGCTATGCGCTAGGTGTTGTGCGTCGTGTTGTACTGCAAAATTACGTCATTTTGATTGATTTTTGTGCACACCTCCAAAGTTTCCAAGGGCCTTGTTTGGAGGAAGAAAAAACCACTATAAAGTGACTAAACCCGAAGTGCCTAAACCCATTATACCTTACACCAAATAGCCTAAATCTTCTAAAATTGAACCCCAAATTTAACTCTCCAAACAGGGGCTTTGGATGTACCAAGAAAATGAGCAAAACAACGTAGTTTTGTCGTACAACACCTACCGCACAATGTCTCCCCCAGATTTATTTTGGACATCCATTTTGGTATGGATAGATAATGACCTTGTTGGTTTTGGTTTTGTGCTTTGAGTTTTTCAATTATTATCCCTATTTTTCTCTTTGTTTCTCTTTAATCATTATCCCTATTTTTAATTACTCCCTCTGTCCGGATGTGTTATTCTATTTTGGGAGTTCATGCCACTTTTTGAATGATTATATCTTATAATTTATAATGTTTTATGTAATTTTAAAAATATTGTCTTGTAAAACTAATCGAGATCTACTAAACAAGATTTATATTGGACATATAATTGCTTACCAATATAAAGATATCAATAATTGTTTATTCGGTTGCAATAGAATGAGAAACAAATAAATCTGAATGGAGGGAGTATTATTCTCATTTCTCTATGGCCTTGTTCGTTTTGGGTTTTAAGATTTGGTTTTCTCAATTATTATCCAATCATTATCCCTATTTTCAAATATTATTCTTATTTTTTCTCTTTTTCTCTCTCTAATCAGGGTAATGAAAATGTCAAACCCATTTTTGTTTGTGCCAAACCTATAGTGCACAAAAGGCTTGTACCTTGCACATGGTACAAGGTTTTTAAGCACTACATTTTTGGCACAAACAAAACGGTTTTGACATTGACACCACCCTTTAATTATTATCTCTATTTTTCTCTCTAATCATTATAAAAACCAAAACTCAAACTCCAAACCAAACACAACCTCTATCTCTCTTAGGGGGTGTTTGGGAGCTTACTTTTTAGCTTTTGATTTTTGACTTTTTGGTTTTTTGGTTTTTTGGCTTTTGGTCAGAATGAGTTTTGGATGTGAGAGGAGTGTTTGGGAGAAATGTGCAGAATGTGTTTTGGAAAGGGAAAATGAGAAGTAGAAATCAAAAAAGAGCTCCAAAGCTCTTTTTGATTTCTGGCCCAGATTGTTCAAAATGGAAAAACTGTTTTTGGAAAAACTATTTCTCCCCTTGGTTGCCAAACATCCATAAACCAAAAAAGAGAAACCAAAAAATCAAAAAAGAGGGGGCCAAACACCCTCTTAATCATTACCCCAAATTTCCAGTTATTATCCTCATTTATTTGTTCAATAATTACCAACAAAAAAAAAAAAACAAACGAAACTACAAACCCAAACCAAACAAGGTAAAAAATATCACAAATATACCACCAAAGACAAGGATGGAGGGAGGTGGGGCCACTTGACCCCACTTTTTTTCCAGTGGTGAGCCCCGGCCCCAAGTGAGTCACTTTTGATGTTGCCCCATTACTATTTTCATCTCCGACTTTTTGACTTTATTGGCCCATCAGAAGTCATTTCCCACTTTTTGACTCAGCCTTCTCTTCTTTTTTTTTCATTTTCATTATTGGTTTTTTTTTTTTTTTTAACCAGTGCTTTTCTAGTTATAGGTGTTTGGCTTGGGTGACGGAAAATGATTTTTGAGATAACTCATTCTTCATTTTTAGGTTTAGAAAAGAGAATGTAAAAAGTAGGCTAAAAATGAGCTTTTTGACTTTTTATTTTCTACTTTTTTCATTTTGATTAACAAAAAAAAATTTACAAAATATATTATGCACATATATTTTTAGCACTACTACTCTCGCAACGACTCCTACCCGATTAAAAATAGTACACTCTAACAATAATCTAAAAAGTTAAAAATGAAAAAACTAAAAATAAAGCTCCCAAACATCTACTTGGGGGGTGTTCTATTCACAAAAAACTGTTTTTTTTAAAAATCAAGACATGTCTTTTTCTCATAATACATCGCATAAAAATTGTGAAAAACCAGTTTATTCTAAAAACACCCTTAGCGGAACACCTTTTTAGTCAATGTAAGGACTAGGGTTAACATAACTCAACTACTTAACAAGTTCAAAACAGTTTTCGAACTATTTGCAATCAAAAGAAAATTAGAAAATTGCCCTATGCATTTCATCCACATAAAAAGAAAACTATTTCTACGTTGTAGCTTATGAACCTATGCCCAACCAACAGGGGCTAGCTCAGTTGGTCAGAGCTCTCGCATCTCACTAGGTGGTTAGGAGTTCGAATCTCCTTGCTTGCGTGCATGGGCTTTTCCTTTCTTTGTTTCTATCCTGTAATAGGCTTATTTCTTATATTGATTAAGTTGTTGGGCTTGATTGTCTCGTGAACTCTCACAATTCTTGCCTGTAGTGCCCTAAATACAATATGTACATGAATTTCCTATTACCTAGTACTTAAAAATTCTAGATATATGCCGTGTTTGAGTTTTGGGTAACTTTTTGACCCACTAGTTTATATTGTATTTCTGGTTCTGCCCCTACAAAAATGTACACAGTTTGTAAACATCAATTTATAGACTTGCCATCTATCACTCACGACTTACTTGATCATCGATGGATCCGAGGCTAGAAAATCCATGTTCTTGGACTCCTGGAGCATTTCCTTTGACCCCGTTTGATAACAGTTTAAGGGGATGGGATGTTAATCATGTGATTAGACTATGAAGGAGATGGGATTACTAATACTTTGTTTGGTTTCACAAAATGAGCTTGGACTAGTAGTCCGATCGGACTATTAACCCCCCAAAATGGGGGTATTACGAATCCCATGGGGGGTTGGTATCGGTAATCTAGTCCCTCGGGGCAAAAATACCAAACTATCCTTGATTGAATCAATTAAGGGCCAAAATACCTTGGTTATATAAAAAGCCACAGATTATCTGATGTCACATTAGTAGTTGAAAAAAATTCAGGTAGTTGCTTCGCCGACCCAAAAAACCCAAATCCAATTCTGATTTAGGCCTTGTTATGTTTCAGTATTGGATAAGGTAAAAATGAAAAATGCAGTTTCAATCCAATCCAATTTCATGTCAAACAAAAATGGTAATAACAATCCTATCTTCTAATCTAGTGTAAACCAAACATGCAAATTAACAATCTCATCTCATTATCAATCCCTTCTCATTACCAAACCTATCTTAATCCCATCACCTTACGAGTCTCATCTTTTCTAGTCGAGTTAACAAACGGGGTCAGTGTATTCAAAGCACCCCATCCAAATTTTGACGCCACGGAAAATATAATATTTCCGTCAATATTCATCATTATATATGAATTCGTTTTCCCAAATACAAGCCTTGGTTACACTTTTTAACAATAGTTTTCTCAAGAAAACAAAAGAATTTCAGAATAGGAATAATTTTTACACTTCCTTTTTAACCCCTTGGACTCATTTTTTTACATATATTTTTTTATCTTTTACTCACATTGAAATTACTAAACTACCCTTACTTATTGAGTCAATTTTTCCTCATGAATGTACTTTTAAGTGGATAAAGACAAAAAATGGAGCACCAATTGATAGAGTTTGAAAATCATTCCCTCTCGGAATTTGGAACTTATAACCCACCAGCAATAGGGGAAAAAAAAGAGGTAATTAAATAATCATCCTCTTTTGCCACCCCATGTAACTTTTCATCCTGGTCATTTTGAAAGGTTATGTTTTCATCCTCTCAAAGTGTAAATTATCTATCTTACCCTTTTAAAAAGATATCCATATGTATGTATATATTTTCTTTCCTGAATTCATGGGATATATATCTTCAAAAATTTCAAACAACCAAATCTCATTGCTTTGGTTTCCATTTTAAACGGATGAAATTTGAAACTCAAAAAAAAATACAAAAAGCCATCCTAGTTCAAAAGGCCACAACAAGTTCATCCCACAATTTCTTCAAGTCATTGTTAAAACTATGTGTTCACAACATCTTCCAATGATTATATTATAATATAAACATTAAAACATCACATTGTTTATGGTGAAACTAACTTAATGAATTGTAAACATGGTAATAACGGTCGAATTAACAACTTGAATCATGGTAAAAAAAAATGCCATTAACATAATCCATATGTCATGGTAAAAAATGAATAAGGAAAAGAAGAAATAATACTTTTGAAAATCATGGTAATCTAGTGTTTTATAGTAAATCATGGTAAACAAAAAATCATGGTAATTCAGTGTTTTATGGTAAATCATAGTAAACAGAAAAATCATGGTAAATCATGGTAATCTAGTCTTTACGGTAAAAAAAAAAAACTTTTTAGAACTTATATAACAACCTACAGCCTTTAAAATCGTAGCAGCCCTGCAAAATCGAATCCTACCGACTCTTTTTCAACCCAAAAAAACGAATCCTTCGAAACAGCGGTGAACTCTTTGTCTGACCTCTACTCCATCCGGCATTCTTCGTCACAACATACCCAGTGTCATGCCAGAGCACACCGCCGAAGAAGATTGAGGTTTTTGAATGAGGACGGTGGATGAAAATGGTTACTGTAAAACCCACAAAATCCACAAACCCGTTGGGACGGTGGATTGAGGTTTTTGTAACAAACCCGTTGGGATTTTGTGGGACGGTGGATTGAGGTTTTTGTGGGTTTTTGAATGAGATTTGGGATTTCTGAATAAGATTGAAGTTTCTGAAGAAGATTGAAGTTTGAGATTACTGTAGTATCCTTATCACGTGATAATAGGATTTGGGTTTTATCCCCAATCCCATAATTACAGTATAGGACTTCATAAATTTGAAAATAGTCCACTAGCCACCCCCATATATGCAACTTTAAATTTAGTTCTCAATATGTTACAGTTATATAATAATATATAGATAAAAGGCATTTTAGGATTTTTTGATTCTCAGGATGGAAACATAACTCTTAAATAGGCTCACGATGATTTTCTAATTTCAAGAGACTAAAAGAATCATTATTTAAGTGCCCCTTCAGAAAGGGAACCTATTTGTGATTATGTATGAATTTTTGGGATAAATCTGTAGTTACCCATAGTCCTCTGGGGATGTTGATGTAATTTCTCTCTATTTTAGTCCCCACCAGAAAGCCAGTTTTACGAAGTAGCTTGTGCCATGCGCATTGCACAACGCATCAAGCTGTTCCAAAGCTGCTGCTTGCACTCGCGGCAAATCAAACCCATCACTAATATCTACCGAACGAAATCTACAACCCATAACCCATCTCGATCACAAAAGGCGGCGACCAAAAAACCATCGAAATCGTCATCTTCGACTGTAGGCTTGGACATAGTGAAATGGAACATGGCGATCACCAACCACATGCGAAACGGCCAGTGCGAATTGGCTCTCGGTGTATTCAACGCCATGCCTCGTCGGAGCCCTGTTTCGTGGAACGCCATGGTATCTGGGTACTTGTCAAACGAAAGGTTTGATCTTGCCCGAGAGATGTTTGATAAGATGCCGCAACGAGACTTGGTTTCTTGGAACGTGATGATCAGCGGTTACGTTCGGAATAGGAATCTCGGGGCTGCCCGGTTGTTGTTTGATCGGATGCCTGAAAGGGATGTTGTTTCGTGGAATGCTATGTTGTCGGGTTATGCACAGAATGGGTATGTTGACGAGGCGAGGATGGTTTTCGATGAAATGCCGGTTAAGAATTCTATCTCGTGGAATGGGATACTTGCTGCGTACGTTCAGAATGGGCGTATAGAAGAAGCTAGTTTGTTGTTTGAATCGAAATCGGAGTGGCATGTGGTTTCTTGGAATTGCTTGATGGGTGGATATGTGAAAAAGAAGAGGTTAGTTGATGCGAGGCGAGTTTTTGATAGTATGCCCGTTAGAAATGAGGTTTCATGGAACACAATGATTTCAGGTTACGCCCAGAATGGGGAATTGTCAGAAGCACAGATATTGTTTGATAAATCCCCCATACGGGATGTGTTTACATGGACTGCAATGGTCTCTGGATACGTTCAAAATGGTAGAGTAGATGAAGCTCGAAGAGTTTTTGACCAAATGCCAGAAAAGAACTCTGTTTCGTGGAATGCGATGATTGCAGGGTATTCGCAATGCAAAAGAATGGACATGGCAAGAGAACTCTTTGAGTCAATGCCTTGTCAGAATGTTAGTTCTTGGAATACAATGATCACTGCCTACGCTAATAATGGTGAAATTACTCATGCTAGGAATTTATTCGACAGAATGCCTCGACGTGATTGCATTTCTTGGGCAGCAATAATTGCCGGGTATGCTCAAAGTGGTGACAGAGAAGAGGCTTTATGCCTATTTGTCGAGATGAAGAGGGATGGAGAAAGGTTGAACAGGTCAACCTTTACTTGTGTTTTGAGCACATGTGCTGATATTGCTGCTTTGGAGTTGGGGATGCAAATTCATGGGCGGCTTGTTAAGGCAGGTTTTGAGAGTGGTTGCTTTGTGGGCAATGCACTTCTTGTCATGTATTGTCGGTGTGGATGCATAGATGAAGCGTACAATGTATTTGAGGATATTCCAGAGAAGGACATAGTTTCGTGGAACACAATGATTGCTGGTTACGCAAGGCATGGATTTGGTAAAGAGGCTCTCAAAGTTTTTGAATCAATGAAGTCAACGGGAATCAGACCTGATGATGTCACAATGGTAATTGATAAATACCTAGTTAAATATTTTGGTTTCATCTCTATATTAAATTGGACAGTAGGGGTGACACAGGTTTTCTTTCATGACACTTCGAACCCTTTTGGTCAGAATTGGCATCCTGAACCTTTCTTGCAGAGACTTAGCAATGGTTAGAAATTAGACTCTACACTAGCATTGTTGGAAGATTTGTCAGAGAGATGGCAAGTGTGTCGGACAGTTTATTTTTGGTCTGGTAGTTGATGGTATGCCTCTTTTAGAATATTAGAAAGAGTTGTTAACATTTTTCCATTTCGAATTAGGAAACAGAAAAGCAGAGAACTATTATTCGAAAAAAAAGTGCTTGTGAATAAACGTAGGCACAAAAACGCCAACATACATCCCCATCAGATTGGCTGAAGACCTAACGTTTGACAACACGTTCAAACCCACAACCTCAAATTTATTAGTCTGAGCTTTAACCCTTGGCTATGGACCGACTACACTCAGATGAGTCTCCACTAACGTATCTTGGGAGGGGTAGATTGGGTACAGGTTTAAGATTTCGCTTTATATGCACTTCCCGCAAGTTCGAACCCATAATTGTTTTGAGTGAAGATAACTTGTTTGGAAGGAAAGGAAACGGATTTCCTTTTCTTCTTAAATGCCAACAGTACCATGAAAATCCTATGATGTGTATGTCACTGCATAATACTGTTTTTCTTTCTCCGCAGCTGTAATATAAGAAATCTAATCACATGGTTCCTCTGTTTATCAATCTCTTTTCTTGTGCATCAAAGATTGGATGACATTTGCTAGTACCACGCAATCTTCACTCTGTGATTTCTCTTCCACGGAAATAAAATGGTAAATCCGTTGTGTGATATGTCCTACCAACATAGGAAGATCCGAAGAGTCTTGAAGTTCCTCTCTATCTCTCGCTCTTGCATTTGGAGACAAGAAGTTATTATTACTTCATCAGAAAATATCGAACGAGATACGGATGTGTCTATTACTATTTTCTTTTCTTTTCTTTTCTTTTTTTAGTAATTGATATGTCTGCTGCTTTGCTCTCTCCATGTAATTGTTTCTTTAGTTTTCACTTTGAAATTTTATTTTGATTTTTTAGGTTGGTGTGTTATCTGCATGTAGTCATACCGGGTTAGTGGACAGAGGCACGGAATACTTTCACTCAATGTATCAGGATTATGGCATAACTGCAAACTCAAAGCACTACACTTGCATGATAGATCTACTTGGTCGAGCTGGGCGCCTAAACGATGCCCAAAACCTAATGCATAGCATGCCATTTGAACCGGATGCTGCAACATGGGGTGCTCTCCTTGGTGCAAGCAGGATTCATGACAATACTGAATTAGCTGAAAAGGCTGCGGAGATGATTTTCGAGATGGAGCCTGAAAATGCAGGCATGTATGTACTTCTCTCAAATTTATATGCAGCTTCTGGTAGATGGGGTGATGTTGGTAGGATGAGATTGAAAATGAGGGATACAGGTGTAAGAAAAGTCCCAGGATATAGTTGGGTTGAGGTGCAAAACAAAATTCACACATTTTTTGTTGGGGATTGTACTCACCAGGACACAGGTAGAATATATGCCTTCCTAGAAGAGTTGGATTTGCGAATGAAGCGAGATGGATATGTTTGTGCCACAAAATTGGTTTTGCATGATGTGGATGAGGAGGAAAAAGAGCATATGCTTAAGTATCACAGCGAAAAATTAGCCGTTGCTTTTGGGATCTTGAATATTCCGGCTGGGAGACCAATTCGAGTGATGAAAAACCTGCGTGTGTGTGCTGACTGCCACACTGCAATCAAACATATATCTAAGATTGTGGGAAGGGTGATAATCCTGAGAGATTCCAATCGCTTTCACCACTTTAATGGCGGAGTATGTTCTTGTGGGGATTATTGGTGATAGCAAATGGATTTAAGGAGAAGAACCAAGATCGTTCTTGAAGTTGTTCACTCATAAAACTTGCACAGTGTTAAGGGTTGATAATTTCTTTTCATGAAACTCCATATTTGGATCTTCATCAAAGTTTTCCTGGGGGAAATGTAGTGTGAAGAGCTATTCAAACACTTCAATCATTAGAATGTAACTGGGAATCATCTGAGGAAGGGTATGCATACTAGCCAGATTGCTAATTCACTGGTTATTTAACCTTCGTTTGGGGACAATGTGTTGAAGAATCCATAATTCACTCTGGATGGGAATTTGACCATGAGTGGATCATGGAAAGGAGAGAGTACAAAAAAGGTTTGCTGATTAAGAAAAAGGTGGGAGGCCGGGAAATATGTTCTTTTTTGCGCGCTATATCATCACTGTATACAAAAGTAAACCTCTCTTCGACGTTGGCATTATGTTCTACTCTCTTAGCTCTAATGAGTTAAAGTGATCTAGTTGAGTAGAAAGATGAACAGGAGACCCTCTCTAAATCCAGTTTCTAACAAGTGTTTATGTGCCAGTTCTGTCCAAGTGTCAAAGCATTTCGAACCTTTATTGGCATCAGAAATTAGCTGTGGTTCTTTGTAGATACAAGTACAAATGCCAGTCCTCTCTCCATCAGTTGACCGGGATTCTTCTCTTCTTATTGTATCTAACCCCTTTCTGGTCAAAAGTACTCCTTAGTCTTGTGCCAATCAAGGAGGATTTTGAGGTAGGAACCAATTGTGGCTTGATAAAAAAGCTTGGTTTCGGCAGAAGGATAACAAAAACAAAAGATTCGGGCATTGGTACGAGTCCTTTGAGAGCTGCAGTTGGAAGCGCTTGGCCCAGTTTTAGCTGGTCCCCTGCTGGTGGACGGTGGCATTCGTCCCCAAAGATTAGTCAAGGTGCGCGTAAGCTACCACAAATATTTTTGAGTTTCCGGAGAAAAAAAAATAACTGTACTTCTGAGCAAAACTTAGTCATGTAGAATTTTTTATTTTGATTGTTAACTGTATTTCGTTGTAAATTTTCCAAATTACGCTGTAGTTGCTTCAAAGTTCCTCTGCAGTTGTGGTAATAATCGATGGACTTGCACGTTGGTTCAATTTGCAGTAACTTCAGTGACTGCCACATACTGAAAGCATTTCATTACCCTCCAAAATCTCTATTACTACTGGTTTCAAAAAAACTTCAAGCGATTCTAAGCAATTCAGCCCACAAACAAGGCGCAGGGAATCCGTTGGCACCTTGACTCTGGAAAATCACTTGCTCGTCGCCCATCGCAGAGCATTGAGGACAGCTAAAGCCTCCACCATCAAGGCAGATGGAGCAAAAACCTTCTTCACTTCTTTGTCGTGATTGAACTTAGCACCCGATAATGCACACCAAGCTGCTGCCCCTTTCCAACTCTGCGAACACCACGCCCCATTAACCAAGATCTTTGGGAGGACGGTATTATTCTGGAACTACGTTTTGTCCTACGATAAGGTATTTGTCCTACGATAAGGTATCCGCTGAAGTTTTCTCTCTGCATCACCCCAATTCTCAAAATTATCGGAGATTCTTGTATCCCTCGATTTAATAGGTTTTTTGAAATTACAGATCAAGTAGCCATTTTCAAGGGAATGTGCATTCTAAAGTTCAACAAGGATCAAAAGAAAATCTTTCTGCGAATATACAGTATCAGAAAAGGCAGAAAGTACTTCGTCATCCAATAAAACATAATAAACGTATACAGAAAACGTTCTCTTCCTATATCAATGTCTGCTCATCCACCTCAATAAATACAAGGATTTCGCATCTCCTAAACATAAATAATACCATTGGAGAGGATTTCTTCTTTCTAGTGTTGTTACAACACAAATAAACTGCAACAACAATATAAGCACTGCCGTTAGCGTCTGCATGAAACGAAGAAAAGAAAATCAATTCAGGTTTCATGGTGACCTTCGGCGAACAGATGACTGGCGGAAAACTGGCATAACATGAACCCATCTGACTCTAGTCGAGTTATTGGAGAATAGGTTAGATCAGGCATGGAGGGCTGCTAACCTTTCCGGCAACCCATCAACCTCCTCCTGCTCAGCAATTGGTTCTTCCTGTCAAATATGACATTAATAAGCAGAATTGTGATTACAATAATAGTAGAAAAGGAAAGAAGGAAAATCTAAATGAAAGCATCAAGTTGTGCTAAAAACAAAAAACATTTCGCTCTTTGAATACTGCCATTACATCGTCAAACGCACTTATAAGTGACAAGAATAGTTTTGTATTTTTTTTTTTACTCGTGTAGTGTGTTGTACATCTTTTTTCTCATTCCATCAGTGAATAAACGTTTCACAAGAAAAAAAAAGGACAGGGAGAAGGCAGCACACAAGTAAACCAGGTGCATATAAAAGCTCTCATATTGTTTACAAATTCCAACCAACTACTTAAAAAAAAAAGTACAAATTCCAACCAACCATCTTTCGCCCACGAAACAAAATACTTAAAAATCTACTCTGCAACCAAGATTTATTACCCCATGTAATCGTAACATAACATTGCCTTAAAAAAACGAGGTTAAATCCTACCCAGTACACTATTTCTTACTATTTCCATACGTATCTTGATTGGTGAGAAAGTGTGTGCTGTGTATTAGCATTCAACAATCAATTTCAATGAACGATGGTCACAAAATGAACAAACATCAGCAAACATTTGATGAAACAGATTACCTCCGAATCTTTTCTTGCTTGGACGCCTATACACTTGGAAGCACTAATACTAGCACTCTTTAATAGGCTACGAGCACTGTAGTTTGGCTTGCTCAGTCCGTTTTGTAGATTTTCTTGTGAATTTTCTGATCCCTGACTTTGCTTGGGTGGACTCTCAAGAGTGGTAGCAACAGATAACACGGTTTGATCGCTGTTGTCAGAAGTACTTTCACCCTTGGGTGCGCTAACCCGTTCTCTGAAGAAAGGAAAGAGGTGATGCAAATAAACAAACCGTCAGGCTAGAGATACTATGAAACCATAAGCATAAGAGGTCAACCAAATATGCTTCCCAGCTAACAATGACAGCTATCAGAACTGCAGAAACCGACTTCAGTAAACACAAATAAACATTTTGTATGTTGTAGACACCCCAATTTGGACCCCTGAGAATCTTTCAGCAATAGTTGGATGTCTTCGAGACGGAAAAAAATGGATTCTAACACCTACAGATGGTATTGAACCAAGTATTAACTCTCTTAACACTGAAAGAACATTTTCTCGAAAAAAGCCCCCAAAAAAAAGAGAAAGGCCACACGCAATGTTTGACCAAGTCAAACCTTGTGTATGCATAGTCCAAGGTCCCAACTCCCGTACACGTTTCAAAAATGTCAAACATTTTATAGAAGTCAAGTACAGCGTACACCACTTCAACATGGACTAAGCCAGGTTCAACCAGAAAGTGTACTGTGATCTTGTCATAATCACCTGCAGAATGCACGTGGGGTGTTATGCCACGGGCAAAAGCCGCTTATGTAGTTATGCATCTGGACCAATCAAATAGCCCTCAGCCTATATTGATAGAACTTAATTTTTAATAATTTAAAAACTAATTTCCACAATATAATTTCAACGTGCCCCCATGTGTCCCTACTTTTTTGAAACCTTTCAAGTTCACATGCCGTGTTGTGTCTTATCCATGTCACATGCCAGTGTCCCTACTTGTTACAGCCAACCGATAAGAATTGCAAGACATTTAAAAAAATCTATGCTCAACATCTTACCTAGGCAATGAAGCATGCTGCCTTTGGAGTGGACTACTCTTTTCACCTTTACCGTAATGCTCCTCAAGATGGGCAAACTGCCGCTTGAATCGATCTACACCACTGGTAGGACACAAACAACTAAGATAAGGAACTCCAAAGTTTAGCCAACGAGGTATTCAGATTTAAAAAAAGGGGCCACCTTCTATACAACAAATCAGTAACGGGTATATTGATCTATACATATACAAAAGCAAATTGTGCCATTGTAGAGCCTTGAAGTCAGAACCTTCCTCCTGTCAGCACCAACGCAGTAAATAAAAGTTCTGTTGTTTCAGGGAAGAGTTCTATTATAACAGTTGTTGCAGGGAGACATCATTTTAATTATATGAAGCACTAATGCGATGGATGGCTCATTTGTTACATAAGAACAGAGCGATATGAATTTCTCAGGAAAGGGAAGCTCCAGTGTAGTTCAAGAAACTGCGGTCCAGAGTCAAATAAACAGAACATCATGAGGATGAGGGGCATAAGATTGGAAATTCACCAATGGGGTCCACAATCAAATTCCACAGAGGCACAACATGAAAGGATGAGTGAGCTATAAGTTCTAGCACCGTGTAAGTTATGACCTTTAACTGAGTTAGATTTTAACTTCACCATTGTCTTTAACTCTATTTTGCACTATACAAATTCCATCCTGCGATAAATTCATAGTTGGAAGAACGATTTGTTTATGTTTCCTTCACAATAATCTATGCTTTTTGGGTAAGGTGAACAGAACTTGCAGTCATATGGTCGTGGATAAAAAGCAGGTGTCGTTAAATCTTATTCACTAAAAGAAAAAGTGTCGTTGAGACTGTCTATCAGACATGGGACAATCAACAAGTTAGAAAGAGAAGAACCGTAAACATCCCCGTGCCTAGAGAAATGACGGCTTCCCTTGCAAGAAGCATTATTAACAATCAATCCATATCATCAACTAACTAAGACATCCTCTGTAGAGTCCTTTATATAGGCTCTTCAAGTGGTAGCAAACAGATAAAAATAAAGCTAGACTAATAAGTCCTATCAAACAATATACTTATCTTAAATACTAAAAGTTACGATAAATACTAACACCCACATTAGCACATCCTTATTCTCCATCATTTTCCCCGGTGAGAACAACTCGGCATCAACGAGTTAGATCCAAGAATTGAACTTCAAGCTTCTCCAAATCATTTTTATCACGTTTACGGTTTAATAGGGGTATCTGCAATCTTCTATGAACTAATGCAGTTGCGAGCTTATGTGGTTGCATTCTGGTTAGTGGATGCGATCTCTGGCGTAAACTGCGATGATGGGCAGGTGAACCAACAGTGATACTCGAACTATGTCGAAGTGACAGATAGATGATGATGATGGATGCGGTGAATCAGGTGATGTCAATGATTGTGATTTGGGTGGAAACACAAAAACAAGATCACCATTTGCTTTTATACCAAAATTGATGTAGGGTGATCTAGAAAAAGTTACAAAAAGAAGAACCCTAAGCATCCCGTGCCTAAGGACGCCTAGACATCCCTATGCCTAGAGAACTAATGGCATCCCTGTGCCAAAATCATCATTAAAATTCATTCCATATCATCAACTGAGTAAGACATCCTCTATAGAACCCTTTATATATAATCTACAAGTGGTAACAAGTAGATAAGGATAAAGTTAGCCTAATAAACCCTATCAAATAAGATAAATTCTAACTAACAATCAAGACAAATCCTAACTAACAGATAAATCTACTTGATAAAATCATTGTCCAATCCTTCTTTTTCTTTCATCACTATCTATTTACCTCACACGAACCCTTTTATAGACAAGAGCTTAATGCAACAGATACAAGCTATATGGAGTGTTAAATCTGTTGAGAGAGGGGGAGAGTTCAACGCATTTCATTGGAACACTTACAGTAAGTCAGAGAATGAGAAAATTAATGCAGGGGCACTTTTTACATCAACAAAAGGGCTATTGGTTTGACAAATTCAAGGTTTGAGCATAGGAATGTGGAACAAGGGAATCTTACATTCGGGAAATAAAAGACAGAGAGAGGGCACTAACGAAAGAAGAGCAAAAACCAATACATGCACCACCTTCTCTAAGCTAATAAAAGATGGATCTACCAAGTGTTTAAATGATCAAGGTTCTTGTCTAAACATGCTTTTTACTAGTCTGCTTTATCAGGGCCACTACTATCGACAAATAATAGGATACCATGGTCTTCATCACCTAAAACAGATCTCCTGGCATAAGGACGACAAATATGATCCATGTTGAAAGGACCTCAAAGTAAAGTACGACAATAACAATGAGGATCAAGTCTCTGCTAAAGGGCAACATTTCGCTTGAATTTCACCGACAAGTATATGGTTTTACAGAGATACAGGTTGAGAAAAAAACAGCACAATGAGCACATTGGTAACGAGACACCTATTTAATTTAATTTAAGTAAAAGCATATTAAAAGACGATGAGACTTATGTAGTTCCCCACTTTTGGGGATTTCATGTGGGTGTGCATCACTGCATGCACCTTTGGCCCTAGATGTCCCTGCTCTGTTAGAGGCTCAGATGAATTTCAAACTGGTCTCACGCCATCAAATTAAAAGTACTACTATTAACCACCAGTAACAAAGAAACTTTTATCACGCACTCATGTGTGTATTAGAGAGTGAGAGACATAGAGAAGTTCCTCAACAATCAGTGTGACATCGTTACTCCAAGATCTCCATGAAGTCAGCAAAAGTGCAATAGATAGATCCAGAAATCAGGTCTTACAAACACAAAAATAGAGCAAATGTTCACAACTAAGTATCACGAAGGAGCATATTTTCACCCAACTAATCTCCATCAAGAAAAGAAATCAAGAACTAATCATTTTATTCTATATCCTAATCAGTTCTCTGAAACACCAGTAAATATCAGTACAAGTTGCAATATCTGAAACAAAAATTGGTTTTGTAACTTTTGTTTGAAGAACGGGAAATAAGTGCCTTGCCTTGGGTACATGAAGCTAGTCTGATCTCCACCACGAAGATACTCCTGGAGCATCTGGGGATGATATTCCAAAATCTGTTCACTCCAGACAAGGTCCAATAAAAGTTCAGTGATTGAACAAAACAACAGGCATCTGAAGCCCCACTTTTACCAAAACAACATGCATCTTGTTGTAAGACCATACCTCTCGATAAATTAACTCTCTAACATCATCTTTTGCTAATTTTCTCCTCTCAAACTCAAACTCAAGTTTTGATATGGGTTGTGTGGCTGGTTCACGGTCCACATTAGCCAAACCACTAAAGTAAGGATCGGATAATGCCTGCAAAAATAAGCACCATACATCAGGAACAAAATATAGGTATTTCTTTCTTCTGGTAGTACTAGTTATAAACTTTTATGTGGTAAAGTATTTGATTTGCAAAAGGCCACCTCTTCGGCAGATGGTCGATCTTTGGGGTCAAATGCTAGAAGGCGTTCCAGAAGACGAAGAGCTAATGGATCTACATTTGGGAACTTCTGTGAAAATGGAACTGCTGGTTTTCTACGCATGCTACTCAGATACCTTCTTGCTTTTTCATTCCTAATCTGCAATTGTCAATGAAATAGTTTATTACAAGACAAGAATTAAATAAACTAATGGCCTCCTCATATCAATGTGATGAGTAAGAGCATAACAGTATAGTTGATTTCAGTTCCTGAAAGCAGTTATTGGATAGTATAGAGCTGAAATTTCTACAACCCAAGTCTAAGAATAGGAGAAGAACAAAAATAAACAACTAACCCTAGCAGTGGATTCTGGGGGAGGGGTGCCAAGCAGATCAGTCATAAGATCTAACTGGTGCACCACATTTTTTCCAGGAAACAATGGTTTTCCTGTAAGCATTTCGGCAAATATGCATCCAATGCTCCATATATCAATTGCTGGTGTATACTGCAAGAATAGGAATATCTAGGAGATCAATTCATACTTCACAAATGAAGAGAGAAATATTAAATGCATAACATGTAAATTAAAGGGGAGAAGCATAATAATACCAATGGAGGACAAATGCAAATGGAGAGTGACCTCTCAGTGCAAGGCTCTGATACCATGATACAAAAGAGAGAATCTATATAGTTCTAAATATTGCAATGAAAAACTATACGAGACTGACAATTAAGCTATATATTCAAACCCTAATTAATCCTAAGGAACATAACGTTTAAACTACCCCTGTGGAACAAGATAACCAAACCAAGCCTTATGTCCCAATCAATTGGGGTAGGCTACATGGATCCATTTTTTCCGTTCAGGTCTGTCAAGTGTATGGCGCCCCTCCATTTTTCGAAACACCCAAAGGCAGGCGCAACGCGTCGCTTAAAGGGAACACCCTAGCATTTCTCATTAATACGTTTGGATTCATGTCATAAAGATCTGGCAGGGCTTTATGTGCTAGCAGTCAGCTACCTAACGAATAACCCTCCTCTTTTATCCGGGCTTCGGATCGGCTGGGCAAAGATAAGGCTTTAAGGACCTATCAGGCGGGGTGAGTATTATACTGCTCGCTCTTAGTCACGAAGATGGTTTGAATTGATAAAAAAGAAATTACTATAGCACACGGAAAAGGTATAGAAGTGTCAAATGCATTATATACAAATTTACATTTATAGAAGCAAAAATATGGAAACAAAATGTAATATTTAAGGGGAAAAACTGCAAAACTGTGAAAAAGTCTTTTGGATCAAGTTCTCTGTAATCTCAACGAAACAGGATTCATGAGTGAATCCTATGTGATACTTATATAACAAGAACCACAAATGTAATTATAGCGTTTCAAAGGATACCCTCCATGGAGACAAGGAGTGCCCAACAACGGTGATGAGGGTAACATCGACCAGTAATTTGGAGAAGCAACTCTAACACGTGCATGGTTGATCTTCTTTTGTCAGTGAAAAAATTACGGCACATAATATCCGATTCACTTCTCATGGCAGGTAACCAAAGAATGGAGATTGCAACTACAATAGCACACCACAAAGTCAAGGCCTCTAAACCCCTCAGGGTAGGCACAATGGTAATGACTTGGCAGTTAGGAGCCTTAGGAAGCCTTTGGTCCGGGGTTTGACTTCCACCTGCGTGCTCTCAATTCCTATACTGGGCCAGTCCAAAAGGGGCTTTCACCAGGCTTTAATTTGGCCCACTTAGAGGGTGTGTCTTAGATAAGAAAGTGTTCATAGAGGCTTTAAGGTAGCTCACCAAGTCATCAAAAGAGTCATGCTCTTTCTCTAGCTATGGCCAACACGTTCTCCAGGCAGCAATGGCTAAATTTAGAAAACACAGCACGCACTGAATGTAAACTCCCAGTCTCTTTAGAGAAGAATTTCTTAAAAAGGATAATTTATCTGCAGCCACAAGACAGGAACTATCATCCACTTAATAAGTTACATTCACAGAGATCAGTACCTAATTTGAGCTACTATAGGGATCAAAGAGGCAACGACCTCAGCTCCTACCTCATTGGCACCAAAGGAATCCACATAAACATGTATGAATCTATGAGGTAGCAAATTCCTGAAAATATCACTCTGTATGGGTCACCTTGTAAGGTGGTTGACACAAACATTTCCACATCAACAAGGTACCGGTATTAAAAGCTAAGCCAAAATGAGGGCAAAACATTAGAGGAAAGAGACGACAGCAACAGTGATGAACGCAGCAAGGTTCTCCATGAAGTGAGTTGTGGCCTCTAAAAGCTTATTTTGACGCATATTACAAAGAAACATTTCGCGTGTTTTATGATTGACAACAGCCGGTGCTCATCGCCTAAGACATTAGCGAAGCTACATGCGCTGCAATACTTGGGGCTTGTAGTCCAAAAAGGCATCTGGCTTCGTGTATATGCTTTTGCAATCCAGTGCATCATGGGTCTAGCTATAGAGAAACCAAGGGTGTACATAAGTAGCATCCACAGCACCCTCAAGGTGCCAAACATGTTATTGCATCACCAAGGCAACATAACCTCACATTAAACCGCCATATCCCATCTTGTAGAGAAGAGTGTGGTCATGACTCGGGATGATGTTAGATTAAATGGTTATCAGTGTAAGAAATTTCACAAGCAGCTCAACGAACTCCACAAAAGATAACCAATAAATTGACAAAACAGCCTTAAAAGGGAAATGACAAAACAGGAGAAAACTTGAACAAAAAGCTGCATAGACTATCTCGCTTGCCAATCACACGCATAGTGCCACAGGGCTCAATAAAATTGATGTCAATTGAATATTATAACCATATGTAAACAAAATTAAAAGAACAGCACATATCAAGCGTGGTATGAATGATACAGTAAGCTTACTTTGGAGAAAAAAGAGCCACAGAGTTCAGGAGCACGATACCATCGAGTAGCAACATAGTCCTTTGACAGATTTAAAAAATGCAAATAAAAGTTAATTCCAAAGTTTCAGATAACAAGGCTACAGAATCAGGAATAAGAGGGGAAAAGTACAAGTAAAGAGTAGCATAGGGTGTTAAAACATACTGTCCAGAAAATAGCTGATGGGGCATCATTAAAGGATACGCGAGCAAGCCCAAAATCACAAATCTTCAACTTGCAATCGGCATTAGCAAGTATATTTTTTGGTTTTAAATCACGATGGAACACATTTGCTGAAACAAATCAAAGGGTATAGCAATGAGGAAAGAGGACAGACAAAGCAAAAGGAAAAGATTACAGTGGCTATGATATTGCTGAAAAGTACAAACCAGTATGTATATATTTTAGGCCACGAAGAAGCTGATACAAGAAAAACTGATAATGTTCAGGTGTAAGATCATCATTTGCTTTGATCACTTGGTGAAGATCAGATTCCATCAACTCAAATACCACATATATATCTCTAAATTCTCTTCGAGAAGGAGGAAGCATGATATGCTTTATTTCAACAACATCTGGATGACGGAGCAGTCGAAGGAGCTTGATTTCTCTGAGGATCCTTGTGGCATCAGAGACATGCTCAAACACATCATTGATTTTTTTTATTGCTACCCTTTCCCCAGTATGGGTGTCAATGGCAGAACCAACAACACCATAACTTCCTTTGCCAACAACTTCCTGAATTTGATATCTGCTTGCTTCCCCATACTCTGTAAAGAATTCTTTGTCCAGAGTGCTCTGAGTAAAATTGACATATTATATTACTGTTTAAAAAGGAAATCAAGGATGAATGCCAAGTAGAAAATTTTGACATATCATTTCCAAAGAGGAGGAAAGAAAATTACACGAATTTATATTTTTGTGTTAAGTTTATCAATCATAACTCATATAATCCACTAAAACACCTGTCCTCGGGCCAAAATGCAAAACAAAAAAGGTTCTCAAGGGCATAAACTACCATGACGATGATGTGTAAGGATTCACCTGACATGATTTACAACCGTCAAAGAGTAAGAAACCAATTAACAGACTTGGAAGGGCGGTGTAAGAGGAAAAGGTAGATATCAGTCTCTCTTTTATTTCAGTTTACGAAAATATTCAACTTAGGATCCAATCCTGAAACTATAATACTCCACCTCGCCATGACACAACTAAAGAGAGCCAACCCATATCAATTATATTTCGTAGACCAAGGAGCGATAGTTTAGAATATAAACATAGTTAGCAAAGCAAGTATATGGCTAGCATTGATGACTAAAGCCCGAAGGGACAGAAAGAAAACTTCAAATCTCCGTTGAATGAATTAGAAGGTTAATCGTGGTGATGATTGCAAACTCGATAGAGAGGAATTGAAGAACAGTTGAATAGATGATGTTTTACACGCATATGTGGCCCAGAAGGTGAGTGCAAAAAAATCAGTCGCAGTTCAACCAAACCAACTTTGGCTAGCCCCTCAAGCTATTATTTTCATGTTTTGAAGGCTACAGGACTCTTTTATCGTGGTAGAAGCAACAAATCCGAATTTTAGTCTTTTACTCAGAAATTAGTGCTTTAAGAGAGAACTCTTTTGTCATGAACATAGGTTGTAATCAGGAGAGTTACCAATACATCGAGTATTCTATTCCATTTCTTTTATCTCCCCAGAGACCCTACTATTTTCTTACCTTCATGGATTGCTAAAACCTAACTAAGACTAGGAGCGAGGCTCCAAATGGGTCTTTTGAATGGATCGAAGGCTCCATGATACTATCACTGCAAAGATTGTTCCAACTAGATTAGATTAAGTATTTATGCAAGTTATTCGTTGTATCTAATTTTTCGTTTAGTTGTTGGCTCCGGGCACATCTGAAGCTTGGCATTCCCTGTGAATAAATTGGGAATTCATCGATGCAAGATCAATCGGATGGGACTCGAGATAGTCAACTTTCAAAGCAAAACTAGTAGCGCATGAATGTTTCATCCAAAGATTGAATAAGCCTTATGTGGTTTCTTCAACTGAGTTATTCATGTAATCAAGGATTGATACGCGGGTAAAGTTGGGTGTGGATCACCATTGTCTTAGCGATTGGTCAATATATTTTCAGCTGTTTGCTTATCCTCAAATTCAACAATATATATATAATTCATTCATTTTCCTAATTGACCACACAGTTTGATTCGTCGAGTAAATTCCGGTTCGGTTGCGTACATATTCGAGTCTCGTCATCAATCAACACAGCTACTGCAAAAATCAACAAGATTCACCACCCAAATAAAAAAAAAGGAAATGGACACGGCCAGGCTTTCATAATTGGTTCACTTACCATTCAACCCGGTAAAGCCACGTAAAACAAATCAACAAATAGAAAAAAGACAAAAACCTCTAAGATCGAAAAAAGAAAACTTCAATCAAATCAAATTCCCAAAGAAAACCCGATCCCTAGATACATACATATATAAAATACACACACACACACACATAGAGAGAGAGAGAGAGAGAGAGAGAGAGAGAGAGAGAGAGAGACCTTTTTGTGAGAGTCCATGAAGTAGTTGAGACGCTTAGGGACGTTGATTAGCTTCAAACCAGAGAAATCAAAGTCTTCAGTAACCTTGAGTTCCTCCTGCTCCTTCTCCTCTTTCCCAAACTCGCTCACATTCACCGATTGGTTTTCATTGCTGCTGTTGTCGATGGTATTAGTTTCATAGCTCCTACTATTATTAGCAAAAATTGATGTTGATGATGAAGTTGAAGCTGTTGATCGACGGCGGAACCAGCGACGAACAACATCCACAAATGCTCCACTCCCCATACACGCACGCAGACATATACACACGGATGCCCTAAACTGTCGGTCACAATCGATTTACAATTGAATCACAGCCGATCGCTCTCAGCATTGCCCGCTCTCTCTCCCTCTCTCTCTCTCTCTCCTCTCTCTGTGTCCACTTTCTCTCTCTGTACGCGTGCACGTATGAACGCATGTATTTCTGATTTCTGATCCATATGGAGCAGTAAATGATCCTTCGGTTATTCTAAAAAGGACTGTAACTTTTTCGACTTTGAGTCATAATTTTATACTACTACATTTCACTCGTCGAAAAAGAAATCACGGAAAATAAAAAGTTTAGCGCACAATTAAAAACTAAATAACCGACAAAAATCGGAAATAAAAAACAAAAAATAGTAACTCAGTACGTCCGGAACAAAAAATTAACTCAGTATGTCCAGAAAATCTTTTTATTTTTCTTTTGTCAAAATATTTGAGTAATGAGTTGTGTTGATGGGAGTTTTAAAATACATAAACATATTTCTAAAAAGAAGAATAAGTATTTTTTTTAAAAAAAAAATCAGTCTTTATAAAATACTCCGTATCTGATTAGTATTATTTTTGCTTCACTCGCAAAGCCGAATAAATAAACTCAAAGAAATTTTAAAGTGAATCTAAAAGTGAACTTTACAAGAGACAACAAAAAAATACGTTTCGCTTAATTTAAACCAAACCCAAGCTTACGCTTTCTCTCCCGCCTTCTTCTAACTGAACTTTTCAAGAGACAACAAAAAAAACGTTTCGCTTAATTTAAACCAAACCCAAGCTTACGCTTTCTCTCCCCCTCACTTCTCTTGGGTTGTTTAATAGAGTGCTGAATACAGTAATATAGAATATTATTTTTACCTGTTTCAGATAATTTTGTTGTTACTTTCGGTGAGTTTTTTTATGGTATCTATCACTATTGGTTTGTTTTTTATTATTTGCTTCACTCATTCCGAAGCCCTTTATGTGTAAATTATTAATGACAAAACAAAAAATTTAAGTGACTTGGTCATCATTATTGTAATTGTTTCTTTTTAAAAATGTGTGTACAAAAATGTGGATGTGCATGAGCTGTGTATGTCTGTATTTACCTTTAATAGTCAAAGCCGAGTATTGAATATTCATTCCATGTACCTACTAAAACAAAGAAGACTATGCCTAAAGCCCCTAATTTCCTTCCCACCCCACCCCCAAGATATTCCACGAAGGAAAAACAAACCATTCCCTTTGTTTGCTTTCATTTTGGTGGAGAGTGGAAAGAGCTACAATAATACTATATTTCCCGAAACGGGTGGTGTTAATGTCAAAACGTTTTTTGTTTGTGCCAAAACCGTTTTTGTTTGTGCCAAAATTGTAGTGCTTAAAAACCTTGTACTATGTGTAAGGTACAAATCTTTTATGCACTACAATTTTGGCACAAATAAAAATAATTTTGGCATTATCATTTCTCAAAACGTATTCACCCTATTATCACTGTCATCATCTTCCCCAATCTCACACTGTGGGAAGGCAGAAAAAGGGGTCCACCACACCCACCACCACGCCAGAACTCCATAGCGGCTGCCACCACCTCTCAGGCCCAGCCCTGAGTTTCTCGAGACCCCTATTAAATCATTAATTTAAGGCCGAGCTAAGAGAGAGGGAATCAAATTTTTCCTAAATGGATTTTCAAAATCTGATTGCTTTTTCCTTTTATCGTTGAAAACACCCAAATTTTGGCTTCCAAATTACAATTGAACTCAACCTTTTAGTAAAACTTAATAGTTAATAGGACCCTAGTAAGGCTGGTTGTAGTTTTTAGCATTTTTTTCTTTACTTGGAGGCCCCTGCAACAACTATTAGTACTTGGAGGCCCCAATATTGGGAATCCAGGGGAGGCGCTGAGGAGGCCCCAAAACGCTATCTGCTGGGTCTTGACTCAAGGCCGGTACTGCCACCTCCTTGCTTGCCAAGATGGTGGTTTGGGTGTCGTAGAGAAAAGGATAAGAGAGAGAAAATTATATTGTTGTATTACTTTATAAAGTGATAGTTAAAATATACTCCCTCCGTTCCTATTTATTTGTCTCTTTTGGGAGTTTGTGCCACTTTTCAATTGATTATATCTCGTAATATACATTGTTTTACATGATTTCGAAAACATTGTTTTATAGAATTAATTGAGATCTATCAAACAAGATCCATATTGAATATAAAATTCATTACCGATTAAAAGTTATAGCTTGTTTTTTATCCAGTTAGAATTGGACGATGGACCAAAATTTGGGGACGGAGGGAGTATAAGATTGGTTGAGTGTTGAAAGAGGCTTGAATAGTTCAAATGGTTGAACATTTTTCCCATTCTAAAACTGTTTCGGCATTGTTCGTTTCTCTGTTTAGTTTTAGTTTAGTTTTGATGACATCATCATTTCTCTCATTTTTCTCTCTCTCTCTACTCATTACACCTGCTGACATCATCAAAACTAAACTAAACTATCTAACCAAATACAACCTCGATACTCTTCCTCTCTCATCCCTTCATCTCACAACAAAGTTCCCCTCTCCTCCCTCACAAACTTACCACCCTCTATTTTCCCAAGCACAAAAAAAAAAAAAAAAAGGAAGTACCACCCTCCACTCAAGGGCCGACAATCGGGACGGGGCCAGTGATCTTAAGCCACCGCATGTCATTGTTTACTTGTAAAAATTAAAAATAAATAATCTGATTTAGCGGAAGCTCCGATTGACTAAAAAAAGTACTACGTACTCCATATCATCCGACGATGGGATTTCATATAAGTTGACTTGTATATGCATCAAAAGATACACCCGTAATCCCGCATAATAGGGAGGCATTAGCATTCTACGCTAGGAAGCAAATCAGTCGTCAAGCCCTTAAAAAGAAGTTTTTCAAAATCCATAAGCCAATGCTCGTGAAAGATATCAACATGGGAGTTACCATCTATGAAGCACTGACACTTCTAGAGATCGCTGTGTCCATATATTGGACACGGGGACACGGCTACAGCGTGTCCCACGCGGGGACACGTATTGGACATGTCACATGGCGTGTCCCTTAAATTAAATTATCTTTTGGAAGGGGACAATCGGGGGAACACGGCATGGACATGCGTGTCCCCCATATACACACTTTCTCGCTGTGTATATGTACATATGTGCATATATATATATGGATGTATGTGATGGTATATATATTTTCGTTAAGGGTGTATATCTTACATTATGTGTGTACGAATATATATATTAGTAATAACAGTGTAAATGTCTTACATATCCAAAGAAAAATGTATATATCTATGTATATATATATTGTTATTGCATACATATATGATTTATTTATACATATAATTATTTATTTATTTATTTATTTGTACCATGTCCTCCGCCGTATTCATGTCCATTTTTTAGAATTCACGTGTCCCGTGTCCGTATCCGTGTTAGTGTCCATATCAGTGCTACATAGGTTACCATTCTACCTAGGGGTGGAAATTTTCGACACGACATGAGAACCCAATACGAAGTTAGCGGATTAGAGTTGGCTATTTCTGACACAAAATACGAATATGATATGACACGAAAATCTAAACAGGTCGGGTCAGGGTTGAGAGAATTCATACACTAACACGACACGACACGACACGAGAATTTATGAAAGAACACGGTAACATGACACGAGGTTAACGGGTTAGGGTCGGCTATTTTTTTACACGAAACACGAATATGACACGACACGATAATAAGAACAACTAAACATATCGGATTAGGGTTAAGAAAATTCCCTAATTCTACCATGATAGATAAGTGTGGGGGTCGAATAATTATGAAAATAAAGCCTTTGGGAATTAAAAGGAAAAGGTGAGCTAGAAGTAATTAGGGTACTCACCGTTTGGCTTCATCTAATAACTGGAACGAGGAGCCTAGAGAGCAAAGACTTGCTATCTTCCCAAGAGGTGACACTCTGCTGAGGAGGCGGCCTTGTAGGATGTCATATGGGATGGAGCGGCCAATGATAAAGGAAGGAATCCGTAGACAACTAGCAAATGGCATGGCATGCGCCTCAATGTTTTGGTTATACCAAGTGTAGTATTAGTCTCTCTATTAAAGTGAAATTAATGGGACAAACCCTAGAAAAGTAAGCCGTTACTGCGTTGATAACACATTTAACTAGTGTTCATTGGACACATTATAATGGGTTTGGTCGGCGCGGATTGGGACTGCACGGTTCGGTTTGGTTAGGTCTGGTTTTGTGGTTCATTGGATTTTTTGTGCAACCATAGAGGTGTTGAATGGGCCCATATGGTAATCGTATCGTGCTATTTCAGAATATCCTCAGTCTAGTTTGGCCCATAGCCCACCGCAATTAGTGTCGTGCCTATTATCGTGTTTGTGCAACAATTGGGCCCAGTGAAGCTAAAAAGTACTTCTAAAAGAATTGCCATCACTTTCTTTAAATTTAAAAAAGAGAGAGAGAGAGAGAGAGAGAGAGGTGTCAAATAATCACAATTAAAATTAACACCTTTAATTCAAAAGATACAAAACATTTAAAAACGTGTTATTGGTAATTAAATTTGTATGCAATGAATGTTGTTAAAAATAAGAAATGCATCACTATAGTTTAAATACATTCCAACTAGGTTAACACCTACTCAAAAATCACGTTCATATTGTGCCCTTATCCATGCCCCTACCATGTCGTACTTCGTGTTTCACGATGCTCGTGCCGTGGGCTCCAAAACGAAGGCCCATCTTAACCCACCTTAGTGTTTTGTATCGTGTCGTGTCGTACTTGTGCCGCGTTCATGCCAGTCCGACCCATTCAACACCTTTATGCAGCCCTAGCCCCGGTAGCATTGCTTCACCGGAACGAATAACCTCTCTTGTAAAATGAAAGAAGCACGAACAACCAAACATGAAACCAGATTAATAAATATAACTCTAGTTGGATTTTGCGTAAAATAAACGTTACTCCAAATCCAATTTCTATCAAATTCCTCTCTAATCGAATATTAAAAACGTAGCTTCACTATGATGAAGAGCTTTACTATTTTTTTTATACACAAAATACAACACGTACCCCATGTTTGGTATCTCTTCTTGTTAATTATTTTATCCAAGTTTTTGTTGTTTATGGAGCATGATGATTTAAAGATTACACTTAATTGCAAAAATAATGGTCGAAGCCAATGACCATAGCAGAGAGAGAGAGAGAAAATGCAGACAATACGAGTAAACTAAAGAAAACAACTCTATTACATTAATTAATTGGAAAACCTTATTGCCACGTCAAGGAAGGATATACCTCATTGTATTTAAAATGAACAATGCCATAGTTTTTTTCGTGAATGACAATGCCAAAATCTGTTTTTGACTTTTTTTTTTTTTTTTGATGGTCTGCACCTCGATTGTTCCACTCTTTGGTCCGGTCAAATGCCGGCCATCCACGCTGGGACCTGGGAATTCATAAGAGATTTCTATCTTGCAACCTACGGGTACAGATGAAGGGTGAACCAATTGTGTACATATCAGCATGTGGGGTCCACTTAAAGGTATTACACAAATGATTCATACCGTTCATTAACTTTAAAATGGTTTTCCGAGTGGCTTTGGGTCAAATTAATGAACGACTTTAATTATTTGTGTTAGACCCGTAAGTAGGCCTCTTACGCCAATCTGTGCACCATCGGTACCCATCGATCATTGTCTTTGCAGTTTTTTCCTTTTTCTTTGTTTGATCAACTGCCAATTCAATTTACTAACCATGCAGGGTAAATCTACATCTATATATACTTTTTTTTTTTTGGGGGGGGGGATGGGAACATTACTAAATTCTCTTTATTTGCAAGCTAACATGCCCATTATTTTTGCAGGGTTTTAATGGTAAATCGCAAGGTTATTCATCAGACCCATTGTCAAAGTCATTCATCAGACACATTATCGATCTAGTTAAGAGGGCTTTAATGTCATTTGTGCTTCCCCTAATATAGGTAATCAGATCAACACCGTTTGTATAGAGCTAGGATTAATTTGAGTATTTCTTTATTTTTGTGTTATATTTCCCTATAAACTGTTACTTTCATATATTGCAACACTTTCTCTTCCAAAAATGCCCCCTTTTTTATTTTTTCCTCATTTCCAATTTCCATTTGGGATTTAAATTTTCTAATTGCCAATCCGATCTTATACATGCATACCAGTTGACCAGAACAATTTACAATGGAATTAACATTTCAATGGACGAAATTGTCCCACATCACCCTTTGTAGGTTCAATTCAACTCTTTTAGCTTTTGGTCAAGATATTTGACTTCTCCATTTTATCTTAAAACAAACGTGGATCAAACTTGAAATTTCTTTTTTGAAATATAAAAAAATTTATGGTATAAAATTTGTTTATTAGTACAACCTATTTTGATCTTTCGCGACTTTTAAAGCTAGTTTATCATATTTTTTGTAATTTTAATTTTTCTCATGCATCAAGACAAATGAAAGAAAAATAAATATTTAATTTAAAATTAAACTATCATCTCCTTTTTTTTAAAAGATGAGATGAGGTATCAAACTTTGTTGTTATCCTCACGGGTCAAAAAGTCCTTCACAATTCATAATTGGATTCGTAATTTTTTGAAGAGTCTTGCTAACAGGTGCAATAAGGGTACAAAATAATACACTTATTGGGTCTTATTTGTATTTTAAAGTACACTTTTAATGTATACGTTAAAATACACTTAAAATGCACTTTAAATTTTAAAATACAAATAGGATTTACAATTGTACTTCTTGCACCCTTAACAGATGTTGCACCCGTTAACATTTCTTTTTTAAAAAGAAAAAAAAAAAGAAAGAAAAGAGAAGCATAAGACAAAATTGAGGGAGAGTGCCAAAGGTTGTAGCTAGCCTTGCGAGGGACCTTTGTTTCGGTCCCAGATTTTGGATAAAAGTTGACATGACGTTTATCTTAGTGGCTTGTGAGTTGTGACATTTTAGTCAAATTTTTACGATTTTGCACCTGCCAATTTTAGCTTGATTTTGCCATTGGTATTTTTCTCCTCTCTCTTTCGATGCTTTCGTATGGTGTAGATGATTGTGTTGGGCTCATTTTAAAGTCTCCCACAAATAATCCGAAACGTCATTTGGTCCAATGTTTTCAATTTCGAGCCCTGCGAATTGTGGCTTGATTTCTCCGTTTTGGTATTTTTGCTCCTCTTTCTTTCGTATGCTTTTATATGGTATAGATGATTGTGTGGCGCTCACTTCGGTGTGTCACACAAATAATCCAAGCTGTCTAATAATCTCAAAATAATTCTTTGGGCGGTCTTGTAAAAAATCATATGAATTAGATAACTGTAACAATTAATCTAATCTTCGAATTTTTCATTCAAAATTTAAGATCATGAATTCTGAATGAAATTTGAAAACAAAAAAGAAGTTAAACGACCGTATACTTTGGTATTCCCGCGATCTAAATTGTATATATTATAGGACTCACACCCAACTATCGACAAAACTCAATCCATATATTAAAATTACGGAGACGACATTCTTGCATAGCACGAGCCACACCAACTGGTTGACAAATCTGTGTTTCATATCATACTCCGAACCACATGCTTCATGTGCA
Organism: Vaccinium darrowii; assembly: GCA_020921065.1. Classification (NCBI taxonomy): domain Eukaryota; kingdom Viridiplantae; phylum Streptophyta; class Magnoliopsida; order Ericales; family Ericaceae; genus Vaccinium; species Vaccinium darrowii. The sequence goes on along the minus strand of CM037153.1, from coordinate 34,920,355 downwards.
TGTTCTATTGGGCCCCTAATTGATAACCCCTCATAGGTGGTGGGATTGGATTAGTAGTCCCGTAGGCGCTCTTATCGTATTTGTGCATTCAGAATAAGGGGCAAATTTCAGTCTGGTAGACAAGACAAGAAACACTCGTTGATTTGTGCCCTGGTAGGCAAGACAAGAAACAGTTCTTGATTTGTGCACCCAAACTGTGATTTTTGTTTCTGGTATGTGCAAATATGTGTACATAGGGACGCAAACCGAGGTTGTTGCACACAGGTGTTATGCACAATCACAGTCGTCCATAAGTGTATACGGATTGAAAACAAAGTATTCGCGCGAATAGTTTGTCTGAAATCTGAGCCGACCATCAAAGTAACGGACAACCCAAATTGTGCACAAGCTGCACAGTAGCCTCCCCGCGTCGTTGTATCTATATACTCCTCTTTACAACTATTTCTAGGTTTCACTCATTTTAGTGAGAAATGGTTGAATTGCCGTTTCGTAATATACGAATATATGCATGTACAAAATTGTATTTATTCAGATCTATACAATCTAATTGTGCTTGGAGACAATTTTTATTTTTTATTTACAACTTTTATTTAACCATAGAAAATTCTTATGTACACTCTGGTTTCACATATGATGAGTAAAATAAATGGAAACCCAAAAAAAAAAAATAATAGTATATTCTCTCTTTTATTTTCTGGTTGAGGGTAATCCGATCGGACCCTAAACAATTAAGTACTGTGAGCTTATGAATTGGAGTTGATAAACTAGTATTAATGCTACTCATAGTAATTTCACTCACTATTTACTAATGCATGAGAAAATAGAATCAATGCGAACCTTATATTCGCTGAGGAGGTTGTACACTGGGAAAACGTTCCTTAATGGAACTTTAACTTTAGCTGACCGTGCCTTGAAACCACATGTTTCGGTTGGTGGGATGAAAATGTTGGATTTTTGTATTATTGGATTACATTTTTATATTTTCACATGAAACATTATGTCAACTATCTAATTACATACGTTTATTAATTGAATTCGATAATTTTCGTGGCATGGCAAAGGCATGCTAGTAGGATCTGAGAAAAACAAAGAGTAATTCACTTGAAAATTTGCGCTGGAAATAGCATTACCCCAACTGTGTCATTTGACTAAGGGTAAACTACAATAACCCCCCCCTAAACTATAACCTATTCAATTTGCACTCCTAAAGTCTAAACTCGGACATTTAACCCCCATAAAGTACCTGAGTCTAAACTCGGACACTTAACCCCCATAAAGTACCTGAGTTTTGACACACTACACCTTCCGTTAGAATATTGGATGGCAAAAAACATGTAACTACGACATGACATGTTAAATAAAAGTTTAACGACCAAAAAAAAAAGGAAAAAAAAAAACCTTTTATTCCGGGGTTCCATTATAAAAACAAGCTAGAGTAGGTAATCACTTTACATGTACTAGTGTAACTATCTTTCCCACAATCCTTGTTGTAGCAATTCATCACCATCAACAACCAATGTAGCTGCCAAGCCATTGCTATCAACCAACACCACTTCGATGAAATAAGTACCCCTTAATCAACTAATTGTTACATTCTCAATAAATTCAGTGCCAATGTTAGTAATCAGAACACCCACCACCACTACCTCCTTCTTTATTTTTTGGTGCTAGATTATCGAGTGGCAACCCATTCTCTCCCTTCTTTCTAAATTCACATTTCTCTCTCTAAAAACATCATTTAGAGTTTTTCCTTTAAGGAGAAGGTTGCCCCTCTTCCGCCTCTTCCCCCACCCCACCCCGCGATGCCTCTCTCCCCCCCTTTCTTTCTTCTTCCGTTTTTTTTTCTTTTTGTTTTATGGATCCTTCTCCCCACCACCGCGCATCTCTCTCCCCCATCCATTCTCTTCTTCTTCTTCATTTGTTTCTTTTTTTCTTCCATTTTGCGGGTGCTCCCCGATACTTAGTTTTCAGATCAGTGATAAAGATCTATGCTAGCACAAACTAGTGAGGTCTGTTTGTCTTAAGAGTGGATATCTTAAAAGCGGCAACAGCATTTGCTTGGTGTAATAGCTAATGATGGTGGGATCTAGGACAGTTGAGGTTAGCTGGTGTTGTGTGCGTGGGTTGCAGTCTGGATCTGCTGACAGTCGTGGGTTTTTTGGTGGTAGTGGTTGGGTATTCTCCGGTTAGGTTGTCGTTTGACGAAGGTAAGTCTTTTGGTAACCGTCGGTGTTAGGTGAGTAGCTTTGGGGTTTCTACGAGGTTTGGTGCTAGATTTTTTGTGATTTGATTTAGTAGTAACCTTATTGTTTTAAGGTTGCTTTGTGCCATGGCGTAATCTCGTCATTGAAGGTGGTGGGCGGTGGCATGTTGTGGTCCATTTCTTTTGACGATAATGAGGTTTGTCGTGTGGGTTGTTGATGTTTAGGCGGTTTTTGTTTTCTCTATTTCTTTACTTTTATTCAACCTTTAGGTTGGATTTCCCTCCCTTCCCTTCTCGATGTATTGATTGTCGAGATTCCTTATTGAATAATATTGTCTGTTTAAAAAAAAAAATTCGCCGGTGGGGATTTTTTCTCGAGTTTCTGTGCTCTAATCGATGTTCTACATTTGTTGTTGTTGGGGGGGGGGGGGGGGGGGGGGAATAAATTGTTGCTTTCAGTTTGCTCTGATATTGTTTTGTACGTATTTATGCAATATGCATTAACAATGAAGTTTATTTGACATTTTTCATCTAAAAAAAGAATAATTCTTTCAAGGTGTTTCTTCTTCTTCTTCCTTTTTTTTTTTTCCCCCTTTTTCTTGAAGGTCTATTATCTGTGAGCTATCGGTCGAAAATCAATGACAGAATGAGTCAATTGTTTTGTTGTTTCCATTGTAGGCATTAGGAAACTGCCAAACATTTGGTTTCATATAATTTGATTCATTGGAAGATGTAATATATATGCATATGTATATTTATATACGGATATATGTATAGTTCACCATGAATATAGATCATAGATAGATAGATATATAGAGATAGGTGGATAAATGTCTAGATATAGGAAGAGAATATACGTAAAGAACAGAACTTCATAAAAAGAATTTAATTTGCTCTAACAATTTGATTGGCTCGGCGTAGAAAGTGATGGTGGAGAGGGATATAGAACTGCGTCAGTCAATGGTGGTATTCAAGTGTTGAGTTTCAAAAATTAAGGGAAAAAGTAAAAATGGGCCTTAGTTGAGGGAATTCAATGTATTTTATCCTTAGATAGTAGTATATTCATTAAGGTATTTTATCCTGACATTAACACACAACCCTAAAAAAGGGGAAAAAAAAAGAAGTAAAGAAGCTCATCAATGTTTAACTCAGCCCACACCTTGTAATTTGAGAGTCCCCACCAGTTGGAGAGAGTGTGGAAGGAACCAGCTGAGGTAAGAGAGAGAGAGAGTGAGAGAAGCCAAGTTAGTTTTTTTTTTTTTTTCCTTCCTACCATTTTTCCTTCCTAATTAATAGTTTTTTTTTTCTAGTACCGTGAAATCCCTGATGGCTCAAAATATAATTCAAGTGGGCCGTCTTTGTCCTACTATTCACCCGTTTGCTGATCTTCGCTGTCTCTACCTTCACTTTTTCCTAAATCCCCCTTGTGACCCGAGTCTCTTTTTTCCTAATTCAATTTTATTCAAGTGTTGAATTCTCAAAAGTTAAGAGGGAAAAGTAAAAATGGGCCTTAGGTTGAGGGGGTTCAATGTATTTTATTCTTAGATAGGAGTATATTCTTAAGGTATTTTTTATCCTTAGATTAAAACACACACCCCAAAAAAGGCAAAAAAAGAAATGAAGCTCATTAATGTTCCAACTCAGCCCACACCTTGCAGTTTGAGAGTCCCCACTCCACCAGTTGGAGAGAGAGAGAGAGTTTATGAGAGAGCATGGAAGGGCCAGTTGGGAGAGAGAGAGACAGAGAGAGTGTGAGGGAGGCTAAGTCAGTTTTTTTTTTCTTCCTACCATTTTTTTTTTTTCCTGAAACCGGCTCAAAATATACTATAATCCAAGTGGGCCGCATTCACCCACTTGCTGATCGTCGCTGTCTCTGCCTTCACTTTTTCCTAAATTCCCTTTATGACCCCCCCCAGTTCCTTTTTTCTTAATTCAATTTTATTTCCATTTTCGCCCTCTCTCTATACGAAGATCAATTTTCTCTCTCCTCACGCTACCCCATACTGTCTCAATTTCAGTTTGTCTGTGTATAGATTTGTTGTTGTAATTAATTTGCTTTTTCTTCACGGCTAACAGAGAAGCAATCTTCTCTTGTTACAATCCGGTGTTGTACTACAAGACTGTGTTCTCTGTCTGCGTTTTGACCTCCACAATCGGGTCTTTTTCCAAAGGAAGGGTTTATCTTATAGTTTCGGCATCTGGGTATTTTTGTAGATAAGCATTTTTTGCTGGGTATTGCTTGAACTGGTTGTTCTTGGATTTGATTTGTTGTGTTTGACCACCAGTTCCTTCTGGGGTTAGTTTGAACTATTCACTCCCTGCTGCTGTGATTTTGTGATTGCGGTTTTATTGTTGGTCCAAAACAATGGAGAGGTTTATGGCCAGAAATTTTCTCCTTTAGCATTGACTACTTCAGCTTATTGAAAAAGGTGTAGTATGAAGAATCTTTTAAAGAAACTTCACATCATGCCTCATCAATCTGAAGATTCTGAAGGGTCTAGTTCATCCAAGAACAATCGGTTAACTGATGGGTCGTATCATAATTCTGATCATAAGCCCTTTTCTATATCAGGATGGTTGAATTCGGTTACTAATAGAAAAAGTCCCAGTCCTCCATCGTCTTCGAATTTGACGAGGGAAGAGAGAATGGAACCATCTGATTCAGTTAGTAGTAGTAGTGGATTGGATGCTGCTTTGGAAGAAACACAGCGCGATTCGGGTTCTGGCAATTTGAGGGATCCAGATATAGAGGAGTTCCAAATAAAATTAGCTTTGGAGTTGAGTGCAAGAGAGGACCCTGAGGCAGTTCAGATTGAAGCTGTTAAGCAGATCAGTTTGGGGTCTTGTCCCCCTCAGAACACGCCGGCAGAAGTGATTGCGTACCGATACTGGGTGAGTTTTTATTTCGCCTGTCTTGCTTGGTTGAGTTTAGTGACTTGAGGCTATATAATGATAGGTTATGTGGCGAGCTCTCTCTTTTTGGTGCTTGTGCCAATGGGGTTTCATCATCAAGTTGACGTTATGTTAATTGCGGTGCTAATTGTGGTGCTGAGTCAACATAACTGTAAGACGGTTTAAATACTATGGTTGCCACTTGCTATACATTGAGACTACTAGAATAGATGTTCATTTCCTCTTTCTTCTTGGAGGTGTATTCTAGTGCATAAATTAGCTAAGTTTAGATTAAATTAGCTTCAATCTTCAGAACATGTAAATATTTCTACGGTTTGTGAAAGGTCATAGTGTTTAAGCATGTACTCTCATTACGAAGCTTAAATATGCGTGAGCTTAAAAAATTGGTTAAGACCAAAATTAGGAAATATTGGAGAAATGGAAAAAGGCTCGGAGGGAGAACTAGTGGTCCTCTGTCTATGGAAGTTACACCAACTATGAAATCGTGGGTCCGGGGACCCTGCTTTTTGCCCCTGCTTTTCTCTCTACTTTTTGCCCCAAAACAATGTCGTTTTTCTCATTTTCTTGGTATGCCTTCAAAGCTTCCAAGGGCCTTTTTTGGGGAGTTAATTTCCCAAAGTTCCTAAACCCTAAACCCAAAGTGCCTAAACCCGAAGTGCCAAAATCCAAGTGTGTAAACCAACTATACCCTACCCCAAAGAGCCTAAATCCCCTAAAATTGAACCTCAAAATTAACTCTCCAAACAAGGCCCTTAGAAGCTTTGGAGGTGTACCAAGAAAATGCCAAAAACGACGTCGTTTTAAGCGAAAAGCAGGGTCCCCGGATTCATGAAGTCGTAGATACGTGTGACGTTTTACCAAATACAATATCTTCTTGGTTGGGTTTAGTTGACTTGATGCTATTTTAGATGCTCAATATAATAGTAATTTCTGTTAATTAAGTTTAGTGTCATGATGCTGTTTACTCAACTTCAATGTCGTGAGATTCAAATGATATGGTTGTGTCTCGGGATCCGTGGTTTGATAATATTTCCAACTTCAATTGTTCAGCCTTGAGGTCTCAAAAACATTTCCAAGGCTAGTGAGAGTTTGATGATATTTAAGCATGCATTGCCATACCCATTAGGATGCTTGAGTTTTGCCTTTGCTTATTGTTTTGGGCAGCTGCTAGTAAAACAATCATGGTTGAAGACTAAAAAACACGGCTACAGACATGGGACATGGATACGACATTACACGGATACGCGGATACGTCAGCAGTAAAATAGCATTTGTCCCTTTGCTTCCATGTTTCCAGGTTGCGATGTAGTGTCATGCTGCTTCTCTTTGTCTATTTGCTTCCTAGGCTACGCCTTCTGCATTCAGGAATAGAATAGCATCTGTCTTGCTTGTAGTAATCAACTTGCCTTAACCACCCTCGATAATATCTATGTATCATTTTATGTGTTGCAGTACTCTCAATGCTTGGCTTTGTTTTTATGGTATAAATTTGGCATATGTTTATGTTTTCCTAGCAAATCTCATGTTGTAGATTTATGTTTTCTTCACAGAATTACAATGCTCTTGGCTACGATGACAAGATCTTAGATGGTTTCTATGACCTATATGGCATCTTGACGGAATCTACTTCATCAAGGATGCCATCCCTTGTTGATTTGCAAGGGGCAGTGGTATCTGATAACATCAGCTGGGAAGCAGTTCTGGTCAGTAGGGCTGCTGACTCTAACTTGTTAAAACTTGAACAAATGGCACTTGAGATGGCTGTCAAATCAAGATCAGAATTTCTAAGTGTTGTTGGTGGTGATTTGGTAAGAAAGCTAGCTGCTTTGGTTTCTGATTACATGGGGGGACCGGTTGGGGACCCAGACACTATGTTTAGAGCATGGAAACGTCTTAGTCATAGTTTGAAGGAATCACTTGGGAGTATGGTTTTGCCGCTTGGTTCTTTGACAATTGGATTGTCCCGTCATCGTGCATTGTTGTTCAAGGTATTTCACATGCTTTCAATTATTCATGTGTTTAGGAATTGGAAAACAGCTATTAAGAAATTTATCAGTCTGACTTGTCCAAGCCTGACTTGTGATCCAATTTTAGTTTCTACGCGAAGAGTTTTGTCCAATCCTGACATGTTCCCATTCATATTGCCTAAATGGGAAAACCCCTAAATTTTGTTGGTATGGGCTAGGGTTGCCCTGCCCAAGTTTCATTCCTCCTTCACTCAACATGTTCTTTTTTTAATTTATTTACGGCCTCTTCATGCTTTATTGTGTACTGACATGTTTCTTAGATCCTGCAACCATCTTTGTCTCTTGATTAGTTATATCTTTTTATTTTGGGGTGTTGGTTCTAGACATGAGCTTTACCTTCCTATTTGTGAATTATTTCGATTGGTTTTGCAGGTCTTGGCTGATAGTGTGGGCATCCCCTGCCGGCTGGTGAAAGGACAGCAATACACTGGTTCTGGTGATGCAGCAATGAACTTTGTAAAGTTTGACGATGGAAGGTAGTTTCTGTTTTATCTCTACTTTTATCATATCATTATATGCTGGTAGACAAGGCACAACGTGACCTATGGGTTGGTTTTCCCTAGTTTGGGCATATATGCTATATTGCTATATGTATTTAGACATTAACGATTCGAGCCATTGATTAACTAATCTACAGATATCTCTAGGAGACGAATCTCTAGGTTCTTCTGGTTAACATATATTATGATGGTCTTTGTGGAGTTAAGCTGGCCTTTAGTGCTCAATTATCACCGTTTCATTCTCCTTTACTTGGGGGCTTGATGTAGTGTGTGGCTGCTTATTGACTCTGTGGGCTTGGGCATTGTATTGTGTCTTGTCCATTAGGGTATGTGTGAAACCCTCACAACTGATCTGACTGTTTTGCCAAACTTGTCACTTATGCTGAGCCCAACACAACCTTTTTGTAACTGTGTCAACCTGTAAATGACAGAGTTAACTTGATTGCTTTCCAAACGAGGCAATATATGCGCACAGTAGCACACATTCAAAACTACTTACACGGACTCGAGTACAAAGTTGGGTGCCGACATTTGTCCAACTATTGGATTTGTTGATGCAATTGTCAACACGGAGACACGACAATATATTTACTATCTTAACATTATCTTTGTTTATTGGCTAAATTGTGTTACTAGGTGTCAGAGAGAATTTCTTTACATTATCTGAGATCTTAGCGTATAATTCTGCAATAAACCCGGACTTCTTAATGCTTCTTAGTTGAATTTTCTAACAAAAAGTGTCATACACATATCCCATGTCATTTCCCACGTATCGAGTGCCGTGCGTTGAGTATCCAGCACCAGCACTTATGAGTTTCTTTATTGAAGAGTCCACAACATATTGTTCAAATCTATCACTGTGTAATGGGCAACACGGCTATACACAGATTACTTCGGATCAATTTTATGTTATAACAGGGACAGGGAAATAATTAACAGCTTAATTGGGTTGACCTTTGACCTTGGCTGCTGCAGGGTCAACCCTTTTGGCCCTTTTGGGTAGTCCAGTTGTGTCATATATGCTTTTAGTGTCTGAAATAGCTTACCTTAACTGGCTAACTTCGTTTAGGGTTTGAGCCGTGTAACCATGTCTGGCATAAATTCCCACCCGTCGTCCCATCTCTCTCTCTCTCTCTCTCTCTCTCTCTCTCTCTCTCTCACACACACACACACACACACACACACACACACACACACACACACACACACATGCGCGCGCGCGCGCGCGATTACCAGCCAACCATTCTCTCTAAGATTGAAAATTATAAATATTTGTGTAATAGATGAGTTTATCCTTTCAGAAGTGTAGATATCATCGCAGCTGTTTAGTTTTTGAAGGTACTTATAGAATGGTATTGCAGGTGAATTATGTGTACTAAATGCTTATTCGAAGTTTTAAACATTACTATGCTGTTTTAAATGTAGACAAGTGACAATGGGTATTTCAGGGAGTACATTGTTGATCTGGCGGCAGACCCTGGCACGCTTATTCCATCTGATGCAGCAGAGTCACATATAGAATATGATGACTCTTTATTTTCTACAAGCCCTTTGTCCAGAGATGTTGACTCATCTCATGTAGCTTCCTCTAGTAGTTGGGTTGGAAGTTCATTTGAAGAACAGTCACAGTCACAGTCACAGTCTGGGATGTTGGATAGGAGATACAAGTCAAAAAATCTACCCATTGCAGAAAAAGAATTTGATGACAGAGGTGAATTCCTTCCTTCTTCAAATTTAATTATGTCGATTAAAGGTGAGGAATCATCCAAGATGTCAGATGATTTTAGAGATCCTTGTAGTGTAAAGGAGCTAGTTAGGGAAATTCCCAGCCGGCCTACTCAGTCTTACATGCGTACAAGATCTCCTTCGTGGACTGATGGTGTTAGCTCGCCAGCTGTACGCAGAATGAAGGTGAAGGATGTGTCCCAATACATGATTGATGCTGCCAAAGAAAATCCAAACTTAGCTCAGAAACTTCATGATGTGTTGCTGGAAAGTGGTGTTGTTGCTCCTGCAAACTTGTTCAGTGAAATTTATTCAGAGCACTTAGATGCCTCAATGGATGAGGCCAAGTCCCTAACTGAAGACACTAAAATGAGCGACGACACCCCGAAAACTCAGGATTCTAATGGTCTTAATTACCTTCCTCTATATTTGCCACCTCTGCCTCATCATGGTTCGCATTCTAAATATTCAAGAGAAGAAACTGTAAAACCGGGTTCATTTCAACTTGAAGAAACTCCACCAAAATATGTGAGAAATGTTCCTGTTGCTGCCGCAGCAGTGGCCGCAGCAGCAGTTGTTGCATCTTCAATGGTAGTTGCTGTAGCAAAGACGACAGGCGATTCAACTCTGGAGATTCCAGTAGCAGCAGCTGCCACTGCTACAGCTGCGGCTGTGGTGGCAACAACGGCAGTTGTCGGAAAGCAATGTGAAAACCTAGCAACTCACCCTAACTTGCCAAGTGGTGAAGCTGTTTTCGGTAACCCAATGGATGGTGCAAGAAGCGATGTAGATTCATTTGCTGCAGTTCATGAGCCACAAGGTAGTGGTGGCCAGAAGCATGATTCTTCGACGGCATTTCCAGAAGGGGAGAGGGTCTCGGATAGATCAGCTGGTAATGATAGCATAAGATCTGATGTCTCACTTGATGATGTCATGGACTGTGAGATCCCATGGGAGGATATCACCTTGGGTGAGCGTATCGGACTTGGTAATACCCGTTATCTATAGTGATTCAGTTTATGTACTTCATGGCATTTAGGTTTCTTTACTCTGTGTTATTGAGTTTGTTCATTTCAATTTTATTCCTTGCCCACAAATTTCATGTTGTAGGATCATATGGAGAGGTATATCGTGGAGACTGGCATGGAACTGTGAGTTTTCTCCTCCTTTTGTATTTTGTCTTCGTTTGCTTTCGGAGTCTTGGTAATGTCTCAACTCTCAACTTTGTATTCTTGAACACTGATTTTATTGCCACTCTTTGATTCCTTAGGAGGTGGCTGTCAAGAAGTTCCTAGACCAAGCTATATCTGGACAATCCCTTGAAGAATTCCTTAGTGAGGTACAAACCGTCTCTTGTGACTTACTATCGCCTCCAAAAGCCTCTTGAACCGTTTAGCTCTTTTAAAGTTCGTATTGGGTAATTATTCTAGTTTCTGCATTATTGGATGACATCTGTGCTGGAATTCCTAAAAAAGAAATTTTCTTTCCCGAGAAATATGGATATCTGCTTTGTCAAGTTGCATACCACTCGGTTTCCACCTTCCAACCTTGGTGCTATATATACTACTTTCGAATGAGTATTGTATGCATAAATCAGTCAGTTATGGTTTGGCTTGCCAGGTGAAGATCATGAAGAGGGTCAGGCATCCGAATGTTGTTCTGTTCATGGGGGCAGTTACACGTGCTCCAAATCTCTCAATTGTCACTGAATTTCTTCCTAGGTATGTTGCAACCATCTATCTTTTCCTTCTATATTCTATCCATCAGACAAGGGTTACCATGGCATAAAGGAAAGCATTTTATGATTTTAGATTTTTAGCCCTAAGCATTTTTTACAGTACCTCTTCTGAGGTTCGATAACCGCAGCAGACATGATTCCATACCTTTTTTTGGGGGTGGATTTTGCTCAGTTTTGAATCCTTCCGTCGTTTAGATTTTCTTGTACTGGCTCCTTGGTGAAATGGCAAATCCATGTCAAGGGTGTTAGGGCTACAAATAATCAGTTTACTAGACCTAGTTCCAATCCTTCTTCCACAACTTCTACTTGACTCATCTTGCATACCAACCCAAGCCCTGCCAATAAAACAGAAAGAAAGAAGGATTCATATTTCATCTTCTCCATCTTTCTTTCTACCTTGGGAATTCGCACCTAGTGAAGTTTAAGAATCAATATCCCGTGGAACCCGTGACAACATTCAAAAGATATGATTGATCACCTCCATAATTCAAACATCCTCTGTATAGCCTTTTAATGGGCTCTCCAACTATTATCAAAAAGATGAAGACAAGATACGCAAACCGAAGGTTTAAAAGAAGATTTTTTTTTTTCAAATGATAATATTTGAAAGAATATATACTTAAACTGACAATATTTCCTAGCATCTAAATCTAGGACTTCATTTGTTTGATGGGACTAATAGGTAAGGGATATATGATATCGCAGGGTGTATAAACCATGGGATTAAAAGTGATAGGATCAATAATACAACTGCCCCCATGGTGCTAAATATGTCCTACACTTTGTGGAACTTCATGTATCCGATGTACGTTTAATGTGGGCCCCTTAAAAATTTTAACGAAGCATCGGATACGTTGTCCTTTCGGATAAATAGTCCAAGCCTATGCTGATATCCACTCAAACAATCAGGCTCCTAGTGAATAAGATCCTCATTAAGTAATCCTTCTTGTTCCAAATAATTTCTCCTTGGGATTCCGAGCCCCAGCGTTTTTTTATTCTAAAAACACGTGGTCAGGTTTTGGGTAACCTAAATGTTGATTTTAGTGGGTACGACTGGGCTTAGGTGATTTTTTTTTTTTCCAAACATAAGAGAAATATGCGTGTTGGAATCCGTTTGTTCTGGTACAAAAACTGATGCTAGGCAAATTAACACAAAGGAAGAAAAGAATCTACACTGAATTAATATGTGCAAATCTGAGGAAAGTAAAGGCATCCACACAAATAATATACAAACTTAGTTTTTCTTTTGTTAACCAAACACCCCATGTTGTGCTTTTAAATAAAACACAACAATTATCTGTATGATTTAGAATAAGATAAATGTTCGCGGTGACAACATACAGATGGATGTAAGATAGCAAAGCAATCTCTTCTGATATTTTCCTGGGTCAATGCTTAACTAAAAAGTTCTATAAAAATAAGATAAATTTTCCAAATGGTAACAAAAAGATACAGTTGAGATAGGCTAATAAAATAATCCCAACTCTTCAGACAAATCTTAACTAGTTTAGTGGATAAGATGGCTGCACTCCAGCTCACTTAAGAATTGGACGGCAAGCTATAACACAAATAACCGTTAGAGCTGACCCAGCCTGAAGGAACGATGTTTATCCTCAAATCACAAATGAGTCTCACTGAATATGATCCTGATCAGGTGGTTCTGGTTCCCCATTAAGAGTTAGTTTCTGATCCTGCCACCTGTTTTTAGCTGCCATGCACAAATATGATGCAACATCGCAACCTGGAAATGTGGACATGTCATGTTTCAAAGTTCTAGGAACAGATACGGTCAAGAAATGTTGAATATAGAATTACTCATTGTTGTCAAGCATTATATGTCCAAAGGAATAATAAAGACATTGTGTCCATCGAGGAACAGAAACTCGACTAACATGAGTATTATGAAGATATAAACATAGTCAATCAGAACTTCATTATTCAGAAACTAACCATCCATGGCAATTTTTTTAACCATCTGTAATTCTGTGTTCTTTGAAATTGAATTCTGTCCCCCTAATGTTTCCCCAGTCTGTCCCCCAATGTTCCCTATTGTGACGCCTAACTTGGCCCAGCGACGTAGCTCCTCTAGAGTGTCACCAAACATTAAAAAAGCAAACATACGGGCATGTCCGACACATGTTCGGAACGTATCTAAAGGTTGTCAGACACGGATACACAAGTCCAACTGATGCATTATGTTTCTAGGCTGCTCGCTCAGGAGAAATTTATTCTTGAAAGAGTAAAGTGAGGTTGTTCTGTGAGATTGAGTCTCAGACAATCTAAATTCATGTATGGTCATAATTGTTAAAGAACTCCCAGCTGCAATTCTGTTTTGTTCTTGTAATCCAGTTTCTGTTTGAATCATCCTGGCTTTAATTTAGTATTTTGAAGCATACTTTATATTTTGCAGAGGCAGTTTGTATAGGTTGATTCACCGGCCTAACAATCAATTAAATGAAGGGAGGCGTCTGAGGATGGCCCTTGATGCTGTATGCTCTGTACCTTTTGCTTGAATATGTAATAGTAAAGCTTCTGGTTTACTGGTGACTTGGAATAACACGTCTTCTAAGTAATTGCAATTTCAGGCTCGCGGAATGAATTATTTGCACAACTGCACTCCAGTAATAGTTCATCGCGATTTGAAAACTCCAAATCTGCTGGTTGATAAAAATTGGGTTGTGAAGGTGGCTTCTTTATCTCATGGCTGAGAATGTTTGTGAAGTATTGCACAACTTCCATAGCTAGTTGCCTAGTTCACCCTGACTTGAGTTTTCTTCCTGTCATTAGGTATGTGATTTTGGGTTATCTCGAATGAAATATAGCACATTTCTTTCTTCAAGGTCAACTGCTGGGACGGTAAGTTGTTCTTGCTGATTTCATGTCTTGGCTTTGTCCTTATTTCTACTTGCTCTAGTCTAGTCCTTCTGTACTCTTTGTTCCCACGTTTATCATACTTCTATTTCTGTAGTTTTCTCTGCTTGCTAGATTACTTCTCTCACTTTGTATTCTGTCTTTTATATGCTTCCAGCAATTGGCAGGCTTCTTTGTTGTTCTCTTACTTCACCTTTATATACTTTTAACTTGGCTTATTGCTTGTGTGCGTGGCATATAGTCTTACTTGATGCCTTGCCTTATGGAACATAGTAATGGTGCAATACTGGAAATTGGCTAATTTTTGGTACACCATTTATTATCAGCCGTTTTGGTGAAGATACACAAGTGCTGTTGGTCCTAGTATTCAGGCCTTTGGAGATGTTTTGGTTGCCAACATTCTCCTTGAACAAGGTGGTAGCTGTGATCTATGGTTAAAAGATACCTTCCAATTTTAAGTTATGTTTTCCTTGTGAGGAAGATTTAGTTGAGATTGATGTCTTCTTGGTCAACGTTTTCACGCATTCTCTTTGGAATTGCGTTTTCACACTCCCTGTTTTGATGTAAAATGTTTTAAAAGTTCTCTGTATTGAGTATTCATAGAAATTACATTCACGAACAAGAAATCATTTTCCTTATCGTTTACCATTGTGAGGTTGAAGCTTTGAAGGTTATTTATTATTTACAAGAACTGAGATCATTTGCTAGCAGCCTAGCATGCATCTAAAGATAGCTCTCGGGGCATGAATATTTGCTTGTCTTTCAGAACACATACATTCATTTCTATTTCTACATAAATAGCTGGGGAGAAGGAAGATTAAAAAAACAAAAACTGCAGAGCACGGCCCTTATTGTACTTGGCTATTGCTTTGGGCAGATGCTTTCACGCTACTTGAGTGTCTAGTTGGAAAAGTACGTACTCGAAGGACTGTTGTTGGAATGTTTAAGGTCTTGGAGAATTGGTTTATGAGTGAGTTAGACTAGAAAACATTACAGGGCATATCATGATAAAACAAAACCAAAAATTGACAAAAATACATTAGAGCAATTATTCTTACACTGAACCGAATGGAGGTAAAATTCATGAAAATTGACATGTCAAGATTGGGCATCACATAATAACTCATTCAAAAGGATGAAAGTTAGTTTGTTGGTAATAAAAATTATGTGAAATGTGCTGCTAATTGTGATACTGGAAGTTCATTTTATTTTGAAACATGATTGAGATGATTATCATATTCATGTACTTGGATGTGTACACATTGCCGGTCATTTATTGTTTCCTCTGCTCCCACGCCTATTTAATTAGAACAATACGTGGGTTCAATGTTGTTCTGGCATCTGTGAAGGTAAGTTGGAATGGCAGGACAAGAATATCTCCCTCATTTAAAATCATATGCAGAACAGTGACCTGAATGTGGTAATTTGATAGTTTTTAGTTCAGGTTTACTTGTTGTTCATACCAGGTAGAATTAGTTACCCTGGATTAAAACTTGTTGGACTGCAAAGCCTTGGGCAGATAATGGGTTTTCTTGCATTTTCCCTCTGGTTTTTTGTTGTTAATTGGGGTTGGGGTTTGGCGAACCAACCGGTCGCCCCTTAACAGACTTGTAGATACTCTCATTTCATGTGTTTATATCATGTGATGAATGTTGCTTTGGTATTGTATTCTTCTTTTAGCTCAGCCGTAAAATTAAGATGGCTTTAGTGATTCTAAGGTGCTGTACTCCTTCTTCAGGCAGAGTGGATGGCACCAGAAGTGTTGAGAAATGAGCCTGCCAATGAAAAGTATGTTCTTCTAGTTTATCTTTTTTCCCTTGTATGAGTCATTACAGGTAGTATTTTTAGTTCTTTAAAGTTCACTGATGTTTTAATCACCACTTTATGCAATGAAGGTGTGATGTGTATAGCTTTGGCGTGATCCTATGGGAGCTCATTACTTTGCAGCAGCCGTGGGGGGGAATGAACCCAATGCAAGTTGTTGGTGCAGTTGGTTTTCAGCATCGTCGTCTCGACATTCCAAATGATATGGATCCTGCTATTGCAGATATTATTTGGAAATGCTGGCAAACGTGAGTATTGTCTGAAACTTTATTTCTGCTTGTTTCTATTCAGGGGAGTGTATGGTCCACACCTCTATTAATTAGAGGTTTTACTGCTTTCCTTTGGGTATTGTATTCGTCTTTTATTCAATTACAAATGAGCATGTCCGCATCCTCTTAGGAGAAATCAATTACAGAAAATCGACACTGAGATGGGGAAAGTTTGGGGTTTCCAAGATGTACAAGTGGCATTAGTATATCTAGGAGTCTCATTTCATATGTTGACAAGTAGATAAGTTGCTGTATATGTCTTGAAACCTACCCTGGATTGAGGGGGATTTTGAGCTTTCCATTGTGAACTAATGTTGTGTGGAAGGAGGTCACTTTTAGTAGGAAGCACACTAAGAAATAGAAGTGGAATTGTTGTTTGTGTTGTGACTAATTTCCCAGTTGGTGTTGCTGAACTTGGTTAAAGGTGCTAAAATGTTCTGAAATTGGGTCATGCATGGAACTGCCACTTGAATTTTTAAGGGAAATTAGGAAGTTAATAAATTCTAATGGTTATGAATGGTTTTCTCCGCTAAGCTCGATTAGATAAGTTCTTAACTTTTTAGCCATTTCTATCTTTGGCAAACGCCTTTGTACTGGTGCTGCTTAATCAGCAGAAGCACCATTCAATAAGCAGCCCTCGAACACCTCCTAAAATTAGCTGGGGCAAATTGTTTGATTTTTAAAAATTCTCATTGCAGTTTATAAATCGATCGATACGGTTATGTAACGTTTATTATTTCCCATTGTCCGTGTCTAGTGTCAAAGTATTTTTGTCTCTCCGTGAGTAAGAGACCTAAGTCCCCGCCTCTACAGATTCAGGTTCTACACATTAGTTGTCATTTTGGTTGTTACATTGTACTCATATTTGTTTATATCGATTTACTAAGGCAAGTTTGAAGCTGACTTGGCTACACCGCTAAATGTTGTTTCTTAGTGTGTAACATAATCTGGTTTAGAGGTTCCACAAATAACCAGGGATATCTATATATGATCTGACAGCTTCGACGTGGATATGTTTACTTGTTTACCATGGTTTGTGCGAGAGTCTACTTGTATGAAAAGCACTATTCTTGTGGTTTGTGGGAAATTCCATTTAGTTTTGATTAATGTGGACCGTGAAGGGTTGGTTTTTGGAAGTATACGAATATAGTAAATTCACGCGTAAGTTCTCTGTTAACATTTTAGAGATCCAAAATTGAGGCCAACATTTGCTGAGATAATGGCTGCTCTGAAGCCCCTACAGAAGCCTATAACCACTGCTCAAGTGCCCAGACCCATTGGGCAAATAAGCAACAGCCAGAAGGCAACCCATCACATGCCGTAGAGATCAACTTGGCCGAAAGAGTCAATGAAGAAGCGAAGCCAAATCAAGACTCTTTGGAATGCCTAGCAATGGAAGCGGGTCCTGTATTTGCTCGGATACAATGTAAGAGAAGAGATCAACTAAGTTCCTGACCAGCATATATATATACGCTTCGGATTTGAGGCAATTGTACTCCCTTTTTTTTTGTCCACAATTGTTTTCTGTATTCTTGGCTTGGCCGTGCAGCCATCCTGGAAACCATACGTGTTTTGTGCAAAAGTTCATCTGAATTTGTTGTAATTAAGGTTTTTTTCTTCTTCTTTTTACCTCCTAGTTTCTCGGGGATAAGTGCGCATTGAAGCCACATTGTAAACTAGATTTTGATGGATCAAGGGGATTTGTTGTACTGGAGTAAATTTGGGTGTAGATTCTGCCCCCCTTTTTGCTTATGTGAATTGTGTTTGGGAATCACCATGGTCTTTTCGAACACTCTTGTGAGTAATGCTTCTGGGTATTATTTTGGATAATTTTTTAATTTTTTTTTGAGACGAATTAATTAAATATTTCAATTAGTTCTTTAATAGTATGGTGTGAGAAATTTCAAAAGTTCACCGAAAAGTGATTAGTTTTTAATTCAAAAAATAACTCCACTTTTGAAAACAGAGTATCAATTAGTAGAAATGAAGGGAGAATGCACGATTGATTAATGCTCCACTTCATGTGCAATACATTGAAGTGTTTCTTTGACAAAAAATATGTAGTACCCGAGTTAAGCTGTCTACAGTTGGATTATTCCCTTCTGAGTCATTACAAGAGCGGAACTGTATAGGTCAACTTCTTTTAGAAACAAAATGTGCACCGTATATTTCAATACTAAATATCTACCTGTATGAAGGAAAATTGCATCGGGTGTTGGTGAACCCATCTTTTGGATGTGTAGAGATAGATGTTCCATTATGATATCGTAGATTTTTGTAAATCATTGAGATTTATTAATGATGATGATGAGGCTTTCGTGCAAGGATAAAGTCAAGGACAAGTAGCGGTGGTCGCCACTGTAACGATTTTAAAAATTGATAACTAGTATTATACTAATTTTTTTTTCCCTTCACCCTTAAGTTATACAGGCGCATCACCATTATGTTTTTCTATATATTTTTTTTATATCCTAATTCTTGAGTACTTTTCACAAAGACATCCCAATTAACGGACCCACAACCAAATTTAATGGCGAAAGTTGAATATCTAAAAACTTGGGGTCTAATACAAGAAAAGTGAAACTACATAATTTGACCTCAATAGATGTAGTTAAATGGCTCACATAGAAAGAGAAATATACAGTTTCAGTACGCTATATCAAATTTTCAAGCCAACGAATATTAAAAAATTAGGTTATTTTCTAATATTTATAATGTTCGTCACCATTAGGTTAAAATTCTAGCTCCGTCCCATTAGGTTAAAATTCTAGCTCCGTCTCAATTGGCGTTGAGCAAATTTGACTAATATGAATATTCTACATTGACATGTTCAGGGAGATCTGGGAGAAGTCGAAGTTTTGAATAGCGGTAGAGGACTGCATAGCAGTAGCGAGAGTATTGAATGATATATACGTAACGGGAATCGGGTGTCACAACCGTAAATTTTTTCAAATCATTTCTGGTGCCAAAGTATCTCAACCAGCCGTAGCGGCTGTGAAGCAAGCAAAAAATTGGATAAAAACAGATACGCAACACGCGGGGGCGGACACAGGATTTATCATTAGAGGGGTCAAGAATTTATAATATTTAGTCCATTTGTTTCATTTTGATGGTTTCCTACAAAGTTACATGCAAATTTTCAGCACATTTGGGACAAGTAATTTATTTGTGGGCCAAAGAACACAACGTAAAGACAACACGATATATTCCTATGGGGCAAAATTACAAAAATAACCAAAAAATTATGCATATCCCAAGGAGGATTTCTGGCTCGGGGAGTCAGCTGACCCCCTTGCCCCTACATGGGGCCGCCCCTGGCAACACGGTTTTAAACTTGTGTCGGTATGAAAGAGTATAGCGGTATCAGAGGATTGAAAAACCGGTACGGTATTTAAATCCTTGCTCCTACGTACCCTTCGCCATGTTATGAGACACCCCTAACGATCACACACACCAACTAAATTCCCATCACACACAAGGGATAAGATGGGACCATTTGCCATACTTATTTGGCAGTGATTAGAGTCAAGAGATTGCTTCCTTTTATGTCCCAAAAAATGGCTACTACTTTCTTAGGATTATCACCTCCATTTCTTTCTCAACCCATTGCAAAAACTCAACACTTTGCTTCTTCCCAAGCCCCTCCTCCTCAGCCACCAACTCGGCCGCCTTCACAACCGCCATCTCCTCCACTGTCTCAACAGCTTATAAGTAGAACCTCGGCAGAGCCGCTGTCTCCGGTCTCATCGGAAGTACAACAACAAAAGAGTACAAAGCCTGCGGCCGCCACTTCTACTACTAGTACTAGTGCTGAATCCACAGACTGGATAGCCTCCAGCTTAACCAGGAGGTTTGGGCTTGGAGCTGGGCTGGCATGGGCTGGTTTCTTGGCATTTGGTGTGGTTTCTGAACAGATCAAAACCCGGATTGAAGTTTCCCAGCAACAAGCTAATACCAGGTAGATCCATGTAATCAAAATTAATGATTTAACATATTCTGGTGGTTTATTTTTTTGGTTACATATGTAAATTGAGTTACATATTTGAATTGATATTCTTGCACCAATGAGAAGATGAAACTGTGAAAGTATAGGGTTTTGTTTTGTATTTAGTATCATGGTATCAGAGCAGGCGAGCAGCCATTGCTCGGTCCTGTAAACCAGTGAATCTCTCTCTCTCTCCTTGGCATCTCTCTTTCCCCTTCAGCATCGCAACAGCAACAGCAGCTGTATCATCATCGAACACTGTTCATCGTTAATCCACAGTTCTAGCGTTTTGTTTTGTATTTTATCTTTTACAGAAACTTCTTGTACAATGTGCAATGTTATAAGCTCGGCGAGCCAAACAAATGAACAGTTCGGATAATTTTTCGGCCCCGAATGAGGCTCACATACCTGTCATAGCAGCGTCTGTGTGCTTTTAACTACTACTAGTCTACTACTATCGTTCCTTTTTGTTGGTCCCTTTTAGAACACATGCACTTTGTTGGACAAAAATTTCATTGATTTGTTGAAGTTTTTTGCACCAATCAAAATAGCTCAATTAGATTTTTGATGGGCATAACAAATTGAGTAAATAATTTCATGAAATTATATTTTTCCCCCGGAAAAGGCAAGTTTTTCTAAAAAATGAACAAACAAAAGGGAATGTAAGGAGTATATCATTGAGAGACAGAGACTGACAGATAGAGAGAAAGGGAGATAGAGAATTAGGTGATCCAATCAGCTAGCTGATAGGATCCACCCTAAGTCACAAAATGCACATGTGGAGCGCGAGCATGAAAGCATCTTTCAAAAATATCTCAAGACGTTCAAATTCGCGAGTGCGAGTATTGAGAGGGAAAGTGTAAGGCGAGAATTGAGAGCGGGAGCAGAGGGTTCGAAACTTTCGAATATGGGAGAATTATGTGCTTAGATCCACCTAGTGATTCTCTCAAGGCCAAGGATTCAAAGTTTGGTGAAGCACTGAAGCATCCATTAAATTGATAGCTAACAATTGTAGTTCAGTTTCCATCTTCATGTCTTTATTGTAATACCAAAGTTCATTTTGCAGAGATGTAGAGGAGCAAGAAGAGGTGGTCTTGCCTAATGGCATCAGGTAAATGTTTTATTTTTTTGTCATAGCTATAAGAACCAAAAATGTTACTTGCCATTTTCCCGTTTTCTTTAGATGAATCTGAGACTCCAAAGTATATCTTTTCATGGGTCGAACAAGGATACTTGGAAGATTTTCCTATTTCTTTTCCTCGGTTCGAAAAAGAGTGGCCCAACGAACCAGTCCACGCAGCTACATCGATCCTTACTCACCTAGTCTATGCACATTTCTCTTAATCATCATGACTTGGAGAAGAGTTTAATTCTTATGAAAATAGTGCATGTGAATCAGGTACTATGAGCTGAGAGTTGGTGGTGGTGCTTCTCCAAGGCCAGGAGACCTGGTGGTGATTGATCTCAAGGGAAGTGTTGAAGGAAGTGGGCAAGTGTTTGTGGACACATTTGGTGGTGAAAACAGGTCACTGGCTCTTGTGATGGGGTCAAGGCCATACACTAAGGGCATGTGTGAAGGGATTGATTATGTACTGAGATCCATGAAGGCAGGAGGTAAAAGAAGAGTAATTGTTCCCCCTAGCTTGGGCTTTGGGGAGAAGGGTGCAGAACTTGACCAGAATTTGCAAATTCCGCCAAACGCGACGCTAGAATATGTTGTTCAGGTTGACAGGGTTTCTATTGCACCAGCTTGACTGATTTTCATGTCTTCTCTCTCTTTTTTGTTTTTCCTGGTGAAATTTGATCAACTGTAATTGAGAATCTGGTTTATGGTAAGATTTGGATCCGTGACCTCATAATCAAGAACCTATACATAAAAGAACAAGGGTGGCTTGCCACTTTTTTGACCCTTTTGAACCAAAATGCCCTTTCTATGGATGTTGATTGTGTTGCGTGGAGGCAGGTGGGTTAATTCAGTAATTTCACTAGATTTTGCAACTTACCGTATTGCCCTCATCAAACTTTTGATGTTTTTTTGTTTGAATCTTGTGGATGGAGAGGGTTGAAGCAATTTCGGTCACCCCTCGATCAACGACCTGCCGGTGTGGTGTTGGCCGAATGGCCTCCGATGCCCAAGTCAGTAGATAGTTGGTAGGAGATTTGAGTGGAAATATTGAATGGATTGAGTCACCTACCTCCCTTAGGTTTTGTTCGTTGTCTTTTATAGGCATTCGGTGTAGTAGAGTCCCAATAGGGCATGAAGTTGTAACTTTTGTTGGATAATGCCTATCCCTTAGAGCCCTAGAACCCTAGGACTCTAGTTGAAGATGAGTTGCTTCCCTTTATATTCGGATAAGGCCTTTAAACCCCTTGGGGTTATTTATTTGACGATAAGGTTTATCAAGATTGAGTCTGAGGAGACTCATTATGCTCCGTTGAACAGCTCGGCTTGCTTAGGTCCCGAGCTCCGTCCTCGTCCGAGCAGACCTATTGACCTGAGCTGGATAGGGGTCAGCTCGGACCCAACAACAAGCAATTTTGTTCACCTTTGCGTTGTTTACCCTCGCAAACTCATTCTATGTCTCATATCGAGAATCAATACTGTTCATTTTGACTAGATTCATTTCTTATGAGCCCATGCAAAAATTGAATTCAATCCAATATCGGTGATTGTTTGCTATTAAAGTTCGATTTTTTTAGCTAGAATTTTAAAGGAAATTTATAAAACTCTACGTGAAACAATTACTTGTATTTGATTTAGCTAAATTTTTGCGTGGTCCCCTAACAAGTGAATCTAGAGAGAATGAATAGTTTCGATCATCTTATGACACGGAATGAGTATAAACTCACTGAGGGTGAACAAAATTGCTCTCCCTGTGGATGTGTGTATGTGTTTTGTCCAAAAAAGTTAAATTAAATAAATAATAAAGGGCATCAACTAATTAAGTGGAAAAAAAAGAGGAGGAAAAACTGGCATTACTCTTTTTTGTTTAATTTATTATCTATATAGCCATTTCTTGCCTCATGTAAACCTCAAGAAGTTTTTAACCCAAATGTCATTTTAATGAAGCCTTATTCATCGAAAAATAAAAACAAGAACAATAGCACATAACAGAATTTCAGCTTGAAAATGTACTCGGAAACTTGTACTCTTAATACAAATGCCCCAACTCTCCATAAGGTAGGTGTTAATGCCAAAAACATATACTCCGGTTGGTTTCACAATTTTGACAATAGCAAATCTCAATTGATTGGGACTTAAGGCTCAATTTATATTGTTGTTTGCCTATTTTTAATCTTTTTTTAATATAAAATATATGAAGATCACACCTAACTTATCTAAACCAAAGGGAGAAGATCAATTCTAATCTTGGAAATGTTAGGTAAATAGAAGATGTCTTACAAAATGAACAATTGTTAGGTAAATAAGGACATTGCTTATACATGTCCGAGTATAAGATACTAAGAAAGAAAGCTGAGATTATTTTTCTGAATACAGACATATTTTTTAAAAATATAATGCTCTATTGTACATTTATTTATATAATGAATGTAGGTATGGAATAGCCTATAAAAAAAAAGTACGTATTGAGTACTTCTTAAAGTAAAATATGTGCACGGATGAATTTACTGAGAGATCAATAACATATTTTCTCAATGTGTCTCCGGTTAAATGTCTTTCAAAATCCCGTGAGGTACAAATGAATGAAAATTTAGAATGAGCTTGGACCAGTACATGTATAAGAGCATCACCGGCCCTTTCCCAAATTTTTACCCATTTTTGGGTGAAAATTTGGCTTGAAACTCAAAAGCTTTATTTGGGTATGTTTCCCCAAAGTTATACCATTTTTTATTTTATTTTTAGGCTATCCATTGATTCCATTCAAAATTTGAGTTGTAAAAAATTTGAATGCGGGCCAGTGACGGTCTAAGAGCATCTCCAACACTCCTCTTCACTTTGTCCAGCCAAAAGGACAAAAAAAGTACAATATCTATTTTGCCTATTCACTTTTCATCTATGTATTCCAACAACACTCTCTATTTTGCTCTCCAACTAATAAAATGAAGGGCTGAAATTCAAAACAAAAAAAAAACCTCCTATTTTCCACCATTGGTGGTGGCTTTTTTGGAGAAGAGAGGGGAAATAGACTAGCTACTAGTAAAGAGGGAAAATGGACCAAGGCAAATAGTTGAGCCTAATAGTGAGCCTGATGGAACATTGAAAAATTGATTCGGCTAGCTACTGTTGTAGCTAAGAGAGCTCATTTGCCTAGTGTGTTGGGGATGCTCTAATGCACCAATAATTGCTGCTATCCCTTCGCTCTTTGTGTTCTATGCTAACAGAATTCATGTTTTAATTATTAAAATACACTAGAATTTCATATCCATCGAGTCTTCGACAAGTCCCAGTTGTTGCATACTTGAAGGTGGGTCCTTACACCCACAAGAATTTCATAGTCCGAACTGTTGTCCCAAATTCAGGTAAATCCAAAGTTATTTCGATTACCTACTTTAAAAACAGTGCCCAGAAATTAAGACCACATGACAAATGCAACTGAAAACAGTGCCCAGAAATCAAGACCACATGACGAATGCAACGTAGCAGTTTGATGGATTTCCTGTGAGACTGGTAAGTTTCTTGCTACTATCTTTTTTGGTATTTTCTGATTTGGCGTTTTTGTGGGTATCTTTGTAGGAAGGCAAAGCATCCATTCCTGTGATAAAGTTCAAATTTGTTCTATAAGATGGTTTAGGAAATAGGCCCAAGATTGTCTACAAGTGGAATTGTAGAAGGGGAGATAGTATAACTGGTTTAGTTTTCAAAAGTGGCTGGTGGTTAAAAAGGTCTTGGTAGTGACTAGCTTATGGCTTTGATCAGCAAAATTTAGAGCCGTGTCTCAGGACAAGGGTCCCTGCTGTGCACTAGGTGCATGGCACCATGCCATACTGCCTTGCACCCCATCCGGGCGTCTGTTGCGAAAATGCATGGCTCGCATCAAATCCAAACAATGGCTCTCAATGGAGTTGAATTTGATCCGAGCCGTGCATTTTCGCAACAGACGGCCGGATGGATGCACGGCACAACGCCATGCACCTAATCCGTCTCAGAAAAGAGTTTGGATTTGTAAGTAATTGGAGCTGAAATATTTGATGCTGTGAAAAAAAGAATGAGAATAATCATTAAGAGTTTATGCATGAAAATTAAAATTCGACGAAGAAGAAAAAGAGCCCAATTTTACGAGTTCGCTCTGGAGCGTTGAAGCTTGGGGCCACACTCGGACTTGGCTGAACAGACTCAATAGAGACTTGGTTTTTAATCATACCATATACTTAAATGTTTTTACTATTTCATTGACTTCTTCATGAAGACCAAATAAAATTGCAGTCGTAGGCCGGTAAGCATCTTTAAAGAAGATAATAAATACTGATTGGCCTATGTCTGACTACGAGCTTTTGAAGCCTTCAAGTGAAGAGTTGTGCAGAAATTCTTGCCTCCAGGATTGTTTCTGCGCTGTTGCTCTTCTAAGGAGTGATATCTGTTGGAAGAAGAAGCTGCCCCTTTTCAATGGGAGAAAGGACAGTATTGTTAATGGGAAGGCTTTCATGAAGTTCAGGAAAGGCTATCCTCCAATTACCGATCCTCCAACTACCGATCCTCAATTTCCTATTTGGGACATAAACAAGAATGACAGGACTTTGATTCTTGTTGGATCCGTGCTTCTGGTTGGCTTTTTATTCGTCATTGTCGTACTTATTGGTGCCTTTTGTCTAGGTTTCATTCTTATCTACCAGAAGAAGATCTTGAAATATCGTGATGGGATTGGAGCTGCAGAAACAAATATTCGTTGTTTTATGTACGAAGAGCTTGTAGAGGCTACAGATGGATTCAAGGAAGAACTGGGGAGGGGAGCTTTGGAATTGTGTACCAAGGGGTACTACAAATGGGGAATGGTAGAATTTCCGTCACGGTCAAGAAGCTAGATAGGGTGGTTCAAGAAAACGAGAAAGAGAAGGAATTTAGAACCGAAGCACATGTGATTGGCCAGATCCATCATAAGAATCTAGTTCGGCTAGTTGGATTTTGTGACAAAGGGGAACACCGGATGTTAGTGTACGAGTTCATGAGTAATGGCACACTTGCTATGTCACACCCCACTCTGGCAGGATATAACCTGCACAAAGTGACTGGACACCTGACACCACCTGTACGCCTTTTAGGCTACTCATAAAAGCTATTATACAAAGCTCAACTGCAACTCGTAACGAATGCAAACAAAAGATATTATAACACCAAACTCAACTGCCACAACCAAAACAGGTGTTCACACCTCCTCAATAACTGTACAGTCAAAATTATTTGACATGTACTCAACCACATTAACTCCACAAAATACTGACTGATTATCCACATCACCCACTGACTGACAAAATCACAGAACACAATCTCTAGGAACACCTGTCTAGCACTCTGGCACTGTAGTGGACCGACGTCTAGCTCAACTGGAAATCTGCAACCAAAAAGGTTACAGGAGAATGTACCTTAGCAACATAATAAATGGAAATGATAAGTGTTTAGATGGATCGAAATATAAACAACACACCAACACATTTGCTTAAACAATTTAGATGGATCACAAATTTTTAAAGCATCACACCCACGCTTTTATCTCAAAACACAGTCCTCCATATTTATTTCAAAAATGCAGCCCACCGGCTCATCTCAAAACATGGCCCACCGGCCCATCTCAAAAACACAGCCTATCGGCTCATCTCAAAAACACGGCCTATCGGCTCATCTCAAAAACACGGCCCACCGGCCCATTTCATCAACACACCTCTGTAAGTTTTGCAAAATATTTCACATTTTCTTTCACAATATAAATCTCAAAAACACGGCCCACCGGCCCATTTCATCAACACACCTCTGTAAGTTTTACAAAATATTTCACATTTTCTTTCACAATATAAAATAATATCCTATCATTTTACCCAATGTGCCAACGAGTCGCCAACCTCACGACCGGGAGTTATGACGGTACCGTTACCTCGCTCACAGGCTCACATATAGTGGCAGTGACGAGGGCCATTCTTTATCACCAATGGTAGGTGCAATCCACACAGTAAACAAGAACTAAGCTTGCACTGCTCACATTTGGCACAGCCCACGAATGCAAGTTGCCAACCTTGCAAACTAAAATATTGGCACAGCCCACGCTACAAGATGCCAACCTTGCAACTTTTTGGCTAAAATGCTGGCACACAGCCAGATGGCACAGCCCACGAATGCAAGTTGCCAACCTTGCAAACTAAACATTGGCACAAGAGGCATAAAATATTCTCTTTTCACCCACCAGAAATCATTTGATCCATCACTGAAAATCATTTAACCCGTCCAAACACAATACTTTTAACATATACAAAAATCACAAGGAGAGTTTTCAAAATATCAATAATCACACCACACATTTGAAAACACCACATAAACACTACACATTTCTATTTATTATAGAGGCTGTACATTCTCACCTGCCACAATAGGACCAACTCCGCCATCGACTTAACCCCTATGCACCAGAACTATCACCACGACCATCTTACATATCATCACCTATGATATCAATTATGTATCACCCATAAGCTCACTACCAAAAATTCATGCCCAAATGCAAATGAAATGCATGAAAATGTATCCTACAACTCAACAGTGCTGCACTCTGCGAATTTCCAGAATTAATCTACTAATCCACTTCCCACGAAATTTTTACCACAACCTCCAAACTCATACTTAAACATCATATCAAAAATTCAGAATTTTCTGAGCTCTTTAACTATTTTAAATCAACCTCCAAACAGACCCAGAACTTGCTGAAAATTCCCCAAAACAGATTTTTTCCCAACTTCAAATTAAAAACTGCTATTCTCTGGAAGAAATTAAGGCACAACCCATACATCGTTTCGAAGGTATACGAGTCTAGTTTCATAATCAAAAGACGGTGTGCCAATCGGATACACACGCTAGAAGTTATGATCGTTTTCCCAGAACATGACAGTGCTGTCTGCACAAACACGAGCCTGACAGCAGATTGGTTCACGAATTTTCATATTTTCTGTACTTCGAATTAAACTCTGAAATTTTTACACAACACACACGACATCCATGGGTAGCTACAGTAAAAATCTCATAAATTTCCGACTTCAAGAACCCTGTCTTAAAATTCGCCAAAAATCATGGCAGATATGGTTTTTCACAAAACCAGTCAGTGAACACCTTTACTCCCTTCCACGAATTTTGTAAAAACAAACCCCAAATCATTCTTATGAGATGCAAGATACTCGATCAATTTGCAAATAAACAACATAACCCAAGTATTTTGGAAATTAAACTCCAATCCGTACCTTAATTTTGGGTTTTCCCCAAATTTTCCGGTCTCTCTTCCTTCTCCTTCCTCTATTTTCTTCTTCTTCTTCTTCTTCTTCTTCTTCTTCTTCTTCTTTGGTCTCCCTCTCTCTCCCTCTCTCTCTTCCCTGATTACTCTCCCTTTCTCAAATCAAAAGAAAGAAAAGAAACGAAAAAGAAAGAAGAAAAGAAAGAAAGAGATAGGACTTATGGGGGTGGGGTGGGACCCACTCCCAAATTAAGAAAATTCCTCTTCCAGCAGGCGGCTGGAACCCCCGACCCCGAGAACAAGCCCCGTTCCGTCCGCGCAATCTAGATACCACCTCAGAAAATTCTAAAAGTTTTACCATGGCTCCAATAAATTACCTTGAGTCTAACCGCGGTCTCGGTTTATCCAATAACATTCTCAAAAAAAACAAAATCAACAACCATATAAATTTTCCAGGCCGCGAAATCAACCCACTAATAATACATCCACTCATGGAAAATTATTGGGTGTAACCACACCACCACTCTAAATTGCGAATTAAATTCTGAATATCTGGAACGGGTGTTACATGCTAGCTTCTTGTTTGGAGAGATGAAGCCTAGCTAGAACCAGAGGAG
The DNA here is from genome assembly GCA_020921065.1 of Vaccinium darrowii. Lineage (NCBI taxonomy): Eukaryota > Viridiplantae > Streptophyta > Magnoliopsida > Ericales > Ericaceae > Vaccinium > Vaccinium darrowii. The sequence continues at coordinate 34,891,296 of CM037153.1, read as the reverse complement.
CGAAATCGCGTTGGGAATTGCTAGAGGCCTCCTCTACCTACACGAAGAATGCAGCAGCCAGATCATCCATTGCGATATTAAGCCTCACAACATACTTCTTGATGATTATTACAATGCTCGGATTTCCGACTTTGGGTTGGCTAAACTCCTGATGATCAATCAGAGCCAGACCAATACAGGTATTAGAGGGACAAGAGGGTATGTTGCACCGGAATGGTTTAGAAGCAAGCCAGTAACTGCTAAAGTTGATGTTTACAGCTTTGGTGTGTTGGTAATAGAGATCATAACTTGTCGAAAAAATGTAGGGGAGTTGGAGATGGGGGGAGAAGAGAGAGCAATTTTAACTGATTGGGTTTGTGACTGCTTTCTCAAAGATGGATTGGATGCTTTGGTTGAGGAAGATTTAGAGGCCTTGAATGACCGGAGGAAGCTGCAGAGATTTCTGATGGTTGGAATTTGGTGTATTCAAGAAGATCCGTCTCAACGGTCCATGATGAGGAAGGTAACTCAGATGCTTGAAGGAGTTGTTGAAGTTCCTGTGCCTCCAAGCCCTTCCCAATTTTCTTTCCTCGGTTAAGCCTGTTGCTCTAAAACGCATGGCCAGATATTACTCATTCACAAGTGTTTGGGAAGGGTTGATTGGGGACATACATATCCTTCAGCAATAAATGCACAAAGTGGTTGTCCACAGATTCGAATACGCAACTTAAAGCTTTAAGGCTGAGTTCTGTTTCCGCTGCTCTATTTATTTTGCTGTCACTAATAGTTAGTTCATTTTGCCGAATAGCGCCCTAGTAAGTTAGCAGCCAATGTGTAATGTTCACTTAGAATTAACCATTGTTGCGTAATACACAACTTAAAGCTTTGCACGCCGTCATTGTATGTGTTATTTCAATAATAAAGTTCTTTACATAGATGTGTCCTTTCTGATATGATTCTGAAAATTGTGAGAAACTGTGTAGCTCGTGTTGTTTCCTCCTACTAATCTTGATCGTTAGCTCTTGTGTTCTCAGTAAAGCCTTCTTTTGTTGCACTGATATATTGATTGTATGTTGGATAATATCTGACCTTCTTTACTATTTATCGGGTGCCTATGAAGTACTGATGCATTGCAAAGAGTAGCTGGTCTGTGTTACGGACACGCCTGCAACTCAAAGGGATATGCATGACGATTTGGTTTACTTTTTAAGCATGAAACATCACCACCATGCTCGGTTTGGTTTTCTAAACCTTGGTTCCCACTTTTTCTAGTGCCATGCACTAAAGTAGCATTGCTAGGGAAAGTAGCATTGCTAGGGAGAGAGAAAATATAGGCACAAAGTGGGGTGGGGGGGGGGGGGGGGGGGGGGTGTGGCACTGAAAAAAGTGGGAACAAAGATTTGGAAAACCAAACCGAACATGGCAGACGGGGACATGTGTGCCTCAAGTAAGACTCATTTGCCAACGTTTAGGGTCAATTCGTAACATTACAAACTTATTTCCCAAGTTATATATCATGTTATTTGTTGCAATATCGGCTAGTTGTTCGTGTTAGTTTTCCTTTCACTTTGTTGTCTGGGGACTCATATTGATAACAATTAACTCCTAAAACTGCGTTTGCATATCTTTTCTCGACGTGTCCTTGCCATGCCCCCCTCCCATTTTTCTATGACTGCAGTCGCATATCTAAGTATCTGTATCGAGGTATATCTCGCAGTCTGATGACTCTAGTCCTCCAACAAACATTTTGTTGTGAAGGTGTTAATTTGAAGAAAAGTCTACTGAAGAGTGCTCTTTTTAGTGAATCTCGGTTATGTTTCTGAAAACTTTAAGAGAACATTTGTCTTGGTCTTGCTGACAGCAGGTCTGAAAGAGGTACTCCCTCCGTCTCAATTTGCTTGCCTCTTTTGGGATAGTGAGTTTTTATGTGGTGAATGATTAGACATTTAATAGGGTTTGACTTTTTCAATTTATCCTTATTTAATGTTTCGTTGACATGACACTTAGTATAAAAGAAAAGGGCAAAAGAGTAAAGTTGCATAACTTTTTATATTTGCTTTTCAAAGTTGACATCTTTTTTGAAACATCTAAAAAAAGAAAGAAATGACCAGCGATTTGGGATGGATAGAGGGAGCACTAATAAGTAGGCAACGTTAATATTTTACTCGTACCTCTGCCACCACCATGGTACCACAAAATCAGGTGCAATAACCAATTTAAAGGTCAAAGCGTCTAAAAAGTGAGCTTAAATTTATGAAAGATATGGTATTAGCGAAATGCAAGGAACACAATTTTAAAAACTCCGTTATTTGGTTTGGTTTGGTTTCAAATCAAAACACGTACCATTATAACTTATCTACGTATGGGTTTTTTATGCAATTCTTTTAATAAATAATTGAAACATAGGCAAATAAAATTGCCACTTAACAAACAATATTGCTTGCCAATAGTACATGTGAATGAGGGACTATATGAGCTGAGAGGGTGGTGGTGCTTCTCCAATATTGCTTGCCGGTTCTCATCCATTCTTTCCTCCCTCCACTTTAAAATGTTTTTGGTCCATTCCGGATCCAAAAAGATGATCCGAATTGTTCATTTTGTAGAACTCGTCGAAAAAAAATTTCCTGCCAAAATCAGTTCAATGCGACGTAGTGTTTGTGCTGAGGAAACAAAAAGACAACAAAATATGATTTTTCTCGCGCAAATGTGCTCCGTTCCTACATCAAACAAATTCGGATTGGCATGGATATTGTTCTCGATGAGTTCTACAAAATGAAAATTTCAAATCAACTTTTTGGATCCGGAATTGACCCAAAAAAAAAAACTTTAAAAATGGTAATTTACTACCATCCCTTGGGCTCTACGAATCCTTTGCATTTGGCGTAAAACTAATTCTGGTGTAACAAGCACCATAGCTCAGAAAAAGGTTTATCACAAATGCAAACACAAAAGAAGAGCAACTGTGTCAGTATTTGAGCAACGTAGTTCGAGAAATAGTTGTGGAGGTTCAGCTGGGAGAGTGAAAAAACACCCCTTGAGATTCGTCATGTCATTTCTTTCTTCAAAATCTAGGTATACTGAACAAACAAAAAAGGCATCATTTCTTATGGTCATAAGCAGCTATATTCTGGGGTTCGCATTCGGGACTGAAAAGGCGGACCAGCAAAGCAGTGGTTGAACTAACAGAGACGGCTCCACAACTTGCCCACCTAAGGCTCCTGGGAATTGTAATTCTAGGACCTGCATTAGAATGGAAACCGTATGAACATAATATTAATATCGCATTTGTGTAGATTCATAACAAGAGAGTGAAGTGTCGAGAAACAAAGGTATAAATAGCAGCAAACTAGTGTAAAAGCTTAAATTCAGACCCCCAAAATAGAGGAAAGCCTAACGTGTCAACCAACCATTCATTTTATAAGAACATCATCTACAAGCGTGTTCATGTACAGGTGTTTGAAGTTCAATAATAGAAAATCGGATTGAAATTGTATCTCACATAAATAACAATGGAGAATCCATAATTGTGATTCATAGTTCAGATAATCGAAGCAAATTGACAACAGTTTCAGTCTTCACTTTTAAACTCTGTTGAAATGGATTTCCACAATACTAATAAATTAGCATTTTCTAACAATAGGGTGGAAAATGTTGCCAGAATTTGGAAACCTAGTTGACTAAAATGAAAGTGAAAGGTCAAACAAACCAGCAGGCAGCTTCTAATGTGGTGCATGATAAACTATCTTAGCTGAATATTTCACTGACCTCAGGGTGGATACATCAGATAGTGAAGTGATGGCAGAAGCAACTGTGTTTCTCCATTTTTATAGTTACCAAAATAGGAGAAATCAAGTAGAAACTAGTTCGCTAGAAAAATGAGGTAGCTCAGACCAGCATTTTCTTATTCTATCAAAAGTGAGCCACTTCAATAGATAGTGCTTTTCAAGAAACAAGAACACAGTATTTCAAATTCGTAGGATAAAGGAATGTATATGGAAATCAAAATGGGCATGCCCAATTAAAAGTGTGAGTGATTAGACCCTTCTTCTTCTTCTTTTGAGGTTCTTTTCCTTTACTTTTCAACATTTTTTCCTCCACTATTTGGTGTGTTTGGGTGAAGGGAGTGAGGGGTTCTATAACGACCCGCACCAGCTGGCCATGGAAATCCTTTGCCTAACCACGTGGGTAACATGTAGCTAGTGGGTGTTTCATTTATATCCATTGACCCTTTGGTAGCCCACCAATGTAATACCCTTCAGGGGCATTACAGGTTCCTGTAAAAAATTCAGAAAATTTTGACATCACTCACAGCCTCACAGGTACATGGTGTCCTACTCGCAGTTCACCATTGCAAAGGCATCTGAACCTAAAACAAAACTATCTGAATTTCAACAGATCTATCTACTTTTCACTTGACAGCTATGAAGCACCGACACTCCTAGAGGTTGCCGTGTCTGCGTATCGGACACGGGGACACGTATACGTGGCGTGTCTCTTAAATTAAGTTATTTTTGAAGGGGGACACGCAGGGGACACGACATGGAACACGTGTCCCATATATACACTCGCGATCTCTCTCTCCTTCCCTAGCTCTTTTTCTCTCTAGTTGCATACGTGTGTGTGTGCAAGCGCATGCATGCGCGCGCGCGTGTGTGTGTGTGTGTGTACTGGTATATATACCAATACAAAACAATCTATATATCTTACAAATCAAAAGAAAAGTGTATATAAACTATTACTCCATACATATAGGATATATTTATATACCAATATTAACTTTTATATATATATTTACCGTCTCCCCCGCCGTGCCCGTGTCCATTTTCTAGAATTCCCGTGTCCGTATCCGTGTCTGTGCTACATAGTTTGACAGCACCAGCACAATGGAGAAATGGATAGAAAATAGAAATAGTTGAAACCAAAAAACATTTCGTCATCCTACAGTCTTGTTGGTGCAGCACACGTCTTCAACTTTTGGAATCGGGTAGCTTTCCTCTGACAAGGCCCAAGGATGAAGAAATAGCCTTCTCAGATTAAAGGCTAGGCATATTGATAGAAGGAATAATAACAAACAACTTTGCTGTCGTCGAAAGAGAGGAGATGAGGCATCCATCCTTTCTAAAGCAGGAAAAACGCCTTGTAGCAGAACAGAAGGTTCAGTTGGGTAGGTTCAAATACTCACTAGCCAAATAACCTCATAATGACAACTTGGTGGCAAGTCGCAACTCATTGAAAACTCTTTGGTAGCCAAGTAAATGAAACAAATTTGATTTACAACATGATGAAGGTTCTACTATGATACATTGCACATCTTGAATCCACTAACTCCAAATGTGTTTCTTGATCATTTACTTCTCTCTTATATTCCTAATTCATTGAGTTTTCAAGAGCTGGAGTGGTAAATGCTTAACAAATGAATCTTCATCCAATGCTAGCCCCTCCATAGGTTCCATAAGGCTGCAATTTCTAAAGGAGAAAGGTTTTGGTGCAACTAGCAAGTTAAGCAGTTAGTCCATTCCCTGTGTTAGTCAGCATATTAATTGAAGTCGCACACAGTTGGGTATTTGAGAAATCGGTCATCTTTGTATCTAAGTTTCGGGTTCCATTTTCAACAAGCGGAAGTGAAACATAATCAGTCGAGATAATCAACCTAAAAGTTTTGAGACATGGGGTTATCACCCTTCTGATTCTCCATATCTTTTAGGTCCCTGCTGCATATCACCCTATATCTTATGCGACTCGAAATCTATTGCAAGTTTGCAACAGATTGGCCTTGTAAAACCAAATTTTACAATCTTCTGCTTATTGAATTGCACAAAAAATTGCACAACATTTGTGATGAGTTTCATTGATTTACAATTTCTAGAAACCTGATTTTGCCAGTCCCGCGATTTCACCCGAGGGATGCCTGCTTGATGCCAGTGGTATCACCGTATCATGAGATTGTGTAGTAGCACTTCTTGCGCAAGGCGCAACAGTAGTGGCAACCTGATTTTAGCAAAGTTAGTTGTTCTCTTTATAGCAGTTAAAATCCTTGTCCAGAACTATTCCTATTTTACTCTGGATATGTGTTTTCTCACACAAACAAATCATATTGGATGTAAACATTAACACTAATAATCAACTGATTCCAGCAAACCAGAGTGTGGCATCTCTTCTCTTCTCTTCTAAAATTTTCAAAACACAAAATTCCAATTAGAAAACTTCCACACCAAAACACCAAAAAGTATACTGCATTTATAGTTTCACGTTACTTTGGCAACTTTTCCCCATATTCGGGCAAAGGAATATTTATTGCCATTTTCAATTGGCCATTATGACATGTTTTATTGCAATTCATTTCCGGCAAATTATCATTGAAAGAACGCTGAAATCCTTGATTGACATGTGCTATCGGGATTTTGGCCACACTACCATAATAAACTCATTGCCAATGCCACTGTAGATGACTCCCACTGTCGACGACTTGAGAGAGAGAGAGAGAGAGAGAGAGAGACAGGCGTAGTTTCGGGGGAACTAGGAAGTGGAAATTATGTTTAGAGGGGAAAGGGAATGGGATACTGGGGTTAGATTTGGATTTTTTTTCTCTTTTATTCGTATTCGGCTCATTGTGGGAATTAATCCCATGCATCCGACACCCAACTGACACCCCCAAAAGGTCCCATATTCCCACCTGAATCTGCCAGAAAGTTAGGGGAAAAAAAAATGAAGCAAAAAATCCCAGATTTCTGAGAAATCTCTTGCTGTTACACTTGAAAGAGCTTTTCTATGATTGTGAGATGCTATGTTACTTGGACTCGGGTATGGGTGTTGGGAGCGGGTATGTATCTAGGTGTCAGATTCAACTATTTCTCATTTCAAGTACACGGGGACACGGCAAAATATTCAAATTTGTTTCTATTTTTTTGTGTATTTTCTTACTTAAAATGGTGCTTTAAGGTTCTATAGTACATTTCATGGATAATAAGAGGTTTATGCATACTTCCATGATAAACTTGAATTGCAATTAGGCTTCCTATAGAGGTGTCTTAAAAAACTTATCGGACACATATCCCACACGCCACACCCTTATCCGAGTGTCCGACACAGGTACTTTATACCATTACGAGAGTCCGTGTAACATAGGTGAGATGTTGGTTGAATGCAAGAAAGAAGGCAGCCGTGCTTGTCAATTTCATTCGTCATGATATCGTCCTATGTCTAATACTTATATTACTCAAGACTGGTGAAGCAATTTGTTGTTATTGGCCTGCCTCTTTTGGTGTAAAAACAAGTATAACTAATTTGTGTGGTGGTTGTTGTTACACCTTCGCTTAACAACATTTCAGGCACATAGAGATTTCTCAAACAGCAATAATTGTATATGTTCTTGCAGAGAAGAAGCTAGCCACTGTGAAAAAGCTAAATCTTTTTTTTTTTTTTTTTTTTTCTCCCTTTTGGATTTCTTACCATTTCGTATTCATTCTCACTTTTCTGATGATTATCGCTCCATGTGGCTTTTCCAATGATAATTTGCCAGAAATGGATTCCAGTAAAGCATGTCACAATGGCCAATTGAAAATGGCAATAGATCAAAATATTCCTTTGTCCAAATACATGGAAAGTAGCCAAACCAACATTTGAAACTACGAATGCAGGAAACTTTTTGCCGTGGAAGTTTTCTAATTGGAATTATAGTCACAAATTTAACAAAAAAAGAAAAAAAAAGAAAAAACAACGAGAAGCCAATGAGATAAATATAAGGAACCAAAGGATACTCAAGTAAATGAAGCTGGTGTTCAAAGTTTCTCCACCAGTAATCAAACCGAAGTAAATATTAAGATCCCATAAAACGAGAAGAATTGGAAATAAAAAAGTAACACATACCATAATGCAAACGACAGAGAATCCAAAACCCTAATGCTCCTCCAACACTAAAAATCCCAGCAGTTTGCCTCATTAACCTACTACAAGGTTTTGCGTCTGACCTCATCAGCTCGCCATCAGAAAATCCGAGAAAACGCCTCAATGCCATGTACCGATTTCCTAAACTAGGATGATCCTGCTCCAAATAGCAACCTCCAAATTAAAACAAGCCAATTTTCAACTCTTAAGTGGTGTTACCTGAATAGGGAAAGAACATTGGACAAATATAACGATTTTAGTTTGGCTAAACAAAACTGAAGTTGATTACATTACTTAAGAAATTCATCTCAAGATTCTCTGTTTTGAACAATTTTACCAAACCCTACAACAAAATAAGGACAGTATGGAACCAGAAATTTGAAAGCTAAAGGTTTTTTTTATTTATTAGTAATTGAAAGCTAACGGTCGTATACTGATCTTTGAAACAATGTAATTTAGGGTGCATTTGCTTTAGTGGCTCAAAGCTCGTCGGCTTAAATAGAGGTTACATAGTTACACGATTCTTCTCATTCAATTTTGAAAAGAATTCTAAAGGAAAACATTATTTAGACTACCCGAATAATTAACCTAGGAAAGAGAGAACGAACGATGGCTGGCCTCCACCTCATAAAACCCGACGTTACCCACTCACTGGAGGTGAGCCATCATCCGTTCTATCCTTCCTAGGTTAATTATTTATTCGGGTAGTCTAAATAATGACACTTCAATACACATTTCATGGACGAAGCCACTAATTTTTGCTTTTGTTGAAAATTGCATTTCACTAACCAAAAACGGGATATTAAAGAATGGAAAACAGCAAGTTCAAAGAAAACATCAGCTTAACAAAACATCATCTACAATAATTGACCTTTACAAACAGAGTAATCTTGCCGAATCTGCAACATTGGTTCGTTTAGCAAGGAAAAGGAAACGTTGTAGAAACAGAAACACAAGGCATAGCAGCAGCACAAGCACTCCAATTACGACGGTTTTTCAAATTGGGGGTCAGCAAATCAGATTATCAAATCACTACAAGCACTCCAACTTAGTTTCTCAAATTGGGGATTTTTCAATTTATTTTGAAAATTTGGGCTTTTTTCTTTTTTTTAATCAGGAACTCATTTTAGAGTTCATAGAAAGAAAAAAACAACGCAGCGTGCGCGCGAGAGAGAGCTGTGTGTGTGAGAGAGAGAGAGAGAGAGAGAGAGAGAGAGAGGACCTTCGTGGCTGGATAATGGTGTCGCCCAGAAGATTCTCGCCGCTGGTGGTGGTGGTCGCCGGTGGGCTGGTCGTCGCGTCTGTCTCGAGTAAAATGAAAATGAAAGGAAGGGGAAGACGATCCAGGGTTTCATCTTTTCTTTCTTCTTGTTTTCCCGGCACAAACGACGTCGTTTTGCGACTAGTTATGTAGGCTCCACACATTAATTATGCGGGACTCACGTGTATATGAGAGATTGTGTTCTATGTTATGTCTAAATAATTGTGTTCTTAAATTTTTATAGCCTTCAGAGATGGAACAATATTTTCCTCATCACCGCCTAATTGTGTTCTTAAATTAACTAAATAAAAGTGCGAAAAGTAAAGTGGTGGCCCAACCACACGACATACACCATCTACTCATATACATTAGGTGGTGGTTTCAACTTTCAAACCCCACCCTTTTCCAATGGCTTAGACACCATCTACACACATACACTAGGTAATGGTTTCAAACTCCCAATGGCTTAGACCATTGATTATGTTAAAATATTTCGTCAATTGCTAAAATTTACCCCATTCGCTATATCAACCCTTTTTAAAACTTTCATACACTCAAGTGATTTTATCTGTTAAGAACACAATGTGATTTTATATCAAACGAGAACACATAGTGATTTTATCAACCCTCCGATTCAATGGAATTTTTTAAAAAATCAAATGGAAATCCAACCTTAAGACTTTTTTGTAACGTAAGGGAACAAAGTGAAGTTAAAAGAATCTCAGTGGAGAAATCTGTCTTTACCAGAAACTTCAAGGATGTCAGGGGAATTTACTCAAACGAAGTTTAGCTAATTTTCTCTAGCTTTTTCTTCAAGTTAAGAAAACACCCGTTTCTTCTCTCCTTTATATCTCACCGACGGACACCGTTCTCTCCTCACCCTTACCCCTCGCCGTATCTTTCCTCTTCTTTCTCTCACATACCTGATCTTCACTGGTAAGTTTTGATTCTACTCTCTTACATATTTTCATATGCAATGTTTAAATCAGCTCATTCCAAGCATCCCTTGTTTATTGGTTGTCGATCGATGAAGCAAGGGGGGATGGATTACCTCAAAATCAGAGTTTGAATTTTCCTTTCTGGAGGTCATTAATTCTTGGGTTTATCGATATAACGAGGATTCGATTGAATGATTTTGAATAAACTTGTTCTAAATATGTTCTTTCCTTGTTCCTGTAGCAGTTGATTTCCCCTAATACTTTGTTTTCTGTCATTTTCATGTTCTATTGGGCCTTTTGCTGCAGGTTATCGAATTCTCTCTGACGCTACAATCTTTTATTCTCACATTTAGATAATTTTCCTTCAATTGGTTTATTGATTTGTCCTTAAACTTTGGTGGGAAGATAATTTGTGTTGGCTGTTGCTTTGTGTTTTGATGTTATTGGCGAATCCGGGGGAGGTGCTGCTGTGCACCTCGGTGGCACTGTTTTTTCTCTACATAAACATGGAAATTTCAAAGTTCCAGTGATGTATTATTTAGATTGTGGAAATTGCAAATTTGTTGTCTACTCGTCGTAGTTTTTAAGAACCAATGATAAGATGCAGATTACGTATGCTATGATTCGTAGCTTCTTCTTCAGAAAACTATGCGAATCCTGTCTTGTATTCTTTTTGTGTAGAAATCCCACAATACGACGACATTCACTGTCTAGTATGTCTTGTTGTTGCCCAACTTCACATCTTTGTGATATGCGGGTCATGCAATCCCATTACTTCTGAAGATGAATTTCGGTTCTGCTTTTTTTTTTTTCTTTCTTTCAGGTGTTACTGATTTTGATCTAGATCATAAGAGCCGCTTTTGTTGGATCCTTGGTTAAGGAGGTGTGAATATTGACACAGGATAGTTGGTTTTAAGTGGGCAAGTGCCTTTCGAGTGTTGAAGGGAAACAGAATGGCATCTGAGGAGGAAATTTTGAAACAGAAATTGGAAGATTTGCAAAAGAAGCTGGGGAAGAAGCAAATGTTCGAGGAGGTAGTCACCACCCTGAAGTCTCTCCTTCGAACGAGCTATCCTTCAGCTTCCCCTTCTATCCGTAAATTGGTACGTATCTTCGACAAAGCTAAATATTTGCATCCTTCTCTATCGTCCTGAGTTAGATTGTCTGCTTTTGATTCCTTTGATTTTGTTTTTTTGTGAGTGGCTTAGCTTTTTATTTTCGGTGCTTTCGAATTTCTTAATTTTCTGCTTGCGCATAGCCATACCTTAAAGCTGTTCAAATGATGATCATAGCGAATTGAATGGAGCGCTTTTTCCTTTATCTTTATCTATTTGGAATTACCTGTAATAGGGGTTAGGATTTTTTATTTTCTCGCAGTTTTACTCCGTTGTATGCCGAGTTGCAACTATTTTGAAAACAAGATACACTGCGCCGGGATTCTGGAATGCTGGGCTGGGGCTTTTCATAGAGACTGAAAACTTGGTATCAGAGTCCTCTGAGAGGGAACATTTGAGGAATTGCATTGCTGAAGCACGTCAACAGCTAGAACATAATCAGTCTGAAGGAGATATTGTTTCCAATTCCAGCAGAGGTCGGTTAGCATAGCTTTGCATTTTGAGGAGTTCTTCTGTATTTTGCTGACCTTCAGGCTTCAAGTCCTGTACTCTTTCTATTAGAGCCTTGATATATCTGTCTTTTTTTTTGTTATTTATTTTTACTGATTCAGGATTCCTTTTTGAGGGGCATCTTACTGTGGATCCTGAGCCTCCACAGCCTCAATGGTTGGTGCAGTCAAACCTCTTGAATACTGTCGCTGCTTCACTACTTACACCTGAGTCTGCTTTTCAAGGACTTGCGGAAAACCACAACACACAACAGAGTGCAGAGGCTGCCGATCTATTTCAAGAACTTTTGAACAGAATTGATGATATTCCTATGGTAATCTCACCCTTTTGTTGTCCCTGATGGTAGAATCTATTTGAAGGTTCATGTTTTGTATTTGTCTGTATTATATATATAATCCATAAACAAGCATGTATAAATGTATTTATGTACGCAAACACACGCACTCCCACACACAAACCAAGTTACTAAGCAACTAAGATGGATGGACATATTTAAATTTGAGTTGGTTATCGAGCAAGATCCATTTGGTGGCTTCATAATGATGTATTTTTTTCAGAGAGAATAAATCTAGATCCCTTTAAAGTCATCTAGAGTCTATCCAAATCTGATATCATTGTCTATTTTTCTTTCTAGTTCTTTGAGAATGCTTCTGTAAACCCGAGAGTACCACCGGCCAGTAAAGAAGTGGTGGCGAAGCTTCCAGTTATCACCATTACAGAGGAAATCTTGGCCAAACTCGGGCCAGATGCAGATTGTTCCATTTGCAAGGAGAACTTGATTGTGAATGACAAGATGCAAGAGTTGCCTTGCAAGCACAAATTTCATCCCCCGTGCCTTAAACCATGGCTGGTAATGTTTCGTAACTTGTTTTTTTGGCAACCACACAGACATATTTAGCATCTTTACCAGAGTCCTTGTAAACTAATGACTAGCGGTTTTGTTTCCCTTCTCTGATAACTTACTTGGTCTGTGAAATAACTAGATCCTTTCAGTTGCTGTTTTTAGAAATTTGATAAACTGTCAACCAAACAAGTTTATACATGTGTCTTCTAGAAAATAGCACTGCAGAAACAGGAAGCGAAAATCTATAGGAACAGCTCCTAAATTTGTCAGAATTGTAAGCGGTTCTCTAATCAGTATGAGATTCTACTTGTGGCAGGATGAGCACAATTCATGTCCTATTTGTCGGCACGAACTGCTGACTGATGATCACAAGTACGAAAGTTGGAAGGAGCGGGAGAAGGAGGCTGCAGAAGAGAGGAAAGGTGCTGCAAATGCCCTTCGTGGCGGTGAATATATGTATGTTTAGGTGAAGTCACTTGTTCAGAAGTCTTTTTCGCGATCTGTCAACGAGACGGCTATCAAATTTCTTCATTGTCCTGGTTGTTTTAAGTACTGGATATGCAGTTTTATTGTATATTGTTCTGTGTTCTGGTTTTATACTTGATATTGCATATCAGCTTTTGTGTAAGGTGATTGGGTTAATGCCTACTTGAAAAGGTGCAGTGCAAAGCCCATTTGTATCTAGTACCTTAGGGGTAGGGGATTGAGCATCACCAACTCAATTCTTAAAAATTCTTTCATTTTGAAGATTCAATATATTATTTTGTATTTATAAATTGAGTTGAGAGAGTGCAACTATTAATTCAAACTCCAACCACAATTCTCTTTTTCTATCTTTATTTTTCAATTATTACACTGAAAACTCAATTATTTCTCGTTTTTCGTTTAAATTTTTAATATTAATTTCTTAATATTAACCAAATATAAGACCGGTATCGTCCTTAATAAAATAGTAACGAACTTCTTGGTTTTGAAGTACCTTATTTAAGTGTGAATGGTGCTCTTGTCTACCTCTCCAAAATCCTTTTATACACATGAGATTCAAAAGAGTGGAGATAATGATATCCACCAAATACGTTCAAGTGACAACTTTGACAAATTTATTCACTAAAGCATTGCCAACATAACACATTCAAGAAGTTGATCCATAATATTGGAGTGCAACAACTCAAGTAATAGTCGTGCAACGTTAGCAAGTCGCATAATTTTAGAATATATAGATTGTACTATTTTTTTTCTTCGTCTAATATTTTATCCCACTGGAATTTCATAGTAAGATTTAATGAAGTAATTTAAAGGCTAACATCATTATTGCTAATGACATGAAAATATTGTACTCTTTTCCCATTACCGAAGATTTTTCCCATTGAATTTTCTCAATTAGATTTTAATGAAGCATAAATATCCATTGCTTGACCACTTTCAAAGTTAATAGTTGAAAAAATATTCTAGTTGGGAATCTGTAATCAATTTTACAGGGTTCTCCCTTTACTCCTTTGCTTCTCTATATAAACGTATGCATGGAGAATTGAATGAAGTGTTGAGGAAACATACGAAAATAAAGGAAAATTAAATTAGTCTGAAAAATCAATCTCAATAGGTTTTGAACAACTAATTTCAACAATAATTTGATTTAATAACTCTCATACTTTTATACTATAATGATTTTTTATTATCTACTTAGTTTTATAACACTCCTTAAGTTATAAATTATAAAGCGACATACAATTATGATTTTTTATTTTTCTTTTTTTCTTTTATCCCTGCACCGTTTTTCTATGTCATCCTCAAACTACCAAAATCACCAATGTCGTCCCTCAACTATGAAATTTCCACCATTAGGTCTAATTGCCAACGGGAGTCAGAAATTTGGACGGAATGTTAGACATGTGCATCTCACAGCGTCAATTATTTTTACTACTTGAAAAAATCTTTTTTTTTGGTTCCGAGATGACAAATTTATTATTTTTGGGTAAAAAAAAGAATCGAGAATGGAAAACGTTTATTATTTATTCTATCACGTGTTTGGTCGAGCAATTGTTGGTTGATATTGGTGAAATGAACATTTAAATCACATAGGTTTATAGTCATTTCTATATGCAAAGGGATATATGTCGTTAAGACAAACCTTAAGGTGTCAAAGAAATTTTAATTTTTCTAATATTGTGTACGTATTTTGACATTATCATTTTCCAAGAGCGTTGGCAAAAAAAAAAAAATAATAAATAAATGAAGAGTTGTGCACTTGCTAACAAGGGTCTTGCTAACCTCCGCTTAATCACCTATTAGGCGGAGGTAAGTGGTAACTAGTTCATGCGATAGAGCTCTAGGATGTCTCAAACTATATATCGGAATCGAGTCTCATTCTTCCCTCTCCCATGTAATAGATTAGATATGATAAATGACAAACACCTATTAGGCGGAGAATAATATGTATGTAATAACAAACAATTTTGGATATCAATATACATTTCACAAAAATCAATGATTTTTTACGGTTAATAATATACTTTTCTCAAATATTGATGCAACTTCTTCTCTGCCCCAACATTATGCTATTATGGTTAGCATATTTCTTTTATTAATGCATTCTCTATTACTGGGACACGGGGTTGCTGTTGGGCAGCCCCCGCACAATACCTGTTGTACACCATCCATTGTTCGGATGGACGACCCAGATTTCACCTCAGCGTCTTTGCATCCGAACCGTTCATTGCCATATGTGCAAAATGAAATCTAGATTATCCATCCGAGCAACGGACGGCTCGGATGATACACAGCAGGCGTTGTGCGGAGCTTCACAGCAGCAACCCCAAATCCCTGTTACTGCCGGATGTAAAAAACGTCAAAAACAAGCCGCGGTCACTTGGAGTATTTTCTCCGCATTAGACTCACCTATCTTCCTCCACCCCTCTCTCTCTCTCCTCTCCAATTTCTCACAGTTCTGTCATCTGCCAACTCCATCAGAAAGCATCAACGACCACTCAACCCAACTCCTCCATGCGCGACTAGCAACCTCCATGCCACCCCAGTACCGATCCCGTCGACAGTGCAACCATGGCCGGTTGGATCTCCTCCAAAATCAAAGTCGCCGAAACCTTCCTGCAACAGGCCAGTGATCCCTCACCCTCCCTTTGGTTTCCTTCAATTGTTCAATTCCATCTTCCCATTGTTTTAGTTTTTCAATTGATTGTATTTTTCGTATGCAATTTGGTTCTTTGATAGTTTGATGATGGGTTCAATTAGTTCTTAAACAAAGTTTTCAAAACCGCATAAAACATTGTAAATTACAACATTTAAGCGATTGAAAAATTGACACGAAGTCCCAAAAAGGCTTGTATATTGGGACGTAGGGAGTATAATTTTAAGATTTCTAGGTTTTTGATTTTGAAACGTTTTGATCGCTTGTTCAGATCGATCAGCAAGCAGCGGAGTCATTAGGGAAGATCGAAAAGTCGCGATCTGATGAATCGATATCTGAGAACCCAAGGAAGAGCACTGAAGTAGTAGTGCCATTGAAAGATCAGCTGAAAAAGAAGAGTGATGGTAAGGAAACGAGTGATTTGATTGGAAAAATACGCAGTGATTATAATTTGAATGGAAATTATGAAACTATTAGTAGTAATACATATGGTAGGACTAGAGAAAGTAGTGAGGATGTTGGGACATTGGTTGTTAATGAAAAACCTTCTGTGAGCCCTTCTAAACCGGGGCTTACCGACAGTGATTGGACCGAACTACTTAGTGTGCCGAGTCCGGCAACGTCAGTGAATCGCAGTAATGGAGCTTCTGGGATTCGCGGGGTCCGGAAGGATGGTAGGAGGAAAGGCCTTTCTGGCACAAATTTGTCTGGATTGGAGGTGAAGAGGAGCCAGAAGGGTCAGAATAGCGGGTTGAGGGCTTCACCAAAATCCAGTGTTCCGTTGGTAAATAAACTAAATGGTGGGAACATAGGTGGAAAGATTCCCGATAGAGAGGAATCTAAGGTTGCTGTTACGATGCAGGGAAATTCAAGATTAGAATTGGGAAGTGAAGATAATTATGCGGAAGGAAGAGAATTGGATGCGAAGGAGACAAGCCCTAGTCTTGTTGGGGTCGATAAGAATGAGGCAAATGGAGAAAGGAATAGTGTGTCAGAAACACATGGGGATAACGATTCTTCAGTGGGTACTGTTGGTGATGGGGTTTCTGATTTCAAGATGGGAAAGGGTGCTGATCAAAGTAGATTTACGAGTTCTTTTGGGGGAATTGACAAACCGACTGTTGGGGCTAGGAGTTCTGTTTCTACGAAGAAGGGGTCTTCTTCACTAAGCAATGGAGTATCTGATTCGGAGACAGATTCAACTTCAACGTCTGAATCGGAAAGTGAACGTGAAAAGGAAGAAAGGAGGAGGAGGAGGGCACAGATCCTGGCTGAGAAAGCCGCAGCAAAAGCTTTGGAGGCCATCAAAGAGCGAGAAAATATGGTTGCCAGATTGGAGGGGGAGAAACAGAGCTTGGAGAAAATACTTGAGGAACGGGCCAACCAGCAAGCACAGGAGGTAATACTTACGTTTTCGGCTGTTACTGTCATTTTTTTTTTGTCCGTTTGATGCTGATGGAATTGTTTCTTGTTTACCCTAGTAAGTAATAACTTTAAGCAAAAGTCTTAGGAGCAGCAATGTTAGACGTCTACTCCATGATAAATTCTCCTACAATGATCCTCCCGTGATTCCGTTTCACAACTCTGTTTCATACTTAATTTACTGAATTGTCTTGGTATTCACATGCAGTTTGAGTATCAAATTAGGGTAGTTGGCAACTAAATTAGAGTAGTTGAAAATTGGAGTTGCAACTTTTCTTTCTGAAGTACCTCAAGAAAACTGTAGTCATTTCTTTTCGATGCACTTATAAAAATAAAGACTATCCTTTTTTTTTTTCCCAGGGAGGCAGAAGTGAAAAATAAGGGGAAGCTATTTCTCAAACCTCACTCTGTTCAAGCTAACGAAAAAAAAAGAGAGGAAGAATGAAAGGATTTTCCCTGTTCAAGGAAACTTGACTCAGGCATGTTTGGATTCACGCTAGGTCTTTGTTAATTATATCATTGCATTACAGATAACTTTCGAAAAGGTAAGAAAACCTCACCTTAGGTCAAGATGAAATGGACTTAAATAAGTTTAAATGCTGGTGTTGGGACTTCTAAATTTAAGCTATTGCTTCTCTGGGTGAAGGCTTATCCTAAGTGAATACGCTATAGAAAGTTGATAGTGTTAGGGTTCTGTAAGGTAGCAGAAGCTTGAGCAGTTTCTAGATCAGAAACATGAGACTTGTTTTGTTACCAGAGTGATGGCTTGCTGGGATATGAGAAATTGATGTGGCTATTGAAGGGAATAAACCTTGAGTAATTTTGACGTAGGATTGTAATTGATAAATCAAAAGCTAATAGGGAAGAGAAAAGATCAAGTTGGATTTGGGTGCAAGTTACTGGAGAGAGATTGGGCTGAAAGGTGCTGTTTTGGGGGCTGCTAGTAGTGACAATAAAAGTCATTGATTTTCTTTGTTCAATAAAAGGAGGAAGATGATGAAGAAGAGGATGAGAAAGGGATGCTTTACCTCGCAAGGGTTAGGCACGTTCAACCCAAATTTTGCCTCAAAATCTCATGCCTCAAATCTCTAGGACAATTACATGGATGTATTTCTTTGGTATGCTGGATGACATGGATATTTAACGGCTGCATTATTTATTCCTACGAGGAGCAGGGTTAGATAATTATGAAGCTTGTAATTTTGACCATGTAGAATATTTTAAGACCTAGTATAAATTCCAAAGAAAACCAAGTAACGTTATATTACCCATGGGCTACCTCTGCAATTTAAGAATTCAAAATTAAGAAAGTACTGGTAAACTCTTAATCACCAATATGATAAACACCATTAATTAGGTTCGGCATCATTTTAACTTATAAAATATGTAAACATGACTTAAAATTTTCGGCGAACATGATTGTGTTAATTCTTGTATCGTGCTCTAGATGAAATTCCACAGTTTTACTATTGTTTCCTTGCTATTCAACTATGCAATCAAGTATAGACATGAACATAAGTTCGCACTCCAAATTCGCATAGTCGATAAGATACAATATATAATGAAAAATCTTGACGGTAACAAGAGTACAGGAGTCAGAAATCGTTAAATGTATTCTTTATATTTCTCTACACATCTTAATTGATGTTTAAATTTGATTAGCCATAACAGTATAATATTTTCCAACTTGTTGAAGACCGTGATTTGCCATATTTCAAATTCTGGTAATCACATTTCCTAATTATAGACACGGAAAAAGAGTATCCGAGAAGTGTCGGGCACCGACACATGGTGGAGATGCCTCCTTCTCTCAACTGTCTGTGCTGCTTAGTTCTCGTTAAAACGGATCAAACTAGTTGTTATCTAAGATAGATGAACTAGTTATTAACTCAATATGCTTTTTTTTGTGTGTGCATTGGACTCTTTCATAATTTTTTAGATAGCCACCATCACTTATTCCACTTATTGTCTAGCTATCGCATATCAATGAAGGTGTCTTTCTTTGGTCTTTACTTGCAATCTTTGATGCAGCAATGCTGATACTTCCTTTTCACAGAAACTACCTCTGTTCGAACTATAGTGGTTATAGCAACATCTGATCTTTTTTTTTGAAAGGCAAAAAAGATTTCATTAATCTTGAAATTGTCACAAGACTAATAGGACAAGGAAAATTCATATTATTATTTTTGTTTGGCTTCAGGCTTCGGAACTGCAGAACAGCATGATGGAAACGATGGAGGCTGTCGAATTGGAGAAGCAAAAGCATAATAGTACTAGAATGGAAGCCCTTGGACGATTGGCTAAACTTGAGGTACTACTGCGGTAGTACTGATTACATTATCTTGCTTGTTTTCCTTGGATCCTGATTCTCTACAACAATTTTCCCTGTTTGAATCCTAAACAAATCCAAAACTACGTTGTTTGAAGTGGATTGTCAAACTAATTGTGATGTAGTCCAAGTGAAGGGATTGAAGAAAAGAAAATCCTCGAGTAGTAGAGCAATTGAACCTTTATTACTTGAACTTAGCAATTTAATCATGTTCTAGGTGTTTTTTAGTTCAAGCACTTTGATGTTTGATTTTAACCTTTTACAATGCTGGCGGCTTGTTTTTTGTATTCATTTTGAAATTGTTTGGTAATTACAAATTGGAAGATACAACTTGCAGTTTTAGTGCTTTAAAATGCAACCATTTGCTGCAAGAAATGGGAAAAGAAGTTTTTTGTCGAAGTATTCTTAAGTGAAATCATTTATGTATGATGAAGCAAGTTAATGAACTCAAGCTTTTGATTGAAACGATGTATTATGTGAAATCATTTATGCATGATGAAGCAAGTTATTTAACTCGAACTTTTGATTGAAAACAGTGTCGTTTTGGACGTGTGTAGGATTCTTATAGAAAAATTTCTTGCATAGAATTCTGATCTCATATTCATTTTCTTAATCCTTTGCTTGCTTAGTCTTTCTCATTGGGCCTGTGTGGTTGCTTAGTCTTTCCCTGTGTTAAGACTATCCAGAGTAAGGTGGCAACAGCTTTTATTCACTTATTATATTTTGCAGATTGCAAATGCTGATCTTGCATGTTCGCTTGCTGCAGCACAGTGGAAACTTGAAGTTGAGGTATGATTGGATTCTAATTTTGGTGAATTCTATATTCTATCTGCCTTCTTCATGTGTCTAGTTTCTGCTGCAAGCAGAATTGTCATCTGATTCAACTTTTGGCCTTTTATTTAATGGGGATAAATGATGAAAGATCAATTATAATTCTAGATGCCCATGGGAAAACTAAACAACATTGGTATTTTTTGCTTTAATTTCAAGTACACTTGACAGTTCTTACCCAGGAATGTACTCCTCCTTGAAACAATGATAAAAGGGTCTTCTCCATCTTTTTGCTTTCATTCTTACATGTGCTTTATGATCATGTTTGCTTCTTAATAGCTGAAATCGACTGCACATTTTCGAGTACCTCTCATTTATGGTATCATCTATGAACTGTAACTGGTAAAGATAAGAAATGCTTCGGAAGTCTGCGAGCATGCATTGCTTTATGCCAATATGGATCCTGGAATTCTAATTGTTCACTTGCACATTTTTTCCAAGTTTAGCGATGTTTTGGACTTCTAGTGACGTTGAGATTTTTTAGGTTGGAAGATTGGCAAGCCTCATTGTGTGCACATAATTCTTGCATCGCCCTTTATTATGGTCTATGATTGTCTTTTCCTCCCTATTGACTGAAGTTATGCTTGGAAATTTAGAATAGATGCACTTTTTGAGTATCCTTCTGTGATTTTTCATTTTTTTCCCGCGAATGTGTAATGGATGCTAATGCTATAATTGAGTTTGCTCGTGTGTATCACTTTCTTTCTTTCGAAGATTTAGAGTGAATTGGAATCTGTTATTCTTGTTCACTAAGTTCTATTTGTTGCACAATTTCTTTGCTAATTGGATGTGCCTATTCAGCACTTGAAGTCTTGGGCTGCAATGACCTTATGAGATTCCTACACAGCACTTATGTAGTTGCAATTTGCTTCCAGCCTGAAGATCTGACTTATTTTTTCCGTAGGTTATAAAGTAAATTTCTCACATCAACTATGTTCTTATTTTTACATTATTTTTTTTTATTAGATGAATCAGCTGGCAGAACTTCGGCAACAAGTTGAAATCAAAGAAGCAACCCATGAAGGTATGCCATTGGATCTAGATTAGTTGGAAGTTGCAGCTTTCCAAAGTACCCTTTTCTTTGCATTTTTCTTCTTGGTGGTTGTTGACGGTGTGATGAGTTGAGCAGTTAATGCTATCAAATTGGAAAATAGAGCGCATATAGTATAAGAAAATGCTGGTTGTTGTTGATAGATGGGTAAGTTTGAAGTTTCATTAAGTTATTGGGGTTATGACTTTTACACCTGTTGTTTATCATCAAAAGTTAAGCTTCTTAAATTATAGGCATCTTAGTAAATATAAAAACCAAGAGACGGTTTTTGTCAAAGTGAATGACTTGATCCATCCATACATGTACCTGATCTATCAGTTGAAATTATCGTTATTTTTTGTTGAACATTGCCCTAGTAATGAAAAGCATCCTTAACTTTTAAATACAATCTAGAATATTTGTATTTGATCTTTTTGTTAGCACCTTTAAGTGATGTCATTTTTACTCTGTTGTCTTTTATGCTTCGCTTTGCCCGATTGTACCTGGACTAGTGATGTACACCGCTACACTAAGCCTTTATCTTGGCTCTTGTATCCCTTTTGGAAGTTTATCTTTGTTATCAATCTATTCTTTGATTTTGGTTTCATCTTTTTGGTTTCAGAGCCAAACCTGGCCTTTGATATCATAATAAAACCCACCAGAGTGTTGCCGGAAACCTCCCTGGAATGCTAGCCTTGCTGAAAAATCTTGCCAGAACCCTACCCTCTCTTAACCCGTTTGGCACAGAGGGATTGATTTTCAACTTGATTCCACCTGTTTCACCACCCTAATAGGCTCCATGTCTTCAAACATTATAGAGCATTTGGAATGTTGTACAACCTGATTCGAGCCTTAATGAACCTGTTTTGGTTTCAAAATAAAGGGATTTTGTGATTTTTGAACCCTAAGTTTCTCAAATTATTTTTGTTTTTGACATTTATTGATTTCGAACCTTGCTATTGAACTTGCAATTATAAATCGACCAGATAGAAATGTCTATTCCCGATAGTTACACGTCTTTCACATATCATTTGCGCTGTGAAATTCCAGACTCTTGTGAGATTCTAGGAGTTGACTTCTAGCTCGATTTGTGTACGTTTCCGGCCCCCTAAGTCCTGTTTGATTTCGGCATTCTTTAGGATTGGTTGGCTCGACTTAAATAACCTGAGGATTAGGTTTGGTTCGATCGGATTATGATTGAAGTTGGCATATCAACTTCAGACAGTTCGACTCAGTTTCGACTCACTCACTAATTTGCCTGAGATGACTGAGTTTCTTGAATGAGTTAACTAGGTCTGTGACTAGATTGATCAAGTCTGTGATTGAGAGTTGAATGGTCTAATTGACTTGATTGATTGACTTTGATTAGATTTATTATTCAAATGCTCATTGAGCTAGAAGAAGAGAGGAGATAGAGGTAGAGGATCTGTATTGATTCATGTACAATGATGATGCTTGTGATTATGGCGACCCAAATTGCTAGCAAAATGAGATTGAAGAATTGAGACAAGTTGCTATCGCGACGAAGATGGTACAACTCTAGTATGTGCCAACCAAAGGCAATGGAGGTTTCAAGGACTCTCAAAATCATTTGAAAATCCCTGTGGTGATCCTGATGCAAACCAGAATATACCATAGATATTTTAGAGAGAGAATCTCCCAAATGGGATACAAAGAGCTAAAACTCTTGATAATTATTTTCTTAAAATGATAAAAGCTACTAAAATGAAAGACACACACTCCTATTTATAGACTCAAGACCCTACTAACCCTAAATGCACTATAAATGACAATAGTAACCTTAAATTGTACTACATCAGATCCAAAGTGAAAGGCCATGTCCCGCACGCTTTAACTGCAAATAGGACAACCATATATCAAAATTGAGCTTCGCAAAATCAGTGGAAGCCTCAAACTGGATGAGTTTGTTATTTGTTGAACACTGTTGAGAAGGTGTGGTTATTGTGATAGCCCTAAGAGGAGGCCTTCTGCTTGGTGTAGCAAATGAATTTGTGGAGATGAAAAGTAGGGACTTGAGCATGGGAGAAAATAAAAATAAAAAATAAAAAATAAAAAAAGCTCAAGGATAAATTCTGGCCTTTCAACTGGATTAAAATCTCTACAAAGGCTTGCACACTCTCAAGCAACATGGGAGTGTTGAGAGTACACTAAGGCATCTCATTAATTTGTTGCTAGAGTTGATTCGAATGAAGGTGAAGACAAAATAGTTGCAAGGTACATAAGTGGGTTGAAGCTTAGTTACTCAAAACTGGAGGAAGGGGACAGTGTGGGAACGAGGGACAGGAGAATATAAAAGAATCCAAATTTGAGAGCAGCGATACTACATAGGAATATTCACGTTACAAGTAATAGTATTTTCGTGTTAATTGTGTTACGAGGGCCGTGTTGAGTTGATTAACTACTCTCTCGACCCTAACTTGTGGACAAGTTCTTTTTAGTGGGGGAGTCCTGATGTAGTCACCTTAGTCTGTCGTCAGCATTTTAGTGTGTGTCCTTACTCTCTATGGTTTGAGTACCTGACTTGTACCTAACTAGCCATATATATTGGCCTTGGTTTCTTTTCTTTGTAGTTTATAATCGTTTGAAGAATAGATTGTTGAGAGTATTGCTCTTTGTATTCCCATCTTGGCTAGTTTCTCTCTAGAACCTCAATGGAAAATTTGGTTTGCCATAATATTTAAGCTCCAATTTGAGCCTTTTTGCTTATACTTTACGGCCATTAATGTGTGTTTATAAAATAGCCAATGCTCTTCGATGTATAGACAAGACAAATCGCGCTGGTGCATTCTAGATACTTATCTCTTGTCAATAAAGAATTCACCTAATACTGATTGTTGTTCATTAGACAGTTGATCCCACCTGGATTGATACATTTTCTATTTTCTCTTCTTCTTCTTCTTTATTTTATTTTGTGTGTGTGTGTGTGTGTGTGTGAGTGTGTGTGTTTGTAACGGCTTCTATTTTCTGTTGTTATAAACCAATAAAATCTCCTTTCTATTCACGTTACAGAACTCAGGAGGAAGATCTCAGTTGCTCATGACACTGGAAACCAAGTGAGTATTCTTTTCTTAGCATGATGATTACAGGGCTTTGCAATGGGTTATGAGGATTGCAGCTCTTAATTCATAACTATTAGTTAAATAAAAGTTTAATAAACTGGATCTTTTCTAACCAGCTTGTTTTACGAACTTTTGATTTTTGATTGTTCAGTTGGTTGCTTCAAAAGGAGTTGAATTTGAGCGTGGGATACTTGAGGCAGAGATCTCTTTTGTAATCGAGAAAATTGGACGACTGCAGGAAAAGGTGAACTTTTTCTTATTGATAGTAAAGTATATATCACAGTACTCCTTACAAGACTTAACCACGTAAACCTGATATGTGGATAGAATTTGGAAAGATGTTTTTCCGTAACTAATGATGATGGATCTGGACGGGCTCACTGCATTGGAAGTTATTACTGTTCTGACTAGTTGCTTTTCATGAGAAGGAGGCCGTCGTGGCATATAGCCATGTACCGGCTGCAGTCATTGCTGCACTGCTTGTGACAGTAGATCAGTCATTGGGTCCGGATTTAGTTGACTTGAAAATTTGGAAGTTTGGCACGGATGAAGTTATGAAGAGGAATGAAGGGCAATTGCACAAATAAAACTGGAGAAAATAGTCGGAATAAAAGTTGAGAGTCTTGCTCTCATTATGCTAGACGGAAGTACATGCTTGGACATTGTAGTGGATAAGCGGACTGTAGCCTATTCGTATGTGGATTGAAGTCCACCAATTATGATATTTTTCTTGTCACCAATTGTCACAACAGCTCGCGTATGAAGAAATGGGCAGAATATTGTAGATAGCGCTACTCAACAGGCTTCCTCACTTGCAACCTCATCTCGCACATCGAGAGGGAACAAAGTGAACCGCAATTGGTTTTTGAACACGTTAAACACAGTGTATGCATAATGCATCTACAATATGAATTTAGGTCTAACTGGTATGTGTTAGAGTGATATTCTCTCCTAAAATACATAAGCATGAATATACGTAGAATAAGAAATGTATGATTCTGGAGTGAGGTCGGAAAAGTGAGATGTGCCATGTAAATAGCCTATTTGTTGCTGTTCTGAAATCTTAAAATAATGTTTCCGTCTATGATAGTTGTATGTCCTTCAATATTTTGTGCATCATAGCCCTTGTTTCCCATATGATGCCCACTAACTCAGTTACATTAGTTTACCACTAGTTTCTTTTTTGTTTACTTCTATAGTTCTATATATAGTTTTTATCTGCTATGAAATCTCTAAACCTAATTTTCTTCTTTGTCTTAGGCCAAGACTTTGGAATCAAATATTGAAATGACCCGACAGGAGTTGGAGAATCCAACTGAAGTGGAAGTTGAGCTCAGGCGAAGGCTTGGTCAGCTGACTGATCATTTGATTCAGAAACAGGCCCAGGTCAGTTTCATGGACCGACTTGAGTTAATTGGCTAGGTCCCGTCGTAATGAAGCATGAAAATCGTTTCATGTCCATAACCTGAGCTGCAAGTGCAACAATTTAGGTAGATTTTGAGCAAAAAATGCCAGTGAACAGTGCACATTTTCATTTTAGCTACCCATATCTGTTTCAACACTCCAACAATACTATAGATATTGTACCTATCCTCTATTAAAATATACTGCATTCTCTTTATTTAAAATAACTGAGGGGATGAGTAAGAGGAGAGAGAGGGAGAGGGATTTACATTTGCATTTGTTGAGTCTCTTGGAGTCTTTTTATTTTTTTCCAACTATTTAAAATAGTCTGATTTAAAAATTTAAAAAAACCCCTAGGTAAAATAGCTACTCTCCTGCACTTGCCCTTATTAGCTGGTAACCTTTCACAGTTCTATTTTCCATGAAAATCAAATTTATGGATCAATGAAAGACCTTTCTAAATCTGATTGTTCTTTCAGGTTGAGGCGCTGTCTTCCGAGAAAGCCACGTATGTGCTGAGAATTGAGGTACATCATCATACCTGTGCTATTGATAACCACAATTCGTCTGGTTTTGTATGACAATCATTCTGAGATGTTCTACACTCCAAATGAACTGAATGAGGTTCTTTGTTTTTCTGCAGGCAGTTTCAAGGTTGTTGGATGAAAACAAATCAACACTTGACTCTGTTGATGTCGAATTAGGGACTTGGGAGTTCAACAACTCAAAGTTTCAAGAAAGAATCCAATCGGGACGGAAACATTTAGGATCATTGGTTCTGCAGTTGGACTCCATCTTTTGTGCTGGGGCCATTTTTCTAAGACGAAATTCCACTGCAAGGCGGTGGGCTCTTGTGTACCTTGTATGCCTTCATTTCTGGGTGCTGTACATTCTATTTTCTCACTCTCCGGTGTCCGAGGAGTCTAGGTCAGGCGCCGTCTTTTCGTTGGAGAGTATCAATAACACTGGAGGTGGCTGATTTAGACATGGATATTATGTGCATTGTGTCTTCTGTTGGTTTTACCTCATTTTTTTTAGGAGGTACTTGTTGCCTGGGGGTGTGGTTTATGCTGCTTCCCCCATTTCCGAGATAAACACATTACACACTTGATGCTCTGAGACAGCGTCCACTATTATTAGTTGAGGGGCAAATCTGTCATTTTCAACTGCACATCTAGGAAAGAACAGTAAAGCAGACATGAGTGGAAATAAGAAGTGTTGTATAGTTAGGAACTAGACCCTTATAACTCATTTGTAATACTTTGGTGCTTGTAGATATATAATGATGCACAATTTTAAGGTGATCAAACTTTAGAGCTTCCGCGTCACACTAGCTTCTTCACATTTGATGCTATAGTAACGAGCTACAAGACTAGGGTTAACTCGGTTGTGTACCAGCATTCAGGTATTGGGAGGTTCTGGTTCGAACTGATGGAACAAGGACAAAAATGGTAGTACATCAGTCTCGATTGTTGCTCAGGCCAGTATAGAAACGCTATACCACTATCATAGTACTAATAAAGTACTAATGAAATAGAGTTGATATATTGGGTGGCAAACACGTGAGTAGGCAAAATAATGAAGGTGTGGATGCTGTTAAACTCGACTCTTGTTCGGCTCGTTTTCGGGGATTTGGAATACTTGTGCTCTTCTTAAATTTGCCTCATGCAGTTAAATTGCGCTTTTCCTGAAATGAGGGTATTTACGATTCCACTCTAACGGAGTACATGTTTATTTCTATAACTCGGGTGTCCGTGCCTGCTTAGTGCTTACGTGCTCATCAATTGATTCTTGTAAACACGTTGCCATAAAACCCCAAGGCATCCTGAGGAGACATATATTGATTTTACTCGTGTGTGCGTGCGAGTTTTTTTTTTTTTTTGAGGAAATATAAAATGCAGTTATATTAACAGGATCATTGATATAAAGAACCCCAAGGTCTGAGCAAATACAAGTAACAAAATTGCAAAAAATTAGCTCCCGCGTTGGAAGCCAAGCGATCTATTTGTGGGGCTAAGTGGAGAAACCATCATCTGCATTAAGCTGAAGCTCATTCCTACCGCAGCCTCTATTGTCATAGTTGTTGCTTAAAACTCCAAGAATCATCACACGAGCTGATCGGATACAAGCCCAAAAACAAACTTGCCTTTTCAGATTTGGACCACCACAGTCCAAAATTGATTGAAAGAGGAGCCTGTTTTGTAACCTACGAAAAGGGTGTGAACCTTCTCACAAATGGAAGGGCGTGGGGAAGCGGCTTCAGTCTCTCTAGGGTTTTTGGAGAGAGAGGCTCTGACTCTCCGTGGTGTCGAGAATTCGGACTAAGAAGTATTTGTCTCTCTCTAGGGTTTCATTTGCAATGTCAGGTTGAATGTCAAAATCAATATAAGTATACACCTAAACTTGGGTCGATTTTTTTGCCCAAGTTCAATGTTAGATTTGTGAGTGGTGAGGATAACTCTGAATTTATTTTCCAAAAAGCTCTAATACTATTCCATGCTTCCATTTGCAGGGAGAGAAGTTATACCTAGTGTCAAAAAGGGGGAAATTATTTAATGTTACTGGGACAGTGCCTTAACACCTCCTGCAAAGGGTTCAGATTTTTTTTCCAAACGGTCAAGTGTTCGTGCTAACTTACACGCACCTGACTATTTGTCTCTCCAGTCCAGTCAAAGGCTGTCTATGTACGCCTCGACTAGAGGATTCACAAGAGATTTCTCTCTTACGACTTGACCCTAAGAGGTTACCAAATTACGAACTCGAACTCAGATTTCTCTCTTCAGATTTTGAACCAACTGATATAGCCCTTAATTTGTAGACCCGATCTACTTTGGCGTTCACAACATAAGTTATGTTAGAAATGAGCACAGAAATTATTGGTTACCCAATCAATATGATTTTTGGTATGATTGATATTCTTGACGAACTCTAAAAAATTATTGTAATTCATCATCAAATTAATGAGCACAGAAAGGCCTCACAAAAGCCATAAAAGGACCATCTAGTTCATTTTGGACTAGAAAGGATCCTCCTCAGTGGGGGACACAGGACTTGTGTCTAGCAAGGGTCGAACCACATGTATTGATAATAAAAAATATATTTTATAAGTATATATTGCTAGTTGCGAGGTCCTAAGAAGAGATGAGATTGTATGTGCATAGCCATTGTTTAATTTTATACATGCACACAACGTAAAAAATGATTGATAACTTGAAATTTAGGAATTTTTACCCCACACATATAAGAAATTTAAGATTTTTTTTGCACTCAAGGGATTTGCAGAGCCTATCCTATAGAACTTTTCTCAATTAACTTGAAAATTAGTACATGAAAATATTTGGAGTTGTATAGGGGCCCAGGTCCCCACTTACACCCTTAGGATCGCCCCTAATCCTCCTCCTTCGCAAATACACATTTGTTGTGGAACACTTCTATGGGTACAGATGGCCCATCTGTGCATTGTGTACAGATGGCCTCGGGGACCCATTTTTTGGTCCTCTTGAACGATCGGAGCCATTGATTCATTTTAGATTGAAAATCCGAGGGCCCACATGTGAGATCACCTCAATTGGACGCCCATAAGTGGTTCATCCAAAATCACCCTGATTCATTTGCGAAGGAGCCCTCGGAATTTCGATCTAAAATGAATGAACGGCTCGTTGTGATTGTACATAACACATATAATCAAGCAAACTATGTTAGATGATTTGTTTGACGAGACTAATAGTGAAATGACTTTTACAAAACATTTATTCACATTCAATTACCCTCTTCATTCCAAATTGGATGACCAAATTTTACTGATTACTGATTCTAAAAATTTAAAGAGACGCGGTACTCTTTTCAAGTTTTAGCTTTTCAATAATACTCTTATATCCTTACTTATTTTATCCTTTCGATTTCATATCTTAATTATAGTTAAAGAACGGAAAATGCCAAAATTCAACAATTTTGTCCCTTTTATTTTCAAAATAGGAAAAAAAAAAAAATTGGAATGGGAAAAAGGTGGTCCAACTCGGAGGTTGGTTCATCAACTTAAGACTAAAACTTGGGCTGTCTTTGTTCTCCAAGAAACCAAACCTTTTTCTCAAATATTTCAATTCCAACCTAATTTCCATTCCAAGTTTAGACACAAAACAAAACACACTGGTCCATCCATTATTAATTTGCATTATAGGATGTGTAGAAGGATCATTTCCTTTCAACATAACACAAAATTACAAAACAAAGTGGGGATGTACCATCCACTTGCCAAAGGCCCAAAAGGGTGTAAAAAGTTACCCTAAAGCCACTGCAAACTGGCCCACCACTGACCTTTTCAGGGTTTAGTTATTCGAATTACTGTATTAGTGTTCTCGAAAGACGGTCACGTGGTACTCTAGAGTCTTCTAAAGCTGCAAATACTCGTAGCGTCCATGACTTAAAGTGTGGTTGCGGATCTGCTGTCCCGAAAATCCTGTCCCGTTCATCCGAGCCGTCCATCTGAGTACTCGACAGCTCAGATTCGCAGATGAATGTATATGGCTCAGATTTGTTTAGGGAGAGATGAAATCTGAGCCGTTGATTGCTTGGATGGACGGGACAGGGAATTGGGACAGAAAGTTCGGGACAGCGAATCCGCTCCCCTTAAGTGTATATACTCATATGATTATGTGATGCTGGAACCAGAACATCACTTGGATGTGCTTCAGAACTACTGAATATTTACTCCCTTTGAAGTGGATTGTGGACCAACCAAGGTTCTGAATCTCGTACCGGACAGGGTACCGGTTTTCTTACTGGTACGGTACGGTACCGGTACCGGACTGGTACCGGTACCGTTTCGGATTTAGCGCTATTTTCATTATATATAATTATAAATATATTTTTATAGCATCTTTTATACACAAACTATATTTTTTATAGCATATTCATACAAAATATATTTTTGTATAGAATATTTCATACAAAACATTTTTTTTATATACTTTTATAGCATATTTTATGAAAAATATATTTTCTAAGCATATAATCTTTTTTTGAAATAGCCAACAGCGACCTAACATGTAAAATAATATGCTCTTGTAACATATTCTATTGTTCAGTGACTTAATATAGAAGATAGCAAGACTAAAAGGGTAAATGTGTAATAAATATAAGAAATTTGTATAGTATACTTTTAGGGTTTCGTCATGTATAGCTGTGCCTCTCTCTTTAGTCTTCTACAGCCGACATCCACAATTCCACATCCCTCTCTTTAGTCTTTCCTGCTTAACTGCGCCTCTCTCTCTCTCTCTCTCTCTCTCCTCTCTCTCTCTCCTCTCCTCTCCTCTCCTCTTCTTCTTCTTCTCCATTTGAAAATAAACCAGATCTCGCCGTGATGGTATTGACGACGCCGGCCACCTCTGCAACAAGTATTTTCCGACAGAGGTTACTGCGGTTCAGCTTGATGTCTACGAGATGTTGATCGGAGATGGTCAAAAACGCCATCTGCAATTTCTCGGCCGGAACCACCGGTACCACGGTACCGTCCGGTATTGCCCGGAAAGGCCGGAACCGCCCGGTATTGGCCGGAATTGAAGACGGGACGGTATCTGTAGGTGACCTTACCGTTTTTATTGAAATCCGGTACGTACCGGCCGGTACCGACCGGTACGGTACGAGATTCACAACCTTGGGACCAACAGTGCCACAGTGGAGCTCGCGAGGGGTCCTCTCTGGAGCCTATCTATTTGTTTGATTTTTTTAATTTTTATTTTTGGGATTTGATTGATTTGTTTGTTTGCTTTTTTTTATTTTTTTATCATTCATCATTCCTAATTTATTACATAGGCAAGAGGGGAATAAGACTCGATTCCGAGATATAGTGTAGGACATCCAAGAGCTCTACTGCATGAACTAACCATCACTTGTCAAATCCTTCATTTTCTTAAAACACTACTATTTTCCCGCAGGTTTTTTGAAAATTTATTTTCATAATGAACTTAAAGGAAAACATCTTTTGAGAGAGATAAAGAAAAAATGAGAATAATATTTAAAAATAGGGGTGATGATTAGATAATAATTGAGAAAATCGGGTCTTGAAACTCAAAATGAACATAGCCTTAAGCTCTTTATGAGTCCTTGTTTGAATCCATTCTGGTGATCGGAAAATTTATACTACTTTTCAAAATATGTCGACAACGTCCGACAAGATAAATCATGTTCATAAAAAATTGATATATTTTCGGAAGACATTTATGTTGAAAAACAACGATAATAATGTTGAATCGGAACCCATTTTCTTAACCTAAACGTGCTCCAAAAAAATATTAATTGGTGTTCATTGAACATGATTTTTGAGTGGTTGATGTTGTCCATGAACTCTAAAAAGTATAAACAGTTTCGATCATTACTTATTTGATAGAAGTCGTTATTAGAGCATTTACCAATAGATTACTCAAAAAGCAACGTCCGAAATTTAATCTTGGCACTTGCAAGATCCAAATCGTCCATTCCTAAGATGAAATTCGAACCATTGGTTACCGAGATCAACAGTTTGGATGCCGCATTACAGGATGTGTCACTCCAAAAAACTTCCCTTTTCAAAACGGGCTTACAAATGAAGGGGGGTATGGAAGATTGGAGTATGAGGAGAAGTTGATACTATCAGAGTCCCTGTGGAGCCTATTTCTTTTATTCAAATCATTATTTTGTTTATTTCGTCAAGCTTATATATGCACAAATTAAAGTTTTGATCAGTTTATATAAGACCAAAACACGATTTTCATGAAAACTTTTTACGAATATAGTTTCCATAGTGAACTTCAAGATAAACGTGCTTTTCCCATGTATGAATCGATGTCCGATCTAACTTTATTTATTTTTTTACTTGAATGACAAACTCCGCTAACCGAACAAAACAAACAATTCCAATAAAATCAATGGACTCGAGATGGGGTACCAAGCGGTATTTGATAATCTTAATTTTCAACAGGGTCCATGTTGTCGACGAGCCCCATCTCATATTTTTTGTTCACTTCCACTGATTACGACATTTCAAAAAAAATATTATATTTTTAAATGTCCAATAATATGTGTGTGTAATATGAATCTTAATCATATATCTTTTTGAATTTTTTTTCATATTTATAAAGAACTTTATAGAATGAGAAATATAAGCAATTTAAAAATTACACGCGTATTGAAAAATGGACAATAAATTTAGAACGGTGGAAGTATATATATGTCACCGAAGTCGCATTTTGTGAATTATATATCCAAATTCAGCACATTTTCATCTTCAAAGATAAGACAACAATAAGAAAATCTAATTACATATGCCTTCCCCACCTTTAATTCAGAAAAATTAGTGAAAAGAAGTCCCCTGTATGCCCAACATCAACCGTTAATTCCTCCGATCACTTAGAAAAACCGCCGCCGCCGCTGCCGCCGCCCATCATTTTCTTGAACTCATCAAAGCTGACGCAGCCATCCCCGTCGGAATCCACAGACTTGATCATCGTTCGACAATCCTCAATGGAGCACTTCTCTCCGAGTCGGCTCAAGATCTGGTGCAACTCGGTGGCCGAGATGAGCCCGTTCCTGTTCTGGTCGTACATCTCGAACGCCTCCTTCAGCTCCGCGGCCGCGTCGTCGGATCCGTTTGCGGATCCCTTGCTGTAGAAGTCCGCGAACTCGGGGAGGCTGATGAACCCGTCCCTGTCGGTGTCGATCTCGTCCATCATCTTCTTCACGTCGTCGTCCGTGGAGGATTCGGACCCGAGGGCCTTCATGACGTCGACGAGCTCCGTGAAGGAGATCTTTCCGTCGCCGTTTGCGTCGAATCTGTTGAACACCTCCTTCAGTTCCCCCATGTCGGTGTTAGGGCTTGTGTTTGTCGCCATTTGGTATTTAGAGAGAGATTGGTGGCTATGTTTTGGCTATGAGATTGGTGGTTTTCAGAAGAGGTATGGATGAGAGAGAGGGAGAGAGAGGAGGAGGAGGATTGATTTATCCACAGAGAGAGAGAGAGATTAGTGTATCAATTGACTTGGATTAATGATGGGAATCAATTGAGGTACACTAATGGTTGAGGTCCACTGGTCGGTGCTAAATTATTGGCCATTCCAAAAGAAAGGATTCCAAATGGACAGGGGACGTCCAATTTGTCACACCGACCACAAGCAAAAATCACGTTGAATGGATGCTTTGATGTAAGTTAAAAAAAAAGGATGCTTTGATGTAATTTCGAAACACATTTATTTGGACTCGCGGGCTTTGCTAACCCAAGCAGTCAGCAGCCCCTGCTGACCCGTCAAACACCACCGTTTTGTCGGGAATCAATTTATGCTCTCATTCACCTTGTTTGGCTACCAATAAATGAATGGGCAGCAACAAAGCAATGCATGTGTCGGTTGGGGAGGGCTTCAGATCTCCTGTGCTAATTCTCTGTGCCAAGTCTCTGTGGCAAGCCAAAATGCCACCAAAACATGCCATCTGTCCACCTCTCTCAAGTCTCAACCAAGCCTCATCTCTCTTTCGTTAGTCTAACCTTCCGTTAGCCTCTGTTAGTGAATTAATGCCCATCCCGCCATTAATGCCCATCCCGCCAATTTTTGGCTCATTGGTTTTCTGATCTTCATTAGGGAACCTAGAGCCATTCAGAAACAGATCGATGACACAGAGGGCATCAGTGAGAGCATCGAACTCTTCATATTGTGGAGAGGAAGTAGAGAATACTATGTATTTCGGAACCGACGACGAAGACTTGATCCCAACGCAGATGCAAGGTGATGAAATTGGAACTGAGCAAGAAGAATCGATCCCAATGCAGATGGAAAGTGATGAAATTGGTATTGAGCAGGTAATCCCAAATGTGAATAAAATTTTATATAGCATATGACCTAACTTTATTGAAAACTGTATACGTATGTGTGAAGTTTTTTTGGTGCTCATGGGGCAATGTGCTTTTTTTTTTTATAATTGGATGTCTGTGTCAACTTATACGCTCGAGAAATTTCAAAGCCGTGAAGGTGGAACCCCCGGTGACCCCAAGGGTTGGGGTGTTTGCTCCTAGGGCAATGTTGAGCACGACCCACACCAACTTGTGGTCCAAAACTGTAGACAAGTTGTTTTGCTACGTGAACTGTTAATTAATGTATGTGAGGAGATTCTCAAAATTCATGTCTGTTTGGCCTTTAGTTTGTTTAGACAACAAGGAAAACCTAGCCTTTAGTCACAAAATCCTTTTTTTGCAAAGTTTTAATAGTTTTGGGAATTCTACAAGTTCATGCGATAAGTATTTCTGGGGAAGATGAAGACATCTCAGTAGATACAACCAACAACATAAATGTAATCAATTTGAGTATTTCGAAAGAGGTAATTCCAGAAGTTGGAAAGAAATTCGAGACAGAAGAAGCAGCTTACCAATTTTATAATGCATACGCATACAAAGTTGGTTTCAGCGTACACAAAAGCAACAAACATAAAGATAGAAGTGGAAAGATCACAGATAGAGTTTTTTGTCGCTCGTGTCAAGGTAAGCGGGGAAAGGATAAACGAAATGTGAAGTCTCATCGCTCAGAGACAAGATTTGGTTGTTTGGCAAGGATGAAAGTCAAGTATTGTCAAGACATTGGAAAGTATCAAGTTGTTGAGTTTGTTGCTGAGCATAATCATACAACGTGTAGCCCTCGTAAGACTCATTTGTGTCGGTCTCATAGGAATTTTACTGCTGCTCAAGCAGCTGAAGCAGATTTGGCACACTCTTCAGGTATAACTCCCAAAGCAACAGTTGAGTTTATGGCTAGACAAGTTGGTGGGAGAGATAACCTTGGCTTTATTCCTCAAGACTATAGAAATTATTTGCGTTCCAAGCGAACTGAAAGAATGAAAGTGGGTGATACGGGAGGGGTACTAGAGTATTTGCAAAAAATGCAAATAGAAGACCCTAACTTTTGTTATGCCATACAAGTAGATGAAGATGACTTGATCACTAATATCTTTTGGGCTGATGGAAAGATGATGTCTGACTATGGAAATTTTGGTGACGTGGTTTGTTTTGACACAACGTACAGGAAGAACAAAGAAGGTCGTCCTTTTGCAATGTTTGTTGGGGTGAACCATCACAAGCAAACCACAGTTTTTGGTGGTGCATTATTATACGATGAGACAGCTGATACTTTCATGTGGTTGTTTGATACTTTTGCTAAGGCTATGTGTGGAAAAAAGCCTAAAACAATTCTTACGGATCAAGATGCAGCCATGGCAAAAGCATTAGCTGCTTGGTGGCCGGAAACAACTCACCGTTTAGGCATTTGGCATATCTACCAAAATGCGGCAATACACCTTAGCGGAGTATTTGCTGAGTTCAAGGATTTCTCGAAAGATTTCAGCTCTTGCATTTATGATTATGAAGAAGAAGATTATTTTATTAAGGCATGGGATGAGATGTTAGACAAGTACAATCTCCGCGATAATGATTGGTTGAGAAGAATGTATAGTGTCAAGGAGAAATGGGCTCTAGTTTATGGGCGCCAAACTTTTTGTGCAGACATGACCACCACACAACGGAGTGAGAGCATGAATAGTGTTCTGAAGAAATATGTCAGCTACAAGCATGATTTGTTGCTCTTTTTTGAACATTTTCAGAGGCTAATTGATTATAGGTGTTATGAAGAGTGTGATAGGCGCGTAATATGGTAAATATAAGTGCCTAAGTTGGGGGAGTTAGCGCGTTAGACGTGCGGTTTAATGTTTAATTTCCGCTTAATGCGTGCATAGTGTCGTTCTCGGTATTTCTGTGAGTTTTCCAGGTATAATGGCGTTTGGCTTGTGTGTGGTGCATGGCTCGAAGTGGAGGCACGGGAAACAAGGCTTGGAAGTTTGAATTTGAAAATGACGACGAAGGAGCTCGGTATCGATACCCCTATAGGCCGTATCGATACCAATTGGTTACAAGGGTGCAAGTTTCGTTCTAGAAGGTTAGGTATCGATACTTGTCACAGCTGTATCGATACCTACGGCTTACGCAGTCAACGAGTCAAACGTTACAGCGCGGTATCGATACCAGTATCAGCCGTATCGATACCGAATTGTTACGGGCAAAGCTAAAACGATGATGTTTGGTGTGTTTATTGGGCGGTTGCTATAAAAATGTTTTGTTCTCATTCATTAGGGTTGCTATAAAACGATGCCGTTTGGTGTGTTTATTGGGCGGTTGCTATAAAAACGTTTTGTTCTCATTCATTAGGGTTAAGAATCTTTTTATATTTTTCTACACTTTGGAGTTTTTCGGCTACAGTTTTGAGAGCTTTCAACATTCAGCGTTTTCGGATTCAAGTTTATTTTGGAGAACTTCAACTCTTGGATTGGTGTTGCATATTAATAATCAAGTTCAATTTTTCCCTTGCAATCTACGGTATCATTCGCTATTGTTTTTATATTTAATTATTCAAGCATGTTTAGATCTAGGTTTAATTTAATTTCTGTTATTATTAGCATCATGAGCGAGTAGTCGCATAGAGTGCGGCTGCGGGCGAAGGCGTTTCGCCGTTAGGCTAATGGATGTTCTACCTCGGGACCGAATTAACTCAATTTTCAAGCAATTTTAGGAAACAGAAATTCATCTAACAAACAAAACCCAGGCATCGCCGGAATTCGAATGCGCACGGAATCTGGTGACAAGTGGTGCGCATTTGTTAGGGAGCCTTTCTTTTATTCTAAAATCAGTAAAAAGGAAAATTGTGGCCCGAGTAAACATCGGTTAGGCTAGTTGCGGACGCTGGGTTCCCTCAGCTGTGCTCTCATTTTTAATCTGCATTCAATAAATTAGTCGGTAAGTTAGTTAATTAATCTCATCAAATTAAGGGGTGGCTACCTAAGAGCCAGTTAAACTACAGTTTCACACTTTTGAGTCAACACTGTTTGTCGTCTCTATGGTTCGACTCCGGTACTTCCGGATATTGTGCTACACTGATCGAGAGTCCTACGCTTGGGACGTGTCTTTATTTTAGTCACCTGGTCGGTCAAAGCAGAGTTGAAAGCTGATTTTAGAGCAAGTCAAAGTACCCCATGTTTATCTTTTCCAGTGGAAATATTGAAACATGCAGCAAGTATATATACCCCGGACGTGTTTGAGTCATTCCAAGCTTCGTTGTGCAAAGCTCATGATTCTACTTTGAAATTAACTGGTGAGTTTGGAACCATCAATACATATGAGATCACTCCTTACCAAAAACATCGTCATCATCTTGTTAAGTATGACTCATTAGAAGGTTTAGTAGTGTGCAGTTGCAAAAAATTTGAGTTTGTGGGAATATTGTGTTCACATGCGCTTAAAGTTCTTTCTTCAAAGAGTCTTACAAGCATACCGAATCGATACATTTTAAAGAGGTGGACTAAGAATGCAAAATCAGGCCATATAGGTGCTAGTAGGAGTAGTACTGAAAGTATAAGCCAAGAGGACCCAAAGGCGATGATGGGGAGACGATACAAAGAGTTGTGCCGCTTATCTACCCAATTGGCAACAAGATCTGTTGAAACAGAAAAAGCCTATAAAATCACTTTAGATGGATTTCATAAACTTTTGGAAGAGGTGGATGTAATTTTAAGGAGAGATGAAGTAGAGGAACTATTGGCAAAAGAGCAGAATGAAAGCAACAACCTTGATACTGCTAGCATTGGCAAAAGAGTAAGAGGAATTAAAGTTAAAGAGAGAACTCGTATCAAGACTAGCAAAAGGTCAAGAAGCGCCCTTGAAGGAGCCACTAAGAAGAAAAAAACTCCAGGCCGGCCACCCTTAGATGACCTTGACTTCATGCGTGAACCTGTTACACGAAGTGAATTACCGTCATCACCACATTTTTTGCAGGTATAAATATCGTTGTTTGAAATCATGTTTTTCTTCCAGTCCTCTTTATGCACTTCGTTTTACATTTACTAGTAATTGATTAGTTCAATACCTTGACTTCATGTTTTCCTTTTTGCCTTATGTATTTTCAATAATACTACTTTTCAATACTAGCAGCTCCACACTTGCACGGAAGCTCTAGGGATGGATGCCTCAATGGTAGAAAGACCCTTGAATTCATTGTCACAAATTTCACAGCTAGCACAACCATCTCAATGTGCTCAGGTAAATTTTGGAACTTCATAAGTTTTCTTGGTTATACTTCAGTTTTTTTTTTTTTTTTTTATGTAAGATAATTGACTCCAATGATCGAATAAGAATGTATACCAGGATCATCATCTTGATTCCTTCCCAATGAATAATCAAAGAGGACCTACTATGATGGAGTTACTACAGGCAAGTGGTTAAACTTAATGCTTTAACACTAGCGTACTACTGATCTAATAAATCTTACAACACCCACACATCATGTATAGGGGGAATCACCACCAGAGAGATATGGGGAATCGCAGTGGGATAGTTGGTTGACCGGAGACAGCATATGGAGTAGACATGGGGAGCAAGATGTATAGTTTCAAAAATCTTCTCGTTGGAACGTAACAGGACTTCTTTTTGCGGATAGATAGATAACGTATTAGTTTGCAGTGGAAAGATATAGATCTATTTATGTTCTTAGAAAAGGAAAAGATCTCTCATTTGGTTGCGCTTGTAATATTTTTCGGGTACTATATGAGTTGATTGCAAAGCTGTGAATTGTAATGTTTTGACTCTTTAAGTTATTCAATTTGTTAACTGATTATTCTTAATTAGCTCTTTCTCAGAATTTTTTGACAGATTCTAAGTGAAAGGTTAAGTCTTAGTTGGGTCACTCTTAGATGAATTCTATAAATTAGTCACAGTGGTGGACAAAATTTTGTCTACAAAGTGGTGTAATACTCTGTTCTAACAGAGGCTAACGGAAGGTTAGACTAATGGAAGAGAGATGAGGCTTGGTTGAGACTTGAGAGGTGGACAGATGGCATGTTTTGGTGGCATTTTGGCTTGCCACAGAGACTTGGCACAGAGAATTGGCACAGGAGATCTGAAGCCATTGGGGAGGAGCATAGATGAGAGAACCTGGAGTACTTCACAAGCATAACAAAACAATATCTTACAAACCAATCAATTGATTACTTCACAAATAGAATAATTCAAGGCTACATTTCAAAAAAAAAAAAATAAGGAGCAGATTGGGACCAAATGAGTAGATTGCTTGGGACCATAACATCACCTAAGTCATCAGTTCCAAAAAACAAATATAACATGCAGCACCTAAATCATCCCCAAAATTGGGACCAAATGAGCTGATTGTCCTCCACAAATGTCCTCTAATAACTTAAATCCTTCCCAAATAAAGTGAGATAATACAATTATAAGTCAATATTGTGAGGATGGTTGTTGATTCATGATATAATCAATGAACCCACCATCGTGCAAGAATGATTCGGACTCCATGACATTGTGGATTGATTGATCGACGGGAATATGCCCTGCTCGATCGAATGTCATCTCCTACAAAACAAAAGAGACGAGACGAGTATAAGTGGGATTCCTATAAGACCTAAGATTCTAATCAAATAATTGGAACCAAACAATAATCAAAATTTAAGTAGACTAAACACCTTTGAAACTTGTGCACTGCAAGATGCTTGAGATAATAAATGCGCCGTTTGTGGATAATAGGGTGTTTCGCCACCCTACAAAAAGTATCATTACAAGTAATTACAATATAAATGTTTGTCAATTTTCCATTGCAATATGTAGACATTATAAACTTTTACCATTGGTAGGCCTGAAGATGGAATTTGGAGAATACGTCCCTCACCTCCACCATGAGAATCCACTGGATTCATTGCAACACCATCAACAATTTCTATACCCTAACAAGTGTGTCAAAAACATTTGTAAGTATATTGTTGGCAGCAACACCGTTACACATGTATTATGATAAAAAATTAATTAATTGACATCTATTATAGGAAAGTAACATTCATTAATACCTGACTAAATCGAGATTGTGTGACACCTTTTGGCCTCTTTCTCAGCTTCTCATGCCAAGACTTTAGTCTTCTACCAGCCTTTGTTGCACGAACCGTCACTTTTTTTTTTTCAAGCCCTTCACCATTTTCAACTTAGGATCAATCGATTCTAATTCCATGTCAATGCCGGGTACACTACTTGAAGCATCGTCGCCATATTTGGAAAGAAAGATATTATCCACTTTTGCACACAAACTCGTAATAGTATCCTCAACCAACTTAAATGCTTCATCATCTTCAGATGACCGAGCTGCTAATGTCACCATTCTAGGACAAAGATGCCTATATCGTGTCGATATTACCAACTTTCGATCAGTCTCCTCCACCATAACTTCTTTTCCCTTAGATGAACAACTCTTTGCATCTAGCCTCCATCGGCCTAATATGTATTTCTCCGGTATTTCATGACATTCGTTTGTAAGAGCACTTTGATTGCATGACCACATAGCATTCCAAAGCTCTCAAATTTTTGACAACTACAACAAACTTCTCCAATTGTTTTAGCTCCTAACGCATCAAGTTCCATTCTACCCAACACAATATACTCTCTTTTTTCCCCATGCATGTGAATCACACATCTAATTTCATCTCCAAACTCCTTCAATTCTTTCATTACACAACCAAGAGACATGTCAAACTATTTGTGGAACAAGTCAAAGAGAGGAGGAGTGTAAAATTTTGCAACATGAAGTAACATAGGACAACTTGGAAACTTGATTCTAACCATCTTTTCTCTAGATTCGAAAGATTATCGAGTTGTGTTAAGAATTGATCAAGGTTGAGGTCAGACTTTAAGTGTTTCTTCAATTTGGCATTCAAGCTCTCACTTAGTTGTGTGCTTCTCATCCCCGCAATGTAAGACCACTTCAAGTATACATGTACCCACTTTTCTCTAAACTCTCAAGTTTTCTCCATCCATGTATTATCCTTCAAGTCAAACATTTTAAGCAAAGATTCCCAAGCTTCAATTAATTCACTTTCTTCTTCATAACCAAATATGCAAGCATTTAAATCCTTACCAAATGTGGAATGCTCCCCAAACAAGTAGCCTAAATGCTTCATTGCATTTTGATTAAGGTGAAAAGTACACAATCCGTGTTTCACATCCAGCATAACTTGAGATATCGCGTTAGCCATTGCTTGATCGATGAAAAAGGTGAAAGGCTTCTTTCCCGACATTGCTTCCAAATTTTTTTCAAATAGCCACACAAATGAATGGATTGTTTCATCATACATCAATGCAATACCGAAAACCACCGTCATACGGAAATGGTTAAAGCCACTAAAAATAGCCAATGGTCGACACTCTTTATTGGTTCGAAAAGTAGTGCCAAAAGACAATGTATCCCCAAAAAGCTCATAATCTGTAATCATCTGATGGTTAGCCCAAAAAATATTGGTTATCATCTCATCTACATCCAATTGCATTCCGTGAAAGAAGTAAGGATTATCAATAGTTTGTTTCTGAATATATCTCAACAGACTCCTTGCTTCACCATATTGTAAATACCTCCCTCTTCTAGAACGCAAGTAGGTTTTAATATCCTCTCGCATGAACCCGACATTTTGCTTCCCTCCTGATTGGGCACTAATGAGATCGTGTGACAACTTAAGAGGTAACCCAGTAGCCGCGGCAATTTCAACATTTATACCTTGGGACTCACACAATCCTCTTTTAGTTCTCATCATGTGAGTAGTTTCAGGAAGATGTAACAAGTGATTATGGGTCTCATGAAATTTTTTTACCTTCCACCTCAATGAAGCCCTATCAATTGATATATATATATATTAATGCTTTGCAATTAGTTCTTATGTCCCGTCTACCTAGTGATTCCGTTTTAGTTCGTTTATCGTGGCCTTTTATTCCCTCCTTACTGCAAACATATTTTATATTAGTCACCATACCATCCTTCTGGCTTTTTACCGTGTAGTCCTTTCTAATGCTAAACCCTAGAATCCTTCCATATTTGTTATAGAACCGAAATGTAGCATCTTCCGACTCAAACTCCATACCAATACATGGTGTACATTCCTTTAATAACTCTTCACTATGTTCAGTAGACGCCTTGACCCTATCTTCCTCCATTCGAACAAGAAATAGTCACTCTGGAATCAATAGCTATGAATTGCAAATAGACAATAAGAAATGGATAACATGAAATAGCCATTCATATTTATAAAATAGGAAAAAGAAGCTTTTCAACTAACAAAATCTGAAATGAATTAAAAATTCGTATGGGTCAATCGGTGCTAATATATTATTGCAAAGTGAGAGTCCCCAATAGAGTATTGTTTTAGACAATTCATATGGGTCTTTCGGTGCTATCAAGAATTTTTTACACTTATCAACCCAAGTAAAGAACGAAAAAGATGACAGATTCACCATAAACAAAGCGCAGGAACAGAGCAATGTTCCCCAACATAAGCTCAAGGATATAAGGAGGGAAGGAGAGCATACCTTTCAATGGGGGAGGATCTGAAATAGAAGAAGAAGCAGGAGGATTTGATGATGGAGAACAAGCAGATGAGAGAGGAGGAGGAAGCTATTGGCGGGAGAAATTGAGATCGATGAGGGATTAGGAGAGCAGGAGTCCATTACTTTAGGGTTTTCGGCTTCACGTGTTGAACGACGCCGTTTCCTCTTCATCGCTTAATCAGAAAGGAGCCAATTTTTTAGGGCCAAACGGGGACCTCAGGTGTGTGCCAAAACGGTGGCATTTAACGGGTCAGCAGGGCTTGCTAACTGCTTGGGTTAGCAGAGCTCCCGAGTCCCATTTATTTATATTTATCTACAAGTAAAAGAGTTTAATGAGTTTTCTTTCAGAGCAGGGCCGTAAACAAAACGAGTTTTATTGTGTTCGAGCTTGACTCTTTTACTTTTGGTATTATTTCGAAACACGTTTATCTGTAAGTAAAAGAGTTTAATGGGTTTTACTTTGGAGTAGGGTTGTAACACTCATATTTTCGGACACGTTATTTAAATCATTCATTAGCAAATTATTAACTTAACTAAACTAACAAAACATTAACATTAACAAATAACAAAATACAAAATTTGAGTCTTAACAGAACACAACATTTAAATAATAATTACATTTGGAAATAACATTAGGATAGGGTTCTAAGCTTCCTCCTACTCTGCCGCCTGCTCCTCAATCTCAGGGATTGCTCACCTCCCTCTGTCTTCGCACCTAGCATGAAATGACAGGGCCAACAATAGCACCGTGAGAGAATGATTCTCAATAGATAGTCCTTTCCCGTCTAATTCATACATTACACGTAATAGATATAAGAGATTAAAATGACAGTGAACATCCGTTTCATTTTCATTACTAGTTCATCCCATATGAAATCTAAGGTTTGCCTCCTTTGAGAAACCTTTCCTCTCATAACTCCAACTATGACCGTCTCATGGTCTAACACCCCTCTTGCTTGTCCTACATCGGGATCCTTAATGATTCCACCTAAGTTATATACCTAGTATGTTTCATTTATTATCATAATAAGAGGTAAATGTCATTAATGTTAACCATGTTATTTCATACCAGAATTTTGATTACACAAGGTTTCATAGTTCCTGTAGGCCACCCTTAGCCAAAGGCTTCGCTAAGCTGCTCTGAAACAACACATGTGGGCTCCCCTCAGATTGCTTCATTCCCAGAAGTCCAAGTAGGCTACCCACATCGATTGGGTCCCCTCAGGCTAGTCTTATCCCAAAAGCCCTGGTAGGCTATCCTTAACCCTTCCATCTCTTTGTTATTAATCCAGTTGTCCTACTAATGTTTAATTCATTTCTCATCCACGAGATCCACCCAAGCCTATTGTCCATTCTAATAGATGATCAACCAATCACAATAAAGATTTGTAAATGAATGACTTACAAAATAACATGGCAAATAATCCATTCATCCACCTATCAAATGAATCCTACAATACTTGTGTAGTTACACAAGTACTAGAGTCAAATTTGTATTTATAAAACTCTAGGGTCACGTGAAATT
Source organism: Vaccinium darrowii (assembly GCA_020921065.1). Taxonomy (NCBI): domain Eukaryota; kingdom Viridiplantae; phylum Streptophyta; class Magnoliopsida; order Ericales; family Ericaceae; genus Vaccinium; species Vaccinium darrowii. Next base: position 34,846,577 of record CM037153.1, on the reverse strand, counting down.
ATAAAAAAAAACTGTGGAGTTCTAAGTGTAATTTAGAAACTTACGGCTGAAATCTCACATTTAAATAAATATGGGGTTAATGAGTAAATGACAACTCATTTGAGGTCAATGGTGTTGATAATAAAGTGCAAGGCAAAATTGTAATTGAACCAATTCTAGGGATTTTTTTCCTTAATTTTACACTTCTACGGGTCAATTGGAAATATAAATAAGGTCCGGAGTGAAGTTCGTCATTCTCATAAGTTTAGTATCAAAATCGTGATTTATTAATGTCTAGGGGTAAAATGATAAATTTACCAAGCTCAGGGTCAAAATCATAATTTTACTAAGTCTAGGTGTAAAATGACGACTTTACAATTTTTTAAGGGTAAATCTGTAATTTATGAAATTATGGAGTAGATGAGTATAACTCCGAGAGAATAAAGTCATCTTCCTAAGGAATATGACTATGAGAGATAAAGTCATCTGTTAAGTTACAGAGAACAAAATCTCACAGATAAGTTCTTCTATCATTGATATAGAGAGCAAAATCCTACAGATAAGTTTATCCATCACTGTGTTGATGCATGATTTCATTACAAAAACCTAGTGATTTCTGGTTTCATTGATCGGGCTCGAATCAAGCCCTAATAACACTTCAAAGCTAACATCATACACCACTTATATGCTACATTATATTTAGGATTAGAGGGGGAAGGTATATTTACCTTGATTCCTGAAGATTGAGCTAGAATGGAAAGTTGGTGAATTTTGGAACTTGGATTGAGCTCGAAGAGTGATGATGAATAATTCTAATAGATCCACGCTCCTTGATGATGTTTACCCCACGAATTTAAAGAGATTAAGGGGTGATTACACACTTAATCAAGAACCCATTTGTCTTCTCTCTCTATAGAATTGATTTTCTCCCAAAATACAAGTTTTTTCTCTCCTCTAACTTCTAGAAATTTGCAGGTGAAATGGGAGGACAAAATTATGGAGAAAAGGAGGAGAGGAGAGAGGTTTTTGCATGGCACATGCATAGGAGGTGTGTACCAAGTGTTGGCTCAATTGTAATGGGAGGTTACTTGTGTTAGAAGTTGATTGGAGGGACAAATTTTTGGGCTGAAATTTCAGCCATCACATGGCTAATGTAACACTCCATAATGAGAAAAATGATTGCATTGTTTTGGATTTTCGTGGGATTTAATTTCGAGTGAGAGAAACTAAGGTTGGAGTATATACGCAAAAGTGGCGTTTAGCCCCTTGCACTACCACCTATTTTCTTCCTATTTGTAGTACACTTTTGATTTTTATTTATTTATTTTTATTTATTTTTATTTATTTTTGTAAAATTACTAAAGAGTGGTCCTTGCAAACTAGGCCAAATTGATAATCCTGCGTCCGCCACTATATAAGTATGAGAAGAAATAAGGGTGGAAAGTGTATATGGAAAAGTATGTAAATTCTTAAAGAAGTGGAGAACAGATTTTTTTTTATAATCATCCGTTTGTTTACAACTAATAGGTGGCGTGAAATCAGTCGATTATTGTTACCGTTATTTAGATGCGTTTGAGAATCGGGTTGTTGCAGCTATAAAATCATGGTGGTTTTGTGTTTCTTACCCATGGTTTTCGTAGGTGGTTTGGCCATGGATTGGGTAAAGAGTGGAAGGGAGTGGATTGGGGTGTAGGTTAGAGATGGTGGTGTAGGTTAGGAGTGCCATATGTAATGTAAAATTGTATAGTATGTATATACTAGGTGATGGTCAAATCAAAATTAAATTAGGTCTAGGTCAAAATAAGTCAAAATTAGATAATAGGAGTAATTAGTCCAATAAGAAGTTTATTAAACTATTAAGCGGTAAAAATAAAATGAAAATATCACAAAAATTTTATTTAAAAATTTGGATATTTTATTATAACCTATTCCCCTCAATAAAAATTTGAAGGTACCTAAACACCATCTACCCGACTACCCCCATACCTGGGATATTACAATAAGGGCGAAATTCACGAGCTCAAAACTTCACGAGTTGGTTGTAGTGTTTTAAAATCAAGTGAGATTCACGAATTCAAAACTAATGAAATTTACAAGCTGATTGTTGTGTTTTGAAATTTATAGTAAAACTCACAAGAAAGTTGTTTAGCTTTGAAATCCAGTGAGCCGGTTGTTGTGTTTTGAAACCTAGGGAAATTCACAAGTTCAAAGCTAGTGAAATTTTAGTTAAGCTCGTGAAATTTCTCCCGCCAGAAAAGGTTATCAGTTGTTGTGGATGTTGGGTGGAGGTGGGAAGTGGGAGACGGGATAGAAGTAAATTGTAAATTTGTATTTGTAGGGTAAAAGATAATCTTTTTTTCATGAGGTTGTAATTGGAGGTGTATGAAAACTGATTGCATGCTTAGGCCTTGTTCTCCAATAGATTTTAGGTAAATTTTATGAAAATCTCATAAAAATGAACATTTTATGGAGAGGTGATAAAATGGAGTTGTTTTTTCAACTGATAAAATGTAGTAGTTTTCCTATAGATTTTAGGAGAATTTTATGAAAATCTCATAAAATGACTTTTACATTTTATGTGTTGAGATTGGAGTGCCATAAAATGTGAGATTTTATGTACCTAAAATCTATTGGAGAACAAGGCCTTAAATGGAAAATTAGACTTTCTATCCAGTAATTTCCTGGCATGGGACCCACACTCATCGTTTATCACTTTACCAACAAAAGCCCATCAGGTGGGGCTTTTGTCCAACGCGGACCCCATCAGGTTACAATTTAGCGCAAGTCCAAATTCATCATTTAACACGAGGCCCATCAGGCCCACAGTCGTTTTCAACTAGTATCTACTAAATCTACTTTATCCGCTTTAGCTCCAGAATCAAGGAGCGACGAACACCAGAATTTTTGTTCAGATGTGACAAAAAGTTAAGGAAAATGATACAACATGTATAGCCAAATTTTCTCCAACAGCCAAAACGACGTCGTTTTGGCTGTTCGGTGGAAAAAAAAAAACTCAAAATTTTGGAAATCAGATCTGAAACTCCACTCCCTCCCCCGCCCATTTCACTCGACCAAATGAGAGACCATCAACACCGCCAACCCACCTCCTCCCTCTCCTCCTCCTCCTCCTCCTCCTTCTTCCTCCCTCTCCACCTTCGTGTGGGTCTGGTTCGAAGAGATCGCTGGGTAATGTACTCGGTTTGTGCCGGCAAGGGTTATCCGTATCAGAGCTTTCTTGAGGGCGGCGGTGGAGGCGGCGGCGGTCGCCGGAGGTGGAGAGGGAGGCCAGAGAAGTGGGTAGCCGGTGGTGGTGGAATGGGAGGTGGGTGCCCTCCCTTTGTCTCTCTGGTCGAACAAATGGGGGAGGGGGAGAGAGTAGGGAGAGACCCAGATCTGGTTTTCAAAATTTTGAGGTTTTTTTTTTTTTTTTTTTCCACAGAATAGCCAAAACGATGTCGTTTTGGCTGTTGGAGAAAAATGTTAGAGAAAAAAGCTGTACATGTATCATTTTTCAAAAGGTAAGGAAAAAAGAGAAATTTTGTACACGAAGCTTCATATAAAATAAATAGATTTATCTTGTTTGAAAATTGATTGGGCCTAGTTTATTTTGTTATGATGAGTTATCTTATACTCCCTCCAACCCTTAATTTTGGTCCACTTTAAGAAACATGTATTTTTTTGAACATTAAAAATTGAGTTTTCAAAAATATTTTTTTGATTTTTTTGCGCCAAATTAAAGAGCACTTGAATTTGGTGCAAAAAAATTTACAAACTTAATCATGAAAATACATTTTATATATATATATATATATATATAAAATCCTGATCTCCTAAGGACTCGCTCATGGATCCTTCCGTGCGGACTACCCCCATTTTTGACTTTCCTGACCAAATTTTGACAATCCGAACCGCTCAATGTGTTTAAAAAGTGTTTTCCAGGGCCATTGAGAAGAATCGCCAAAAAAAAAATACTCGAAAGGCCTTCATCGAGTAGGTTTTCACAATAACCATACATATACAGTTTATCGAAAACTACTCGGTTGAAGCCCTTTCGGATATATATATATATATACAGAGCGGATCAAGTCAAGACTCCCTGACTTTGTTAAAATTCGGACCTCCCCTCTCCCGGCCATTTCCTGGCCAAATAGTCGGGATCCGAACTGTGGATGTGTTTAAAATGTGTTTTCAAGGGCCTACGCGAGGATTCGGCAAAAAAAATGACCCGGAAGGGCTTCATCCGAACAGTTTTTCATACAAAACGTAGGATATATATTTCATGAAAAACTGCTCAGATGAAGCCCTTCCTGGTCTTTTTTTTTTGCCGAATCTTCGCGTTGGCCCTCAAAAACACATTTTAAACACATCCAACGGTTCGGATCCCGACCATTTGGCCGGGAGAGGGGATATATATATATATATATATATATATATATATATATATATATATATATATATATATATTGGCGATTCCTCGCATTGGGCCTTAAAAACACATTTTAAACACATTGAGCAGTTCAGATCGTCGAAATTTGATCCCGATCCATGAGGTCCGCACGAAATTTCTGTGAGAGAGTCCTCGTTAAGGGAATTTATGTGGATTTTTTTTTATTATTTCTGATTTTACATTGCAATTTCCAGTCGTTCCCCACCCAAGACCATCACGGGGTAGTATTTCAGAGGGGAAGAGGGAAACATGCAAGTTTTCTTTTTTTAAGAGCACCGAACACCGAACTTTAAAATTTTGATTACGTTAGTACATTGTACATTTTACATGCTCTAACAGATAATTTAAGTACTACAATATCTTTAAGATTTTCCTTCTCTCTTTAAATTTATAGAATAAGCTGTACCTGTCAAATGTAAAACTAGGAGCCAATTTGGCAACCTCTTTTTCAAGTTTACATTTTTGGCTTTTCGGTGTTTTGGTGGAAATTATAAACTGCATTAAATGAGGATGTGTTTTGGTTTTTTGACATTAGAGAGGAAAGGCCAGGGTGGGAGGAGTTTTTTAACTTCTCATTTTTCACTTTTTCATTTTGGTTAACAAAAAGACTTACATAATGTGTTATGCACATATCTCTTAAACATTACTCCTGTTACAAAATATATTATGCATATTTCTCTCAAACACTTCAGATTCAAGATACATTCTGACAACAATCCAAAAAGCCAAAAAATTAAAAATGAGCCTCTCAACCAGTCCTATTTAAGAAACATACTTGTTGGTTCGAGATCAATGCTCTTAAGAAACATACTTGTAATCACAAGAGAACAAAGGAAAAATCTGTTGGAGGGAGAAGTGTTGAGGGTGTTTGGAATCTTTGGATGCCCATTTTTTCCATTTCTATTTTTCCATTTTTCATTTGTAGCTGTTTGGCTCACCTAAAACAAAATGAATTCTCTTATAATGCATTTTCGATTTTTGAATCTAGAGAACAAAAGTCAGAAGTAGTTCATTTCTGTTGGAACTTGTGGCTCATATGGAAAGGAATTGAGAAGTTTTAGTAAAAACCAGATACAAAGCGGAGCGAGTGTGTTTCAGGGTTGGAATAGAGTAGGTGTTATAAATGCTCTCTATTGTAAAATCCTTGAACGACTTAATCAAATAACACTCACCCATGCTCCCGTGGAGCCGCGGAGGTACCCGGTTTTGGAGAACCACGTAAATCTTGCTGTCGATTTCTGTACTGTTCTTATTCCTTTATTGCGTATGTGATTGTTTTCGCTAACAACTTCTTTTTCAATTTTGTCATTTTGGTTAACAAAAACTACCTTCATAATGTATCGTGCACATATCTCTTAAATACTAATATTACAAAATGCATTCTGCACATATTTCTCAAGAACTCTACAAATTCAGCATATATACATTCTTATCATAATTTAAAAGCAAAAGAATGTAAAATAGCATATTGCAAAAGTAAAAAAAAAAAAAATAAGGCGCTCAAACACTCCCGTTATTTGAGTCACGTCAACTGCCGGCTGGGAGTGAAAGCGATAACATACAGTGTATATATACCATTATACCTTCAGTAAAGGCAACAGTTGGCGCGGATGGATTAACTAATTAATATTGGATTAGTTCATAATTAATATTGGATTAGTTCAATTGACTACTGCACTAATTTTTATTAGTACTCAACTATTTGATGATGCAGCAGGGATTTATTTGATGGTGCAAAGTGGGATTGCATTCACATCTTGTATCATTTCTAGGGTTAATTACATAGTATCCCATAAACTATCACTCTTTTCTACTTTAAATTCCCTTCATTTAAATAATTCTACATCCTGCCTCCTTAATCTATAATTGAGTACTCCCTCCGTCCCAATTTAAATGTTCCCTACGGTTATACGTGTCTTTTCAAAACTCTTGTAGTTTTTATTCTATAATGTATTAAATATGCAATATGAATATTATTTGATAGATCTTAATTAGTTCTATTAGACAAAATTTTTAAAAACTTTGAAAACATTACCAATAAAAAAATATAGACGTTTGAAAATGGCACGGATATTCGTAGGGAGCATTTAAAATGGGACGGAGGGAGTATTACTTACCTCCTGGTGTTACTATTCCGCTAGATTTCATCGTTAGACTTTGATATGACATGCACTTGTGAGTAATTTATGACCAAAATATCTCGCTTTTAATGACACAATGTACTCTAATATATTCAGAATCTTTCAAATACTTTTTTAAGTACATCCTCGAATTAAAGTAGTAACATCTTTCCTCCATCATTTTTTTTGTTTGTTGCTCTATAGGGTCCACTACGACTCTAATTTTTATGCTCATAACATTTGTAAGTACTTGTACATGCGAGTCGTAAAAATAATTTATCCTAACATCTCGTTAAAATGGGTATTTCTGTCGTAAATTAGTCACATTTGCATGTTATATTGGAGTCAAACGCTTAAATATGGACAAAAGAGTAACAAAAGGGGCTAAGTGATACTAAATGATAGATTAAGGAGGCAAGGCATAGGATTTTTTAAATGATGGAGGCAAAGTGAAAAAGAGTACGTAGTAGTTTGAGGAAGTAATCTATAACGGTCAACCGCCGGCTAAGACAATTGACATAGCCACATATGGCAAACTATTTGCACTACAAAGAGACGAACACAACACCCATACATAAACCTCTCTCTCTCTTAGCGAACGGTCACACCACCACCGTTCGATGTGAAATCCAAATCCAATCCTCGCCCTTCATCAAACACCACACCATTCCCAGCTACATACGTAATCTCGCTACCTTCATCAAATCACTCCAAACGAGTAATTTTACAGTATTCCTAGGATACCGTCACGCAATATCTCACTGTCCAATGGAATTGAATCATTTGCAGCTGTTCAACAAAGAAGAAAATGAACAATAAACAAATAACAACGAATGAGACATTTTGCAGGCCACCACCATATAGCAGGAGTATAAACCATTCTCAAATTCCCATCCTTAGCAGCAAGCCTCAAAATATCTTTCCCATCCTTAGCAGCCAGCCTCAAAATATCTTTCCCATCCAAAAACCAAAAAACCCCCCCTCCAAAATTCCCATCCTTAGCAGCAAGCCTCAAAATATCTTTCCTATTTTGCCCCTGACACATACCCCCTTCCCAGCCCAAAATGCGTGAAATTCTCCACATCCAGGGAGGGCAATGCGGGAACCAAATCGGATCGAAATTCTGGGAAGTTGTTTGTGATGAGCACGGGATTGACCCGACAGGCCGGTACAACGGAGATTCGGATCTTCAGCTGGAGCGGGTCAACGTGTACTTCAACGAGGCCGGGGGCGGGCGGTACGTGCCACGAGCCGTGTTGATGGACCTTGAGCCCGGAACGATGGACAGCATCAAGGGAGGCCCATATGGACAGATATTCAGGCCCGATAACTACGTGTTTGGGCAGTCCGGTGCCGGGAATAACTGGGCCAAGGGGCATTATACGGAGGGTGCTGAGCTTATTGATTCGGTGCTTGATGTTGTTAGGAGAGAAGCTGAGAACTGTGACTGCTTGCAAGGTATGTATTTATGTTGACCCCTTTTTTGGAACTGTGACTGCAGGCCATGGTGTGCCAATAGGGTATGGGTGAAGTCACTGACGTGGTGCTCCTTCGGCACATTCGAGTCGTCCAAAAATGAATTGACGGTTCGGATAAAAACACACTTTTTCTTTTCTTTTCTATTTTTTTTTTAAAAATCCGGACGGCACTTTCAATCCAAATCGTTGGTTGCATTATTGGACGGCCCGGATGTGCCAACCCTCCCTGTACCCAAAATTTTCGCGCCAATAAGGCCCAATCCAACCTCAAGGTGTGATCGGATATAATTTATTTTGTTTGACTCGTCGAGATTTTGTACTTGCATAACATGATCGTATTTGAACATCGAGAGCAACTTGAATTTAATACTATGTTGGTATTCACAAAATTACAAGGCTATTACGATTTATTTGGAACAAAACTTCAAGACAAGCTTGTCTAAATCGTATCGCTATAAATGCTGGATCAGTGTAAATTTACACACTCGACAAACTTGGTAAGCCGTATGAAAGGAACAATTTGAATGGAGGAAAACTTGGATGCCGACTGGTACCCAGGATGCATCTCGGTCGTCCAAAAGTGTTTTGGACGATCAGGATTTGAGAGAGAGAAAGAGAAAAGAGGGAGGAGAGAGGGAGAAAGAAATTTGGCTAGTCCAAAACTTTTGGATGACTGAGATTGGTGCTCGGACACCACGTGTATCCTACCCTATTTGCATCCAAAATTTTGTTGTTTGAATCACTTTTTTGAACCGGAGATGGGCCACAGCCACAAGAGTAAGAGCGCTGATCGTAGTAGTCCCTCCTAAACAAGATTCGACCATACCCAATATTTTAAGTCTTATATTTTTATTTGGTAAATGATTTTCATATCCCCTTCTATCCTCAAACACTCTCTTTTTTGTCTTTATTCGCTTGAAAGTACCAAATTGTCCTTCATATGGGAAAAGTGACTCATGATGTAAGGGTAATTTGGTAATTTTAAGGTGAATAAAAACAAATAAATAGTGTTTGGGGATAAAAGGGGTTGTGAAAATCATTTCCCTTTATTTTTATTTTTAGAATATATGGAGTGGTACTTAAAAAGAAGCAAATAACTGAAGTGCTACGGAGTACAGAGTTGTTTCTTACAAGAAAAGGCTTTTTCAAGTTCAATTTAATTATAAATAGAATTGAACTAAACCTCAAATTTAGGTTCGTTTCAATTTGATTAGACTCACTAACCTAGAGTATATGTATATATCATGCGAATTCATATAGAACTTTGAACATGTATAGATTTTATATAATTTTGTATATGTAATAAGTTATGGCGGTACACAATAAAAATTTGGATAAATAACCAAAACCATCCCCGAGGTTTCTAGAAATTTCAAATTGTCCCCTCGTGTTTGGAAAATTACGAATTACCCCTATCGCATACCCCTGTCATGATGTAGCCATTAGAAATTTGAGGGAATTTGTCTGACATCATCTAATCTATATTACAATACAGAGAGGTTTTTATCCTAGTCATATTTTTTGTCCCAGTCATCATATTACATTTTATCACTCTCTCTGCCAACTTACTTCGTCTCTCTACCCTTTTCCTCCATCGGCTCACCACACCCAAAATTTCAAACCACATTCTCTCTCCCTTTCTCGAAATTCAAACCACAGTCTCTCTTACTACCTCCTCTCCTTCCCCCTCTTTGAAATTCGAAAGACCATAATGAATGAGCACAGACACGTGCGTCAATTGCTCAAGCCGTGCCTTCAGCTTGAGCCTTCAAGCACAGTCACGGGCATGCACTAGTTCTAATTACAATGGACCAAACTATTCATTTGTAGTTTGTGAAAAGGTTGTGGAGATGTGAAAATAGCTTTTTCACATGCTACAAAAGAACATTTTGGTCCATTATAACTAGGATTTGATAGTGTCGAACAGATTCCACTGAATTTCCTAATAGCTAAATCATGGCAATGGGTAAGTTGTTATGCGATAGGGGATAATTTGTAATTTACTGAATGTAAGGGGGAAGCTGGAATTTCTAGAAACCTCAAGGGTAGTTTTGACATAAACTTTTACAAGTATTATAAACTTATATAGGTATATGTTTCTTAATACCTAACTTTGCATATACATATGAACTTTATGTACCTAATAAAAATCTTATTTGCAGTTCTAAACCTGAATATGAGCTTAGATACCTGATATTTTTTGCTCGTTAAAGCTCGTGAACAAACTCGAGTTCAAATTAAATCAAGGCAAGCTCGGCCCATCAAATTTTCTTTAAGTTCAATATAAAAACACCATGCTTTTATATCTGCTAAATGGATGGTGAAAATAGTTATCATTCTACTTTCCTATGTTTTGTTGCACCTGCTGATATGTGATGTTGCAGGGTTTCAAGTTTGTCATTCCCTTGGAGGTGGAACTGGGTCTGGAATGGGAACCCTGCTGATTTCAAAGATAAGAGAGGAATACCCGGACCGGATGATGCTTACGTTCTCCGTCTTCCCCTCTCCAAAGGTTTCAGAAACTGTTGTGGAGCCTTACAATGCTACCCTTTCTGTACATCAGCTGGTTGAGAATGCTGATGAGTGCATGGTTCTTGACAATGAAGCCCTCTATGATATCTGCTTCAGGACCCTCAAACTCAGCACCCCATCCTGTAAGTATAATAACAGCCCTCGCACTCAAACATACGTAAAATCAAACGAAGAGAGAGTCCCCAGGGCCGTTCTTGGCATTTTAGGGGTCGAGGCAAACTTTAAGGTTGGGGTCCCTTGCGTACTTTTACTAACAAACAAGATGAAGTCAATCACTTTTAGAATGGAAATGAATATATATAATGAGTTAGATTAAATATCTGAAAGTAGTGATATTAAAATAACGTAAAAGTATCACTTAAATATCACTCTTTATTGTATGTATCAATAACGTGCTTATTTTTATACCTAGTACAACACACTATAAAATTCGGAGCCCCATAATCTTAAAGAAAATTTGGGGCCCCGAGGCACAAGCCTTCCTCGCCTTCCCTCAGGGACGGGCCCGAGAGTCCAAGTTTCATTTGTCCACAGGCTTTGTTCATTCAGAATAAGATAAAAGTTGCCTGATTTGATCATCTTGCCAGGCTTCCTTCATACTTGATGTCTTGTTCAGGTCATGAATTTCTAATTTTTTGAGTGATTTATTGAGGGAAAGGAAAAGGTAAGACAAAATGAAGTGAGTTTGGTAAATTTACTTCTTTGGTTTCTCTATCTGCTTCCTTTCCCTTCCTGTCATAATCTACAAACCAAACACATCAGAAGAAATTGTCTTTTAGCCTCATAATTTTTGCTTGTGTTGATTTGCGGAGGATTTACCAAGAGAAAGGAAAATGATAGAGAACCAATGCAATGAACTCTTACCTCTGTACATCATTATCTCTTTTCTTTTCCGAGTAGCAGATACTATCAAACAAACGGCAACGGGCAAAACCCGCGTTGACCTTTTATCTAATAAATGCATCCCTTACAGAAGTCGGGGTTTGTTGAACTTTATCTTCTTTTCTTTTCCCTTCACAAATTCCTCCATAGACCCATAATCCAAACAAAGCCTCAATGACAATAGTTTCCTTGGCAACATTTAAGAGAATAGTAGCCTAATTTGGCCATACTCTGAAACGTCTTGAACTTCTCTGCTCTGCTCTTGTGTGAATGCAGTTGCAGACTTGAACCATCTGATCTCAACAACAATGAGTGGAGTGACTTGCTGCTTGCGATTCCCCGGTCAGCTGAACTCAGACCTCCGAAAACTGGCAGTGAATTTGGTTCCATTCCCGCGGCTCCACTTCTTCATGGTGGGATTCGCGCCCTTGACCTCACCCGGGTCCCAGAAATATCGAGCATTAACTGTCCCGGAATTATGTCAACAAATGTGGGACTCCAAGAACATGATGTGCGCGGCAGATCCGCGGCATGGCCGGTACCTCACTGCCTCAGCCGTGTTCAGGGGCAAATTGAGCACGAGAGAAGTTGATGACCAGATGACAAATGTGCAGAACAAAAACTCCTCCTATTTCGTCGAGTGGATTCCAAACAACGTGAAATCCAGCGTTTGTGACATCCCGCCCAGAGGGCTTGCCATGGCTTCGACTTTCATAGGGAACTCGACTTCTATCCAGGAAATGTTCAGCAGGGTTGGTGAGCAGTTCAATGCAATGTTCAAGAGAAAGGCATTTCTGCATTGGTATACCGGGGAAGGAATGGATGAGATGGAGTTTACCGAGGCAGAGAGTAATATGAATGATCTTGTTGCAGAATACCAGCAGTATCAGGACGCCACGGCCGATGGAAATGGCGAGTACGATGATGATGATGAAGAGGATGCTGAGGACTGAACGTGCTCATCTAATATGCTGCTTCGTATGTTTTTTTCTCGTATAAAGAATGGCCATCTACCAGGCTGTTGTTGTACTGTGTGTTTCCCCCCCTACCTATCCATGCTGAGAAAGTACTTGGGAGTATTTTGAAATGACTTTCCTATGTTTTACTATTACTATGGCCATCACTTATTAGCATTGCAAGTGTTATGTTCTAACGAGGGCAAGAGGGTAATTCCACTCACAATCTCACCAAGACAATTGCTGACATGGGAGAAGTGAAATGGGCCCTTTATACACACACAACCCAAACTCCCGATGTGGGAGCCAACCCAACTGGCATAGGCCAAAGGAGCCTCGCCGATCATTCGAAACAACACAATGTCAAACGGGCCCTAGGAGCCTATACCAGAGGTCCGACCTGCACACGGAGCAAGCAAAGACCATTTTTTTTAATGAGGCCAAGAGGGTATGTTTTAGTGAGCATTCTATTCCTATCTTATATGGAGTTTTTTTTTTTTATCAATAAAGTGTCCATGATATAGGAAGTCTGAAATTTACCCCAAGAAGCACATTCTTTCCGAAGATAGCTTATGCAGGAAAAATGGCACGAGAGAATTTAAGTTTAATGGACAGCTCTTCCCACAATAAAAACATTGGAATCGGAGCAAAATAATCACCGGAACAGTGGACACTTTTAACAGACAAACCACAAGTTTATTTATCGATAAACTAGAACTTCGCGTTCTAAAATGACATAACCAACAACTTAGGGTGTCTATCGAAACCGGGATTCAACTAATACATCGTAAAACTCAACCTCAAGAACAGAGGTTGCATAGATATTACAGTAATCAGAATGAGTCCCGTAAACCAAGGGACACAGTTTATTCTCATGGCAACATAAACCACAAACCACAAATAGAAGCAACAGACAAACAGAAACACCACACACAGTCGGGGCATCAATTTTTCTTCGCAATAAAGAGCCCCCACCTCTGCTCCCCGGATGAACTCCGGACCAACTTTGCATTCCACCCGCCAACTATTTCGTTGTAATCCTCCTGGAGATCATTTGTTAGTGTGAGATCAACTAACCAAATAAAATGATTGCATAAAAGATGATTACGCACCTCAGAGAAGTCTTCGATGAATTCTTTCTTATCCTTCTCTACAGCGTTTAGTTCCTTCTGAAGAACCTTCATGAACTGGTGCACAAACAATAACTTTGTTTTAGCTTTTAGCTTGAGAAGCCCTTTATTTATCACAAAAATGATTCATACACAAGGGAACAATAAAACGGATAAGAACCTGATCTGTTCGATCCTCTGCAATGACCTCGTCAAAACCAGCATCTCTAAGCATCTATACATTGTACAAAAAACAAGCACGGAGGTCGTTGTGTCAGAGAGAGAGAGAGAGAGAGAGAGAGAGAGAGAGAGAGAGAGAGATCATTTTATATGTCAATATACCTGGCCATATGCTTCGACACTGTGGAGATCATATCCTCTTTGCTTGATGTATGCCTCGAATTCAGGCAAAGGAGCTCCAGCACTCTTGCAGTAATCGCTAATTAGAACTTTTCCACCAGGCTTTAACCACTTGTAAAATGATTTGAACAATGCAGGCTTATCCTGAAAATAGAGCGTGCATATCTCAAGATTTTGGAATGAAGAAACTAGCAGCTAGATAAGTGAAAAACGAAAAGACAGAAACTAAACTTCAACCTGAACTAATAAGAGTTAATTATCTCAGAAAGCCAATCAAAACTTTAAATTAGCAATGCTATAAAGCAAATAGCAGATTGGAGCTAAAACTAGCAGAATAAGCAACCAAAGCAAATCAAAAGTTTAGTCAACGAGATGCAAAAATACTTTGCTTCCACGTAGAATTTAAGGGCAAAAAGATGGAAAAGAACACGTGATAGTCATATCAAACAGACTGGTTAAGGGAGCAATTCTCGAGCACTTTCTTTTATTTCCTCTCACACTATAACAGTGATATGGAAAGAGAAGTGCAAGGCCTAAACCCAAAAGTTCAACAAGCAACTTGAAAGCGAATATTTGCAGTTCAAAGCTCAGAGGAAGAAACAAAGAGACATATTACTTGAATGTGGAGAATCGTGTCACGGCTGTAGATCACATCAAAGGTGTTGTCAGGATATGTTTTCTTGGTGCAATCAGAAACCTCAAATTCGACTGAACAGTTGAGCCCAATTGACCGTTCCAAAGCAAAAGAAACCATATTCACAGACAGGTCAATGCCGACGACATGAACATCAAAGTTCTCAGCCATGTAAAAGTCACCTCCACCAATGCCACAGCCCACATCGAGGACTTTCTGGCCAGCCTTAAGATCCAACTTAGCAACAAATTCTTTTGTTGTCTCTGTTCAAATGAAAATTCAATTTGAGCAAATAAAACTATGCAAGAAATTGGTAGAGTTATCGACTTTCAAACAACTAAGCAAAATTGTTGATTAAGAAAGCCTATATATGTAACATATACTGTGAGGGATCTTGCCATCTTGGCCAAAAAACAACCTTACTGAAAATTAACATGAATCTGAAGTCCCAAGCAACAGGACTACCACTGGCACTGGCTCTTCATTACCTTGTTTTTTTCTTTTTCTTTTACCTTCTTTGTGGTTTATCGTCCCAACCAAAAAAAATTAAAAAAAAAAAAAGTAGGAAAGAAGAATGTAACAACTGCATTTTTGAGAGAAATAAAGACAATCTTTGATAGTTGACAATGAATTTACTAGAAGGGAATTGATTTTCGCGCACCCCTTTTTACCATCCATCCTCCTTTTTCTGCTTTTATTCATGTGCATTACCCCTTAATACGTGAAAAAGTGAAGTAATGAAAGGGTAAAATGGTAATTTCATGTGAATAGAAACAAAAAAAGGAGTGCGGATGGTAAGAGGGTGAGTGCCAATATCACTACCCAATTTTAAAACCATCCAAATACTATCAAGTCAATAAAGATTATGCAAAACACTCAAACCAGGAGAGGACCTCAAACTAAGTCTAAGTGGGAAAAAAATCAAGTTCAACTTCCTGTTATTTATTCTGTTCTCCACACACATTTACATATTTTTATGTATCTACATGTTCTAGCTGGATATTCCATTTTGGATGATACAGCAGAGAAGGAAGCACTTTGCATATGACATACCCAGCCCTCCAGTGCTAACAAAACCCTGCCCAAATACACGTTCATATCGTAATATGCCATTGAGCTTATACTGGACATTATCCAAGAATTGCTGGAACCCCCTATCATCCTCAGTACTGACTTTCTGCCATATCCAGCAAATCTGCATCACACCGATCATAAGTGCATATTAAACCAACATTTCAAGTGAAGGAAAAATAAAAGCCCCTCTCCAGGAAAAGCAGGGAAGCTCCTCCTACAGCATGAAGATGTGCAGCCAAATATGTCACCTGATTTTGGTTTTTCTTGTTTCTCACATAAGCCCCAATGCATTTGCAGCGAACAAGGGAAAGTTCAAACGAATTCCCAGAACCATCACGGAGAAGACATTCCTTGAAGACCTGAAATCCGATGTGAATCAGACAAACATTCCTTGAAAACCATCATGCAAAAGGAATGCAACAACAATGGGGAAACTAATATAGGTAAAAAAAGCAATACAATTAGATAGCAAGGATAAGAGAGTCGGAAGCTGCTCATGTGAACTTCATAGTCAACATTTGATCTCTTAGAATGTAACAATTCTCTGATGTTATTGAAGGCCATGACAAAATAAAGAAATTGGACCATGTTATTTCATGCATCAAGTCATAGTGAAATTACCTCCGTTGAGTTTAATAATGAGTTAAACACTGAGTTAATGGCCATCTAAAGAGTAAGTAAGAGAAATAGTTTCTGTTTTACAGTAACCCATTTCCATTCGTTGACAACTGTTTATTTTAATCAAGTAGTGAACTTGCAAGAGAGAAACAAATTCACGGAGACTGACAAAAGCGTCAATAGCATATATCAACAACTGGAGGTTCTAACAAAGGACAAACCTTAGTATAATGTCTGGGCTCCCGATAATGGGTTGGGTTGTTCTTTCGCTTAGAGTCTCCAGATTGATGGAAACATGATTCTCTGAAGAAAATATACCCACCAACCTTCAGCCATTTTACCATCCTTTCAGCAAGATTTTCCACCTGCAATGAGTTGGCAAGGATAATTTCATCAGGTAAATGAAAAGTGAATCAACATGTAATGCCAAGGCGAGTAGAAGTGTAAAAGACTAGAGGAAACAAATTATATCCGTTTAAGTAGAACATGTTTATATTCCACCGGTATTTGCATCATTTCCATTCAACTTTGGCAAACTAGTGAACATGTGCATCAGAACTTTTGGTCTTTGGGAACACTCAATAGATGAAGGATTGAAGAAGTTGAAACAATGAAACAGGTATCGACGTATTGTGGACCAGGAAAGGGAAAACCTTCTCCCCACTGGAGATGGGGCTAAAGCCAGTATCTTTGGTTGTGCATAGGGGACGGGATAAGTGAACCCCCACCCCCAATTGTGATCCACACACGTGACCTACACGGCTACACCCAAATCAAAAGAGCAAACCTTTTTAAAATTTTCTCCTTCTGAAACTCCAGGGCCACTAGAGAACACACTCAGAACATGCGAGCACACTCTTGGGGATACTCTATGGACAATTGCTAGACAAATCAGGGTGCCAAGCAAAATAGCAGGCTCTAAAAGTGATAAAAGAGATGATGAAACATTATTGGTAGTAACACTTTTGAATATAATAATGTGAGAAACTTGAATAACGTTAATGCCATGACTGAGTGAAGGAATTAATGGTATTTTAAGAATTAGACCTCTTTCCTTCGGTATTTCCACTATTTTGGTTTTAACAAACCGTGCATAAGAACCATACATATTTTTGAAATATGTCCCAAACGTGTTGTCTCATTCATTTTTAGGAACTTTTCATGTAGTAACCTTCATGCCGTGAAGTGTTCCTTGTCTGTGGTACTAAGACTACTTCTATTCTTACAAAATCCCGTCCACGAAAATCTAGAACTGAGGCCAAATAATAGCAAAACAATATTACAACACTATAAATAACTGCACAACCAGAAACACAAAGAGAAGGAGACGAAGCAAAAGAGAAAGAGGCAAAAGCACTCTAATAGCAGGGGCAATGCTGACTTCTACAGTTCTCCCTGAGGTCAAACATTAAGACCGTCTCTTTTTGAGATTTATTTGGCAAACCTATGCAACAGCTGCCTCCATCATTTACAGCATGGCCACAACTTGACACAAGAAATAAAGTTATACTGCAGTTGGATACATAAGTGGTTTTCTCTTATTTCAAAGATACTCGTAGCAATTAACTTTCCAAAGGCATTCATGATCTCATATACTTACGCAGCCTATTTTAATATCAGACATGATTGTCAAATCAAATAGTTAAATAAATGGGTTATGACGGAAAATATCACCTCTTTGTCGGAAAGATACATCAATAGCCAATTTGAGAATATCAAGTCCATTGATTCAGCTGAAATATGTAGATCTGGCGATGTCACGTCAGCACACATAAACTTGACGTTTTTATGGTGCCCATTGATGTTCTCATTCTGCAAGGTACGCAAATAAAAATTAATGGTAGAACAGATAAGTAGGAAAGAGCTGGGGGAGGGGTGTGGTAGAACAACCAAAACTAGAAATTTTGTTTCAAGTTTTACAAGGATGATCCAATGATCTGTCCCCTAGGATCTGATTACCTTCTTTATCACACTATCAATGAAGTCCAAAGCTAAAACCTGACCGGCCTTCTTAGCTAATTCACCGGTAAAACGGCCAATACCAGCTCCTAGTTCCAGAATAGATTTTCCTTCAAACGGTGGAAGTAGAGAGAGTACCTGTGTGTGCCACCAGTTAGATGAATTTCAATAGTTAGAGATCATGTCATATATTTATGACAATAAGTACGATAAAGAATTTTCTATTTGCAATTCAAAACTTTTGAAGGAAGGAAGAAAGAGGTAGGACATTCTTATTCTAGCTATTCTAGGTCTGTCTAAGGTCAATGAGAGTCAGCCCGACAAGTAAATGGTGTTCATGGGCACTAAGTGAAAGCTTACAGAGAAAGCAAAAAGAGTCAAACTAAAATGCATAAAAAGTTCAAAACTATGCGTCTGCGACTGGTTGTATGTCTAATCTAGAAGCAAGCACAATCTGGGGAAAATCCATACTTACTGAGCATAATTGGTTGTTGATCAGTCACATAGTTACAGAATATAGGATACAAAAAAAAAAAAAACAGCTAAGAGCGAAAGACTAGTTCAGGAAGAAGATAGCATCATTTCCCTTCCATTAAGGTAACCACAAAGTATGAGTATAAAAAATTCCAAACATCCAAAGTACTTTGCAGAAAACAAACAAAGATGGAAACTTTTATGCTGGATACGATACTCTTCGGGTGCTCAGTGCTACGTATCCGAGAAGAATCCATTGTATAAAATTTCATTTTTGAAGTATTGGATACTATATGAAGACTAGGTCACGTGTCCGAACTTTTATAAAATTAAGATTACGGCACTATTCTTGTAACACAGATTCAGATGCAAATGTGTCCAGATTTGTCCAATGTTTGGACTCCACATCTACCATGTAGGATCTGCATACATCGAACGGTGTTGAATATATCTGTGTCCAAATCTATGCACATCTATATGTGTTCGATTGCTCATTAAGAATAACATAGCTTAAAAAGCACAGAATATTCCCAATCACATCACACAAGATTTGGGGGAACGGCAACACAAAAGTGGACACTACTCCGCGCGTGCAATCAAATCAAAACAACATGGGGAATGTTGCAATCTAATTAGTCTTGTCTATTACTTCATAATCATGTGGATTGATCCCAATAAGGGTAGTGTTGTAAATTCACGGATAAGATTTCAGTAACTTTTTCTCACCCAGCCGACAAAAATGATAGTATTTTTATATCACATGAAAATTGAATCTCCTCTCCACCAATACAAAGAGTCACGACCAGATCCATAAGAACGAAAGAGGAAAAAAAAAAAAAACTGAAGAGAGAGAGGGAGAGAGATTACTTCAGGTCTCTCTTCTTTGTCGAGATCAGCGGCTTTGGAGTCGAGCATCATAGACTCGACGGTAAGGTCCACAGAGTGCTCCATCCAATAGCTCTTTTGAACCTCGCGTTCTTGTCCTTCATTATTATTTACACACGAAAATATCAAATTCCAAACGCGCATCTATGTACAGATTTCAGTCCAACGATGACAAAACCATACCAATTACCAAAAAAGAAGTACGTAATGCAAAAATCTATCTAAAATGAAGTCTTTTAATTGGTTCAAAATTTATTGGACCTGATCCATTTCCCAAATTCAAATAAATTTTCATTTACATTGACCAAGTACGAATAATCCAGTTCGCTTAAACCCTTAATCACTGGTAAAGCCGCCATTGTAAGTACACGCATAAAAACATATACATATATCTATAGATTGAGATGAGGGGGGGCCGGAGGACTGACCTTCGGCGGCCATTGTTGAGGTTTCAGAGAGATGTAAGAAGGGAAATGAGGAAGGAGGAGGAGATGAATGAAATGATAGGATTGGACGAAGTCAGAGATGGGGGAGAGAGAAAAGAGGGGGATGGATGGGAAATGCTATGAACCCTCGATGGCAACGCGAGATCTGGAGAAGCTCCTGGATCTGCGGTTGAATGCTCTCCCTTTCTGCTGCATCAACGCCTAGCTACACGATTTCGCTAGTGAGAGAGAGAGAGAAGAAGGAGAAGAGACTGTTTGGGTCTCTTCCTGTTGTGAGCGTGGTGTATGGTTTTTATACAGAGAGAGGCGACTCACGAACTCGGAGTCTCAGATCCAGTTTTAGGAGAAATTTTTCCAGTGCGGAGTGGCTATTGCCCACGCGGTATCTGTTCGGCAATCTCAGCCGTCCATAACGCAATTCAATGGTCCGAATTTTAGAGAGGAAAAAAAGAGAGAGTGTTTGGGTGTGAGGAGAGAGAAGGAATCAATCTAGACTGCCCAAAACATATTTGGACGGCTCGAATCATGCTTGCGTATCAGTGGCAAAATCTACTCGGTACCCAAAAAATTTTCCCGTTTTAGAGAGAGAGGGAGGCAAAAATTTTGGGTACCGGGGTGGTACCATTTGGCCGACCCAACGGAACACTGCACCGGGTTGTCTAAGAGGGCGTTTCGATAAGGTTATTTAACCTGTCATGATTTTTGAAAAAAATTATTATTATTTTTAGTTGGAACATCTCTAAGAGTGTATCGGACTGCTTAAATCGAAATCTTCTCTCTCTTCCATTTCTTTTTCTAAATCTGAACCGTTCAAAATTAAAATGGACGGCCAGATATACGCGCACAAGTACCACGTGGTACTCGGCACTGAAAACTCGTGAAAGAGAGAGAGAGAGAGAGAGAGAGAGAGAGAGAATTGGTGTTTCCATTATTGGGGATAGGTGCCACGGGGCGGGTAAGATTCTGCCCAAGGGACTCACTACTATTTACGTGTGGCTTTTTCTATTTTTTTGTTGCATAAAAATTTGAATCGTATGTACTCTATCACATCTGTCGGCAGTATTGTATATTTATTATATGTAGAGAATGGAATCTTATCGTATGTGGTCAGGTTTGGTCCACTAAGTTGGCTGACTTATTTTTTCGTTTTTATTTGATTTTTTTTCACGTTTTTTAGTTTTTCATCAACTTTTTGTGTATTATTTGTTCATCTCGGCGAGAGGAATAAAAAAAGTAAAAAATTATGACTGAAGCTTAAATTTTTTGAATAAAGACAAAAATAAGCCAAAAAATCAGTTTTTTACACTTTTTTCGATTTTATTCAAAAAATTGAGGGTTCTAATCTTAATCTCTTACCTTTTTGAATTCCTCTCATCGAGACGAACCAATAATGCTAAAAAATTCGATGCAAAACTAACAAACACAAAAAAAAAAAATTCAAATAAAGACGGAAAAAAAAAGTTAAGCTAACTTATTTAGCCAAATCTAGCCGCAGTATTTATTTCGAGACTGAAGCTAAGGTTCGTAATTATTCACATGTGCATAGTGTTAGAGGTACGAAAACTTGAAATCGAGTTATGTCTAATCATGTTCAAATTTTCAATGATTGAACCAACTTCTCATTAGTATGCGTGGCTTTTCTATTCATATGGATTTTATAGACCAAAAATGCTACCACCACACATGAGTGCATACACGTATTCACATGTGTATTCAACATACGTACACTTTTGCACTAGAGATTCACAAGGTTTGTAAAGCCCACGTGCACTGCACTTCTACTGTGAACACGCATAATAAGGTGTGCAACATGCTGTATATCTGGAGCACACACTCGTTCTATAAGTGTTTTAACTGTTTATGAATGTAGAATTTTTCATTGTAAACACGTCAATCTCTAGAAGCACCTTCTAGAAAACTAGCCTACCACTATATACCAACGCAATAATATAGCTAAAAACAATAGTTAGGCAAAATAGTTTTTAAAATAGGTATTTCATTGATGAACAGTTGAGAATACAATATAAGCAAGCTAACAAAGTAGAGAAAAGAATCCAAAATTGAGAGGGACTAACGGGAGGGAAGTTTCATGTGCTTGTCATTATTCTCCTATCTATACAATACAGTATTTTTTTTTTTAAATAATAAAACATAGCCGTATCTTTTTAAAATGTCTAAACATAATGAAAAAACTTGTCATACGTACATGTTTGAAATTCTCTCACTTCATTGTAATGCAACATTCGTTAATATATGATACTACCATTTTATCTAGCGATCGACTACATTCTATTCTTCTGAATCCTCTCATCTCCGCAATACCCATCAACTCAAGTAACCTGTACGTATTTTTGTTCTATCCCAATAAATCTAGAGGATGAGGTTTTTGCGGGGGAAGGTTCATTAGGTTTAGATCTAGTTTGTAGGGATAATCATGTGCAAAATGCCTTAAGTTAATTTTATAGAAATCATTGTCATAAAGTGTCTTTGTGCACATGCATTTGTTAGTACTATAACATCAATTGTCATAAAGTGTCTCTATGCACATGCATTTTGCTAGTAGTGTAACATTTTGAGTAACTTCACATGTGGCAAGAATAATTATGACTATGCTTGAGAAATTTAATGGTTAGTACAAAATAAATTAATCAAAATATCTAAGCTATGATCCAACTATAACAACTCCAATTAATGTTTGGGCAATTTTTAAAGGCAAAAACTATTTTTTTGGCTTGGTATACAAAAAATTTTAACAAAATTTGGCAAAGTTGCTCTAATGGAGCCAAAATTATTTTTTATCTTAATTCCTCACGGTCGTTAGACCACTTGAATCATTCTATAGAGATTTTAACAAACAATAGCAATATAAACATACTGATGTGGCAATAAATGATGCCAAATTTCACTTGAGAAATAAAAAGTTATTTTTTAACTTGAAAAACGGCTAACAACTTTTTTTTTTTTGGTAATGTTATGCCGAATAATGGAGTGACTATTCACTGTCTTAAAAGCACCTCACGAGCCACTTTTTCATTATATATTGTGACGGAGCTCGTACATTTTGTCTCCTACAATGAATAATATTTTTCGTGGATTAAGGGTTCTGAGAATTTCTCAGTGACTTCAAAACAATTTATATCCAAATAATGATTTTGAGGGCATCCTCAAAGGACTCAATAAATGAGCTCTCTTCTCTGCGTTACCTTGCCCACATCAAAACCCACTGCAACAGACTCAACAAAAGCGTTAACAAACTACCTTAAGCTACAATAACTCTCTATTTCTCTCACTTTTTGTTGACGTACTATTCACCACTTAAATATTTTTAAAATCATTTCCTCTCTCTTCTCTTTCCTCTCTCCTCTCTAGTTTTAAAAAAAGAAAACTATTTTCGTAGGAGGGGAAATAATATTTTAATATATTGACAGTTAAAAATGGATAGTATTGTTGGAGTGTTTAAAAAAATTGAGTAATTAAAGTTAAAAATATGCATTGTTCATTAGTATTTTTGGCTCAAATTTTACTGAAGCTGTTGGGATGCCCTGACACAAGAAATTTCTTACGTGCTGCACATAGGCGGGTTTACATTGTGTTTAGGGTGAACACCTAAACAAATTTTTTTTTGTTTATAATACGTACGTGTAATATTTGTAGTTTTATTTAAGTTTTGTCATTTTTGAACACCCAAGCTAAAAAATTTTGCACACCCTCACATAAATTTTTGAACACCTAACCCCAAAAGAATTGAACAACTAGCCTCCAAAAATCAGCCCATAAATCAATCCAATGTAAATAACCCAATTAAAAGCCATAAGAGCTCCATAATTAAACAACCTAAACTCTTTTACATTACATATAATAATTTTATCTCGTTTTTGTTTGAACATTTATTCATATACTACGAATATCAATCAATCTAGGAAATTCACAATTGAATACCTAATATATTAGATTAAATAAAGTACATACTCTTAATGACAAAAAATTTGAAAATAGAGAGAGCAAAAAGTATCTATTGGTACTGATATCGTGCTATGGCTTTTCTCTGAACAACAATCAACTATATATCTCCAAAAGTAATAGTATACGTCAAAAAAATCTGTGAACTTATTCGCCAGACAATTTTCTACAATAAAAACTAATGTATTTATGTTCCGGTTTAATTTTTCTTAGCCTAAAAAATAAAATTCGCCAGGAACATGCAATTGTGACGTATATCTTATGTATTATTTGGTCTCATTATTGAAACTAATATATAAAAAATGTGTATATATATGGCTAGTAAGTAAAACTAATAGAGTTAATGTAATAATGTTTGAACACCTTATTTAAAATTTCTGGAGCCACCGGCGCTACAAGGTGAGTGCTCGGCGAAATGTTGGTCGTGAGAATGGGCGAAATGTTGATGTTGCAAAGAATTTTTAATATTATAAGTGACACCTAATACATACACACAAATGGACCCGCCATGTGATTCCCTGAGATACTCTTTTCAGTCTTTTGTTACTTTGTTACACTTTTATTGATTGAACATTTGGCAACCACTTTTGTTGTATTGCACAAATCAGCCTGTGCCATGATCATCAAAACATAAAAATAAATCAACTTGTGCATTTCTTTGTTTAGTAATCCAATTCAACAAACAATAAAAATATGGGTCTATACAGGCCTAGCATTGATAGGGCATCAATGGCCTTGTGGGGCCCACATCAGGGTCTTATAATATTGATTTTAAAAATATATTTTCGAGTAGCATTGCAAACAATCAACCCCAATCAAATAATTGTAGATGCTCGATCAAATTGTTTAATTTTTTTATTTAAAATTCTGAGAATTCTGGATCTTGTGAATGAAAAGTTATACAAATTAGATAGCACCTACTGTTGTCTGATTGATTCAACAAAATTTGCGTAGAGAATAATTTAAAAAATCTCGCTATTACCCCCTTTAGCATTATTGGAGTTAGGTGTCACGGGGCCAGTAAAATTATATTATTCATTTATGCCCATGAGTCCATGACTCTACTATGTTTGGCTTTCTATCAATGTGGAGTATTATTAAGTTGTAGTAATATGACGAGTATTAAAGTATAATTGTACACGTATCCACAAAATGTGTGGGTTTCACATACTTACACACACTCATTCATAAAGCATATACGACAAGCGCATTATCCTCTAGCGTGTGTGTGTGTGTGGAGGCTACATAACTTATGAGTATGTGCATCCGTGTGTAGGTGTGTTTTGATATATAATTTTTCTTTATAGACACGTCAACAACAGTTGGTGCTTATCTAATTTCATTTAATGATATTGAGGCGCCTTGTAACTTTATAGTGCATTGGCACGCTACGAGAACTCTTTGTCCTATAAAAAGGGGCGGAGGGATTAGTATTTTAACAAAATTTGGCAAAGTTACTCTAATTGTGTCTTAGTAAATTATTTTATCTTAATTCATCACGGCAAGACACATTAATTGTGGGAGTCCACGAGACAACCAAACTTAATAACTTAATTACTACAAGAAAAATAAACCTGTTATAGAGTAAAAACAAGAAAGGAAAAGTCCCTATACACATGGGGGGAAATTCGACACCTAACACATACACACAAATGGACCCATGTGATTCCCTGAGATACATAGTCTATCCTTGTTACCCAAGCATCCCATAGTCTATCCTTGTTATCTTTGGTTGCTGACTACTAGCGTTGTTAGCTCGTGCTTGAGATGGTTTGATAATTGTATCGCATGGTGCATGGTTTAAACAACCGTGTTAGATTTTAATATATCTACGACAGTTTTTATTTTATTCATTTTTAATAAACATTTTTATGACGGGTGATAAGAGGGAGCGTATAACATCAATCTTTTCATGGTCATGTCTTTCACTAGTACTATGTATAGTTTTCAAGCGTTAGACCTTTAACCTTTAGACCCCTTCTTAATTGCATATATTTAACATGATTGAGAGGTAATAAGAATAGTTTGGTTTTCTCCGTATTTCTATTTTGCATATGTGTAATTTATTTGAGAAATTTTTGTTTCAATTATTGAAATTAAGATTATTATTTTATTTATTTATTTATTTATTTTCGATTTGAGTGACTAATTTTAGATATTGTTTTGGAACACGTTAGGCGCCGACGTTAGTTCCTGCATTTCAATTCTTTATTTTTCTTTTTACTCTTCTCTGTTATTATCATCTTATTTATAAATTCATTTATTTATATTTTACGTTATAGAAGCTTTGACGATGAAAGTTTTCTTTGTCACGTCCTCAATTTTCAGCATAAATAAATAAATATTATCTAGAAAGACGTCAAAAAAAAAAAAAAAAAAATTTTATATTTTAGTCCAAAATCACCTCACATCATTCTTGTTAACGAGCAAACCAAATACTTAATTGATTTTCGGTTTTGCTGCATGTTTACTAATTTCAATTTTTCTTCACTAATGTGAGAAGTAAAGTTTTGATCTTATTACTTGCTGTTATTGTTCTCAATTGAGTAATTACGATTATTTTGTTGGATTGTATCTCTTTGAATTTGATTTAATACCTTTCCGTGAGTATTAATTTACAACTTTTGAGAATTTAAGGTACTAAGTTTCTGAATTTCTTTTTATAATATTATTGAAGTCTTGTATGATATACTATAATAAGCACCTTCTGAATTAAGTTCTTTTCTCCTTTTATCTTGGAACATTTCTTTTGGTTTTGATGAACCGAGTACTAATTTCCGGAGTTTTCTATTTAATGATTCTCGCATGCTCTAAGAATTTCTCAAAAGTTTATTTAAGGGTAAACTCATGAGGGGAAAGTAGTTCCTAGTAGTTGAGGGCTACGGACCACTAGATATCGATAACTTTTTCTTAAACTATGTATATCTCTTTTATATTTCTATGAATTATGATTATTAATTAAAATGACGTTTTGAGGTTTTAAACTATCAGTGTTGCACTTTAGTTACTTTAGTTTTGATCTCATCGATTTTCCTCTTTTGCATCAAATTTCGAGGACGAAATTTTTGTAAGGTGGGTAGATTGTAATATCCCAAATTTTCAAAAAAATAAAATTTGTGATATTTGTTAATATTAATTTTCCTAATTTAATTTTACCCAATTTTGACTTTAGTTGACCATATGCGGGTCTCTTAATTATTTATTTATTTAATTATTTATTTATTTTATTTCCTTTAGACGAGTTAGTGCTCGAGGTGCACAGAATGATTTCAACCGACTTGTCACCAGTGGGCCCAGACGAACGGCCAGAATAATATGCGTAATGCGAAGGAGGATTTTGAGCTACGCAGATGACACTAGCGCGACTACTACAGTGGTGGGACCCGAGTCAACCATATACGCTCACTTGGCGAGCGCATCGTAATGCGTGTTCTACTTTCAAGATTTTTCCAAACGATTCCGAGCGCACGGTGACGTCGCCCTCGATTTTCTAAGTCCGTACGAATATTTTGGTATTTTTCTAAAATCAAAACCCGGACAGTTAGAACACTGCTCGGAGTAAATTGTACTGCACGTCGTGCTTCGCGCCCCACCCCACGCCTGCTGCACCACCCCACGCCTGCCCCCTCTCTTCCTCCCATGTACCTCTTTCTTCCCCCATGTCCCCTTGTCCCCTCTTTTGTCTGGGGAAGAAATAAAAGAAGAAGAAGAAGAAGAAGAAGAAGAAAAGAGGGAAAGAAAGGGAGAAGCTACGGCTGCCACACCTCCGGCGACCACCACCGCCACGTCCGACCACCATCTCCACCTCCCCACTTCACCTCTGCAAGTATAGCTCTCATCTCCCTTGTTTTTATAAATTTTTATCGAAAATTTTCGTGTGTATATGCGGATATGAACAGTAGCTCGTTATAACTGACAGGGTCTCGATTTTTGGTTGATTTCTCCTTCTTAAACTTCTAATTAGGTCTTGGTTCCTTCTTATGATTTATAGTACACTCGATGCTCTTTCTTTTTCCGCTGGAATCACTCAAATCCATTGAGAATTCGATTTATTATGAATTTTTGAAATCTGGTCTGTAATCTGGAAAATCTGTTTCGAGACAGATTCGTATAGCCACTGTATTTTCCCATTTTCTCACCTTTGGAGTACGAATTTGATTTTGGTCCCTTCATAGCTTTTGAACTTCGTTCTGCCACGGAATTTTTGACACTAGAATCACTCCAAAATATTAAGAACTCGATTTATGGTGATTTTCCAAAATTGGGCTGTTCCATGTTCATTCGTTTTTGTACAGACCTCTGTTTTGTACGAATTTTTACGGGTACCAAATGACCCTTAAATGTTCTGATTTTTGGAGGGATTACTCTCCTTGGTGACTAGTATAAGTGTGATTTTTCGTGGACATAGGTTCTTTGAAAGTAATGGATCAAATCCAACATGTTTTGGAATGCCTGCCTGTTTTTCCTCCCCGTAAACTGTCAATTTTGGAAACAAGCCCATTTCTTCCACAGATCATATTTTCAAGCGGTTCTTGTTTGAGAAGTTAGAAAATTGTCTTATCTTTCAAACCCAACTGGTCTCGTTTGATTTGATGAAGTTTTGAGTGAGTTATAGCCATCCAAAGTTCAGTAAAATTCTTCCGGCCACATTTTCCAGACAGCTCACCGTCCTTAGACAAATCTCCATTTTTCTCATTGTTGGAGTGCGTTTTAGGCTTAAACTTCTTCTTCAACGTTGTAGAGCACTTCGAGAGCTTCGTTTTAGACACAAGAATCGCTGGGAACGGACGAGATTTGAACCCGATATCGCAGCCCAAAGATTCTGTTCGCAATAGAGTTCTTCATTGCCACTCGAGGTATCACCGGACTTTACCGTCGAGCTTTTCGTCTGGACCTAAGGTAGATAATCGCTATCCTACTCTCTCCTAAGTATATTTAGTAGCCTTAGATTTGATATTGTTGCTTGCGATGAGCCCGAACGAAATGAAATCAAAATGTAAAATATATGATGTTGATGTTTGTCTCGATGTACCCTTTTGACCCGAAACTTTATGTTCGTGCTTAGTAAACTCTAGATCCATCGCGGTTCATGTTGTTAATTATTCCAAGCATGTTTAATACTTTAATAACTGTTTATATGAGTTTCTCCATAAATTTATTGTGCTTAAGCTTGTTCTTGATCGTTGTGTTAAAATTTGAGGTTTAAAGTGTAATTTTGTGAAATTCGGCGTACGTACTTGTGTATCGTTCACGAAACCTATTTTTATCAACTAAATGTCACTACTGGAAATTTGGGAGTTTAACGAAATGACCAGAATGCCCTTCGGGTGTAAAATGACCATTTTGCCCTTAGGGGTGTAAATTACATAATGTGTAGTTTTGTACTTAGTCAGAAAATCAAGGAATTGCGTTTTGTGACAAGTTAGGACTTTATTAACCAAAATAAAGTATTTTTACGTATTTACCCTTGTCGGTGGCAAAATTACATTTTCGCCCTTGTAGTATGTTAGTTTACAAAAAGGTCCCAGAGTTGTAAAATTACGCTAAGGACCCTAGAGTTGTGAAATTATGTTGGACACCCTTGTACTTACTTAAAATGACGTTGGTGACCCTTAATATCTTTAAATTACGTTTTGACCCCAATAGTTTAGTAAATTGTGTTTTGGCCCCGGTAGTTGGGTTTATTACGTTTAGACCCTTGGTTCTCGATTACTTGAATTTCGTGAACTTGTGAATTGAGATATTCGGTTGTGACCCTTGAGATATTGTTATCGCTTTGCTTCTGCTGTTAAGTGCACTTCTAATAAACGTGTTGAATGTTAGAATGGACAATTAGGTTCCCGGGTTGGGTGATTGTACGCGGATATCACATAGACGATGAGGCAAATGGAAAAGTGAATTGGAATTGATTGATGGGGAGTTACCCCGAGATTGTTGTTGAATGGCAGTTCCGCCAAGTGATTTGTTTCGGAGGATTGTTTGGCAGTCTGCCTTGATTCGAAACCCTAGGATGTGACACTCTGTGATTTGCTTCATTTGAATTCTGAGGCGTTATAAGGGTGGAAGTATTATAGACTGAGTTACGGCTATATACCTACAGGAGTTGGTTGTTGCCACTCGTAGCCCAGTACCTACAGGAGTTGGTTGTTGCCACTCGTAGCTGGGAAATTCATCCTTGCGAGGCGGCTGACGGCTGGATTAAGTACATAACTTATGCCTTCCGTCGGGGCTCCCGAGTCACGGGCAAGCAAGGGGGGAGTAAATCACAGTTTGGTCATATTCCTTAGTGGTTAACCGGGAGGAAAGTTCTCTAGGCTGAGAACTTAGATGAACATGTAAGTTAATGGCTAGTAATGAAAACAGCTATGTGTTTAATTTCTGCCTTACGATTTATTTCCTGCTTATTCCTTTACTATGTTGATGCTTGATATTGAATCAATTTATCTGTTCCATAATGTTATGTCCTTGTTATATCAAACCGTGTATTACTTATAAAGTAAGGGGTTAGTAGGGTTGGGATTATCTATTGAGTGTCGACTCATGGTGCTACGGCCCACCCCCCTCCAGGTATCGAGGAAGATGGCGGCGAATTTGTCTATCCGCAAGAGGGTCAGAATTATGATCAGATGCAGGAGGAGAACCGGAATCAGGATCTGAATCTGAATCTGTAGAACCCACCCCTTTATTTTAATGTTGGATTTGTATTATTAATTTCTCAAATCGTACTAAGTATTTTGTAATGGGTTGCACTTCACGTTTTCCAACGTGTACTCTGATGGAAACTCTTTTATTTAAATTATTAATTCTTTTTAATAAATTTAACGTACCCAAAAATCCGGGTCGTTACATCACATACAAATGATCCAAACTGATTTTTCGCAAGGCTTCTCGAAAAATCATTCTAAGATCAATGAAGGACTTGGATTATTCGTGTGTGACCCACAAGTGAATCCCCAAGCCGGTCTGTACATAGTCTGTACACATCGGATCAATATCTTTAGCTTTTTCGCTTTTGTATTGCACAAATCAGCCGGTGTCATGATCAAAACATAAAAATAAATCAGCTTGTGCATTTCTTTGTTTAGTAATCCAATTCAACAAACCATAAAAATATGGGTACAGTTAAGCCTAGCACCGATAGTGCATCAATAGCCTTCTGAGGCCCGCATCAGGGTCTTATAATATTGATTTTCAAATATATATTTTTTTATCATTGTATAAAATTAACCCAATTAAATAATTGTATATGCTCAATCGAATTGTCTAATTTTTCATTATAAAATCCCGAGAATTCCGAACTAGAATTGTGAATGAAAAGTTATACAATTAGATAAGCACCTACAGTTGTCTGCTTGATTCAACAAAATTTGCATATAGAATAATTTACGAAATCTCGCTATTACCCCCTTTAGCACAATAATCAAAGTTAGGTGTCACGGGGCCGGTACTTAAAAAATATATCATCCATTTATGCCCATGAGTCCATGACTCTACTACGTTTGGCTTTCTATCAATATGGAGTATTATTAAGTTGTAGCAATATTATCAATATGGAGTATCAACGTATAATTGCATACGTATCCACACGATGTGTGGGTTTCACATACTTACACTCATTCATAAAACATATACAACAAACACATTATCCTCTAGTGCGTGTGTGGAGGCCACACAGCTTATGAGTGTATATACATCTGTGAGTAGGTTTATTTTGATGTATTATTTCTCTTTATAGACACATCAAGCTCTATAAGCATCCTCTCGAAAAACTAGCCAACAATTATCTATCATTGCAACTAGCAAGTAATAATAGCTAAAAACCAAATAATTTTAAAGAAAAGTATTTCATTGATGAATCATTGGCATTACAATATAAGCAAATATGCTAACAAAGTAAAGACAATGGCACAAAATTGACAGGGATTAGGGCTGAAAAAAAAAAAAGAAGAACCGAACCGAACCGGAGAACCGGACCGAACCGGTTGATTTTTTCGGTTTTTTTACTTAGCCGGTTCGGTTCGGTTCTGAAGATTTTTAAAATTTAGAAACCGGTTCGGTTCTCGGTTCTTGAGATTTTACATCCGGTTCGAACCGAACCGAACCGGTTTTATATGTTATATATAAAATATTTATAATATTACTCCTTTACTCGAAAAAATGATGGCGTGGGGAATCGAACCCACGTCCTCACACGAGCAGACAACTTAACTTACCAACTCGGCCAAACGAATTGTTGTTTATTTGTAGCGATATAATAATACTTATTAAATATCTGTTCACTTATGTGTATATAATATATATAGATACACTACAGCAGTAGTACGTGTATACCCATTACCCACGTTTTCTCACTTTCCCAATTCCAATTTCCAATCCCAGCAACCCCTCTCTCTCTCTCTCTCTAACATTCAAAACCCAATCCCCAGCAACAGCCGACACCCCTCTCTCTCTCCGACGTTCATCTATAGCTCCGACGTTCTCTCTCCGACGTTCTCTTTGCATCTCCATCTTCGTCGATGCTCCGACATTCTCTCTCCGACGTTTTGATGCCGACCACCGTTGATGTCCGTCGTTCGTCGGCCTGTAAACATATATTTCGAGTATGGAACTACATATCTCTCGATCGAAGAGTTTCTGATAATGTTTGAACTGATTGATCTGATATTTGTAGAAAATCTGTAGATAATTTTAGTTCTAATCTGTACTTGTTTTTGTATGATAAACTATGTAGATCTGGTATGTTTTTTTATTTTTTTTGGAACTGATGTGCGTATATCGCGATCTCTTCTGTCTCTCTCTCCAGGAACCGAACCGACCTAGGAACCGAACCGAACCGGCCGAACCGAAACACGAACCGAACCGACCTTAAAAACTCGGTTCCGGTTCTCTATTAGTCCCGAACCGGTTTTCACCGGTTCTCTAAAAAATGGTCAAGAACCGGACCGAACCGGACCGGTTTCACCCCTAACAGGGATTAATGAGAGCATCATCACAAGCAAACAAAATAATTTTTTAAAAAAGCATTTCATTGATGAATCATTGACATTACAATATATAAGCAAATATGCTAACAAAGCTAATAGGAATTAATCAGAGCATCAACACAAGTGCGTGTGTATATATATAAAGTATAATAAAGCAAAGCCGTACCTTTTAAAAATGTCAAAGTACACCATGACGGACGCAGGATTTGAGTCAAGTAGGGGCCAAATCATGTATATTTTCATATTCATAGGAAATAATATTTTAAGAATTTATCGCTACTTACGAGGTCCGAAGAAGAGACGATATTGTGTGCATGTGCGTAGCCACCGTTTAATTTTATAAAAGCAACCTAAAAATGATTGAAAACATGAAATTTTAGGAGTTTTTACCTCACACAAATAGAAATTTTAAGTTTTTTTTTTTCACTTAAGGAACTTGCAGGGGCCAATCCCACATAATTTTTCATAATTAACCTAAAAAACTAATATAACACGTGAGGATACTTAGAGTTATGCAGGGGCCGAGACCCCCCTTGCACCCCCTTAGTACCGCCCCTGAAAGTACATTGGCTCTCGATTATCACACCCGTCATTTACTTTAATCACACCTTCCAGGCCCCCTAGCGACTCGCCACTTAATTTTTACTATGTGTACGTTTTAGCTATAATTCAATATTCAAATCAAGTTCACACATTGGCTTCGTGATCCCTACCGTTCAATTTGAATAGTTCGTTAAGCACCACCACGGTATATACCAAAAATCAAGTAATCAGACATTGACATTCATCGACATGATAAATATAGATGTGTCTCACACTAAATTGTTAGACTAAGGCACTAATGATATTCGATTAGACTTTTTTTTATTTAGAATAATCTACTTAGGCTACTTTATAAATTGAACGGTTCATATCACAACAACTAATTTCGATTAATGACATTGAGGCACCTTGTAACTTTATAGTGCATTGGCACACTACGAGAACTCCTTTTCCTATAAAAAAAAAAAAAAAAAGGGGTGGAGGAATTAGTATTTTAACAAAATTTGGTAAAGCTACTCGATCTTGTAATTTGGAAAGATCTTATCGACATGAGAATCCGCGAAATGTTAATAGACCCGCCATGTGATTTCCCTGATTTATCTCTTTTGGCCTTTTTTATTGAGAGCAATTGGCAGCCATCCTTGTCGCTTTCCCTAATGCACCAATCACCCTCTGCATTTTCATTCACTGTTTACATGTGATTCCACACAGGGCAGCCTCAGCGGTACTTTAGTTAGTTGGTGGGTTTACTCTTCATACGATAAATTAATATTTGATTTCTCAGGTCAGAATAGCAAAAAAGGAAATTTCATGTGAATTTTCTACTTCTGACGTGGTTGACATGTTTTTGACTGAACCAAAAAATAAATTAAACGAGATGCGCGTAAGTTGACCCAACACTCTGACCGGAGCCATATGAAAAATTCAACAAAAGGTTGCTCCTCCATCATCATGCTGCGCAATTGCGCAGAGGATAGAGCAACGAAATTTCTTGGTTATTGCACCCTTTGTTTTCCAGTAGCCGATGGGCCCTGGCCCCTGGCCAGTTGCAGCACTTTTTATTATGCACTCAATTAAGACTTGTTTTTTAATGAATTTTATGAAATAAAATCTAATTTTGATAAGATGTGGTTTTGTTTAGAAGTGTGATAAAATGACATTGTTTTCTCAATAGATTAAATTTAGGGTTGATAAAGGTGTTTTGTAAATAATTTTGTGTTGATAAAATCTAGTTTTACTAAAATCCGTTGAGAATGTTAGATTTTATCAAAACTAGATTTTATGAAATAAAATCTATTCAAGAACAAGGCATAAGACATTGTTTTCCATTTGTTAAAATGAGTTCTCATAAAAATTAGAGTTTAGCTTGGTTGCTAAAATTATTTTTGTTTTCCATTAGCTAAAAGCTAAAAGCCAATTTTCTTTCACATAATCCTTTTCCTAAAAGTAATTTGCTAAAATCACCTTGGTGGTTTTAGCAAATAGGAGTTGGGGTGCTAAACAGACGGGGAACTCACCTAACTAATCATATTGCCCAGTTTCTCATTTGATAAAATAGAAATCCCATAAAATCAACTCATTTCCATTTGCTAAAATCAAAATTAATTTTATGGAACTCCCATTTGAGGAAGGTGAAAATAAAAATCAAGGCATGGACGTTGTAAAATTATTATCAGACATTTGCGTGCCAATGATACAATGCCAAGTAGTAGCCTTGCCGAGAGATCTCAAACATAAAATTAGGGAGTTTGGTTAGTTGTTAGCTCTACATGTGGCCTAGTTTTCCAAAAAAATTTAGCAACCTAGTTGCTAAAATCACGTTGATTTTAACAAATGAATTCACCAGGTACTAAAATCATGGTATTTCAAATCAAAAAATGAAGTGGTTCCGTGTATCGTTTTTTGATTTTTTTCACACCAAATTAAAGTACTCCTCGTGTACCTTAATTCGGTGTGAAAATTTTCGAAAAACGATACACGGAAATACTTAATTTTTTGATTTCAAAACCATGATTTTAGCATCTACTGAACTCATTTGCTAAAATCAGATGGAAAAATTAGGTAGCGGTTACAGAGGGAATTGGGAGTTAATATCTTTGTTGGAGAGAGCCGAGTGGCGTATAAATATGAGGAGAAGGTAGAAGAGGAATTATGGATTGTATATGTTGTAGTTTAGTTAGTTTAGTCAATCGGACTAAAAATGCCTGCCTATGTTATAGCTCTTACTGGCGCAGTTTACTATATTTTTGGTTTTGTCATTATTTATTATTTATTTATTTATATTTATTTTTGCGTTTGTTAGTTTTGTGTCAAACTTTTAGTGATTATAGGTTCGTCTAGACGAGAAGAATTCGAATTGGGTAAAATTATGACTTTTACCCCAATATTTTGGAAAATATCCAAGAAAAAAATATGAAAAGCTGGCTTAAGCCATCTTTTCTTGGATATGTCTCAAAATATTTGTGTAATTCTCATAATTTTTGTTCTTTTCTGATTCCACACTTCGAGACGAACCTATAACTATCAAAAATTTGATGCAAAACTATCAAAAAAAAAATAAAAATAAATAAAATAAATAATTTTTTTGAATCAAGACAAAATCAAAAAATCCTTAAGCCAATGGCATTTTAACAACCTTGTAAGTCTATAACACACGTATAATTATAAATAACTTCCAATCGCACCAAAATACTTAAACAATTGCAATCGGATCAAATCACGTTTTAATAATAACCTGCAACTGAAACAAGCTCAAGTTTAAGAAACAAAATACAAGCGGAGAACAGGCACGAGTTTACACGTATATTAACGACACAAGAAAAAAACTCGGCAATCCCATACACAACTAAAGTCCAGATTTTATAAGGTCAATCTGTCATACATGTATGGAAACACACAACATCGGATTATCCATATCGCCGATAATAGCAATTCGAATAAACATCCTTCATGAACTCTATGAAGCTTTGGTACGAGGAAGGTCGACCCAGTGCAGCGACAGTTCGACTTCACCACATTCCACATTTCTCAATCGGAGGCACAAGTCTTGATTAACCTTCCCATCTGTCCACCTAATGCAGCTACATTCCGCTAGGCAGTTTTTCCTCGAAGGTTCAACTCTTGTGACTATGGTGGCAGATGGAAGCCCCTGCAAATTCATTTTCACGGCCTCTACGAGTTCTTTAATGTCAAACTCTGCTTCTCCCATTTTGTCATCTTTGCTGGACGTGTCATGGTCATACACAGTCTTCGGATCCAGGAAAACAAAGATGGACATAAACATAATCTTAGAAACCCATGGACAAAAACCCATAGAGAACCAGAGTGAATGAGATAAAAAAAAAATAGATCATGCCAGAGGGATCGCTATGTGAAACCTCAGTCTAAACTTACAAATACTAGTTGCAGTTTTCCGTGTCCAATGCATTTTAACTTGTTAACTATAGCCAAAAAAACGTGAAAGTTAACAAGTTTGAAGTACCCTTACACGGTCACTAATTACATTCAGAATTTCAGATCAGAAAAAAACCTCACAGTGAAGCTCAACTGAGACGATCAAAAGAAATGGGGACTACTATTATGCAAAACCAACCAACAATAAAGGAAAAACTCGGAAATATTACACTGTTCTTGTGGGGACTGGGGAAGAGGTTTGTAACACCATAAGAAATAACCAGCCAACAACATAAACCCCACCCTCCTCTTCCTATCCACTGGATTTTCACATGACATGAAGATTTTCAATTTCGAGTAGTCACGCATACAAGCAGACCTCTTATTGTGATACATTTGAAGTTACTTTGTAATGGAGGCTCCATTAGTTTGATGGCAGCATCTTACTTATCCAAAACGAAGAAACACTTATGGTAGGATCTTTTTTTTTTTTTTTTTTTGGATGACTGAGTGTCCAAGCCAGCTTACGCGCACCTCGACTATTCTCGGGGGAGACTAGCACAACAACTCACCGCGGTTTGCCTCAAGGGGAAATCGAACCCTTGCTATGGGGCAAGCAGGCATTCGACCCCCTGCCAAAGGAAATTTCTAGCTTCCTCCTATTCTGGGCCCAACTTAGACATCGCCAACAAGTATTTGTCACTATAAACTGTACTTTGTATTCTCCATAATTTAGTATGTTGCTAGAAGCTGTTTTTCAACTCAACCCAGGTACCTACCAAAAATCCAATTGTAGGTTGGCACACTATAGGTTTCCTAGGATTGTCCTCCATCTGTTGGTATCATAAAGGATTTGATATCCGCATCACCCCACCAGTTGTCAATATAGTGTCTGCTTTCTCAATGGTTGCTAAAGCAAAATTGAATACCAAGATGATGTTGGTCATACCGCATATGTAGGTGCCGCTAAATCCTACCTTAATTCCTACAGATTAAGCGTATGGATGAGCAATCTGAACCGTTGAGAACGTCTGGAACCCGTCAATTACCCTAGGCTGAAAAGGGCGTTACTAGCGTGTGACCCGAGAGGGTCGATCTTGAGACGAAAGAGCACGTAGATACTTGAGAGGGAGAGGAGGAGGGGATAATTTTTGTAGAGGGAGAGAGATATGTATCTTTTCGTTGGAAGGAGGCGCAAATGCTCTGATATAAGAAGAGGAAGAAGGCCATGGGGGACAACTACATGTGGAAAGAAAAAGAGAAAAGAAAAGAAAGAAGGCATTATGGAGACAATTTCAAGTGGAGAAGAAAAGAAAAAGTAAAAGGGAAAGGAAAAGCAAATGGGTTAGGCACTCAATCAATGGGATTGAGTTGTCTGGGATGTGAGGCCCTGCGTCCGGAGAAGAGACATTATCACTAATGGCAGTGTAAAAATCGAGTCACATTCGATTGCGCTGCCCGGGTTTCGTCCTTAGAAAAATGTAGGCCTAGTCGGTAAGCAACTTCACCAACCCGCTCCAAAATGTCAAATGGTCCAATATATCGCGGTGATAACTTCCCTTTTTTCCCGAATCTAATAATCCCCCTGCGAGGTTGAATTTTTAGGAAAACGTGATCACCGACCTTGAAAGTCAACGGCGTGGTCCTCTTATCGGCGTAGCTCTTCTGCCGACTCTGTGCAGTGATCAGTCGCTGCTTGATCAGTTGCACCTTTTCTGTCGTCTCTCGTACAAGCTCTGGTCCTAACAAGCTGGTCTCTCCGACATCTGTCCAACATGTTGGAGATCGACAAGGTCTTCCATATAGTGCTTCATAAGGTGCCATTCCAATACTTGCTTGGAAGCTGTTGTTATAAGCAAACTCCACTAATGGCAGGTGGCGTTCCCAGCTGTCGTGGCAAATCATTGGTTGTGTTCCCTATCCTTCGGAATATTATGTTAGTCTCATGGTAAATTTTTAGTATTTTTCTAAGAACGAAACCCGGGCAGCGCAAATCGAATGTGACTCGATTTTTACACTGCCATTAGTGATAATGTCTCTTCTCCGGACGCAGGGCCTCATCCCAGACAACTCAATCCCATTGATTGAGTGCCTAACCCATTTACTTTTCCTTTCCCTTTTAGTTTTTCTTTTCTCTTTTCTTCTCCACTTGAAATTGTCTCCATAATGCCTTCTTTCTTTTTTTTTCTCTTTTTCTTTCCACATGTAGTTGTCCCCCATGGCCTTCTTCCTCTTCTTATATCAGAGCATTGCTCCTCCTTCCAACGAAAAGATACATATCTCTCTCCCTCTACAAAATTATCCCCTCCTCCTCTCCCTCTCAAGTATCTACGTGCTCTTTCGTCTCAAGATCGACCCTCTCGGGTCACACGCTAGTAACGCCCTTTTCAGCCTAGGGTAATTGACGGGTTCCAGACGTTCCCAACGGTTCAGATTACTCATCCATACGCTTAAGTAACTTCCCATCCTATCTCTCAATTTATGTCCTATGATCACTTGTCTCCCTCTTTTCGCGCTTTTTCTGTGTCTTTGTCCTCTGTTACTGTTCCTAAGTCTTATCAGGAAGCTCTTTCTCATCCTGGATGGCGTTCTGCTATGGAAGAAGAGATGCGCGCTTTGTCACTGAATCATACTTGGGATCTTGTTCACAAGCCATCTAGAGCACATATTGTTGGTTGTCGTTGGGTGTTTGCCATCAAACACAATCCTGATGGTACTCTTGATCGTCTGAAAGCTCGTCTTGTGGCCAAAGGTTTCACTCAAACCTATGGGCTGGACTCATAGTTTTAAATAGCGGTATCGGTCGCGGTATCGGTGTATCGGTATCGGGACGTATCGGCGATACGTCGCGGAAATCGGCTGTCTCGGCCGTGAATTTTTTAACATCATTAGCAAATCATAAAAAAACTGTATAGTACACATTTTTTTGCTTCATTAACTTATTTTGTCACATTTTACAAAATATTAGAACATATAATTACGCATTTCCTTCAGCAAAAAGTATCATTATATTAATGATACTGCCTAGAAGGCTA
The DNA here is from genome assembly GCA_020921065.1 of Vaccinium darrowii. Lineage (NCBI taxonomy): Eukaryota > Viridiplantae > Streptophyta > Magnoliopsida > Ericales > Ericaceae > Vaccinium > Vaccinium darrowii. The sequence continues at coordinate 34,806,709 of CM037153.1, read as the reverse complement.
CAACATAGAATTACACACACTGAATAATTTTTCTTGCACCAGCTTCAATGACTTGCGTGTTTTTTCTTTTTTTCTTTCCCAAAATCTGATTTGCAGCCTACGTGTTTGAATTGTGACCTTCTACTTAGTTACTCCTCCCCAGAAATTTGCTAACACTGTCCTGTCTCTCTCTATCAACTTTACCCTTGTCCCATCTCTCTGTCAACTTTACTCTCCTCCGTTCAAAAAACTCTACTCTCCTCCAATACTCTCTCTCTCTCTCTCTATCTCTATCTCTCTGTCGTCCACCGCCGGTAAGCCGCTACGCCATTAACGCCAGTCAGAGAAGATCGACAATGAGATTGGCGTTGCGTTCCGTTCAACCCTGGTTCCATCGTCTACTTCCGCTTCTCTTTCTCCCCGAAATGATAATGGCACCCACCAAATCAGGTATCATCCGCTCTGTAAACCAGTCCGCTACTCACAAAATCGGTCCGTCGTTAAACTATTGTGATCTTCTTTGCCGATCTTGTTTGTAAACCAGTGAATATACTACAACCGTGATGATATTGTTCGTAAACCAGTGAATATAGTTACTAGTTCCTTGATTTTCCGCTGCCGTCTCGGCCGATATCCTCTGAACCGGATTCCGTCTCGGCCGATACACCGATACGTACCGGGAACCGGCCGGTTCATATGCGATTTTTAGATCACGCCGTTATATCGGTGTGTATCCGTATCGGAGAGTCAAAATTCCGGTACGAACCGGCCGATACGGTACGTATCGGCCGATATTTAAAAGTATGGCTGGACTACACTGAGACTTTTTCTCCAGTTGCCAAACTCAATTCTGTTCGCATTATTATCTCTCTTGCAGCCAACCTTGATTGGCCTCTCCATCAGCTTGATGTCAAGAATGCTTTTCTTCATGGAGATCTCTCTGAGACAGTTTATATGGCTCAACCACCCGGTTTTGAGTCCGAGGGGGAGTCTGTGTGTCATCTTCGCAAATCTATCTATGGCCTCAAACAATCTCCCCGGGCTTGGTTCGGTAAATTCAGCAGTACCGTCGTGTCTCATGGTATGACACGAAGTCAAGCTGACCACTCCGTCTTCTTTAAAAGGACAACCACTGGTATTGTGATTCTTGTAGTCTACGTGGATGATATTGTCATTACAGGGAGTGACAATGATGGGATTCAGATATTGATTCATCACCTTTGTTCTAGTTTTCTCACCAAGGATCTAGGCAAACTTCGGTATTTTCTTGGCATTGAAGTGGCTCGTTCTAAAGCAGGCATCAGTTTATCACAACGGAAATACACTCTCGATCTCTTGAAAGATACAGGTTATCTTGGTTCTAAACCTGTCGCTACTCCTATGGAGACTAATCATAAGCTTATGCCTGATGATGGTGAGTTGGTTGACGATCCTGAGTTGTATCGGAGACTTGTGGGTAAACTTATTTATCTCACTATCACTCGACCCGATATCTCCTATGCAGTCAGTATTGTCAGTCAGTTTATGACTTGTCCTCGTGTTTCTCATATGGAGGTTGTTGTTCGTATCTTGAAGTATCTTAAAAATGCTCCTGGACGTGGACTTCTCTACAAAGCGTCTGGACATCTTCGTATCGAAGGGTATACGGATTCTGACTGGGCAGGATCTCTTGCTGATCTTCGTTCAACCACTGGTTATTGCACCTTTATAGGTGGCAATCTTGTGACTTGGAAAAGTAAGAAACAGTCTGTTGTAGCACGTTCTAGTGCTGAAGCTGAGTATAGAGCAATGGCTCATACCACTTGTGAGTTGACTTGGTTGCGTACACTTCTACATGAGTTTGGGATTCCAGTACATGGTCCCACTCCCTTATATTGTGATAATCAGGCTGCTATCCACATTGCTAATAATCCAGTATTCCATGAGAGGACCAAACACATTGAAGTTGATTGTCATTTCATTCGGTCAAAAGTGGAGTCAAAAGAGATCAGCACGCCTTTTGTTCCTTCAGGTTCTCAACTTGCTGACATTTTCACGAAGGCTCTTCCCAAGGCTTCCATTGACTCTATTTGTCGCAAGCTTGGAGTGTATGATGTATACGCTCTAGCTTGAGGGGGAGTGTTGAAAAGGAAAGAAGATTGTAATTAATCTAGTTAGGTAGGTAGCCTAATTAGGTAGGTAGCCTAATTTGTTAGGTAGCCTAATTTGTTAGATAGCCTAATTTGTTAGGTAGCCTAATTAGGTAGGTAGCCTAATTTCTTTCCTTAGTTGTCTTGTACACAGTCGAATATCTCTCTGAGACAGTTTATATGGCTCAACCACCCGGTTTTGAGTCCAAGGGGGAGTCTGTGTGTCATCTTCGCAAATCTATCTATGGCCTCAAACAATCTCCCCGGGCTTGGTTCGGTAAATTCAGCAGTACCGTCTTGTCTCATGGTATGACACGAAGTCAAGCTGACCACTCCGTCTTCTTTTAAAAGGACAACCACTGGTATTGTGATTCTTGTAGTCTACGTGGATGATATTGTCATTACAGGGAGTGACAATGATGGGATTCAGATATTGATTCATCACCTTTGTTCTAGTTTTCTCACCAAGGATCTAGGCAAACTTCGATTGATATATTCTTCTCACTAGGAGGCACAATATATATAGACTGTGTACAAGACAACTAAGGAAAGAAATTAGGCTACCTACCTAATTAGGCTACCTAACAAATTAGGCTTTAGGCTACCTACCTAATTAGGCTACCTAACAAATTAGGCTACCTACCTAATTAGGCTACCTACCTAACTACATTAATTACAATCTTCTTTACTTTTCAAGACTCCCCCTCAAGCTGGAGCGTATACATCATACACTCCAAGCTTGCGACAAATAGAGTCAATGGAAGCCTTGGGAAGAGCCTTCGTGAAAATATCAGCAAGTTGAGAGCTTGAAGGAACAAAAGGCGTGCTGATCTCTTTTGACTCCACTTTTGACCGAATGAAATGACAATCAACTTCAATGTGTTTGGTCCTCTCATGGAATACTGGATTATTAGCAATGTGGATAGCAGCCTGATTATCACAATATAAGGGAGTGGGACCATGTACTGGAATCCCAAACTCATGTAAAAGTGTACGCAACCAAGTCAACTCACAAGTGGTATGAGCCATTGCTCTATACTCAGCTTCAGCACTAGAACGTTTATATGGCTCAACCAGTACATGGTCCGAGACTGAACCTGATCTTCTTTTCTTTCTCGTTGCTTTCTTTTCCGAGACCAATCAAACCTCTGGTCTTCTTCTTCTTCTTCTACTGATTGATCTCTAACTCTGTATCTCTCTCTCTCTCGTTATATCTCTTGCTACTCAACAAAACAGTAGCATCACGCTCCATCAGAGACCACCATCACGCTTGTCTACCAGCGACACTAGTTTGTTTCGAAACTGACTAGGTTCCTTCCAATTGGTTGGGTCTTCTCTGATTTCACTCAGGTCAGGCCAGCTCTCAACTTATACTTGCACATCTTTTTTTTATTATCTTCATAATGAGTGAGAAAAACAAAGACAGCAAGGACACCAGTATATCAAAAGATATTGTTGGGGATTATCGTCGGTCTCTAACCACAATCAAATTAAATGGATCTAATTATCTGCCGTGGTCACGGGCTGTGACTGTTTCTCTACGCGCAAGCGGTGAGAGTTCTTATATCACCGATGATCCACCTACTGATCCCGATCCTGCTTGGTCCTAAAATGATGCTCATATAATGACTTTACTTTGGAATAGTCTTGAACCTGACATTTTTAATAATGTGGCTTGTCAAGAGACGTCCAAAGCTGTTTGGGACACTCTACGCGAGTTATATTCATCAGATCAGAATATTTCTCGAGTTTTTCAGATTTATCAGAATATTTTCTCCCTTCAACAAGGCGATAGATCCGTTGATGAGTATTTTTCCATCTTAAAAGGTATGTGGGATGAGTTAAATGTTTATCAGCCTCTCTCTACAGATTTAAAAGTTCAGCAAAAGTACAGAGACGAATTCCGAACATGCAAATTTCTGTCTGGATTAAATTCAGACCTTGTTCCTCTTAGTTCACAGATTCTTTCTGACAGGGAAGTCCCCACCATTGGTGAGGCCTTTGCCCGTGTTCGACGGGCTGCTCCTCATTCTTCTGGATTAGAGCATCCGGCTCCATCCGCCCTAGCTGCCCCCACAACCTCTCCTGCTTCATCTTCTGGATATTTTGGTAATCGCAATCCCTCCCACAGTCGTGGTAGTTCTTCTGAGCGGGGTGGTCGTCGTGGAGGGCGTGGGGGGCGTGGTGGTTGTGGCACCAAGAAGTGTACTCATTGTGGTGTAACCAACCACGACGTTGAATTCTGTTGGAAGCTGCATGGCAAGCCAGCCTGGGCTAATCAGGCTACTATTGAGGGGGAGCCATCTGCTCTTGCTCCTACCCAGATTACTATGTCCAAGACTGAGTATGATTCTATGATTCAAAGGGCTAATGCATCTTCTTCTTCTTCCACTGCAACTCATGTCACCTCAGGTAATACGTGTCTTCACTCATCTTCTCGTAACACTCCTTGGATTCTCGATTCTGGCGCATCTGATCATATGACAGGTGATTTGTCTCTTTTGAATGATGTTGTTACTCCTTCTGTTAAGACTTATGTTACTATTGCCGATGGTACTAAAATTCTTGTTCAAGGCATTGGTACATATCGTTCATCTGGTCTTGTTTTTCAGTCTGTCTTATATTTGCCACAATTTCCATTTAATCTTCTTTCTATTCATAAACTGTCTCATACTCACCAGTGTTCTATCCTCTTTTCTCCTTCTCATTGTGAGTTTCAGGATCTCTAGACAAAGGGGATGATTGGTGGGGGGTATGAGAAGAATGGTCTGTATTACCTTCAGGAGCAGCAGCAGCAGCAGTCATCCAGTCATTCCGCTTTACATTCTATTGTTACACCTTATCAGTGGCACTATCGTCTTGGGCACCCATCCTCAGCCAACCTTCGTACGCTAGTTCCTAGTTTACCTAGTTTTTCTCCTTTTAATTGTGACACATGTGAACTTAGTAAACATCGTAGAGTTTCTTTCCCTTTACGAACTGAGTCACCATGTGTAGAACCGTTTGCATTAGTTCATTCTGATATTTGGGGACCTTCGCGCACTACGAGTTTGTGTGGTGCGCGCTATTTTGTCACATTTATTGATGATTTTTCTCGTTTAACTTGGGTGTATCTCCTCAAAGATAGGTCTCAATTATTTTCTGTTTTTCCAGTTTTTCATGCTGAGATTGTCAACCAATTTAATGCTAAATTACGTATTTTACGAACTGATAATGCCCAAGAATATCTTTCTCGTCCATTTAGACAGTTTAATGAAACTCATGGTATTATTCATCAGACTGCGTGTGTAACTACCCCTCAACAAAATGGGGTTGCAGAACGGAAGAATGGGCCAGTTTTAGCCGTAACTCGTGCCCTTATGCTTCACATGAACGTTCCAAAACATTTCTGGGGATACGCTGTTCTTACCGCGAATTATCTAATAAATCGCACCCCTTCTCGGGTTTTGCATGACAAAATTCCTTATCAGGTCATGTTTCCTGACAAGGATCTTTATATTCTTCCCCCAAAACTTTTTGGTTGTGTGTCATTTGTTCATAATCTCTCTCCAGGTCGTGATAAACTTGATCCGCATTCTTACAAATGTATTTTTCTGGGTTACTCTCTGACACAGAAAGGATACAAGTGTTATAGTCCCTCATTACGAAAGCACTTTGTAAGTGCTGACGTGACCTTTTTTGAAAATATCCCATATTATTCTCTTGAGGGTACTCAATTGACACCACCCTTGTTGGCACCACCTTGTCTTCCTGAGATTGCTCAGTTACCGGCTGACCATGGTCTTCTTGAGACTGCTACTCGACCATCGATTACAAAGGTATATGTTCGACGTTCTTCTGCTGTTGCTACTCCTGTTGCACCTTCAGATACAGCTTCTGTGCCCACACCATCTCCTCCAGCGTCTCCAGATCCGACACTCGATATTCCTATTGCTCACCGTAAAGGTATTCGTTCATGCACTTCCCATCCTATCTCTCAATTTGTGTCCTATGATCACTTGTCTCCCTCTTTTCGTGCTTTTTCTGTGTCTTTGTCCTCTGTTACTGTTCCTAAGTCTTATCAAGAAGCTCTTTCTCATCCTCGATGGCGTTCTACTATTGAAGAAGAGATGCGCGCTTTGTCACTGAATCATACTTGGGATCTTGTTCCCAAGCCATCTAGAGCACATATTGTTGGTTGTCGTTGGGTGTTTGCCGTCAAACACAATCCTGATGGTGCTCTTGATCGTCTGAAAGCTCGTCTTGTGGCCAAAGGTTTCACTCAAACCTATGGGCTGGACTACACTGAGACTTTTTCTCCAGTTGCCAAACTCAATTCTGTTCGCATTATTATCTCTCTTGCAGCCAACCTTGATTGGCCTCTCCATCAGCTTGATGTCAAGAATGCTTTTCTTCATGGAGATCTCTCTGAGACAGTTTATATGGCTCAACCACCCGGTTTTGAGTCCGAGGGGGAGTCTGTGTGTCATCTTCGCAAATCTATCTATGGCCTCAAACAATCTCCCCGGGCTTGGTTCGGTAAATTCAGCAGTACCGTTGTGTCTCATGGTATGACACGAAGTCAAGCTGACCACTCCGTCTTCTTTAAAAGGACAACCACTGGTATTGTGATTCTTGTAGTCTACGTGGATGATATTGTCATTACAGGGAGTGACAATGATGGGATTCAGATATTGATTCATCACCTTTGTTCTAGTTTTCTCACCAAGGATCTAGGCAAACTTCGGTATTTTCTTGGCATTGAAGTGGCTCGTTCTAAAGCAGGCATCAGTTTATCACAACGGAAATACACTCTCGATCTCTTGAAAGATACAGGTTATCTTGGTTCTAAACCTGTCGCTACTCCTATGGAGACTAATCATAAGCTTATGCCTGATGATGGTGAGTTGGTTGACGATCCTGAGTTGTATCGGAGACTTGTGGGTAAACTTATTTATCTCACTATCACTCGACCCGATATCTCCTATGCAGTTAGTATTGTCAGTCAGTTTATGACTTGTCCTCGTGTTTCTCATATGGAGGCTGTTGTTCGTATCTTGAAGTATCTTAAAAATGCTCCTGGACGTGGACTTCTCTACAAAGCGTCTGGACATATTCGTATCGAAGGGTATACGGATTCTGACTGGGCAGGATCTCCTGCTGATCGTCGTTCTACCACTGGTTATTGCACCTTATAGGTGACAATCTTGTGACTTGGAAAAGTAAGAAACAGTCTGTTGTAGCACGTTCTAGTGCTGAAGCTGAGTATAGAGCAATGGCTCATACCACTTGTGAGTTGACTTGGTTGCGTACACTTCTACATGAGTTTGGGATTCCAGTACATGGTCCCACTCCCTTATATTGTGATAATCAGGCTGCTATCCACATTGCTAATAATCCAGTATTCCATGAGAGGACCAAACACATTGAAGTTGATTGTCATTTCATTCGGTCAAAAGAGATCAGCACGCCTTTTGTTCCTTCAGGCTCTCAACTTGCTGATATTTTCACGAAGGCTCTTCCCAAGGCTTCCATTGACTCTATTTGTCGCAAGTTTGGAGTGTATGATGTATACGCTCCAGCTTGAGGGGGAGTGTTGAAAAAGAAAGAAGATTGTAATTAATCTAGTTAGGTAGGTAGCCTAATTTGTTAGGTAGCCTAATTAGGTAGGTAGCCTAATTTCTTTCCTTAGTTGTCTTGTACACAGTCTATATATATTGTGCCTCCTAGTGAGAAGAATATATCAATCGAATATTTCGACATGGTATCAGAGCAATACACTGTTCGTGCATTTTCGGGCCACGTAGAGGCAAAATCAGGAAAAGTGTAAAACTACCAAGTTGTAGCTCTTCAAATTCCCTACGTTTTGATATATAATTCGACTCAAATGGAGTTCGGTGTAAAAAGTTATGACGGAAACACTAAGACTGTCCGAAACTGCGGTTTCAAATATTTCACTCCATTCGGGCAGAAACTTTGGAAACCCGTAGAATACGATTGAACCGTAGGATTACAATGAAACTTGGTAGAAAGACAGTTTGACGTCTTAGCTACGTAGTGACACGTAAACGGACCAAATCCATCGGTTAGATCTTCGGGAATTGGAGTTTTAGTAAACTGTGGCAGATTTGACACGTTCTGTTCGTACACACTTTTACCCAGCTTAGGAGCAGATTCGGCCTTAGGTATAAACACAGGAGTTGTTCCTAAGATAGAGAACTATTACTATGTCAAATTTCATAATTTTTGGAGAAGTACTGGTATGTCATTTCGTTATAATTTGTAACTGATTGTTTTTGACAGTTTTAGTACTTACATGTTTACGGCTTGATGAGTATCTTGTTGATTGTTGAATTCCATAGTTGGTGGTTATGGTTTCTTACCTCTTGATTGAAGTAATGGTTGGATAGACGAGATTGGGTGTGATGATGAGAAATTGGGTGGAGTATGGTTGTGGAAAAGATGAGATTGGGGTATGTGGTGACGGGTTGGTCTTGAGCCGTGTTATGTCTTGAGCCGTGCCTTGTCTTGAGCCGTGCCATGTCTTGAGCCGTGTTATGTCTTGAGCCGTGTCCAAAGTGGCGTACGGGAACATAACGAATGGGAACATAGGTGATCGGGAACACAGTGTATGGGAACATGGTGTATGGGAACATAACGAACGGGAACCAAGGATAGGGATGTCTTGAGCCGTGCCTTGTCTTGAGCCGTGCTGTGTCTTGAGCCGTGCCATGTCTTGAGCCGTGTTATGTCTTGAGCCGTGTCCAAAGTGGCGTACGGGAACATAACGAATGGGAATATGGTGTATGGGAACATGGTGAACGGGAACATCGTAGAATTGACCACGTTAATAAAACTTATGAGTAAAATTAGTGGGTTCTGTTGGTTAATATTATATGTGGTTATTTGATTATGGAAATTATGCATACATTGGGGTAAGGGTAGTTTTACGTTGTTCTACTGAGTGTCACCACTCAGTGTACTACGTTACCATGGTATTTGACGCCAGGTACAGGCAACAATATGGAGTATTCAGAAGATAATCCTGTAGCCGTTGAAGAAGATGCTGAGTTGACCGAGCCGTGGCTAAACCAGTAGTTTAGTTGTTGGCTCTATGCTTTTTAAGTATTTGCTCTGTGCTTTTTAATATTTTATTGAGGTTTCAAGTTTGTAATAAAGACATATTTTATTCTAGTATTTCATGCTTAAGCGTTTGTAATAAATCACTTCAACTTTATTCGGTATTGTAATATTTAAACAATATTTGCAATAAATGGATTGTGTTTCTTTAATTTAATTTTTCGAAAAAAAAATAATACAACTCAAAGATCTTCAAAATCCTTTAATTAACAAACCGAATTTTTTAGGGGCGTTACAGTTGGTACTGCAGTTGGATACATAAGTGGTTCTCTCTTATTTCAAAGATACTCGTAGCAGTTAACTTTCCGAAGGCATTCATGATCTCATATACTTACGCAACCTATTTTAATATCAGACATGATTGTCAAATCAAATAGTTAAATAAATGGGTTATGACGGAAAATATCACCTCTTTGTCGGAAAGATACATCAATAGCCAATTTGAGAATATCAAGTCCATTGATTCAGCTGAAATATGTAGATCTGGCGATGTCACGTCAGCACACATAAACTTGACGTTTTTATGGTGCCCATTGATGTTCTCATTCTGCAAGGTACGCAAATAAAAATTAATGGTAGAACAGATAAGTAGGAAAGAGCTGGGGGAGGGGTGTGGTAGAACAACCAAAACTAGAAATTTTGTTTCAAGTTTTACAAGGATGATCCAATGATTTGTCCCCTAGGATGTGAATCATCTGATTACCTTCTTTACCACACTATCAATGAAGTCCAAAGCTAAAACCTGACCGGCCTTCTTAGCTAATTCACCGGTAAAACGGCCAATACCAGCTCCTAGTTCCAGAATAGATTTTCCTTCAAACGGTGGAAGCAGAGAGAGTACCTGCGTGTGCCACCAGTTAGATGAATTTCAATAGTTAGAGATCATGTCACATATTTATGACAATAAGTAGGATAAAGAATTTTCTATTTGCAATTCAAAACTTTTGAAGGAAGGAAGAAAGAGGTAGGACATTCTTATTCTAGCTATTCCAGGGTCTGTCTAAGGTCAATGAGAGTCAGCCCGACAAGTAAATGGTGTTCATGGGCACTAAGTGAAAGCTTACAGAGAAAGCAAAAAGAGTCAAACTAAAATGCATAAAAAGTTCAAAACTATGCGTCTGCGACTGGTTGTATGTCTAATCTAGAAGCAAGCACAATCTGGGAAAAATCCATACTTACTGAGCATAATTGGTTGTTGATCAGTCACATAGTTACAGAATATAGGATATAAAAAAAAAACAGCTAAGAGCGAAAGACTAGTTCAGGAAGAAGATAGCATCATTTCCCTTCCATTAAGGTAACCACAAAGTATGAGTATAAAAAATTCCAAACATCCAAAGTACTTTGCAGAAAACAAACAAAGATGGAAACTTTTATGCTGGATACGATACTCTTCGGGTGCTCAGTGCTACGTATCCGAGAAGAATCCATTGTATAAAATTTCATTTTTGAAGTATTGGATACTATATGAAGACTAGGTCACGTGTCCGAACTTTTATAAAATTAAGATTACGGCACTATTCTTGTAACACAGATTCAGATGCAAATGTGTCCAGATTTGTCCAATGTTTGGGCTCCACATCTACCATGTAGGATCTGCATACATCGAACGGTGTTGAATATATCTGTGTCCAAATCTATGCACATCTATATGTGTTCGATTGCTCATTAAGAATAACATAGCTTAAAAAGCACATAATATTCCCAATCACATCACACAAGATTTGGGGGAACGGCAACACAAAAGTGGACACTACTCCGCGCGTGCAATCAAATCAAAACAACATGGGGAATGTTGCAATCTAATTAGTCTTGTCTATTACTTCATAATCATGTGGATTGATCCCAATAAGGGTAGTGTTGTAAATTCACGGATAAGATTTCAGTAACTTTTTCTCACCCAGCCGACAAAAATGATATTTTTATATCACATGAAAATTGAATCTCCTCTCCACCAATACAAAGAGTCACGACCAGATCCATAAGAACGAAAGAGGGCAAAAAAAAAAAAACTGAAGAGAGAGAGGGAGAGAGATTACTTCAGGTCTCTCTTCTTTGTCGAGATCAGCGGCTTTGGAGTCGAGCATCATAGACTCGACGGTAAGGTCCACAGAGTGCTCCATCCAATAGCTCTTTTGAACCTCGCGTTCTTGTCCTTCATTATTATTTACACACGAAAATATCAAATTCCAAACGCGCATCTATGTACAGATTTCAGTCCAACGATGACAAAACCATACCAATTACCAAAAAAGAAGTACGTAATGCAAAAATCTATCTAAAATGAAGTCTTTTAATTGGTTCAAAATTTATTGGACCTGATCCATTTCCCAAATTCAAATAAATTTTCATTTACATTGACCAAGTACGAATAATCCAGTTCGCTTAAACCCTTAATCACTGGTAAAGCCGCCATTGTAAGTACACGCATAAAAACATATACATATATCTATAGATTGAGATGAGGGGGGGCCGGAGGACTGACCTTCGGCGGCCATTGTTGAGGTTTCAGAGAGATGTAAGAAGGGAAATGAGGAAGGAGGAGGAGATGAATGAAATGATAGGATTGGACGAAGTCAGAGATGGGGGAGAGAGAAAAGAGGGGGATGGATGGGAAATGCTATGAACCCTCGATGGCAACGCGAGATCTGGAGAAGCTCCTGGATCTGCGGTTGAATGCTCTCCCTTTCTGCTGCATCAACGCCTAGCTACACGATTTCGCTAGTGAGAGAGAGAGAAGAAGGAGAAGAGACTGTTTGGGTCTCTTCCTGTTGTGAGCGTGGTGTCTGGGTTTATATACATACAGAGAGAAGCGACTCGCGGACTCATCAGATCCCGTTTGAGAGTGAGGGAGGCAAAAATTTTGTACACCGGGTGGATACCATATGGCCGAGCCAACGTGACAACCGAATACATTCGGGTCGTCTTTGCTAAAGGTTACTCCATTTTTAAGAGAGTTAAGTTATTTCAAATGTTTCCTCTAATCAATCACAATTATCCGTGTATTACACAATCACACGAACCGCTATAATTAATTTGGAAGAAACATTTGTTTCCGCCGGCGGTGGAAATAATGTTCTCTCTATTTTTAAAATAAACTGGTTTTTCACGATTTTTTATGTGATGTATTGTGAGAGAATGACTTGTCTTGATTTTTTTTAAAAACTATTTTTTTTTTTTATAGATAGAACACCCTCGTCCCTCTAAGAGTGTATTGGATGGACTAAATCGGAATCCTCTCTCTCCCATTTCTTTTTCTAAATCTGGCCCATCCAAAATTAAAATAGACGGTCGGATGTATGCGCACAGATACACGTGGTACCCGACACTGAAAACTCGTGAGAGAGAGAGAGAGAGAGAGAGAGAATTGGTGTTTCCATTATTGGGGATAAGTGCCACGGGGCGGGTAAGATTCTGCCCTAGTGACTCACTACTAATCGTGTGGCTTTCTATTTTTTTGTTGCATAAAAATTTGAATCGTATTGTACTCTATCACATCTGTCGGCAGTATTGTATCTTTGCACCTCACTATTACATGTAGAGAACGAATTGGGGAATGATGTTGTCCCCCTCATCCGAGTCGTTTGTACTCAGCGATTAACGGTCCAAATTTATTTGGACTCAAATAGATTCGCATCGTTAATCATCGAGCTGATCTAGACAGTTGATCGCCGAGCACAGACAACTCGAATGAAGGCTGCATACATGCCGTCCCCCCTTATCGTATTTATTTTGGGACTGAAGCTAAGGTTCTATTTCCGGGTGCATAGTGTTAGGGGTACGAAAACTTGAAATTGAGTTATATCCAACCTCTCATTAGTATGTGTGGCTTTCTATCAATATATATATTTGGGAGACCAAAAATGCTGCCACCGTACATAAGTGCATACATTCACATGTGTGGCTTTCTACCACAATATATATTTGGTAGACCAAAAATGCTACCACCACACATAAGTGCATACACGTATTCACACGTGTATGCTACATCCGCACACTCTCATAGAGATTCACAAGGTGTATAAAGCCCACGTGCACTGCATCTCCTCTATGGACACGCATCGCAAAGTGTGGAACACTTGTATTTTTGGAGCACACACTAGTTCTGTGAGTGTTTATGAATGTAGCATTTTTCATTGTAAACACGTCAACCTCTAGAAGCACCTTCTAGAAAACTAGCCTACCACTATATCTCAACACAATAAGTAAGCAATACTAATATAGCTAAAAACCATAGTTAGGCAAAATAGTTTTTAAAAAGGTATTTCATTGATGAATAGTTGACATTACAATATAAGCATGCTAGCAAAGTAGAGAAAATGATACAAGAATGAGAGGGACTAATTAATGGGAGGGAAGTTTCATACGCTTGTTCCCTATCTATACAATACAGTATTTTTTGTATAATAAAACATAGCCATATCTTTTTAAAATTTCTAAACATAAAGAAAAAACTTCTCATACATGTTCTCTCTCACTTCATTTTAATGCAACACTCATATATATATATATATATATATATATATATATATATATATATATATATATATATATATATATATATATATATAGCTACTACATTCTCTTCTTCTGAATCCTCTCATCTCCGCAGTACCCATCAACTCAAGTAACCCGTATGTATTTTTGTTCTGTCCCAATAAATTAATCTAGAGGATGAGGTTTTTGCGGGGGAAGGTTCATTAGGTTTAGATCTAGTTTGTACTTTGTAGGGATAATCATGTGCAAAATGCCTTAAGTTAATTTTATAGAAATTATTGTCATAAAGTGTCTTTGTGCACATGCATTTGTTAGTACTATAACATCGATTGTCATAAAGTGTCTCTATGCACATGCATTTTGCTAGTAGTGTAACATTTTGAGCAACTTCTCATGTGGCAAGAATAATTATGACTATGCTTGAGAAATCTAAAATTTAATGGTTAGTACAAAATAAATTAATCAAAATATCTAAGCTATGATCCAACTATAACAACTCCAATTAATGTTTGGGCAATTTTTAAAGGTAAAAACTATTTTTTTGGCTTGGTATACAAGAATTTTTAACAAAATTTGGCAAAGTTTCTCTAATGGAGCAAAAAAAAAATTTATCTTAATTCCTCACCGTCGTTAGACCACTTGAATCATTCTATAGAGATTTTAACAAACAATAGCTATATAAAATAAATGATGCCAAATTTCACTTGAGAAATAAAAGGTTATTTTTTAACTTGAAAAACGGCTAACAACTTAATTTTTTTTGTAATGTTATGCCGAATAATGGAGTGACTATTCACTGTCTTAAAAACACCATCACGAGCCACTTTTTTATCATATATTGTGACAGAGCTCATACATTTTGTCTTCTACAATGAATAATATTTTTCATGAATAAAGGGTTTTGAGATTTTCTAAGTGACTTCAAAATAATTTATATCCAAATAATGATTTTGAGGGCATCCCCAAGGGACTCAATTAATGAGCTCTCTTCTCTGTGTTACCTTGCTTGCTTGCCACATCAAAACCCACTACAACAAACTCAACAAAAGCGTTAACAAACTACCTTAAGCTACAATAACTCTCTATTTCTCTCACTTTTTGATGAGGTACTATTCACCACTTAAATATTTTTAAAACCATTTCCTCTCTCTTCTATTTCCTCTCTCCTCTCTAGTCTTAAAAAAAGAAAACTATTTTCGTAGGAGGGAAAATAATATTTTAATATAATGACAATTAAAAATGGATAGTATTGTTGGAGTGTTTAAAAAAATTGAGTAATTAAAGTTAAAAATATGCATTGTTCATTAGTATTTTTGGCTCAAATTTTACTGAAGCTGTTGGGATGCCCTGACACAAGAAATTTCTTACGTGTTGCACATAGGCGGCTTTACATTGTGTTTAGGGTGAACACCTAAACAAATTTTTTTTGTTTAGAATATGTGTAATTTTTGTAGTTTTATTTAAGTTTTGTCCTTTTTGAACACCCAAGCTAAAAAAAAATTGCACACCCTCGCATAAAATTTTGAACACCTAACCCCAAAAGAATTGAACAACTAGCCTCCAAAAATCAGCCCATAAATCAATCCAATGTAAATAACCCAATTAAAAGCCGTAAGAGCTCCATAATTAAACAACCTAAACTCTTTTACATTTTACATTACATGTAATAATTTTATCTCGTTTTTTTTTTAACATTTATTCATATACTACGAATATCAATCAATCTAGGAAATTCACAATTGAATACCTAATATATTAGATTAAATAAAGTACATACTCTTAATGACAAAAAATTTGAAAATAGAGAGAGCAAAAAGTATCTATTGGTACCGATATCGTGCTATGGCTTTTCTCTGAACAACAATCAACTATATATCTCCAAAAGTAACAGTATACGTCAAAAAAATCTGTGAACCTATTCACCAGACAATTTTCTACAATAAAAACTAATGTATTTATGTTCCGGTTTAATTTTTCTTAGCCTAAAAAATAAAATTTGCCAGGAACATGCAATTGTGACATATATCTTATGTATTATTTGGTCTCATTATTGAAACTAATATATAAAAATGTGTATATATATGCCTAGTGGGTCATGCTACTATGCGCACCCTCTAAAAATTACTCAATATGAGATTTTGTGGCTCTAAATATGAGATTTTGTGGCTAGAGATACGAAAGGCATATGGTATGCACACTCATATGAATAATCACAAAATCTCATATATTTCCACACAATCTCATATTTGGAGCCACACAATCTCATATTGGATTCATGCGGACTTGGAGCGGACCCGTGCGGACTTGTGTGGACCTCATATTTGGAGGCACAAAATCTCATATTTTGTGCCACAAAATCTCATATTTTGGAGCCAAAAATCTCATATTTGGTGCCACAAAATCTCATATTTGGAGCCACAAAATCTCATATAGTCAATGGTCAAAGGTGGCACAAATTCTCACACGTCATACGTGACGCAATCTCGGCCGTCCATCCGTATGGGGTCATTGGGGTGCATACCATATGTCATCTCATATTTGGAGCCACAAAATCTCATATTATCTCATATTTGGTGCCACAAAACTCATATTTAGAGCCACAAAATCTCATATGGGGGGGTGTGTACCGTACGTAGCATGCCTCCTAACTAGTTAGTAAAATTAATAGAGTTAATGATTGAACACCTTATTTAAAATTTCTGGAACCACCGCGCTACAAGGTGAGTGCTCGGCGAAAGGTTGATGTTTCAAGGAATTTTTAATATGATTAGTGACACCTAATGCATACACACAAATGGACCCGCCATGTGATTCCCTGAGATACTCTTTTGTTACTTTGTTACACTTTTATTGATTGAGCATTTGGCAGGCAACCACTTTTGTTGTATTGCACGAATCAGCCTGTGTCATGATCATCAAAACATAAAAATAAATCAACTTGTGCATTTCTTTGTTTAGTAATCCAATTCAACAAACAATAAAAATATGGGTCTGGTAAGCCTAGCATTGATAGTGCGTCAATGGCCTTGTGGGGCTCGCATCTGGTCTTATAATATTGATTTTAAAATATATTTTTAGTAGCATTGCAAAAAAATACCAAGAAAGGAAAAGTCCCTGTACACATAGGCGGAAATTCGACACCTAACACATACACACAAATGGACCCCATGTGATTCTCTGAGATACTCTTTTGTTACTTTATTGATTGACCATTTGGCAACCACTTTTGTTGCTTTTATCGTATCAGAGCTGATACGCGTATGGAGCAATGTGTATAAACTATGTATAGACCGGCTCGTAGATTTACTTGTGAATCACATACAAATGATCCAAACTGATTTTTCGCAAGACTTCTCGAAAAATCATTCGAAAAATCATACTTGTGAATCACCCACAAGTGAATCCCCAAGCCGGTCTGTACATAGTCTGTACACATCGGATCAATATCTTTAGCTTTTTCGCTTTTGTATTGCACAAATCAGCCGGTGTCATGATCAAAACATAAAAATAAATCAGCTTGTGCATTTCTTTGTTTAGTAATCCAATTCAACAAACCATAAAATATGGGTACAGTTAAGCCTAGCACCGATAGTGCATCAATAGCCTTCGGAGCCCCGCATCAGGGTCTTATAATATTGATTTTAAAATATACTCCCTCCGTCCTTTTTAAATGTGTACAATGAGAAACGTGTATTTTTACGGACATTAAAAAATGTACTTTCGTATAATATTTTTAAATTTTTTTTGCACCAAATTAAAGTACTCAATGAGCACTTTAATTTGGTATAAAGAGAATTAAAAAATTATATAGGGAAATATATTTTTTAGGAGTTTGAAATTACACGTATTCCCAGGGTACGCACTTAAAAAGGGACGGAGGGAGTATATTTTTTTATCATTGTATAAAATTAACCCAATTAAATAATTGTATATGCTCAATCGAATTGTCTGCTTGATTCAACGAAATTTGCATAGAGAATAATTTACAAAATCTCGCTATTACCCCCTTTAGCACAAAAATTAGAGTTAGGTGACACGGGGCCGGTACTTAAAAAATATATCATCCATTTATGCCATGAGTCCATGACTCTACTACGTTTGGCTTTCTATCAATATGGAGTATTATTAAGTTGTAGCAATATTATCAATATGGAGTATCAACGTACAATTGTACACGTATCCACACGATGTGTGCGTTTCACACATTCATAAAACATATGCGACAAGCACATTATCCTCTAGTGCGTGTGTGGAGGCCACAAAGCTTATGAGTGTATGTACATCCCATATGGAGGTTTATTTTGATGTATTATTTCTCTTTATAGACACGTCAAGCCGTCAAGCTCTACAAGCATCATCTAGAAAAACTAGCCAACAACTATCTATCATTGCAACAAGCAAGTAATAATAGCTAAAAACCAAATAATTTTAAAGAAAAGTATTTCATTGATGAATCATTGGCATTACAATATAAGCAAATATGCTGACAAAGTAAAGACAATGGCACAAAATTTGACAGGGATTAATGAGAGCATCATCACAAGCAAACAAAATAATTTTAAAAAAAGTATTTCATTGATGAATCATTGACATTACAATATATAAGCAAATATGCTAACAAAGTTGATAGGGATTAATGAGAGCATCAACACAAGTGCGTGTGTATATATATAAAGTATAATAAAGCAAAGCCGTACCTTTTAAAAATGTCAAAGTAGACGGTGGCAGATGCAGGATTTGAGTCAAGTAGGGGCTAAATCATGTGTATTTTCATATTCATTAGGAAACAATATTTTAACTATTTCTCGCTACTTACAAGATCCGAAGAAGAGACGATATTGTGTGTATGTGCAAAGCCACTATTTAATTTTATAAAAGCAACCTAAAAAATGATTAATAACATGAAATTTTAGGAGTTTTTACCTCACACAAATAGAAATTATAAGATTTTTTTTTCACTTAAGGAACTTGCAGGGGCCAATCCCATATAATTTTTCATAATTAACTTGAAAAACTAATATAACACGCTAGGATACTTGGAATTATGTAGGGGCCGAGACCCCCCCTTGCACCCCTTAGTACCGCCCCTGAAAGTACACTGGCTCTTGATTATCACGCTCGTCATTTACTTTAATCACACCTTACAGGCCCCCTAGCGACTCGCCACTTAATTTTTCTTTGTGTACACGTTTTAGCTATAATTCAATATTCAAACCAAGTTCACACATTGTCTTCGTGATCTCTACCGTTCAATTTGTATAGTTCGTTAAGCACCACCAAGGTATATACCACAAATCAAGTAATCAGACATTGACATTCATCGACGTGATAAATATAGACTAAATTGTTAGACTGAGCCACTAATGATATTCGATTAGACTATTTTTTTATTTATTTTTTTAGAATAATCTACTTAGACTACTTTATAAATTGAACGGTTCATATCACAACAACGAATTTCGATTAATGACATTGAGGCACCTTGTAACTTTATAGTGCATTAACAGTTTGACACACTACAGAACTCCTTGTCCTATAAAAAGGGGTGGAGGGATTAGTATTTTAAGCAAAGCTACTCGATCTTGTAATTTGGAAAGATCTTCTCGACATGAGAATCTGCGAAATGTTGATGGACCCGCCATGTGATTTCCCTGATATCTGGGCAGCCATCCTTGTCGCTTTCCCTAATGCACCAATCACCCTCTCCATTTTCATTCATTGTTTACATGTGATTCCACGCAGGGCAGCCTCAGCGTTACTTTAGTTATTTGGTGGGTTTACTCTTCATACATACGATAAATTAATATTTGATTTCTCGAGTCAGAATAGAAAAATAGGAAAATTTCATGTGACTCTCTTAGTTCTGACGTGGATGACATGTCTTTAATTGAACCGAAAAATGAGTTAAACGAGATGCGCGTAAGCTAGCACAACACTTTGACCGGAGTGGAAAATTCAACAAAAGGTTGCCCGTCCATCATCATGATGCGCAATTGCACAGAGGATAGAGTAACGAAATTTCTTGGTTATTGCACCCTTTGTTTTCCAGTAGCCGATGGGCCCTGGCCCCTGGCCAGTTGCAGCACTTTTTATTATGCACTCAATTAAGGCCTTGTTCTTAAATGAATTTTATGAAATAAAATTTAATTTTGATAAGATGTGATTTTGTTTAGAGATGTGATAAAATGATATTGTTTTCTCAATGGATTAAATCTAAGGTTGATAAAGGTGTTTTGTAAATGATTTTGTGAGATAAAATCTAATTTTGCTAAAATCCGTTGACAATGTTAGATTTTATCAAAACTAGATTTTATGAGATAAAATTCATTCAAGAGCAAGGCCTAAGACATTGTTTTCCATTTGTTAAAATGAGTTCTCATAAAAATTAGAGTTTAGCTTGGTTGCTAAAATTATTTTGTCTTCCATTAGCTAAAAGCCAATTTTCTTTCACATAATCCTTTTCCTAAAAGTAATTTGCTAAAATCACCTTGGTGGTTTTAGCAAATGAGAGTTTGGGGTGCTAAACAGACGGGCAACTCACCTAACTAATCATATTGCCTAGTTTCTCATTTGATAAAATAGAAATCCCATAAAATCAACCCATTTCCATTTGCTAAAATCAAAATTAATTTTATGGGACTCCCATTTTAGGAAGGTGAAAATAAAAATCAAGGCATGGACGTCGTAAAATTATTATCAGACATTTGCGTGCAAATGATACAATGCCTTGCCGGGAGATCTCACACATAAAATTAGGGAGTTTGGCTAGTTGTTAGCTTTTGTCACCTCAATGTTAATCCGTGCACTTCTGAACTCTGCATCTAATTATTTTTTAACACGTACCGTAAAGTTCTTTGTGGATTCGGCCCCTTACCCCAAGGGCTTCATAAGGCAACTTATCATGTCCTGACTCCTGATTATAAAATATGATAATCTTGTAAAAACATCTCTATTGCAAGTGGTCTACCAAGAAAATGTGAAAAGATGAAATTATCAACTAGCTAGTGGCTCAAATTTGCTCTTGCGCGTACAAAATATGTGCGTCGTAGAGTGACTTGGGATAAATTATTTTGTTCAATTTATAATCGGATTCACTAGGGGTGATTTTATATTGCAAGATACTAATCCTCTATGAAACCAAAATAACATAGAAAAATCAACCCTTCAAAATCCAGCTCTTAAAAACATCCTACCTTCCTAACCCATCCGCCCATTGGTCCTAAAGGTGAAAATAAAAATCGGGGCATGGACATCATAGCATTGTTATCACACGTTTGCGTGCAGGTGATCGATACAACGCCGAGTGGTAGCCTTGCCGGGAGATCTCAACCGAAAATTAGGGAGTTGGTTGGTTAGTTTTTGTCACCTCAATGTTAGTTAGATAGCAGTTACAGAGGGAATTGGGAGTTAATATCTTTTGGGGGGAAATTTAGCCATTAATGGGGGGCCTCCCCCTACACTGGAAGAGTACCAGGAGGCTTTAACTTTGTTGATGACACATCCATTAAGTGTTACCAAAGTGTGGTGGCCGAAGTGTCAAACCGGTTTGAGTGAGGTGGATGCACCATAACTGAAACAACAATACACCGGAGTATGACCCAGGATGGGAAGAGAAAGACTTTTTTCTCCGGCCTCTCATAAAGCCAAAGACGCCCCAACCCAAGGTACAACTGTTGGGAAGGGGACATGATCAATAGAACCTGGTTGGATTCGGGCTGGGATAGTGGCGCCCATTCCTAACCGGTTTCGAAAAGCCTCATCATTCGGCCCGTTGGTCCGTGGCCCGCCCGAAGCCCGCTAGGCCCTTTGGGCTTTTGCCAGGCACGAGCCCGCCAAGTAGGCAATCTAGCCCAGCCCGACTTTTTCATGGGCTGGGCTTGGGCCTAAGAATTTTAACTCCAACTCGCCCATCAGCCCAGCCTGTCAGACCAAGATACCAGCCTGGCCGACAGCCTGGTACACTAATACACCCATGTATGTATACATTTCATTACATTCCTTGGTTTGGACAGAAGTGCTGCAGATGCACATGCAAAAAGTGAAATTCAACTCCCAAAGGACAGTTGGGACTCAAAAAACTCAACAGCTCTTATTTCCATAATTTTCTCTTCATATTTCAATTAGTAAAGTATTCTGGAAAAAAAAAAAAAAAAAAGATTCTCTACTCTACTTTAAAACAACAAACAAGAGTTAAAAAAAAAAATATGAAACAAACAAGAAAAAGTTATAAAATTAAAAAGTTAGTTGCTGTCTTGCTAAAACTAACGTGAATAAAATTGGTTAGAACTTGTTAGAATAAAATGTGAATAGAACTTGTTAGAATAAAACGTGAATAGAACTTGTTAGAACTAATGTGAATAACATGAATAAAACTAAGTTAGGCCCAGCCCACTCGAATTTTGGCTAGCACAAAATGATCAGAAAGGTATAAAATCAAACCAGCCCGCCTGCCCAAAGGTTGGCCCGCAAGCCCGCCAGCTTGAGCTAAGCCCATGGGTTGGGCCTGGGCTTCATCTTTTTTTGATATAGCTTGGCCCGCCAAAAAAGGAAAGCCCGGTAAGCCCGGCCTACGGACAGGCTTGGCCCTCAACTTCGTGGCTGGGTCGGCCGAGCCTGGCCCAATGATGGCCCTTTTTAGTTGAATGAGAAAGGATGGAAAGATCAATTTTTTTGCAACTTTCTATGTTCAGTTACCGGAAAAATTGTGGAGCCCACAACTTCAAATTTTCCATTATGAAACACTTTCCTGCAAAATATATTCTGCCAAAAAGAAAGAATTTTAGTTTTCCCACAAAAAATCTGTCAACAGAACACATGCGGCGGAAAAATAAACTTCATTTTCTGAGAATACATTTCCCATGCAATATTCCTGACTACCTCCTTCATGATCTTTGACTACTATATACTCCTGGCATTTTTCTTTGTCATACCCAATAGGAAAACTAGCATTACTAAATAAAATGTCATGTGAATCTGCTCTGAATCACAACAAAGCAAATACTCTACTTCAGAGAACACTAATAATGGCTGACTAAAAATGCCTGCCTGTGTTATAGCTCTTACTGGCGCAGTTTACAATATTTTTGGTTTTGTCTTTATTATTTATTTATATTTATTTTTACGTTTGTTAGTTTTGTGTCAAACTTTTAGTGATTATAGGTTCGTCTAGACGAGAGAAATCCGAATTGGGTAAAATTATGACTTTTACCCCAATATTTTGGAAAATATCCAAGAAAAAATATGAAAAGCTGGCTTAAGCCATCTTTTCTTGGATATGTCTCAAAATATTTGTGTAATTTTCATAATTTTTGTTCTTTTCCGATTCCACACTACGAGACGAACCTATAACTACCAAAAATTTGATGCAAAACTATCAAAGGCAAAAAAAAGAAAAGAAAATTGAATCAAGGCAAAATCAAAAAATCCTTAAGCCAATGGCATTAGAACAACCTTGTAAGTCTGTAACACATGTATAATTATAAGTAACTTCCAATCGCACCAAAATACTTGTACAATTGCAATCGGATCAAATCACGTTTTAATAATAACCTGCAACTGAAACAAGCTCAAGTTTAAGAAACAAAATACAAGCGGAGAACAGGCACGAGTTTACACGTATATTAACGACACAAGAAAAAAACTCGGCAATCCCATACACAACTAAAGTACAGATTTTATAAGGTCAATCTGTCATACATGTATGGAAACACACAACACCGGATTATCCATATCGCCGAAAATAGCAATTCGAATAAAAATCCTTCATGAACTCTATGAAGCTTTGGTACGAGGAAGGTCAACCCAGTGCAGCGACAGTTCGACTTCACCACATTCCACATTTCTCAATCGGAGGCACAAGTCTTGATTAACCTTCCCATCTGTCCACCTAATGCAGCTACATTCCGCTAGGCAGTTTTTCCTGGAAGGTTCAACTCTTGAGACTATGGTGGCAGATGGAAGCCCCTGCAAATTCATTTTCACGGCCTCTATGAGTTCTTTAATGTCAAACTCTGCTTCTCCCATTTTGTCGTCTTTGCTGAACGTGTCATGGTCATACACAGTCTTCGGATCCAGGAAAACAAAGATGGACATAAACATAATCTTAGAAACCCATGGACAAAAAACCCATAGAGAACCAGAGTGAATAAGATAAAAAAAATATAAATCATGCCAGAGGGATCGCTATGTGAAACCTCAGTCTAAACTTACAAATACTAGTTGCAGTTTTCCGTGTCCAATGCATTTTAACTTGTTAACTATAGCCAAAAAACGTGAAATTTAACAAGTTTGAAGTACCCTTACACGGTCACTAATTACATTCAGAATTTCAGATTAGAAAAAAACCTCACAGTCAGTGGCGGACGCAGGATTGTAGCTGCGGGGGGGCCACTCCATAGAAAATATACAGAAAAATTAAAAAATACACTGAAAAAATTAAAAATTTGTCGAAAATTGGGGGGAGTGCGGGGGCCGAACACCCCCCCAGTTCCGCCCCTGCTCACAGTGATGGTCAACTGAGACAATCAAAAGAAATGGGGACTACTATTATGCAAAACCAACCAACAATTAGGAAAAACTCGGACATATTACTCTGTTATTGTGGGGACTGGGGAAGAGGTTTGTAACACCATAAGAAATGAGCAGCCAACAACATAATCCCCACCCTCCTCTTCCTATCCACTGGATTTTCACATGACTTGAAGATTTTCAATTTCGAGTAGTCACGCATACAAGCAGACCTCTTATTGTGATACATTTGAAGTTACTTTGTAATGGAGGCTCCATTAGTTTGATGGCAGCATCTTACTTATCCAAAACGAAGAAACATTTATGGTAGGATCTTTCTTTTTTTTTTTTTTGAATGACTGAGTGTCCAAGCCAGCTTACGCGCACCTCGACTATTCTCGGGGGAGACTAGCACAACAACTCACAGCGGTTTGCCTCAAGGGGAGATCGAACCCTTGCTATGGGGCAAGCAGACATTCGATCTTACCATTGGGACAACCCGTGGGTGGGTTATGGTAGGATCTTAGTAACACAACTCATAAACTATCAGAAATAATCAACACTCAGGTACAAGTGATCGCTATCCTTTGTATTTTCATTGCACTTATCTCAGCCCCCTGCCAAAGGAAATTTCGAGCTTCCTCCTATTCTGGGCCCAACTTAGACATCGCCAACAAGTATTTGTCACTATGAACTGTACTCTGTATTCTCCATAATTTAGTATGTTGCTAGAAGCTGTTTTTCAACTCAACCCAGGTACCCACCAAAAATCCAATTGTAGGTTGGCACACTATAGGTTTCCTAGGATTGTCCTCCATCTGTTGGTATCATAAAGGATTTGATATCCGTATCACCCCACCAGTTGTCAATATAGTGTCTGCTTTCTCAATGGTTGCTAAAGCAAAATTGAATAGCAAGATGATGTTGGTCATACCGCATATGTAGGTGCCGCTAAATTGTTGTAGTACATGAGGAAACCAGAACTGTGCACGATCATCACAAAATTAATCCCAAGGAAGCATCCTTAAGATGGACTTGAGTTGCAAACCATTCCGATCTCTGATCTTATCTCCCAAAATCAATTTAGTATATTTCGGTTGAAATCACTACAGTAGAAAAGGGATAACAAAAGAGCAAGATTGAACTAATCTAAAGGAGTTTGAAGCAAAGGATGCCACATTTTATGACTGTAAGGATCCTCGAATTGCCAGCCATTCAGATCATTGACATCATCTCCGTAGATAGATTGGGAGGCCAATTGCATAAAAATAATAATAATAATAGTAATAACTGCCATCGTCCTTCTAGCATTGAATACATTCCCAAAGAGACTCGTGTCACCTTCGGTACTACAAGAAGGAACTACCCCTGAAAAGGCCATCATTTGTTGTAATCTCAAGGATGAGTTTTGTCCAATGTGGCAAAAATGAGAGAAGGATCAGTCAGAAAGTTAAGAACAAATATGGGGTTTTGGCTTTGGGCCTACTTATCAGCTCAATTATGCTTAAGTCTCCATTTGTGTAAGGTGCTCTGGTTTATCTTCCACCGATTAATTTATGGAATCCCCATTATCTCAGCAGAGTTGAATTTTAAGGACTTTACCTGGCGCAATGTCTAGGCTCAGTCCTTGCCCCGGAAAAAACTAAGGAATTCCAGAAGTACTCACCATTTTTCTTCCTCTCCACCTCTTTCACTAACAAAGAGACGGTATGATTCCTCAAACACGTCACTGCAACCCTAACCTATCTCAAAATACCAACCCAAATATGTACACAATGCTTTTTGGGCTTGTTCTAGGACAATTAGAACACCCCAAGTGATTGCCATGAAAATTTTCCCAAACCCTTGGAAAAGCCAACTACGTTTGATTTTCCAAAACTATGCCATTAAAAACCTCCAACCTGTAGGCCGTGCTATTGTAAGTTTTCTAGACTTGTACACTGTCAGGAATTAGAGCACATAAAAGTGAAAGACAGATATCTCATCACATCAAATGGAAAGCATATGTTAGTCCATAGCCAGTGGCGGAGCTAGGATTTAGACCTAAGGGGCCGAGCATATACATAAATTTTCATCCGACAATATAGTGTAGTCTTTGTATTGATATATCTTTTGTATATTCTCGCATCCTATGATATACAAGTTGATCATTTCGAGTCCAATGCAACAATAATATGAAATTTATTTTATTTTTTCATTGAATAACTAAAGCACACATTTAATTATTACTTGTTTATGAGAGTGTTTCAAAAAATCTCATAGGCTAAGCAAATTATTAAAAAAATTAAAATCAATTGAAGCATAAACTGAAATACATTCATAGACTAATTATACTCGAAATAATATATAATATTTGTTTATAGAAAAGTGGTTGGGGCCGGGGCCCCTCCAGCCCCACAATAGCTCCCCCTTGTCCATAGCGCCAACTTTCAGTGACAACTTGTTTTTCTTCAGTAACCAAAAAAGTACTTGCTTTTCTTTAGGAAATAACACGTTATCTCTTCGTCTCTCATCGTGTTGCCCAATAGGGGGGTTGGGGCGGACAAGGGATTTAATTGGAACTTGACCCTAAGAAATCAAGTACCTGAAAATTCTGGCAAAAATGGAAACATAACAACAATTGAACGATAAAACTAGTGTATCTCCTAGAATGAAAGCATTTTATCCCTAGATGGCAATCATACCCCCACATTATATAATTATATTATAATGATTTTCCATTTATGCGCAGCCAATATGTGGAAGTTTAGATGAGCATAGGACAACTATGTTAACATTGAGTAAATAAACTACCCTTATTATGCCCTACTTCAGAAAGACATAACAAATGAGCATACCAACTTGATTGGGAGATTAGGATCTGAAATAGAAAGAGTTAAATCTTCATTCCATTGAGGATTGACATCCTTCTTGACAACACGAGTCTTCAATTTCTGCAACATACCAAAAATCAATATTGATATGACGTTTGACATCAAGTGACAAAAAATAGAAGGAAACCATAATGAGCAAAAATATTAATTAGAAGCAGATTTAGACTGCTATATAAGTATATAACCAATCCGCTGTTGCACAACCACTTATCATCATGTTTGTGTGCAGGGAAATCAATTTGATGGCTGTTTTCCAAGCACTAAGCACAGAGTTCTGGGGATCCTTCTGATTTTTCTCTAGAAGGCTACAATAGTTAAGCACTAGCTTCTCACTAGAGGAAACTTATGGTTTCCAAACAACACATATGGTACAACTGGTACATACATCTCCAACTTAAAAACCAAGGATATAGAAACAGTTTATATATTGTTGCAACCAAATTTCAGTCCAAATCTTGTGGCACTGTTTACCAAGTCAAATTTCAATGGCCTATCAATACAGCACAGCACGTAATCTGTCACTGACTAATTTGAGGTCGTACTCAAAGTATGTTTGAGGCAGTCTTTCCTTATCGCTTTAGCTCCGGTCTCCTTGGCCTTCTCTGTTTCTTTTACTACCCCCCACCGGAATCTCATCACTCCTCTTTTTAGGGTCGTTAACTTGTTCGCCATTGTCATGATTATACCATGGCAAATGGCTCTCTCTTTTTGTCCCCAATTTGCGTGACGATTACCTTTTCGTAAGAGATTCATTTCTTATTATTTTCCATTAGACAAATAACGGACAGACAAACAATAACAGAACCTATCTAATCCCCAATCATTGGGGGAATGGACGCTGGATGATTGGAGACAGACCTAACCTTTGACAATATGCACAAAGTGACTGCTCTCAGAATACCATTGAAACAGTGGCCCCCCTAAACCTCCGAGAACCGAGGAGCTACAAATAAATTTTTTTTTATTGGTTTTCTCATAACACCACCCATCCATCTATACCTCGTTAATTTAGCAACTAGTATTTTATAAACATGTTTTCTTGACATTCATTACCATTCCTCATAGCACGCTTTTATTGTAGCCCAATAAAAATATTCCCTTTTTACTTAAAAAATCATACAATCACATTGAAAAATCCTCATGCAGTCATCCATTTCATCCGTTCGAGTTTCAACTAATTTTTTGAACCACATCCTCCATACTCTTCATCTTCAGAAATAATATATCCAAAAAATACAAAATGATTACTCTAATGTATCTTTTAACCATCATTTGCTATCGTCATCCATACATCTATTATCCCCAAAGTTGTATACCATTTGGCATTTACAACGAGAAAGAGCTACTTAATTTGAACCCTTTCATGTTCTAAAGCATCTCTACACAATCATAGCCTAAAGTTTATTCTTTTCCTGTTTCGTCAACTAAAAGTATATCGTCTGCAAGAAATGTACATCAGCGATATTGTTTTTGCTATTCTTAGTGTGTTTACACGCAACGGATGCAGAAAGTTAAAGAGTTAGCTGTAACCCTTAATGGAAGCATAATCTCAATGGAAAGTGGAAACTTACTTGTTTCTCCTCTACTATGTTTTTTTCCGGCGATAAGTGTCCCCAATATTCTCACCCTAGTTATAGCTCCATCTCTTATGCTTGGCAACAACATCAATCTATCTAATTAGTATGCCAACAAACATCATATGGAGGTCCTTATTTGTTATCTTTGTGTGTTCTTCTTTGTATGCCAATAAACATCATATGGAGGTCCTTTTTTGTTATCTTTATGTTCTTCTAGGAACCTAATTACATAAATATGTTCCCTAGTAGAGCTCACCAAGGTACTAAACAGGCCTTTTTCAGAAACATGTGGGGTGAGCTACATTTATTTATTTCCTTCATTAGTTATATAACTTATATTTCAATTCATACCCCAATCAATTTTAAGGGGTTTGTGTTCTTTATGATCTTCTCAATGGCTAAATCATGATCTGTTCAGCTTAGCAACATGCAGATTTAACAACACTTCCATTTTTCTCACCATTTACCGCACATATGTATAGGCAGAGAGCGACATCTAACATGAATACAAAACATACATCGCAAACACGTATGCGTATGTGCATAGAGGTGAGGGAAGGACCAGACCTGTCTGCCCATCCTGATGACGACGTAAGGATCGCTGCTACGGACATCTCGGACGGCAAGGTTAACGCCGCGCTTGACGCGAATTCTGAGGAGACCCAATAAACTGTCCATTTTAGGGAAGAAGACGACGGCCCCGATGAACCAGACCCTCCCTCCCCTGGGTGGTGACCAATTCTGCGAGGATACGTAACTGTCCTTATTTTTATGGTAGTACTGGGTTTTTATCCCCTTTTTCTCCCTGCTGATTTTGGTAAGAGAAATGATCGGTACCCTCCAACCACGCAACCAATTACACCTGGAGGACACGGGGTCCCTATGAGGACCTAAAAATAGGAGAAGAGTGTGATATGTCGATGTACATGCAACACAGCCACCACTGCTCTTTTGGTAACAGGTTATAGTATGAGAAAAAAAAAAATGGCAAATTGAAACAATTTACAGCTGTTTGCCCCCTACTTAGGGGTGTTCCGGTAAGGTGGTTTTTTTGGAAAAACTAGTTTTTCACAGTTTTTTATGTGATGTATTGTGAGAGAATGACTTGTCTCGATTTTTAAAAAAAATAATTTTTTGTTAGTGGAACACCCCTTTATTTCATTTTCTCATTTTCTTTGTTTAGCTACCTTCCCCCAAAACAACTTCTTGCAAAACATATTTTCTATTTTGAGCTTTCCAAGCCAAAAGCCAAATACAGGTCTAGACCTCTTTTTGATTCCTACTTCAACTTTTCTCATTTTCTCTTTCTGTATTTTGTGCTATTTTTTCTTCTATTCCTTTACTTTTTTATCATTTTCCTCCCAAACACTAACATTCCTCCAAGATTCAAAATTCGTTCTGACCATAATCCAAAAGGCCAAAAAGTTAACAATTAAAGTTGAAAATTAGACTCCCAAACACCCTGTGGCCCACTACTATTGGCACCACCAGATGAAAAAGAATTACAATTTACGAGCACCACAATTTAATACAAAATGAATACGAATTACGTAAAATAGCAGCAGCAACATTAATCAGAAATCTCGCCATATCCATAGAGCCTTCCTTTACCCATTGTTTCCTAGAATGGGTTCATAAAAATAAAACCATTCCAATGAGTGTTACGATATACAGAGGTTACAAGCTTAACATGAGATCAATATCAAAACATTTAATTAAAAAGGAGTTATGATACAGTTTTCGATTAGGTTCTCTGTCAACCTCTAAATCGTCATATCGCCATTACATATCGAACATCACTTTGAACGGACACTGGTATGTTGGGAGCTACCCAATAATTACATAGGAAATGATATCAAGTCCTTCGAGCACCCGGTCGTACCCTACCCCTTATACTCCCTAATCACCCACCAATATCGTTTCTCCCCGTCAGGCTCACATTCATATGTTTCGATACGAATCATTTCCTTCTATTTTCAATTAATCCAATGGTGATTATGTTTCCAGGTTATGCTTGGTTCAACATGTAAATCCACAAATCCATTTTTCGGTAACAAAAATATAGAACCAGCATTTCATAGACGTAGAAAATACACAAAAATTATGTAACCAAAGTATATTCGTAACTCACCTTTGTAGCATGAACTGCAATAAAATGTACTCAAAATAGTGCATCGCAATAGAATATGCTCGATCAAAGTACTAATAGGACCTGTTTGAAAATTGCTAGAGGTGGTCTACGTGGGGATTTTAGGTGAAGAAAGAAGAAGACTAGAAGTTGAAGTTCTCAAAGGAAAAAGAAAAGATAATATAAAGAGAGGAGAGAGGCACATGCGGGGACAACCCATTTATTTCCCAGCTTCTCCCAACTGCTTTCTTGCCTCCAGAAATAATGCCACCGAAATTGGCAAAGAAAATATCCCATGGACAGTGTTGAGCCTATCTCGCTAGCTCACGCTGTTTGGACTTTGTTCTCAGAAATAATTTCAAAAATTCACTGTCGAGTGAAAAATAATTTTAAGATTTGCTGCGGCAATAAAATTCTTATAAAGGAAATTAAAAACTGAAACACATTTTTTATTCATGAAAAATTGGGTTATCACAATAAGGCACAAACAAAAAGACGAGGACGAGATAGTGCGAACAAGTGGTGTCGAGGGGAATGCCCAATGCCGAAGGAAATCGCAAAAACATAAATGGTGGTGGTGTTCGACGTACAGAGAATGAGATAGTAAAGGTATGTTTGAAAGTGTATACAACTTGGGGCTGTACCAATTTACTGTGGATGGGTGAGTCGGTGGGGTGGGGTGGATAACGAGTTTGGTAGCTAAGCTTAGTAGATGTAATAGATGTGTGAAAAAAGTAATTAAATTTATTATTTTAAACCGTGGTGTATTGAGAAGGTGCTATTGTATATATGTTGAAATTGTAATAGAGTTGTAGATGGACATGTTTGTGCAACTTGGTCAAATTTGAGACGTCGAGTTGAGGAGAGTAGTGTTGTACGTGTTCTTCATACTCATAGTGTTGGTCAAGTTTGCACCCGTGATGGTTGTAGTAGTATAGTTGAACCCCATTTCATGGAGGAGGAGGAAGTTGTTCGAACCCCATTGAGGTAGTCGGGTTCGTAGTGGTTGTGGACATTGGGAGTTCGTAGTGATCGTGGATGTAGTGAGGTGGATAAAGTTTGTAGCGAGTAATGATGATGGTGATGGTGATGGATATCTACACGGAATTAAATAAATGAAAAAACTACCAATCGCGGGGGACCAAAAGGTATGCGTGAGGATTGCAAACCTCTTACAAATAGAACAAGCTTGAACAAAATCATTTTCTACTTATTAAAAATAAGAACAAATTATATTTGCCCTATTCATATTTCGAAACAATGTTAATTTGTTCAACACTGGATATCTAAATACAAATAATCAACGATTGTTAACCCTGCAACTTCGAAAATATAATGGCCTTGTTCGTTTTCCTGTTTAGTTTTAGTTTTGATGACATCATCATTTCCCTCATTTCTCTCTCTATCTCTCTCCACTCATTACACCCGCTGACATAATCAAATCTAAACTAAACTATCTAACCAAACACAGCCAATATGGTCGAATATGACAACTATAATGTTGAAATCTTATATTTCTTATTGTGACATTGTTTTCTCAATAGATTATTTGTCTGTTGTGGAGACATAACACCTCTTGACCTAAGAAGTTGCAGTTGACTATAAATCTTAGCCCGTGAGAAATGTATAGTTAGATGTTATGCGCAGACTTACATTTAGGCCATCTCTAGTGGTAGAGTTAAATGGCATATTAGTGTAAGAAACTAACAGTTTGCATCAAAATATTTTGTTTTCGGTATATAGTGGTGTAGTTAACTTGTGTCAGAGGTTAAAAAAAAATTATGTCAGAGGTCAACTGCCACTCTAGCAGTAGCTAGAGTCAAGTGGGCCCAAGCGGGGCCCACGGGGAAAAATTTCTGACTCAACCATTTGGGAAGTAATGCAAGCACACGCTATTCTGATGGGGAGTCATTTCTGACTCAGGCTTAGTTTTCCATTTGTTAAAATCAAGTGGGTGATTTTAACATATGAAATGGGAAGGTGATTTTATCTCCAATGAATCTGGACTAAACCATTTGGTTGCCACGTTATGTACCAAGCGGGACCCACATCACACTTGAATTCATTTTAACAACACCACTACAACACCTTTTAACTTAACAACATATTTTGTCATAATAACACATAACAACACATAAATGAGACCCATTTTTACACTTTTGTGTCATATAACAACACATTTTTAACTCCACCACTAGAGATGGCCTTATGATGCTTGCTGTAGTAACGAAGGTTTAGGGTTTGGATAAAAGATGAAGATGGATTTTAGAGGGGTTTTATGTTGCCTGCGGTATAAAGGGGTGCAACGACAGAAGGGAAGTGAGGTCCATACTGATGAAATGTAATTTTAAGGCGCGATTTTCTATTCTTGTACTAAAAGTACAAAATACGAATATATTGACAAGTCATTTTCTTCATATACTATATCAATTGTTTTTAGCACTTTTATCGCTTTGCTAAAGACAAGAAATTAACTCAGCATATACAGTACATAATTTTACGCAAAGGGTACACTTGTGAAACTAGCCCAGTGCGTGTACCTAGAAAAACAATAGTGCTGTGAGTACACCACGGGTACCCCATATGCACCCCGTTCATCGGAGCCGTCCAAACGCCCTTTTCCACGTTCCAGATTTAAAATTATTCAGGCGACTTTTTCCCAATTCTGTTCCTCACTCTCTCCCCTCCCGCTCACTGAAATTCCGTAGACCAATCGATCCTGTTATTTCTTCCTCCCCTGTCTTCTCGTCACCATGTCCGTCGACCTCAATCTCTCCCGATCGAACCGTATATATCGCCCCAACGTAATCTTCTCTCTCCTACCTTTAACTTCTCTCTCTCTCTCTCTCTCTCTCTCTCTCTCTCTCTCTGTGTGTATACATGTGTGTGCGTGTTTGTGTAGATGCGCGGGTGTAGAATTATACTGTACCTAATTGCAGGAACCACTTGAGGGCAAAATCGTCATCAAATCTCCTTCTTCCTTCTCCCACGCTGCGATTCGTCTCACTGTCAATGGATCAGTCACCTTGCAGGTTCTTGTTCCCGCTTTAACGAATTTAGCATAAGTGAGGAAGGGAATAAAAGTAAAACAGGAAAGTATTGCAAGTGCTACTCCTTTTGGTTTTCATTGATTCTCCTTGTTTACGTTACATACAGATCCGTGGTGGATCAGCAGGAGTGATCGAGTCTTTATATGGGGTTCTCAAGCCTATCTCGATTGTGTATGTCTCCCCTCTTTCCCTATCCCTCTCTTGTAATCTTATGGCACGTTCTTATATTGCAAATGAGGATAAATTGTAATGAAATTTGGGTGGGATAAACAATTGAAGAACAGTTACAGAAGAATTATTTAAGGATGCATCTATTCTTATCTAAATTTCTAATGTATAAGGGACGACACCAATTGGTGTAAACAATTTTCGACGTCGTGTCACAGAAGTGATTTCCAATATTATCCTGATATAAAATAAAATTTTACAACTATATTTACTATAATATGAACTAACTGTTGGGGTAAAGTTGAAAACCTTTGGAGATCAACGACCCACTGCCAGCTCCCCTACTTTCACAATCCAAATATTCACACGTGCATACACCTAGTGTTGCTCAACCTCTAGTTGAACGGAATAGGATCGGGAAGGTTCTAATGCTTAAATTGTAGCTAGGTTGTAGTTACTGCGTGTTTTTAGACCTAAAAGTAGCATGTTAAACACTTATTATGAGAGTTCATTTTCCCCTTCCGCATCCTCATTGGAACCCTGACCTTTGCCTCATTGTTTAAAGTCAAAATAAGACGGGCAAAACTTTGGGCTCAATATAGGGGGGAAGCACAAAGGAGAAGAAATTATGTATTTCAATGTTGAGGCCTGAGGGTGCTATTGGGATTTAGGCTTGGATTTGCACTTTGTTAAGCCCGACTTTGCATTTACATGTCTATTGCATAATTAAGTTGTTGTTCTTCTCATTGCAGTCTAATTGCGAAAATAAAGATTCCTACAGAAAGTAATGTCATGGGATTCTGTTAATGTTGGTCGACATTTTACTGTGACTACTTATGAAGTTGCCAAAGGAGAAAGGCTCTTAACAGTAATACTAGTGCTGAGGAAATGGTGAAAAACTATGCAAGGATGAATTTAAGTAAATCCTGAGTAACTTATGTGCGAAGGGAACCATAAATCGCAGATCTCAGGCCGAAGTAGGGCTCCTTGTTTTTTGTTGTATAGTTAGGGTTAATGTGGTAGACAATCGAAATTCAGTTTCCTTTGGGACATGCACCAGGATTTTGGATTTGTAAGTGAATGAGCATGATTTTCTTATTCGCTCTTTTTTTCCTGTTCTTGTTTTTCTTATGAATTTTTTCACTTGACAACAGGAATAAGAGTGTTGAGGTCAAATCTTCTGGAAGGATAGGTTCAGGTACAACGGAGGTACGTAGATACCTGAAACGCACAAGGTTGCCTACTGTGTGTAAGAATCTTGTTATACTGTTGATGTACCGAGGGTACACCGATGTTTCAACTTTCAACTACTTCTATTGAAGGTCCACCATGCATAGGGCTATAAACGAACTGAGCCGAGCTATTCGCAGCTCGACGCCCGGGTCGGTATTGGCTCGACTAGACTGGGTTCGAGACTTAAATGAACGAGCTCAAGCTAGGAACTTTGGCTCGTTTGTAAAACACGCGGAGCTCGAGTTAACCGAAGCTCAGCTAGAATCGGCTCACGAGCCATGGCTATTTAATAAGTGCAGTTTTGGGAGGAAGGAAGAAGTACAGGAGACGCTGTCACATTTCAAAAAAGACACATACAACGTCTTGGTCATTGGATTATAACATGGTACTCCTTTTGAGTAACAACATACTCCAACCCCAAGAAGACACTCCATATAGCAAGCACGACGCATAGTACGGTCTTTCGGGGAGAAGGAAGAAATAGGCATAACCAAAGGCATGATGGGATTCAATTAATTAACTTAACTTGAAAAAAAAAAAAAAAGATCGCGCGGGGGGTAGTCCAGAACCTAACTGTAGAGACATAGAGAAGTGAAGTGGGTATTCGATCAAAAGATAAGATGCAGTACCTCTTCCCATAATGTAGTAGTATCGGATTACAAGAGAAGAGGGGACTTTAGCCATATCGAAAAGATGTCAATGCTTTCTCTCACCGGATGGATTTACGGTTGTATCTGAACAGTGAACAAGAGGACTGATGAATAGTCCTATCACCTATGAGTAGCTAAGAGTTTTGTAAACTCAGGAAAAAATATTCTCTGCCTAAATTAGAGCACTATTTTGATTAGAGGTAAAAAACGCTGGTTGAACCATGGAGTGAAAAGTGTGATAAACTAAAAAAAAATCATATCTGTTTGTCCTTGCATTAACCCAAGAGGGTCCTACTATAATTTAGGGATGGAAGAAACATAATACATAGAACCATCCTTTATTGCAATTGGGGAATGACCCCGACAAATTCAAGTAGACTAGTGTAAACTCAAACAATTGTATTGATACGCCAAAAGTAAGGTTCCATTCTCATTACGTTAAATTTATACAAAAGAGTAAAGGAAGAATTACACTAAGACCCCGTGTCTCCTAATCTATTTACATAAGAGAATTAAGTATACACTAATTATACATAGCCCACAACTTAACACTCCCCCTCAAGTTGGTGCGAAGATATCTATCAAGTCCAACTTCAACACAATAAGGTGGAAACTCTTGCTGCCCAGCCCTTTTGTGAATATGTCAGCTAATTGATCTTCAGATCTCACAAAAGGCATACATATTTGAACCCTCGCTTAGCATTTCCTTGATGAAGTGCCTATCAATCTCTATATGCTTCGTTCTGCCATGTTGTGCATGATTATGAGCGATGTTTATATCAGCTTTATTCTCACAGTAGAGTTTCATAGGACCACTATCAGAAATTCCCAGATCACGTAACAAGGTTTGAAGCCACAGGAGCTCACAAACACCATGAGCCATAGCTCTATACTCAGCTTCTGCGCTAGACCTGGCGACCACTGATTGCTTCTTACTTAGCCAAGTAACCACATTTCCCCAAAGGAGAGTACAATAGCTAGAAGTAGAGTGTCTATCGTTTACAGAACAAGAGAAATAAGTATATACACTAATTATACATAACGCCCACAACTTAACAACTAGGCATGATTTCATATCTAAATGACCACGTTGCAATTTTCCTTTGTCAAATAGTATTCTAAGTAATAATATTGCAGATAACGAAATGTTCAATTCCAGATTTCTAACCTCTGAGATAATTGTTTTCCATTATTTCAGATACCATTTTCTGTTCTTCTGAAAAATCCAGGGGATGGCAATTCAGAAACCTTTTATGAAACCTTTCATGGAGCTGATATCAGCATCCAGGTAGATTTTTCATCATAATTAGGTTTTACGTTCTTTGCCTTGGTAATCTTAGTTTGATATGGACCTAATTCTTGTCTTATAAATGCCATGCTAGTATCTTGTAACCGTAGAAATACAGAGGGGATACCTGCACAAATCTTTGTCTGCCACAGTGGAGTTCATAATGGAGACTGAACTAGGTATTACGCATATCCCTCGTTTATAGTTCTCCAGTTAAATAATGATCAATGCGCTGAATCAGCTTCCTTATTACTATTTTGTTGTCTTCAGCTAATCGCCCTGACCAAGCAGTTTCTCCTGAAATGGTCTTATTTTACATTACCCAGGACACACAAAGACAGACATTACTTCCTGAAATAAAATCAGGTTGCTTCTTGTTCTCCTTTTCTGTCTCTTCGATATTTTACCTTAATACTAGGGAGTAGGAGCAAAGAAAGATAATTTCAGCTTCCTTGACAATGTTGTGTTCCTTAAGAACCTCCTTATTTTTAACTTCAAATGAAATTCTCAAATACTGATAAGCATGAAAATTGGTAGGAGTAGAAGAGTCGGCAAATGCAGTTGAGTAAAACATTGTTTGACATTGTTTTGGATTTGGTTGTGGCCTTTACTTTAGCTAATATTACACCAAGGTTATGACATTCAAGTATTCCACATTGACACTGTTTTTTTGCTGACTAGGTGGTTTCCGAGTAACAGGTAAAATTTGCACTCAGTGTTCGTTGTCAGATCCTATTAGCGGTGAGCTAACAGTTGAGGCATCTGCGGTTCCCATTCTCTCCATTGATATCCACTTGCTTCGTGTGGAATCAATTCTTGCCGGAGAAAGAATCATAACTGAAACCTCTCTAATTCAAACTACCCAGGCAATTTTAGTTTTGTTATGTTACATTTTATTTATCTTTCCTTTTCTTCCTTCATTTTGACACAGTCCTTCCTTCCCTAATTAGATAGCAGATGGAGATGTCTGCCGTCAAATGACTCTACCCATTTACATCATAGTTCCCCGTCTTTTGACTTGCCCGACACTTTATGCTGGGTGAGTTTCTGATCACTCAAAACCTCTCCTTTACTCCTGTGCCCTTTTTTTGTTAGAACTTTACCCCTGGTCTTATGTATCAATGTATCAATAGGGCCTATTGGCTATGCCTATCTTACTTTTCAAAGGAACTGGTGGGCGGAAAAATATTTCTTTTTCATCAACAAGACAAGTTCTTCTCAATGGTGGAGAGCAAACTGTTATAAGCATCCTACATTTTGGATATATCAAGTTATTTTTTCTTAGTATTTTGCACATTACACTTGAAGTAATTAAGGGGGGAAAAAAGAAAAGAAAAAGAAAGTTGGGTTAACGGAAGTGTGAAGGTTTGGCAGTGTTAAAGTATCCAACTCAAAACCAATTGGCAATGAGTGGAGAGGCCGCCCAGGCTCATATACTAGATTTGAAGGTACTAATCAACCAATGTGGACAAGCTCTAACACTCTCCCACACGTGCAACTCCTGGCCCGCATGTGAAGAGGTAAACAACGGATCCTCAACATTGGGATCATAATGAAACATGATGCACTTGTGGCACAAACAACGGGGAAAAAACCAAGAGTCTTGTCCAAAATCATCTAAAAGTCTAGCTTTGATATGATGTTAAAGCATCCAACTCAAAACCAATTGACAACAAGTGAAGAGGCCGCCCAGGCTCAAATACTAGATTTGGAGGTATTAATCAACCAATATGGGACAAGCTATACCATATTAGATTGTTAACCTCCAACTCATCTAAAAGCTTAAGCTATTAGATAAAGGGGTAACTTTATTATTTATATCTTCAGCACGCTCTCCCACGTGTAGTCTGGCTTTCCTCCATAAGAGGCGCAATTAGGACGTTGCAATCTTAAGTGGGGGATATTGTGATATTCCACATTGATTAAATATCGAAAGGGAATTTGATATGTAAGGAAACCCACAAAGCTACTGTATAACTCGAGGTTAACCTTTTGAGCCACGAGGTTAGGCTAATGGTTAGCAGGTTAGATGGCGCGGGTCGTTAGACAAACATTCTCAAAACTTGTAATTATGCATGAGCAAACTCCTCTTCCTCATTTGGTTTGACTCGTATCTTCATGAATTGTTTGCTTATGAACTGCTTGCTTTAACGTCAATTCAAGCAGAACATTTCTGACTTACGGTAACCAGTTTTTGTTTATTTTCAAAAGTATTTTGTATGCATGCTTTTTGCTAATGTGCCATGCTTGACTTCCCTTGAACTTGATGTTATCAATACGCCATACGGTGAGTGCATGTGTGACAGCTTATTTTAATTGCTTTGCAGTCCTTTTTCAATAGAATTCAAAGTTTCTATTGTCATTACCTTTGCCACTGAACTATCAAAGTTGCATCCAAAATCAGATCCTAGAACTCCTAGACCGTGGGTGAGTATCGATTCAGATAGTCATTCTCAATAGCAGCTATCTTTGTTTCTGCAGTTATTTACTTTGAATTTTCAGCTGGCAATGGAAAGTGTACCTCTGGAACTGGTTCGGACGAAGTAAGATAATCCATGATGGTCAAATGTTTCTACCTTCTAAACAAAAATGGAGGTAAAAACCTACTGAATAGAGTGAACAATGGAAAATTAGGTTC
Source organism: Vaccinium darrowii (assembly GCA_020921065.1). Taxonomy (NCBI): domain Eukaryota; kingdom Viridiplantae; phylum Streptophyta; class Magnoliopsida; order Ericales; family Ericaceae; genus Vaccinium; species Vaccinium darrowii. Next base: position 34,766,874 of record CM037153.1, on the reverse strand, counting down.
GTAAGTTTTTGTCTAAGAATCTCCATTTCTTACCAACAGGCAGTAGCTCAGTTGGTCCGAGAGGCTCAGCGTTGATCAGAAGGAAGAGTATAGCATCTGCAGCCTGCACTTGGAAATGAGGTGGTTTGCCATACAGTGTGGTGTTTTTTCTGTTGATGTTCTCGCCTCGAAGGAGGTACTTCTTGAACTCGGATTCATTATGATGTTTTCTTTTGTATTCCTCCTTTCTTTTGACCTTCTTGTTGAGAAGGAAATGAGTTGAGATATCTACAATACCTATGTCATTGTACTTTAGTATAGGAATAAGCGTGGACACATCTACCGGCGGCCTCAAGCATTGGTGTTCGGCACATGTCAGATACGCTGTTGGACACTTCTGTGAACATGACCAAATATGTGTTTGATTTTTTGTAGTATATTTTATAGTTGGACATGCCGGGGACATGCTAGACATGCTGGGGACACCTTTGACACGTTGGGGATGCGCAGGGGACATGTTGAGATGTCAGAATGCTATTTAAAAAAGTTAGGGCAAGGTCAAAAGTCAAGACTGCAACAGATGCTTAGGTCTTGAATACTTTTTAGGGATGGTTGGGTTTTTATTTTTATAATGTACAAGTGTTTTTGTCTTTAATTTGATGTTTACATATTTATAATCAACATGTCCACAATGTTTTTGTGTGTTAATCCGTAGACAAACGAAGTGTCCGTTGGTGTTGTATTTGTGTACTGTGCATGGATCAGGACTTTAGGTTATCAGACAAGGTCTCTTGTTAAGTGGGACTGGCATGGATGCATGACACAACACGAACATACTGGCATGTTGATTTTCAGAGGATCAGAGTACAGGATAGTCCACAACTTGGACACGTAAAATTGCTCTCTCATATCAGATCATATTTATATTTAAGGGCAATTAAAGTTTGTGACATAACCGAAATTGAACTGCAAAGTCCACATGTTTCATACTTCAGCGTAGCATCCGTGTTTGCATTTTAAGAATGCAAAACAATTTCTGAATGTTGTCATACATGACGGATTCATCTTTAACTTGCATTCTTCAAATGCATAACACTGTTAGGAAGAAAGTCATCGCCTAGTACGTGGTCAGAAAGTTCAAGAAGTGTTACCGGACGAGTGAGAAGGGAGAATATTGTGATTTTAACTTTTTAACTAAGAGACATTCAAGAAGCAGTGCATGATTTCGGGAATGTCTGCGCAGTGTCATGTCTGATACAAGATGCCTCCTGTGGTAGTGGCCATGCTTCTTAGGTTGCTCGTGTGTCTAACCAGACTTCATAATCCCATCTACTTACCCTACTATATTGAAAACACGAACAACATGCTGGCTGTGTTTGGTGAAGTTCTCCAGAAACCCGATCTCTCTCTCTCTAAACGATCACATTACGATTTCCCTTGATTAATCGCATTTGAAAATCCATGTCTCAACAAACAGAGCCCAGAGTGGTTCCCATAAACGCCTTCACCCACGAAACTGGGCATAGTTAGCTGTGTAAAACTGCAGCTTGAGTGTCGGCTCATTAGTTTAAAACCCTCGAGCTTGATGAGTCCTCTCACTTTTGCAGTATTTTTCAGTCCCATTTTCCTGTCTCCACTCTCCAGCACATAACTGTGCTCCCCATTCTCTTTATGGGTGGTGAAATCAAGGGATGTCGTAATGTGATCGTCTGGTGTCATGCCTCTTATTAGTGGTGAAATCAAGGGGCATCTTAATTTCATCGGTTGGAATCATGTGTTCTTTCTGAACAGTGTCAGTGGTCGAGAATGGTTCCAGAGTCGTGACCGGCTAAATTGATGTGCAAGTGTGCTATAAACTGGTGCGAGCAGGCTTATCTTCTGGTATTGCTTCCATGTCAAGCTTCATTGTGGTGCTTGAATTAACACTTAAGGCTGTTGGACCAGCAGGGGTGATAACCTAGTGGCTCATGGCTCGCTCCCACAGGTTCTGGTGGCCAGGAGGTCACGGGTTCGAATCGTGCTAATGACGCTTCTCGAACTTGGTACTCCTGCGAAGCCTGGTTGTGGTCTACTAGTCCTTGGTGGGGCGGTAGTTGCCATGGCTCTTTGGTCCCTTCCGGAGCAACTATGGCTCTTTGGTCCCTTCTGGGGCTAGCTGCGCGTCTTCGATTCCCTATGATCATGCTCAGGGGAGGGTTGCTATGCCTGGTCACCCCCTTCCTGTTTACTCAGTACAAAAAAGTAAGGCTGTTAGTGCAACTTAAAAAGTTAATTGTTGAAAGACAGTAGGGTCTATCATCTTTATGGTGGGGATTTTGCTTGACAACAGAGGTGTCAATTACATAATTACCCCCTCGGCTTTCAAGGTGGAGGTGTGGGGTTCGAGTACGTGAATAGACGTCGTAACATCGGTTGTTATCTCAGTAATTTTTGTCTGATCCCACCGATGCAAACAATATTGATTAGTACATAACTATTTCGTACAAAAGAAAGATTGCTACAGATGCAAAATCCGCATGCAAGGAGCCAAAAACATGTACTATAAATTGGCGTCTGGGGCCAAAATTGAAACACGCTTGACATAAATTTCTTCCTCCACCCAACACACTTTTTGATCAATTTTTTACTACTTCACTTTAACACAATTTTTAATGGTACGGCCCAGAAAAAGAAAAAAGAATATATGGATTAAACACCTATCGATATCCGACTGAATTGATTTTTTATAGTAACCTTTCAATAAATATTCTGAACGAATTGACAGGCTCGGAATGTTTGTGTGGGATCTCAAAATGGGTACCACATAGGTGTTGCATATTTGGTGCACAAAAGTGTACAACGCAAGGGTGTGGTACCCATTGCATTTTCCATGTTAAATTTTTAAATTTAATGCAATTAACAAGTAACAATGATTGATTTTTGCTCCTCCTCGCTCCTTTCGCAAAAGTTGCGTGAGTTACTTATGTACGATAATTGATTTTAGGGAAAAAAAAAATGTCGATGTGGAAGAAATCTTTTAGAAATGGTTTTCCAATTTTAGGCACTTCAATCCGAAACCGCAATAAATAAAGGGTTGGAAGCGTAATCCGACCATGGGTGCACCATTTGGTATACATAAAAAATACTCCCGAGTTGTGTATGACTTTTTCGGGATTACACGCGGCCTTGTTCTTGAATGGATTTTATGAGATAAAATGTAATTGTGATAAAATGTAGTTTTGTTTAGAGGTGTGATAAAATGACATTGTTTTCCCAATGGATTAAATGTAGGGTTGATAAAGATGTTTTGTAAATGATTTTGTGTCATAAAATCTAGTGTTGATAAAATCTAATTTTGCTAAAATCCATTGAGAATGTTAGATTTTATCAAAACCAAATTTTATGAGATAAAATCCATTCAAGAACAAGCCTGTAAACGATCAGAGCCATTCAATAATTTGAAAATATTGCTGATCAAAAAAATAATAATAATAATTTGAAAATATTTTTTTTACGGATTTTTACATAAAAATTAAGAAAGAATATTCTTTACACCGCCAGTGTAAAACCCTCATTTTCCACCACCACTTTTGTGGGTCTCATTGTTAATTAAATGTTGATCTGAACCGTTCATTTTGTGGGCTCCGCAAAATACTTCATCCCTGTAAAAAATTCATCTTGATTGGACATCGACATGCATATCAAAATTTGAATTTTGTTTTGTAAAATGGATGGCCATAGATTTTAAAGTTAAGTTGTTCTTAATCATCCATTTCGCCAAACGAAATTAAAAATTTCATATATTTATTGATGTCCAATTAAAATGATTTTTTGCATGGATACAATACTCTATGGCCCATACAAGATGAACAGTTCAGATTAAAACAATAAACTCACGGTGAGACTCACATATGACGGTGGTGAAAAAGAAAATTTTACACTGACTGTGTAAAAAATATTTTCTCAAAAATTAACTCAATCGAATATTGACAAGACATAAGGTCTACCCACAGTTTTTATTGTAAAATAAAACACTCATTCTTTTTCAGGGTGTGGTGACTGGTGAGTAGTTTGGAAGCCTCCCTAAAAACCTCACTTTCCTCTTTCTTCTTCGTGGAGAGTTCACAGAAGCAGCAGATCTCTCTCTCATCACCGACGGAATTCGTGATGTTAGATCCGGCAAATGCTTTGTTTCCGCCGCCGTCATCCCCCACGAACTCCTCCTCCTCTTCCTCTTCCGATCTCGACAGCGAGGTACCATCCACCTTCCTTTTTGTTTTCTTCGAATTTCAAAACTTTCAAATTGGTCTCTCTCTCTCGAAATGTTTCAAATTGTTCTCTCTCTCTCTCTTCTTCGCTGAATCCACGCTCGAATCCTGCCTCCGGCCATGTAATCAGGTCGTAAAAATTGCAATTAGCTAGTTTTTGATTTTGATAATTTCTGTATTTGTGTCGGTGGGATGTGTGTGTACAGTCAACAGGTTCGTTTTTCCATGACCGAAGCACAACGTTGGGGACTCTAATGGGGGCCAATTTCCCCACAATCACATTTAGGGTTCCCTCGGAGCGGGGAGAAGCCAATGCCGACGCCACCGCCACCGTGACCTCGCTTGTCGGTGGTGGCAGCGGAGGGAGGCTTAGGAGAGGAAAGAAGGCGGTGGCATTGGTGTCGGTGGCGGAGCGGCGGAGGCGGAAGTGGTGGAGCCTCTGCAGGGACGACGACGATTCGAGGCCGTCGTCCCTCGGGGAGTTCCTCGAGGTGGAGCGGCGGTTCGGTGACGTGGCGCTGTTCGGTCCCGTGGCGGAGTTCGAGGGTGCTCTGCCGCGGGACGGGCAAATGTTGTTCGCCGACGGGAGGGTTCTGCCGCCGCAGCAAGTGGAGGAGGCGTCACATTCAAGTGCAGGAGCTCTCAGTAAATTTCAGTCGTCTATCACGGGAATCTGTAGCGGTGGTGCAGGATAGAAATGTAATTTCAGTGTTCTTTTTTCTTTTTTTTTTTTAACTGTTCGTATTTTTACTATTTTTTTACTACATTATTTGAATGGACTGTTTGTGTGGTTTGATGGCTACTACTCGTATTTGCCAGATCAAAAGTGGAATAAATGATTGGGACACTTCTTTTGTTATGTGGTAGATATTTTTTCCTGCTAGTGTTGGAAAAATTCACTCAAAATAAATTTATTCTAAAAAGAATTAATAACTTTTCTCGAAAAGAATTCAATCATGCTACATGTATAATCATTTCAGCTTCAATCATTTACAATTCTTTGACATACATGTGCGACCTACACTCATAATTGTGTGTGAATATGTGAGGGGGTTGTAAATGGTTGGAGTCAAATAATTGCACAAGTATCATTTTTGATAAGAATTGAACTCACAATCTTGTTACTATACCTACTGCACAATGGGAACGGGAAGTGCTGGTGTGCACTCCCAAGTGTGCATCGCCCAAGTGGTCAGATGTGTTTTAACGGTCTTGATTTTATCTCGACATTTTGCAGATCTTAATCGTCCATTGCCAAAACAAATTCCGAGCTGTTGATTGTCGAGATCAACGGCTCGGATGCGCACACTAGGATCGTACACCAGCACTCCCGCCCAAGAGAGTAGATGTTTGGACATAGCTTAGCAAAGCCAGCTCTAGCCTAAAGCGGGAGGTGCTGCCGCTTCAGAGCCAATAAATTAAACAAAAATTGAGGCTCATTCCAATATATGACACATAATTTTGCGCGCACACACATATATGCCTCGGTGGTTAGCGTGGAATCTTGAAAACCAACAGGACCTTAGTTCAAAACCCATTTGCTCTTTTTGGATGTGCGGCCCATTTGGGGTCCAACTCAGGTCTTATTTTTTTTATCGGAATCGTTTATTTTGTTCGTCTCCTCGAATACATGATCCATGTAAAAATATCAGAGATCTTTAGCTACGTTTTCAGAATGTTTTTTTCTTGAAAACAAAACACTCAAAGAAACTATAGTAGGTGATTTTTTCTACAAAATAATAAGCTAAATGGTCATCGATCACATAGTTATCAATGTCCAATCAACATAAATTTTGGCGTGGATTGTATGCTTGATGAGACGAACAAAATGAATGATTTGGATCAAAACATGAGAGCCGAAGTGGGCCCCAAATAGGCCGCGTAGCACGCGTGCACGCTAGTTGCACAATATATGTAACGACCCGCCCCCGCCTTGCACAATATTGTCCGCTTTGGTCGCCCAAGCTCCTTGAACTTCCTAGAAGGTCACCCATCCCTAAACTACTCCAGGGTGAGCACGCTTAGCTGTGAAGTACCAATGAGCTTTGACGCCCTCACGGCTTTAAAAGGCCTTATGCAAGTTAGGGCATGATCTATTCTCTCATATCATAGACCTCTGTTGCATCCACGTGAGTCATGGGCTGTCACATTCTCCCCACCTTAGGATGCAATGTCCTCGTTGCATATTGGCCCAGCGACCTTCCCCCGGGAGGTATAACACTTAGTTCTGCATAGCACTTTGTTCCCATTCCGAGATTCAAGAGGTGGCTCCTGCAGATTCTAGAGGTGGCTCCTACCCCGTAGTCCGGGGTTGTGCTCTGATACCAACTTTTAAAGCCGTGAGAGCGTCAAAGCTCATTGGTACTTCACAGTTAAGCGTGCTCACCCTGGAGTAGTTTAGGGATGGGTGACCTTCTGGGAAGTTTAAGAAGCTTGGGCGACCAAAGCGGACAATATTGTGCAAGGCGGGGGCGGGTCGTTACAACATAGACTTTGAACCCTTTTTCTTGTTTTTCTATTGGATTAATCTATTAGTCTTGCACATTTTTTTTCTTATTTTTATTAGATAAATATATTACTCTTTTGTCTTTTGTAAATGTTACTAAAGACTAAGGCCTTGTTTCCCAATTGATAAAATTGAAATTCCATAAAATTAAGTGAGTTGATTTTAGCAAATGAGGAAACAATTTGTTAAAATCAACCCATTTTAACAAATAGAAATGGGTTAATTTTAGCAAATTCCCATAAAATCAAATGGGAAACAAGGCCCTGATGTTGTTATCTTTGCCACCATAAATGGTTTGACAATTTTTTTTAATTTTCTTTTGTTTATTTCCACTTTACCTTTAACTTTTTATATGAAATTCACAAATACCACAATTTTGACTATAATTAAACTAATATAATTTATATTCACTCAACAAAATTTGATAAAAAAAAATGTCAAAGAATTCTCTTATCGACTTATTGTTATAAATATTGTCTTACAATTAAAGTCAATAATTTGATAAATTATTTTTGAGAAAGAGCGGGATTTATTATGTTTGATTTCTTTTGTCATAATGGTATAAATTCTTTTAAAATTTTGTTTTAGTTAACTTACAAAGCTAAAATACCATGTTTAATGTTTTTTTACATGTATTAGTCGCCTATATGGAGTTTTTAAAAAACAAAAAACCGAGGGGCCTATTTTTTAAAATTTGCTTTAAGCCTCTATAATCTCAGGGAGCTTAGTAGTTGAGTTTGCTCCTCGAAGGTGCTCCATGTTGGGAGCTCGCCCCAACCCCTACCCCCGCTGTAGAATAGTTGTAAAACTTGCCTTGTCAAAAAATAGATGTCAGAGAAATTGCTGATCGGTTCTAAAAATAAACATGTAGTATAATTTTACTTATATATTTTGATGGAGTAATAGGTAAACAAATAAGTGCATTTTGTTTTAATCAGGGAACAATTTTCATTTAGAAAACCCATTCGGCACTCACTAAAGGAATTGCATAAAAATAAGAAAGGAATTTAAGCACGGCCCTTAGGAAAAAGATAAACAAACTAAGGCAAATTAAATAGGATAATTTTCTTTTACATCAAGACATTAGAGTCATGCTCTTAACGGATATGCTATAACCTCGAATAGGGATTGTAATCTTGACCGAACTGATGGGTATCTGAATTATAACTGCTTTTTTTCGCTGAATCATGACCGATTTTTTCCCCGTGGGGATGGGTATGGTTTAGATGGAGGGATAACCGAACAGGTTAGATTCGGTTATATGGTTTGACATGTGACCCGAACCTATACCCAAACCGAGATGCATGTGCTACGCTACTACATATACTGGCTTCGATCTTTGATATATTTGTTAGTTACAACGATGTTCCTTTGCTTGAATTTCCTTGGATTTTATGAGTGAATTTTTTGCTTCAATCTGGGTTTTGCTTGCTTGAATCTGAAATTTGCTTCATTTACCTGGAAATGAAAAGAGATTATTCGGGTATTCATTCGGTTCGGGGCATACCCAAACCCTGTTTGGTTCGGGTATGGAGCTTATTTTCTCACCCCATTTGGTTATGGTTTCGCTGTTTGGTTTGGGGTATACCGATATCTGCCCCTTTGCCATCCCACTAACCAGGGTGATGGCATCTTCGCCATCTATATCCCGCTAACAAACAGGCTGTAAGGGATTTCATTCATATCAAAGCAAGCATTGAAGCACCATGTATCTGCTTCCTACAAACAAAACCACCACAAGAAAGAGGAAAACAAAAACACTTCAAAACCAAAAAATCGACGATTCAGCCGAAAATTAATTTCTATCGCAACTATGGATTGACTGCGACTACCTCTGAACTTCTGGATCTCCAAAACTGCAATATCTGAAAGCTGAAACACACACATCTCCGGGCTTAGAGGAAAGTTGAAGCGGTTGTGGAAGAGTGGTGGATATATGGTGGTTGTGGAAGAGTAGGTGGTGGCAGTGGAAGCGATGATAGAAGTAGCTGTGCAAGAGGGTGGCGGCCTATGAGGTGGAATATGGGTTGAAGAGGCTGCCGGCGTGGAGGAGAACTTGTTGTATACATTTGGAAAGGAAGCACATCAAACGCACTTTTTAAATCGGGTTTCTGGGTCAGATTACATGAAATTCGACTGATGTCGGGATCATAAAGGTAACAACCGAACAAACAATGATTCCAAAGTTTAATTAAAATGGAGGGACAATCATGAAGATCATATACTACATTTGAAATGAACTTGCTTAATATAATTCATAGTTTCACACCATACTCCGCGATGAATCAGTGGGGGTATTTACATCATGTACAATCAAAAAAATACGTAACATGAACTTAAAACGGCGTAACAAAGCTACGTATGATTATACGCGCGCACGATGTGTACCGCACCTTCTCCTTTCCAAAATATAAGGTCTCCCCACAATTACAACAAAACGTAAGCATGACCAAACGATAGAGATCTAGTTTCATTATCCCATTAGCCGACGCGGCGGAGTCTCAACAATAGTCTCCAATGCTGGGATCCACGACCTTTGTCTCGTCACGGGTTCTGTACCACTGTTGCTGCTGACAGCAACAGTGGTTACATCCGAGTACGAGTTTGTCTTGGTTTCCGAATGATTATTCGGAAACAGACAAAACTCGCCAAAAGATGCAGGGAATATCTTGGGGAAAGTACTCAAGTACCCAATTCCTCCTCCTTGGTGGCCTTGTTGCTTCAATGCCTTGGATGCCTTGCGACTAAGAGAAGTGAGCTCCTCATTTGTTAGCACTGAGTAGAGCATTTCCATTGGGAGGAGAAAGTAAAGTCTTTGTTGCCCGTGGCGGCGATTAACCTGGTCAAGCTCTTCCTCGGCTAAGAGTCCCGGTATCCGGTGACCGACCTTGAGATGGCTCGAGTCGCATACGAAGTGTCCAGGGTTTTCTAGCATTAGCTCCGCTGCTTTCGCAGGCCTTGTGTAGAATTCCAGCGTTCCGTCGCCGGACATGACCTTGACTGCTCCTGTATTGCTGCAGATTATTGATGGTGCACATGATGCTGCTGCGTTTCCCATGAAGAAGAAGAAAATGGTGCCTAGCTAGCTATTTCTTGTTGTTTGCAGCGTCAATGGAGATTTTTGTGGGGGGAGGGTGAAGGGTATGAGTTTGTTTAGCAATATAACAGCCTGTTGGAAGATATTGATAAACCTTGTGCCCAATATTGGTAGTTGAGAGGGAGGGGGAAAATTATTGCTTGATCTTAGAGCACCGTCACGTGATTCTTTAAAGTCTTTACCATCACACATTCTCGCAGGTCAGTGTTAAGTGTATGGACACCACGTGAATGTGCGGTGCTGGTAAAAGCATTTGGAATATTACGCGGCGGTGTTCCATGAGCACTGAATAATCAATGGAGGGAGGGGATCAGATTTGTAAAACAGTAAATATAAGGGGACCGATCACCATGCACCGACCACGTACTAATGGCGTCGCCGACGCCGTTGTGGGTCCCAACCGGTCGATCTGAGCCGTTCATCGTTCTCAAAATCGAATTCCGAGTGGGCTAATGCGGGAATCGAGGCAATCGGACGGCTGTTTGAGCTCGATCCAAAACCGCCCCCATTTCATTCAAAAATACGACTCAGATCGACCGGTTGAGACCCACAACGGCGTCAGCGATGCCGTCGGTACGTGGTCGGTGCATAATGGTCTGTGCACGTAGAAGGCCTCTTTGTAAAATGTTGTTGGGTCTTTTTAAATGATTGACTACTCAATGAATGTTTTTGCCATTTTTAAATTGGAAATTGGGTTTTGGCATTTGATTAGCTTAATGTTGCCTTTTTAGGGTCATTTGGATTTTTAAATTTTTGGGGTACCGAGCAAGAGTAATACCTGCCGTGGAAGGACGGTGCATAAGTTTTCTATCCATCTTTTCAACAAAATAAAAAATTCTATCCCTCTAGCAGTGGTTAGTACAACAACATTCATTTTCATCAAGGGTTTCTTATTTTTGGTACACCATATTCAACACCCATTTTGATAGGACTCAATATTAATGAATCCCACGGATATGTGTCGTGAAAAATATGGTATCGAGACACTAATTCTAAGGATACCCACTATTGGTGCACAGATCGGCTTGTGGGATTTACTTCTGGATCTTATATGAATAATTCTTTCATTAAATTTAAAATATTCTTTCGCGCGAGTGACCGCGTAAAAAACAACCTAGCCATATGAGCGGCTATAGCATCGTTTGAATCTAAATTTTGCGACGGTAACAAGATGCGTGTCCAGTGTCCTGATCTGTGCCCATCTTTGCAATTGCATCGACAACGCAATATCCTTCTTGAAGAGTATGCACTTGATACAATGAAACTCATGAAATCCATTTCTTTTCATTTTGCAGCCAAGAGTCTAGCATGGGTTTCATGTCACTGCCTTATTGAAAGGTTCTAAATAACTGTTCCAGGACACGTAACGGTTGTCGTGTACTGGTATTGAGAGTATCAAATAATACGTAATGGAAATCAATTGTAGCGGTCATGAATTTTTCAAAATCATTTTTGACCAAAAATAAATAAAGTGCCTAAATCACACATAACGGTCAAAGTATCAGCTGTAAACCGGTCCATAAATCGAAAATGGATAGATGTGCAATGGGAACCGGCCGATACGCATGCAGTCTTTTATGCCATCAATATATAGGAGTGTAACGGTATCGGATGGCTCAGAAACCATTACACAACTGTCAATACGTTACGAAATGGCCGATTTTTAAAACTTTGCATTGTGCTAATGTGTCCTCAACAAGGCCAATTGCATAGAAATTAGCTGAAACTAAGGTCACTTTAGCACATACTAACTAGTTTCAAAAAAATTTACTGTATTTGGTTGGAGCACATGGGGAGGCATGGAAGAAGGGTTAGGCAAATATCGCAGAGGTCGCTTGAGGACACCACCAACCTAATGATGGGACATGCCATAACATAATCAATATCTCTTCCAGTATTATTCTATTTTTAGCTGGTCCACCTACCTAGATTCTTAATTTCTTTTTACTTCTTCTTGGCAAATCCCCTGGCCTACCATTTTTGCACACATACCCCTATTTAAAAAAAAAAAGTTAATTATTCTATTTGGCCTAACTTTTTTAGGGCTTTTTTTAATATGGTCTTTTTGGTTATTTTTCTAATTTTTTTTTTTTGTAGATTTTGATACGAATTTTACATCACATGGTTCTGCTGAGAAATCAGAAAAATAAAAAAATATAGACCAAATTGGAAAAATAAATTCTTATAAGATGATTTTTTTTTTGTCTTATATAAACTTTTTCAACTTTAGTCGATTTTTTTATTTTTCTCTAATTTCTCTCATCGAGACGAATTCATGAAGTGAATATATATATATATATATATATATATATATATATATATATTTATCGAATCTACTAAAAATTTGAAATTAAAAACAGAAAATACCATATCAAAAAGCCTTCAAGAAGTTAGGCCAATTTAGGCTAATTAATCATGTGTATTTTTAAAAGAACTAAAAAAATATGATGGGTGGATTATTATCTTTTTCTTCTAAAAGCGTTGGACACGAGAACAGTTTTTAGAAATTGTCCAAAACCACATTTGTGTTATTATACCTAAGTAAATATGCAAATATGCTTCATTAAAATTTAGAAAAACTTATTTGTAATAACTTATCATATGTAAAGGCTACATAAGATTAACAGTATATGGAATCTAACCTAAGAACTATATACATGAAATAATGTGAATATCAAATATTTGCTAGGTATGGTGTTGCTCTCTTATATATACATTAAATAATGTGAATATCAAAATATTTGCAGATCATTCAGCAGTCCAAAAAAAAAAAAAAAAAAAGGAAAAACAGTATTTGTAATACTGTAAACTTCTTTAACACTACTAGTAATCATTATGGATACCTTCTAACCACTTTTGTTATTAGGGAAACCACTTGGTACTGGGAAATAATTTTAAAAAGTAGTAGTATTTTTCCAAAAGAAAGTGATATTGGCACTCCCCTTTTTTCTATTGGCACTCTTTTTTCTTTTTTTTTTTGTCTCTATTCGGTAAAATTACTCTTGCATTTTGTAAAAAAAGACAAAAAAATAGTACCAATTAAAAAAATAGAAATGCCAATATCAATTCCCTTTCCTAATTTTGGATACACATTAGGGTGCATGGTTTCCACCCAACTTTTTGAGTGGGTCCAAGTTAAAGTTGATGCTCCTTCATAAGGAGTTTTGATATCACCCTCTTGGTTATGTGAAAATCATAAATGGATAAATTATTGTAAGTTGAATCTACAGTCCACTTAAAATTGGTTGAAGAACGAGAAAATAAGCATTTTTTTTTTTACGCTCACCTCAATTGATTTCGAGCTCTAAAGTTAACGACCGGGCAAATGCTCCAATTAGAAAGCTAGGCCAAAACACCCCTAAACAAACTGACAAATTTGGGGGTGTTCCACTAAGGTAGTTTTGTTTTAAAACTGCTTTGGTTTTTGTGTTATGTGATGTATTGTGAGAGGATGACTTGTCTTGGTTTTTGAGAAAAACTAGTTTTTGGAAAAAACTAGTTAGTGGAACACCCCTGAGATTGAATTAGTCCAACAATTACTATCATCTGTTCCCGTTCAAAATCTCTCTCTCTCTCTCTCTCTCTCTCTCTCTCTCTCTCTCTCTCTCCATGTAGAGTGATTATAGCTATGCTTGTTCAGTGGAATAATGAACACAGTAGCAATGGTGGAAAGAAAGGTGGCCTTGGTGTGGTGGTAATGGTAGCCTTGCTTTCCTCTTAAGAAAGCATTCTAGTCAGTTCTCCCATGAAACCAGAAGGCAAACATTACATGCCAGCTACTCATTATTCTTCACTCTTCTTTCCACATGAATTCATCTATATTACATTGCTATAAGGCGACGCAACCATCCGAAATACCATGTATAAATTAGTAGCTGAAAAAATTCATGATTCTATACAACCAGGTAGTCTTATGTAGTAACTGCATGAAGAGTTTCTAAAGCATATAACATAGATATGCTTTGTGACAGTTAGTTGACCTGCTCACCAAAACTAGCCAGGCGTCTCTTCTCTTCCTCTACCTGTTCAAGCAATGCTTCTAATTCTGCTTCGCTTAACCCTTCCAATCGCTTCTGCAAAATACACATGAAAAAGCCTTCAATTTTAGCCCCAATTTTGTGCATGAAATAATTCTATCCGAACCTGCGTCGCTAAACATGCAAGGGGACTTTACTCGGACACAAGGGCAGCAAAGTGGTAGCCCCAAAAGAAGAAGGAATTTTCTTTAAGTATAAAAGTTACAGAATGAATAAGAAGACAGAAGAGGATAGGAATAAGGCTGACAAACTTATTAGTTTCATACTTTTAAGGATGATAAATCCATCCCAAGAGAATGTAAATCTGTGTAGAAGCTGGGGCATTGCCCATCATTTTCATACTTCAGCACTAGGGTAGAATTGTAGAGATATGTATAGCCTTTGGTTTTATGTGTGTTGCTAAGGTTTGTAATGGCCTCGGGTATGCCCCTTGGATTTTGTGTTCTTTTGTTTGGGCATTATAAGAATGAGTACTTAATAAATAAATAAATAAACTTACTAGTTTCAGAGCATGAGAACAAACTTGTAGGGAATCCCTTAACTGTTGAAGATATGTCCTCCACCAATATAAGACAGTGACATCTTTGAGGAAGGCGTAAGTTTGTGCAATGCAAAAAACAAATTTTTCCTTTCGTTCTTTTGATGAGCAATACCAATCAAACTACTTGAACTTGACCCATTCTCATCTCAGTAAAAGCAAGTTAAGATCGATGTCTTTAAAACAAGCAAACCTAGAAACACATTTTTCAGTTCAGTGTTCTTTCAAGGCTGGGCTCCATAAATGTAACGGTATTCTAGGGCTGCATAGGAAACAGCTGCACCTAGAGCTGAGCTCATGATTAAGTTGATTGGAGGTCATTAAAGACCAGCTCAAACTGCTAAGAAGCAAACCTTGAACAGACTGAAGGTCGCCAAGTTTTCAAGTGAAGCTTTAAGAGCCCACTACAAGGCATGACTTGACTCATCTACAGTCCTAGTTGTCAGTTTTTGAATTAAATAATATTTACAATACTGCTATAAATTTTCCCTCACAATTAGATATAGGTCTGAGAGTAGGATATTTTGTCTGTCCACTTACTTGGTCACTGGATACTGGAAACTCTTGAAATGGACTTCTTTTCTTTTTTTTGATCGGCGAGATGAACTGTTTTATATACATACCATACTCCCTAGAGATATAATACAGAGAAATAGGAAACACAACATTTAAGCAGATAAACAAAAAGGGCAACATACCAAAAGTACACATGGGCAAGAGAAATCACAGTTTTCAGTTTTTTAAACAATTTTTTTGGTAATATCTGAACACAATATACATTACATTTAGGCAACAAGAATATTCCAACTCTGAAAGCTGTATAAAGTAGAACCTTACTTCCATGACTTTGTTCTCGTAGTCACGTAATTGTTGAGCATATGTCATTTCCTTGTTTGAGACTCTAAAGATGTACGTTGAAATCCATCCAACTGTCAGGCCCAAGACTAAGACCAACTGAACGACATTCCCAGCTTGTAAGGGATCAACTCCCAAAAACTGCACAAGAAAATACAAGACTAAATGACTAATTATTGGGTATTCCAGGAGTACCATGTGGCACTCCCCACAAAAAAAGGAAGTATAGGCCCAATTACATTGCAAGGTTCATTACTCAGCTCCTGTCACCTGTGAGCCGATTTTTAAGCAACGAAAAAAGAATGAAACAACAGAATGGACTAATGAATGCCAACAGGCTTTTAACAAAATAAAAGGGTATCTTCTCAAGCCTCCTGTGTTGGTGCCTCTGATGCCATGAAGACCAATAATAATGTATCTCACAGTGCTGGCTAGAGTCCTCCATGGGAAGTATACTGGGGAATGTGATAAGTCAGGAATCGCCACCAGACAATGTGAGTAAGCCTCCCAACCATCCAACAAAGTGAATGATAATCGTCCCTACTGGATGATTTGTCATTGAGTAAATGGTTGGGAGTACCCTGTAGGCAACGCCACTTGGTACTCTAGTAGCGCTGGATAATTACTCAGACTAAATGCACAATGAAAAACCATGCAATGAATAATTCCTACGCAGCTCTGCGATGGGCTTTTACCATATTCCATGAACGCACAAGATGACATACTATGAACCTTTTTTCATCTTTGCAGGTCTAACCTGCAAATCTGGCAGGAAAAAACCTTTTATCTATAGGCACAACTAAACAGAGACATCCTAACCTGATAAATGGTCTGACCTAGGAAGCATGAATAAGGATACAAGATATGTGGGTACGATAAAATATGCATACGGCTATACAACAGAACTAAGAGAAGTAGGTTATGGATACAATTGTAAAAAAAATGCTATTTCCATGAATTTAGTATACAAAAGTAAAACCAAATGTATGAGAAAATTCACCTCATTATTACAATCAAATATTTGATACTTGACAAGTAATCATAGCATTGTGATGGAAAATCCAAGCAACCAAGAACCAAACATTAATCATAACTTCATCACATAGAGTTAACACACTAGAAGCAAAACCTATCACAAACTAAAGATAAAGACATCTTCAAAAAAGACAACTGGAGACGGGTAGCAACAATGACTTGTTTTGTTAAGAAGAATATTTAATAATAACTAACAAAGATAAAAAATTAAAAAAAAAAATGATTAGAAAGGAGCAAAAATACCACCCAAAATTAAAAAATATCAAAAGAAATGGAGCCTCACGTATCCCAGCCATATCCTCTCGTATCCTCGAAGTATCGTAGTCGTGTCCAAAATTGAAATTAATACTACAAACATTCTAAACTTATTTAGCCAATCGGATACATATCCAGCAGTATGGCGTGCGTATCTGCATCCGATATGCATAGGGGGGCCTATTTCGAAGTATCTGTGCCTCATAGGGTCAAACTGAGTGTCAAACACTGTCTGACTATAGAGTTTATTTAATAATACAAATTGAGCTACAGTTAATGTACAACAGTGCAAAGAAGATGAAAGGCCAGAATGTATAAGCAACAAATAAATGGGAGAAGGAAGGAAATGCACCTCCAGCCCACTTTTCAGTCCAATGCCAGCTAGAGTAACTCCAAGTCCAATCAACAAAACATCCTTTCTTGAGTATCCAAATGGTGTCTGCAGTAGGATTAAGAAACGGATATGACTACTTGGCTACTAGCATAGTTGCATCCAGATGACAAAGATTAAAGCTCGCCAATAAAAACTTGAATCTTCCATTAAAGCCTACAATAGTCGCAATGAAAATTTGAAGGCATTTTTCATGAAATGAAAACCAAAATTTGTGTCTTCAATTCAGGTTAATAAGAATGATAGATGGGCTTCCTGGGTATCCTTGGGTGTTTTGGGATCCGCAGGAGATATCAATGTGCTATGGGAATCCAAGAAGCTGAAGGGGGTGAAATGAGGATGGCTCTAGTTCAGCATCTCAGTTGTTTGAGATTCTGAAGATGATTTTGGTTGGGCCTTTTCAGGTTTGTATATCTCCTGTTCAGGTTTTCTGAGAATAGGCCCATGGAAGGAGTTGTCCTACACAAGAGAGATGAAATTTCAATTGGTGAAAATGGGTTGATTATAAAGTTGCAGCCTGCAGGAGGGTTCAAATATGAAACGGCACAATATATAAAATACTGAATCATTATAAAAAAAAGGTAAAGAATTTCTACAAGTTAGCAAGGATTCCTACAACCCGACTTAGCATGGAAGAACAAAACATTACGTTCATTCATAAGGAGGTGCTTATACATGCCTTGGCATCATCAGAGGGTTCATCTTTACTGCCACCAGAGTTCGATGGACTACCGCTTCTCGGGATTGGAAAGGTCACTTTCTTTGGTATCGTGCTGTAGGATCTTCTCTTTGGAAAAAAGTTAAGTTCCTTTGAGTATAATCTTTGAGAGAGAGCTCTTTCTACAATATAAAGAAATAAAAGCACGATAATAAAGGAAACAATGTGTCCTAAAAAGGAGCAAACTCCATCACAAACCCTTTTAATCCATTGACAAAGATTCATGCACATGCGAACAGTTCTCCAAACCAATTAAGATGTCATTAAAAGTATAGGCCGGCCCATTCAACAACTATTTAGGTGAACAAAGTGGCAACATTAAGCCTGTTATTAACATTACTCATATGATTCATTTCTATTAATAGGATCCTAACTTCGAATAGTTGAAGAATCTATACATACCTGCATTTAAGTCAAAAATATATAAACTACTGATGTAAGAAGCTAGTTTGATGAATTCGAAGTATTGTATTACAAGATACCCTGCTTATCATTGTTACCAAAATGCAAGGAATGAACCTCTCTTTGCAAATTATCATTTGTGATCTTAACAAAGATTCTTCTGTCTACCTACAAATTGAAGTTTTACTTCGGATCAACTGTACACAGACAAATAGAGCGAACTTCTTCGGTAGTGTTCTGACGAAGTTCAATCACATACATTGAGGTGAAAACGTTGTACGAAACCAAAGAAAGAGCTCTTATAAAGTGCAAGAGGAGGAGAGGAGAGCGCAAGAGAAAGAGCTCTGAAAAAGTTGGAGACTTCAATTTGACAAACACAAATACTCGCGACTTCAACTGGCACAGGATAGCAAATAAGAGAGACTTTTGATTGTCTTGTCGAAGCCTGTGGATTACAAGACTTCGATAGGTTGTGAAAGAAGTTTGTGTTCTTCTTTTATTATTTTAGAGCTAGCATTATAAGGCATTTCTTCAGTTCTCAAAGCAGCGTCGAAGAAGCAACCGCAATGACAGCGTGTGCCTCAAGTGCCTATCGTGGGTCCTTTCATGATGCCTTGCCCACACTCCTTGAAGTGCAAACCATGAGCTGAGTTAGGCCTCAAGGCCCCAGGCCTAGTGCGCGCTAGGCAGTAGGCACAATTTTAACAATCATTCTGCTAAATGGTTTCAAATTGCTATTTTCTACAAAATCATCTAGGCTTTAGAGAATCTCCAAGGGAGGTGGTAAATTCAACACCAAATTCAGCTTTGATTACATGGCAAGTTGAAGAGCTACTTGAAACAAGTGCACTCCGAGGGACTCTTCAAATATTATTTTTTATCTACTTCTTTAAGGGACTCACTTTGCCAAAGCAAATTAATAATAAACTCACTGTCACAGAAAATAGATTAGATGAGTTGAAAATTAGAAGAGCCATTTCTCATTCTTCAAAGTTGAAGAGAGAGAGAGAGAGAGAGAGCTACACCAAAATCGTGTTGCAAGTTATTTCCCTTCCTTAAAGTTTGCTCTTTAAATAGCAAATAGTAAACTTTTTCATTAATAACAAAAGGAAAAAACGTGATGTTGATGAAGATTTGATTGATAATAAAATAGAATCCTGGCTCTTGGACAATCAGTTCATTGAAATGGACGACATAGACTTCTTAATGGAGTTCTCCACCCTCACGACAGAAAAAAGGATTGATTCACTTTTATTGAGTCTGACTCATATTGATCATTCTCAAACAATGACTCTGGTTTTCAAATGATGGAACCACCGGTAGCAAGTTACTTATGATACTTAGTTGACGTTCATAGAAAGTCCCTAATGAATTATTGGATAAAATAACTGAAATACAAAACCTAATAAGCAAAATTAGATTCCTCCAACAACATTAACAATACAATTCACTAAGTGCCAAATCCCACGAACCAAATATAGATCCCCAACAAGCAGACTTAGATTGAACTTCAATAAGCGCCAAAACACACACATATTACTTTACTGGGCATAAAACCAAATTTCATGTCTTGATGTATAAAGCTCCACAAAGAAGTATCAACTGACCTCCAGCTAAACCCACAATGGTTCTGACCCTTGGTAGTGACAACGGAAGAGCAGAAACACCCACTCCGGAAATCGCTCGTTTTTTTAATAAAACATTGGTACTAATATTTGTGTGCTGCAAATAAGCCATTCCAGCTGCCTTTTCTTCCTTCTATCCCCCTGAACTAAAAAAAAATAAGCTATCAAAATTATGCCGAATTGTAGCACATGCATCAGCTATGCAGGTATAGAAGAAGTTTTGAGATGAGTACCTGGTTTTGAAATTTGAAGGAGAGGATGTGCGTTTGCAACGCTGAACGAAATGGGTAATGAGAATTGGAATGAACTGATGAGTCTCGTGAATGCGGTGAGTGATTTGAGTGGTTCAAGTGCTGCCTCCTGGTCCTCCACGGAATAAAAGAAATTTCATATAATATCTTAGGGGCCTGCCTTGATTTTGAAATTAGAGCATCTTTAATACTAACCCTATTTTTTTTGTACCCAATTTGAGTCAAAATTTGAGTAAAAATTCCTTTTGGGTATGGGCATATCCAATGGCAAAATCCCATTTTCCTCAAGAAATGGTTTGTAATTAAAAAAAAAGAATAAGATTTGCATTGAAAAAAATGAATAGAGAAAATGAGCAAGGCTTAGATTTCTCCAAAATGGGATAGAAAAATGGGCAAAACCCATTTTAGGTAGAGAAATTGGTATACCACTAAAGATGAGATTTTGCGCCCGATAAAAATAAATAAATAAATAAATAAAAAGAAGAGATTTTGCTCTTTTTACCAATAAAAAAAAGGTTTATGTGAAGAAATGAGTAAAGATTTGAGATGCTCTTAGAACACCGCATATTTACATACGAATTAGGTAAAAAGCTTTACTTGGGTGCGTCATTTTCTATATAAATATGGATCAAAGTGATGCATTTGTAAATAATAAGCATATGGAAAAAGTCTTGAAAAAAATAGGTATGAATTTGCGTCTCTCCAAATTTGAATAAGGAGAATGATAAAACCCAAAATGGGTATGGCATTAGAGCTGAGTTTTTCCTCTTTTGTGTTGAAAAAAATAAGTATGAATTTGCATCTCTCTAAATTTGAATAAGTAGAATGATAAAACCCAGAATGAATATGGCATTAGAGATGAGTTTTTTTTTTTCCTAACTCTTCGATTATCCTTCGAGCCCAACTAGGGGTGCACACCGGCCCGGTATCCCTCCCAGCCCGCCCAACCCAGCCCGGTTTTTTTAGGGCTTGGGATAAATATTCAGGCCCATAGGGCTGGGCTGGGTTGAGATTTTAAGCCCGTTTACTAAATGGGCTGGGTTTGGGAAACTCCTCTAAAGTCCAGCCCAGCCCGGCCCGGCCCGATTTAAATAATATTTTATTTAAATACTACATATAGAGATTGATAGATATCGGAGAGTTCCATCTTTTTGAATATTTTAATTGCACTTTAATTTATAAGACTATTTTTAATATTTTTGTAAGAACTTAGAACTTTAAATATATTATTATGGTTGTGAATTGTAATTGTGATCATTATGGTTGATTAATTTATGTTTATAATACTATGCTTAGTAAGATAAATGGGCTTCTTGGACGGGTTTGGGAAATTAAAATTTTATTTGGGTTGGGCTTGGGCAAATTAAATGAAGCCCGATTGTAAATGGGCCGGGCTTGGGAATGTACTAATCTCGTTATTATCTAGTATAAGCCCGGCCCAAACCCGGCCCAGCCCGGTGTATGTGCACCCCTAAGCCCAACTATGGGTATACTATTTGGGTGAGTTTGTCGAGAGATAAAATCAACATGTTTGGTAATTTTTTTTTGACAAATGTGTTGGTTTTACTAGAGGAACTCTCTCTTAGTGTATTATTGAATATATGAAAATTTACATTTTGAGGTACTATTATTCAGGAGGTGTTCCACTAACAAAAAATATTTTTTTCAAAAATCAATATAGATCATTTTCTCATAATATATCCCATAAAAAATCATGAAAAACTAATTTATTTTAAAAACTTCCTTAGTGGAACACCCTAATTACCGGCAAGAATTAACTCAACTTTATTTCAACTTTATTTACCAGTAGGGTTGTAAACGAGCCGAATCGAACCGAGCTTTAGAATGTTCAGGCTCGTTCATTAAGTTTTTAAATGAACTCGAGCCGAGCTCGAACTCATTGAAAATTTGACGAGCCAAGCTCGAGTTGAGCTTGCCTAGGTTTGAGTCAAACTTGAACTGGTTCACGAGCCTTAACTAGTGAAAATTATAGATTTTTATGCTCTCATATAATTCTTGAACTTCAAATAATGTTTTTGTTTTGTACATAAAATAAGTTCATACATATATAAAATCATAAAAACATATTAAAATTTAAGCTTATACATGTATAAGTTATAAAATTTTCATAATGCCTATGTGAAAGTTTATACATATCCAAGGTTATTTAGGAAATTTTTATGAGATATACATATATTCCAAGTTCGCGAGCCTAATCGAGCCTAAAAGTGAGGTTCAGGTTCAGTTCGTTTAGTATCCAAATCGAACTCGAACAAGCCTTTACCGAATCGAGTCTCGAATAGTTCACGAACGGTTCAGTTCATTTACAGCCCTATTTACCAGCAAGGATCAACTCAACTCTACTTTACTGCTCACCCCTCTTACCCATTTTGCCGGTAAAAAAAAAAAAACTTGGGTCCAAATTTCACCAACTGTTAAGTTAGGAAAAAGCTCCGAATCACAAAACCCTAGCTTTTCCCCTGCCGGAAAATGGCCCTCTCCAGAGCTCGCGCCATCGTCTCATCCTCTCTCCTCACCAAGCTCCTCCCCTCCGCCACCTCCCGTCCCTTCAGCTCCTCCTCCAGTACTCTCTCTCTCTCTCTCTCTCTCTCTCTCTCTCTCCCCCACGCATTCTTATATCGACGTGTATACATTTCTACTAAACATACACGTTTCCTGATTTTTCTCTCTGTTGTTCTACAGATGCATTCGACTCGCTCTCTCACTCTACATCACCAAGCGAGGCCTACCAAATCTTCAAGCTCGACCCAAGCTCCCACATCGGCAGCTGCATGCCCCTATCCATGATGCGAATCGGTACTTTCATCCACAACATCGAGATGAACCCTGGGCAGGGCGGGAAGCTCGTCCGGGCAGCGGGAACCTCCGCCAAGATCCTCAAGGAGCCGAAAGCCAACCGCCACGTCCTGATCCGACTGCCTTCGGGGAAACAGAAGTTGATTGATACCAGGTGTCGGGCCACGGTAGGGACGGTGTCGAACCCAGGACATGGGGCGAAGAAATTGAGGAAGGCGGGGCAGAGCCGGTGGCTCGGGCGGAGGCCAGTGGTAAGGGGGGTGGCAATGAACCCGATTGATCATCCTCATGGAGGCGGGGAGGGGAAGAGTAAGAGTAGTGGGAGTCATGGGAAGGGGTCTAGGACACCATGGGGTAAGCCTACTAAGGGTGGGTATAAGACGGGACCACTCAAGACTAAGAAGTAGACCTTTTACAGGTTCATTTTTTGAGTTTCTTAATCTGATTTTGCTTCTGTGACAATTGTTATGGAGATTTTGGTTCATCTTAGAATTTTGTCACTCTCTTTACTAATTTCTGGTGAAACTGTTGTATAAATGTAATTCATTTAGTTTCTTTTATATTATTACTCCAGTATTTAGTTGGTTGTTTCGAACTAAGAAGAAGTAGAGTTTGCTCTAGAACTTGTTCTTAATCTGATTGTGCTTCTGTAACAGTTACGACTGAGATTTTGGTTCATCTTCGATTTTTGCTCTCTCTTCTTCAGTTTGAGATGAAACTGTTGTACGAGGGGGACTTATTTCTTTGGGTTTGTCGTTAGTTGGTTGTTTTGAATTGGGTGGCTTGTGAATTTGGAAAATTAATCCTGCAAATAACATACTACTTCAAATCGGTCTGTTTGGGTTTGGTCTATACATTTTTCATTGCTTTATTTGTCTTGACTTGGCCCGTGAGCAAGAAAAATTCTCTCTGATTTTGTGTCTACAACTAATGTTTTATACTCTTGAGATCAAGCCATTAGCCACAAGAGAAAATGTGATTAGTGCCTCTAGGTCTATTGCTATTTGGTTGTTGTGAATTGGCAAACATATAGACCCTGCAAAACACAAAACCCATTGTGGTTAGGACGAGAAGTCGACCAGGGCTTATGGTTTAGGCTCCTGAATCAAGGTGCCTGGCTATCGAGAAAAAGAGGAAGAGGAGCAAGCTATGATGACAGAATCTGCTATTAGTCGAGAGGATGTGGCTTTGAAAGAGATGACAATTCCAACAGCAAGGGAAGCACAAGATTAAGCTAGAGCAAGAACAATGGAGAAACATAAGCAGCCTTGTGAAACTAGCCGTGCTTTGGCTGTTTTAGCTTCTGCATCTGTAAGGACTAACTTTAACCTTGTCGAGTTCCTTTGGCTGTACAGCTTTGTTGTTCTGCACTGCATACTAATTTCCTTTTTGCTGCAAAACAGTCAGTCAGTACAGAGCGTGAAGAGTTCATGAGGCTAGTAAACAAAGAGGTATATCTGGATCAGTAGTATGTATCACTGATATGTCTAGTAACTCTAGACAAATAGCGGTTATTTTCAGTAACTCACCTATTGGGTCGAAGATAGTTTCATGCTTCTTTATGACAGATTCTTAATATAAAACCCTCCTGTCCCACCCACACAAAAAAAAAAAAAAGAGAAGGGAATTATAGAGGAAAAAGCAAAGTTCTAAAAGACGCTAGGCAGTTCCAGGTTGGGTACCAACTACCGACTAGTGGATTAATCGGAGATTAATCAGTGATTAATCGGCTAGTTGGATTTTCTTTTATTTTTAATAAAAAATAGATATTCTCCTCTCTCCTTCCCAAGTTTTTGAGTAAGTAGAATACCATAAGTACCACAAGTTTTGAGATCAATTTAGGCTTTAGGATTTTCTTGTTCTATTTGAGACTATGCTCTGGATGCTGAATGAAAGAAGTATGGTAATGTGCACATAAATCAAAATGATTCTTGGGTCTGCCCTCTCTGATGCCTTTTGGCTTTGATTTGAGCGCATGATTCCGCAGCAAACGCGACGGTATAGGGGGATCACTGTTTCAGTGGTATTCTGTGAGCAGCCACTTTGTGCATTTATTGCCAAAGGTTAGGTCTGTCTCCAATCCATCTGTTTCAGTGGTATTCTGGGAGCAGCCACTTTGTGCATTTATTGCCAAAGGTTAGGTCTGTCTCCTATCCTTCCCCCGCCCATACCCCCAATTATTGGGGATTAAATGGGTTATGTTATTGTTGTTGTTATTGTTGTATTTGAGACTATTAAGATAGACGACCTATAGGTTATGTCTTATTGTATAGGTTTGCTTTGTTACTAATAACAGTTATCGCCCTAGGCTTGACATATTTTACCCAAATTTTTACCCCTATTTAATATCACATATTTTACCCAATTTTTATTTTTTAAAAATATCAAGAAATTACCTCCAACTAGTAGGACCGACTTGCCGACTAATCCCGACTTTCTTACTCATCCAGACTCGTTGACTAATGCCGACTAATTCCCGATTAATCGAACCAGCAACTAATTGACGATCTAGCCACTAATTGAGTCGGCCAGGCGCCGAGTAGGCTGATTTTTAGACCACCAAAAAAGAAAAGCAAAACTGAATGCCCGGCATCTCACTTGAAGAGAAAGGGATTTTTTTTGAACATGTGCAGGAATCTGAGTTCATTTTTATGTTAGTCTCGTCGTTGTGCAGGCTTTCTGGGCCTGTTTGATTTGTTGACTAGACATGGGGTTGGGCTACAAATCTCCTTTTGCATGTCTTGCATTTGAATGCAACAATCATTGAAGGGATTACATATCCCTTAGACCACCAATCCTCTGTCCCAAATTTTTTTGTCCCTCTTCCGTGATTCCAACTTTTTAAGGTGACATAAATTAATCATTTCTCTTCTTAATACGACTTTTCAAAATTACCCTACTTTTTAAAATGTGATGATGTACTTTTTGAACTTCAATTTATTTTCCCTCCAATTTGTGAATGAATTCTGAATTTAGGAGGAAGGGTAATAAAGAGAATGCGCCAAAATTTCCTTCTTGACTGGTCAAAATGGAGAAGTATTGTGGGACATCCAAAAATGGAATGATGGACTAAAATTTTGGGGCAGAGGGAGTGATACCTTGGGGAAGTAGTCTGCTTGTCCCCTTGCTATTAGTTCGCTGAGATCACTCATCCGATGGGATTATATGTACCCTCAACAGTAGTTTGACCAATCAAACATGTCGTCCATATGTTGCGTCAGATGAATGCTATGATATCTCACTTCCAATTCCTCTGGAAGTCAAACTTGTTAATTCTTCCAGTAAATTTTTTATTGGCACAATGTCCATTTTTATCTCTTGTATATTGTATTTTTGGTCAAAGAACTAGGGTTTTTTGTTCTTGTTTCGGATAAATACTACATTTTCAGTATGGAAAGCTAGTTCGCGATTCTGCTCTTGTAAGGTGGGTTGGACTTTGAAGTACATTGGTTATCATTTCTTGATTCCATTTATGCACCTCTCTTTCTCTAATGCTTCTTGCATCCTGGGGGAACAAGGGTGCATGTAAATATGTAACTGAAATAAACCATTCCTCTGCATTAGTGTGTTCTATTTTCTTTTTCTTCTTCTAAGGAAAAAGTTTTATGGCTTCTCTTTTGTAGCACTCATGTTGCATTGCTCTAATATTTTCAGATAGAACTCTACAATAACATGTTAGAGAAGGAAGGTACATAAGAAGGCGAGGCCATGAAGGCATATAGAGCAGTACATGACGAAAGCGATCAGGATTGTGATGTGGCTGAGGTTTCATCAGCACTCATATATTGGGTGAGTACCTCCAATTTCTCGTGTATTTTTTATTTTAGCTCATGAAATGTGATAGATAATGAAGCATCTGACAACTAAGCTATTTAATGTCATTTTTTTATAGTCCAGGTTGATGCTATTCTCCAGAACCTTGAAAAGGAAATTGATGATGCGGATGCTAAAATTGGTGACCGGTGGCGGCTACTTGACAGGTGTGTGATTGTCTATGTTCTTGTAAGCCTTGTTTGTTTTGTGAGTTCTTCAAGTTTGATAAAACTTCTCACAGTTGTGGTTATATATCTATTGTTAAGAGGGAGGACCTTGGGATAGACCTGGGTAGTGATCGGCTCTGCTCACAGTTGTGGTTAATATCTGTTGTTAATAGGGAGGACCTTGGGATAGACCTGGGTAGTCATCAGCTCTGGATTCTTGCTGTTTTTTGGGGCGTTAGAAGTCATATATCCATGCATATGATTGGTGTACGAACCTTGATTTTACTTACTCGGATCAACCCAGACTAATCCTGAATCCTGATCCACTGTCCTGCTTGTATTGCATTTACAACAACAACAACAATAACATAACCCATTTAGTCCCCAATAATTGGGGGTATGGGCGGGGGAAGGATAGGAGACAGACCTAACCTTTGGCAATAAATGCACAAAGTGGCTGCTCCCAGAATACCACTGAAACAGATGGATTGGAGACAGACCTAACCTTTGGCAATAAATGCACAAAGTGGCTGCTCACAGAATACCACTGAAACAGTGATCCCCCTATACCGTCGCATTTGCTGCGGAATCATGCCCTCAAATCAAAGCCAAAAGGCATCAGAGAGGGCAGACCCAAGAATCATTTTGATTTATGTGCACATTACCATACTTCTTTCATTCAGCATCCAGAGCTTGTATTGCATTTGTATTTAGATTTTGTTCTTTGGTAGTAACTGAAATGTAGATTTGGTGTAGGTTAGTCCTAATGTGATATTCATGTCATCTTTCCTGAAATTTCATAACGTGCAATGATATATGCAGGGATCATGATGGAAAAGTAACACCTGAGGAGGTGGCAGCTGCAGCTATGTACTTGAAGGATACTTCAGGCAAGGAGGGGGTCCAAGAACTCATTAGCAACCTTTCCAAAGATGGAGGTCAGTTATTCAGTGAAGTTCTAATGATTCGTTATTCCCATGTGCATTTCTATTTCCTGGGAAGTCCTATGATACACTCTTAACCACATTTTTGTAACCATAATCCGTAACTAGCCACTATAATTGTAACACTTCCATATGCACCATGTATACAATCCGTAACTGGTCAGAATAATATGTAATTATCGTCACAAAGGCGTGACAAAAATACTAGTACAATTTTTACATAACAAAGCACGCCACAAAACGTGTAACAAATCAACATTTATATGGTACAAACCTATCCATACCTATACCACCTATGAAGCACCAGCACTTCTAGAGGCCGGCGTGACACGGGGACACACCGAAAACGTATGGGACACGCTTACCATGAGACACCACTGAACCTCATACTAACACCACAAAACTACATTTCTATTTTACACACCATGTGTACCATAGCTTTTTCTCAGTTTTCTAGTCGGTTTTAAAAATGCTTGGAAAGCTTCTCTTGAAGACCAATTTCGACCTAAATCTTTCAGTTTCTTTTTAAGTAAATAACACATGTTTGTGTGAAACTTTCATCTTCTGGAGTGATGATCTGTATGGATTCGGTTTCTACAGAAGGTAAGATCCTTGTTTAAAACATTGTGAGATTAGGAAGTCGAGCAGAAGAAGGCATTTCTGCTGAAGCTGGGCAGAGGTAGATTAGGATAGGTGCCAATTTCTTGTGCTTCTGGTTACGAGTTACGACTGTCAATATTTTTTAACTATCTTTTACTATTGTTCCCTGGGGGTTATATTTCCCAAGTGATTTATGGAGGAGGTTTATAGTAGCTCTTTCTAGCAGTCTTGTGAAAAAACATGTGTTTTCTAGTGCTGTAAAAATTAGTGTTGAACTACAAATAGACCAAGACAGACTCTTATCAGTCTTATGAACATGCAGGCTCCTAGTTCTTGGCTTTTGCCCAATATCGAGGCATGTTTTAGTTTAATTGGTAATTCTGGTTTGTTTTCTATGCTCAATATAGTTGAATATCTCAAGGTTCATACTGGAGCCCTTTTTCTTCGATTTTGACAACGTACAGAATCATAAGATGCTCATATAGTCATATTTGATGGTAAACGACTGCATGCAGATTTGCCTCTGTACGTATTCAATTGTGTGATTAGTTCTAAATGCCTGCGGATTTGAGAAAAAAGTATTGAATTTGGTGGTTGAATTTCATGTGATTGCGGTAGGATGCTGAATAGGGCTGCACACAAACTGAGCCCTTTGTGAGCTTGGCTCGATAAGTTCTTGTGGTTAATGTTTTTTTAGAATAATAAATATAAATATAAACAATTGTTTGAGATGTTCACGATGGGGAGTACTTGAATTTCTTAGATACTGCTTAGTTGCACAGTTTTTGAAACAAATTGATCAATGTTCTTAACAGAGCTTCCACCTTCATTACCGACCTCTTTGGCCAATTCTTTCCAACAAATAGCATTCCTTCTAAGCTCATTCCCTCTTTTCTCCCTCCATACCTTCTTTCATATGCAATTCTGTCGCCTCTAGTAATAATACCCTTGTCGTTAGCCTTTACCCTGAACCCTGCATTCCGCTCATTCACAATAACCAAAGGAAACCCCGAGCTCAGAGCCTTGAGGGTTGATTTCCATCCGCAATGAGTCATGAAACACCCCACGGCCTGGTGAGCCACGACTTCGAGTTGAGAACACCAGTTGACAATTGCACCTGTTGTGGGGTAAAACACTAACTGATTTATCGAGAACTATATGCCATAGAACATTATGAACCAAAACTAACCAAGAAATTAATAAAGCAATAAGTTAGTAAACTTTAAGAGATGAAAGGAAGTAGCCGATGAAGTCTGTGAGAGGTTCAGAGTCACAATAAGTGTTGTCTTTGAGGCATATTTGACTCTCTTGTACGGGCAATTACAAGACATGAATCTCCTAGTGCACCTTTAACAGTTTATCTGTCAAAAGTCTTTCTCAAGTATCCAAAAAATCAGAACTTCTTGTGCTGTCTGAAAAGCACAGACGCACTACCGATCTTACAGACACGGACATGACATGACACTTTCTGAACAAGTGTTGGACACAGCTAAATACATGCCCAATTTTTGTTACATTTTGTTTAGTCAAAAACATTTTGGATACTCTACGACTCATTTGGGAACACCTCGTTAACACATTAGGAGGTTAAAAATGCAATTTCCAAACGTTGGCCTTTGGTCAAAATCTTCTAGCTGACGAAATAATATCAACATCCCTCGAAAGTAAACTCATTCACTAACGTCCTATCTCTAGCCATAAGTTGAAATTATTATGACATACATGTACATCTTTTTTCTTTTCTTTTTTTTCTAAACCAGAAGACAACAGTAATATGAGGGGAAAAAAAATTCAAATGTGGACCTGCCTTTGATGTTTCTTCCATGAAACAGGGGGGAAGCTTGCTCTCTTCGAAATCCCTAACCACCCACAAGTAGCTGCCACTGTTTTTCAGGCCACGTGCAATTTCCTCCATCTGATTTTTGCTTAAGCTTGCCAAGCTCCTGAACGATGCATAAACGACACAACCTTTTTGCTTTGTGTCCAGCCATTTCATGCAAGCTTCAGCACTGGGCTTGGAAGAGGTTGATTGAGGCCATAGTCTTTCATTCTACAACCTTTTGTCCAAATCCATTAATGGAATGATTGGCCTTGAATTTTGTATGCTGGAATTTTACTAACTCCGTCCCTAATTGTTTGTCTCTTTCGGGGATTGAAACCCCATTAAGGAACTCATCATTGCACTTTTCATTTAGTTGGTCACTTGTCCACTCTTGTTTTTTGAATTTGGGTAGCTGCTGATGGATCGGGGTGTAGTGTGGTCTTGTAAGCGCTTGCTCGATTTGGCACATTGTGTGGTGGCGAGAGAGCTTAGGATTTGTGACGGGTAAACAAGATCCGACTCTATACGTTGTATGCATCGGAAGATGATATGGGATTGTCCGTACCAGAAACCTGTGTCCTAAAACATTCTCAGTGACTTTCTATATTACATAGAGAGAGGTAATTTTAAGATACCATCGCATTGAGCAACCGTACGTGCAATATTGTTACAAGAGGACCGAGCTTTTTGGTTGCCATAAGGAAGTCATACCTCTTCTTCCAATTTGTCAGAAGTGTTAAACCATCTGCCTTCTTAAAATTCATCAATCAACAAATCTAACGTTGAAAGACAGGGTTAACAAGATACTGATAAGACGCACAACAAGTCTTTGTCCTAAAATCAATAAATCATATGTGTTTCCCTACGTTCATACTCTGATGAGATAATACATGAGTACGAAGTACGTCCATAATCTAGTAAGTGTCTCCATGTTGCACGATCGAAGAAAGACATGGTACAAAATAATGTGACGAGCTCTAGAGTAATGATGGTTTCACCTTACGAAAATGAGGTACTCCCTCTGCCCCAAATTATTGGTTCAGTCGGATTCCAATGCAAATTTTTAACTGTTCGTATTTTCAATCTATAACATATTTTGTTACATTATACAAAGTTTTTAAAATCTTTAAAAATATCATAGATGCAAAGATATGAACAATTAAAGGTTGCATTGGAATCCGAACAGACAATTTAGGATGGAGGGAGTAATATTTACGAGACTTCAAGTGTCTCCCCATAAACGATTATGTCTCTCACAAAGTGTTAATGAAATGACATGTCCAAAGGTTACTCTTTATCCAAGTTTAAGGCTTTGTTTGTTTGGGCTGAAAATATTTTCCTCAAGAATATTTCCGAATTTCCGGTGTTTGGTTGCGCATAAATTGGGGAAAATGTTCTAGAAGTAAAAATGCTTCTCACCAAATCAACGTAAATTAACTTAGAGGACAATAATCCTCGCGAGTCTCTTTCCTCGCTAGTCCCCTGGCAACTGCCTAGAGAACTTTCTATCAAATCAGAAAAATTCCAAGCATAATAACCCCATGTTCCTCCACTGTTTGACGGTAGAGAAAAGTATTTTCAGAGAGAAAAGGCAAAGAACCAATCTGAACAGGAGTCTTCGGATGCTCACTGTCATTTGGGATTTTTCTCCTTTTGTAAATGTCATTCTTTTTCCTGTACTGAAACAAACACCGTAAATGATAATTGTGTAAAATATTTTCGCGTAAAATCTTCTACATGCAAAATACATAGAAACAAACGGAGCCCAAGAGTTAAATTATCCAACATATACCATAGCCGGGTGGTCGTAGCTGTTCTTTTAGTCGGTTAATTAATTAATTAATTTTTTTTTTGTCATTCAATATACATCAGCGGGGGTTAGCGGAAGAGTTAGTGATTTAGTCCAAAGGGGGGGTCTAGAAGCCTTTGCACCTAAAAGGCGGAGGTTAACAAGACTCTTGTATAAAATCATTTTCATTCGCATTTTGTCAAGCGCTTGATCAGGTAATTCAATTTGTCTCTTCGAATTTGGAATTTGATCAAGCTCTTACCGGTATTCAAATGAGCTAATTGTTTTTTTTGCAAAAACTATTAATAACATGCTTTACGAATTGAACAATTTCGATTATTTGTGTGAAACCACGATATGGATCACACATAATATGTAAGGCGTTGATGTACTCATACTTGGGGGGTGTTTTACAAAATGACTTATTGATCTGAGTTGATATATTGTGAGAGAATGATCTCTCTCATAAAACGCAATCCAATTTGGAGAATAATAAGTCATTTTTTGTGGCAAAAAATGTTAAGATTCACCAAAATTTTCTCCAAAATTATAAACGATGTGTTTGGTGAGAGTTTTGAGAAATATTTTTGAGATAGTGTTTGGATGGGTTTTTGGAAAAATTAATAATTAGAGAACAAGGAGAACAACTCCATTTTATCATCTCCATAAAATGTTCATTTTATGAAATTTTCATAAAATGCACCTAAAATCTATAGGAGAACAAGGCCTGAGCGAAATTGAGTTCATGTATTATGAGAAAATGATTTCTTTTGTAAAGCGCAATCCAATTTTGAGAATAATAAGTCATTTGTGGCAAAAATGTCAAGATCCACAAATTTTTTTCCAAAATTATCCACACAAAAAAAAAGAATTATTCATATTGATTTTCTAGATATTTTCGAAAAAACTTTTCCGGTACTCAATCAACAAGCACATGCTTTCCTAATTCCTATTCCTAATTTTCCTAGTCCAGAGTTGAGAGTCTCGAGACTGCCATGTGTAAATCTATCTGGGCAAAACAACAAATTCGCTGGCAATTCGGCTGACCGCAATCATCATCTCAAAATCGCCACCCTCTCTCTCTCTCTAGATTTCCATCGCCATGGCAGTTTCCCTCTCCGCCTCCATACCCCCGAAACCCCCCTTCTTCTCTTCCTAGAAATTTCGTCTCACAACACCACCTTCTCACTCAAACCCACCAAAAATTTCTCACTTTGATCCAATACCCAATTTCCCTTTCCCTCTCTCTCTCTATCATTTTCACTCCTCCGAATAACAGTAATTCCCAAACCATGGTTTTCCTTCTCTCTCTAGAACACAAACCCTAATCAAATTCCATCCACATGGGATGGCAGTTGTAACTGGAGATCGCTACCTCGAATCTCTAGTCAAATTCGTCGAAAAACAAGCGGGGCCATTGATCGACGGAACCCTAGTTCTCAAACTGAACCCGGTTGGCCTCCACTACGTGCAATCCAGGCTCGAGGCGCTCACCGAGCTCGAAGGACTGCTCGCCGGGGCCCCGGTCGATTACCTCCGCGCCTACGTGTCTGACCTCGGCGATCACCGGGCGCTCGAGCAGCTAAGGAGAATTCTGCGGCTGCTGACGTCGCTGAAGGTCGTGTCAGTGCTGCCGGCTCCGGCTAGGGACCCTACGCCGGTGTCGCTGTGGCCGTTTGGGAGGTTGAAGGTTTTGGAGCTTCGTGGGTGTGATCTGTCGACGTCGGCAGCTAGAGGGCTTCTTGAATTGAGACATACGTTGGAGAAGATTGTCTGCCATAATTCGACTGTGAGTTTGTTTCGGTTGGATGATGTTTAGTTTCTGTTTGGTTGCTATGAATTGTTAACCTCCAACTCATAAGCTGTTAGAGGGACTGATAATTTTGTTATTTGTATCTCCAATGTGCCCATTACGTGTGTAGCTAGGCTGTCCCCCATGCGGGCTACAAGATGTGCGACCTAAAAGATGTGTAAATATTACACTCCCTCCGTCTCAATTTGTCTGTCCAATTCTAGACATTTAGGTGTTGCAAAATGTTTGTTTATCTAGCTCTTTTATGGACCAAATTTCATTTTTTAACCCATTCCTTTTTTGAAATAAAATAACTTTTCAAAAGAGTTGAAGGGTAAGTGTGAAAAGTTATAGTTACTGTTTAGGTGTAACCATTATTTTTCGTTAAAAAGTTGGATTTTCAAGATTGGACAGAGAAATAGGGACGGAGGGAATACATTTTATCATTTGGTAGGAGGTGAGATACCATGTTAGATTGGTAACCATTAACTCAAAAATTGTCGGAGGGAATTTTGTTATTTATATCTTCAATAGTTGCTGTGAAAAATGCGGCAAAAAAAAGTTGACATTGAATCATGGAATCTCTTGTGTTGTGTTGTGTTGCATTACGAAGAATGAAATATTCAAGACAAATTAGATAGTTTTTTTTTTTTTTTGGTAAGTAACAAAATAGATAGTTGACTGTGTTTGCTCAGAGGATATAAATACATGATCCAATATGTTAGACACTGTTGAGAATTCGGCCAAACCAAGAATGAAATATTCAAGACAAATTAGATAGTTGACTGTGTTTGCTCAGAGGATACAAATACATGATCCAGTATGTTAGATACTGTTGAGAATTTGGCCAAACCAACAAACACACCATATTCAAAGAATAGTCATGGACAGAAAACAAGAACACAAGACACTAGATATTTCTGCATATATGGTTCTCCATATGTGTATACATTCACAGCTCACAGCAGTTTCCACTATGTATTGAATGAAGAAAAAGTACAAGTTACATCAGTTGCAGCGCGTAACAAGTATTTATGCCCTAGACTTTACATCACCAATTACTGTAATATCCATGTCTAGCAAGTATTTATAACCAAGGGTTTAAATAACCAATTACCGTAATACTATTTGTCTAGGTTTCGGGGGCGCTGCCCCTGAATAGTCAGCGAACCGTGACCCAAATTGAATCAAGCTTCTCAAGCTGTACAGATACGTAGTTGAAATTTATGCCTTCTCTCCCCAGTCTTTTCTATTAGTTATGTACAAGTAGTCAAATAGTTTGTTTGCCCACTTTGACGCCAGTGCTATTTATTTTGTACAGTTACAATCTCTGTGTGTCTGTTAGCATGCTGGTGCTTTTATGGATTATTTCCATTTCATGTTGAAACATTCAAATTAATTCTTACATTGGACACTTTGAGGACACTGCTCTTAGCCTTCTTTTCGATACTTCAGGATGCACTGCGGCACATTTTTGCTAGTAGGATTGCTGAGATAAAAGACTCTCCGCACTGGAACCGGTTGTCATTTGTTTCATGTGCTTGTAATGGGTTGGTTCTCATGGATGAGTCTTTGCAACTTCTCCCAGTTGTTGAAACTCTTGATTTAAGTAGAAACAAGTTTGCAAAGGTGGATTATCTCCGGAAGTGTACAAGACTAAAGCACCTGGATCTTGGGTTCAATCACCTGAGAACAATAGCGTCACTTAGTGAGGTTTGATTATAGAATCATGCGGGTGTACTGCTTTTATTTGTTACTTGTTGCATAGAATTTTATAAAGGTGCATAGAGTGGTCTCTCTGTTTAATATTTCGCTTGTAAAACTGTAGCTGGTCAAAGTACTGTACCTAGTGGAGCTAGAAGGTGTAGTTATTTGTATCTTCAGATCTAATCAATTGTCAGACTCAACTCTCATGAAAAGGTGGATTGACTTATTGGGTGGACCATGAAAATAATTGAAAATTAAGAGAGAATTTTTATTTCTGAAGAAGTTTGTATTGGAAAAGAAAGCTCAAGGGTTAGTGCTTTCATCTCATGTAAAAAGTTTTTGTGCTCTCCTGTGCCAACTTAGGAGCCATGAACACATTCAACCACGGGAGGATTCACAAACTCCCAAACAGACAGATACTGTCATTATCTTACATGGTTCACTTAATAGCCGAGATAGGAAATGATGTTAGATTTTGGTAGATAGAGGTAGATGGGGAAATAAGGTAATATCAATATTCTATCGTTGTTTTGTAGATGGAGAAATAAGGTAGCATCGATATTCTTTCGTTCCCCCCCCCCCACCAAAAAAAAAGGGTGATTTCCATGCTCTGCTTCTAGCTTCCCATACTCCATTTTTTGTCTTTTAGGCTCTCACAAGTGAAGTGCTAAAACTAAAAAGTAAAAGTACAGAATAAATTGGAATTCCCTATTTTAGCTTTTGTCATAATGCTGATAAATTTGTAAGCCGTAACCTATACCTAATCGGGTCAGAATGCTGATATTTTGGTCCAAAAAATCATTTTTTGTCTTATATCGTCAGCAAGGATGTTTTGGATGAAAATATAGCACCATTAGATCTGTGGCCAGCCAATGCTTAAACCACTTAGAGAGAACAATTTAAGTGATGCATAGAATGAGGTTAACCAACCATTGAGTTAAAATAGTTTTACAAGTTTCCATGTGTTGCTAAAGAACTTCCATATTGAGTAATTAGATTTGAAGCATATGTCAAACTTGTTGGCCTTTGCAGGTGTCTTGTCAAATTGTTAAACTCGTTTTGAGGAACAATGCTATAAGTACGTTACGCGGGATTGAAAATTTGAAGTCACTTGAAGGCCTTGATCTTTCGTACAATCTTATTTCCAATTTTTCAGAGCTAGAGATCCTTTCAGGCCTCCCATCTTTGCAAAACCTATGGTTGGAAGGGAATCCATTATGTTGTGCACGATGGTATAGGGCACAAGTGTTCAGCTTTTTCCGCCATCCAGACAAAGTAAGTTGTACCATGTTTGTTTAGTTATTTGATCCACTTGCAGTTATAAAGAATGGAATAAAAAGAAAAAAGCTTTATTTAAGCAACCAATGCATAACACTTATTCCAGTGGTTTGGTCCTGCTGAACTTACATTCCTACCGCTTCTTGGATTACCTATGTAGATGAAATTGGATGAGAAGAAAATTGGCACGAGAGAGTTTTGGAAGAGTCAAATTATTATTGCAAGCAGGCAGAAACGACCTGCTAGCTTTGGATTTTATTCTCCAGCAAAAGATGATGCTGAAGTGGAGGGAACTATCAACACAAAAAGGGTAGGTAAACTAAAGTGACTCGCGAGTTCTGCTTCTGATTCTGAGATGATTGCAATTTTTTTGTTCTCTGAAAGTGCAGTGGTTTTACTGAACTGGTTAGAAATGTATTTTTTCCATATGCTTGCAGAAAAAGCATTCTCGTCTTGCTTCTATAGAATGTGAAGAGCAGACAATGCACATGGGCTCGGACCAAGATTCAGTGTCGTGTGAGAATGAGACTCTGAGCAAAGAGGAGAATGATATTTCAGATGAGGAAACCGAAATTGTTGGTTTGATGAATAGGATTGAATACATGAAAAAGGAGCGTTCTGCTCTGTGGTTGCAGGAGTTCAAGGACTGGTTGAATCAGGAATCTGAAAATTTTATGGACAATGCTAAATATAATGCTGCTATATCAAATCATGATCATGAACATAATCCGAATCTCAAGACAAGACAAAGGCACCATGGTGAGAGTTCAAGATATGTTTCCGACTCTTTTCAAGCTTCAGGAGATGAGAGCAGCATGAACATCTTAGAGTCTGACAGCTCCTTCGCAGATAATTCTAGTGCTCTGCATGCTCATCAATACTTTGACCGAATCAATGAAGCAGCGTCCAAATTCTCAATGGAGCATCCCAACAGAAATTCTGTGTATGCTGTTGGAAAAATAGATCTAAAGCAGGAGCAAATGAATACTTATCCTAGTGAAGGGTATTTGTCTGTTGGTTCTGGAAATTATTATCTTGATCCCTTGGCAATCGCTGGAGCTGAAAAGATTGATGCAAATAGCAAAATCACGCCGAATAATGCTATTGGTGCTATTATGGAGCCCCGTTCACCATCTATATGCCCAGGATCACCGCCTCATTATCAACAAGACATTCTGCATCGTCGCAACTACTTAGAGGAGGAATTTTTGCAGCTATCTGCAGAGTCCTATTCAATTGCATCATCTGATAGTAATACCAGTCTCAGTGAAGACGATTACACTAAATTTGGGTCCTTCATTCCCGAAGGTGATCAGTCATTGATTGAAGAGTTATCGGAGAGGAGTGGTCATTCATCTAGACATCAATTTGAGGAAAGACTCAACAAGGGTCAGGAGGTTTCACAGTCAATGCAAAATGGTGTACATTTGTCAGCTTCATATGCTGAAAAAGCATCTGGTATTTTGGTGTCTGAGCACTCCTCACAATTTTTGCGCAATATCATTCCAATAAGTGAATGTGATGATGAAATTGTACATTGTGAGAAGCAAGAGGCTGATTGGTTGGAGAGGAAAAATTGCAGAAGGAAACCAAGAAGAAGATTTGTTTCGGTAGCGGAGGAGAAGAATAGTGTTGATGGTAGTAGGGATTCATCACAAAAGTTAAATGGAGGTGGGAATAACTCTATAGACGGGGTGGAAGATGAGCAACGCAGAGAAATTCATGGTACCGTTCTGCGCTCAATTGATAAGAAGAAGGCAAGCAATATTGCAATTCCAGCTTCACATGGCCATAATGGTGTTAAAATCATTTCTGGGTCACACTCTGTATCTTGGGTTGCTGAAGATTTCATTGGCAATTATTTCAATTCTAGCATTGCAGATTTAGGAGTTCATGAAACTTGTAGGGAGTATGTTCACTGCAATTGCATAATTGAGCAGAAGTCTGGAGTTGGGGAAGCGTACGTGTTTTCATCCTAATTAGTGCAAATATATACTTGAAACTAGCTAGACAGTGCTTGTAACTTGTGTGACCTACTTGAATCATTGTTCTGTCATTGACTTGAGTTATGCAGACGGAAGACTTGAGTTTTAAGGAAACTCTCATTTTTTAGTACGGTGCATATATATATGTATAATAGCCATATCGAAATGAAAATTATCCAGTATCCACTTTTGATGTTATTATATTTTGATCGTTTCTTCATTTTATTCTTCTATTCTTGAATCATAGTTGTCAGAACCGCACGATTCACGATTCGCGATTCGATTCACGATTGAAATAAAAACGATACGAATCCATAGGTGAATCAAGGTTTATCTAGAATCGGTAGTGAATCATACGATTCGCGATTAGATTCACGATTCATGCAAAAACGATACGAATCTATATGTGAATCAAGGTTTCCCACAATTATTACATTCGACTAATGTAAAATCACTTTAGTGGTTTTACCTTAATTTTGCCATATAAAGTTATAAACTAGTTTTGTACTTAAACCTTTATTGTTATTTGTTGCAAGGCTAAGCTTTCATTTTTTAAAATGAATATTTATGTCTATATGCATATGTCCATTTTATTATAGTATTTAGTTTCATGTACAAATATCGACTCTTTTCTATTAGACCATGTAATCATCAGTTTATGTTAGGAAAAAACTTCACTACTGATTTAAGCTTAAATTTGTCAATTTTACAATGTATCTTTATTATGCAAATGCTTAGACACATTTTCTAAGTATTTTTGAAACTTAGACTGAATCATTACGATTCACGATTCGATTCGATTCACGATTCGGAAAAGGGTTAATCCGATTCTCGATTCGATTCGCGATTTGACAACTATGTCTTGAATACATATCACATGTGGCAGAATCCTAGGCGTTCACTGTGGATTCCATAGAATTAACAATGTATTCTTCCTTCACTGACATGGTATTTCTAATAGATCCACTTTAAGCATTCCTATCCCTTTTCTCGTACCCTGCCAAATGATAGTCAGAGTTTTAATGATTACAAACATAGAACCACAATTTTAGCTCTTCATTTAGTTGATTTGAAGTGCATTATATTGTTCTTAGGTTATTATCCTTATTTCAACAATGGCCTGTAGTATTGTCTCATCCTTGATTATCATTTTAGAAGCCAATGAATGACTCGTGTATTTCTTGTAGACACTAAGAGTGAGAATTCTTGCATCCCATGTCTTAATTACTTTCATGTTCACATGCAGAGAAGTAGTTATGTTGCTGAGCAGCGAACACAAGTTGTATGTACTACTTATCGATGCTGCAAACGATGGGTCAGGTTAGGTTTGTAGTGGTATGAATGCGGGAGGCATACAATTCATTGCCTATTTAACCTGTCCTACTTGATATTTGCTTTACAGATTATGCTCTTTCTTTTGGTGTCTTGCAGGAATTCAATTAAAATTAATGGGTAGCCACAAAATTGAAGATGTTAGAGAGGTGTTAGTCGGTTTGGGACTTCAGATTTTGAGGTTAGTGAGTTAACTACCTCTACCAACCACTTAGGCTTTTTAACTTTCCTAAAAATGACACTCTTTTTCCATGTGTGTGGTAGGATATGCATGGGAGTGGGTGCAACATATTTATTGCCTACCAGAAGTATTCATATATCAAGGCAGTTACTATGTTTATTGCATTCTTCTGATTCAGATCTTAGGAAGCTAAACTGTTCTACAAGAAGGTGATCCTCTAAGATCTGCCTTCTCACATTGAAAACTTGAGGCTAATTCTGGTCTTTGTCAACTAGCAGTTTTGAATCTATTTGTGTACTCTGACCTCATAATGAACTAGAGTTTTGGAAATTTAAATGGCAGTTTGGAGCAGGCTCAGGTTGAGAGGTTCGAGACACATGTACTTGGAGGTTCAAAAACGAGCTTGTTTCAATATTCAATGGTTCTTTTTTCACGCAAGAATATTAGAGGCATGTTATCTTCCCCTTCCTTCTGCTTGTGTGTTTTTGTGGAAATTCAGTATCTCGGACTGGTTGATGTCTGCGATCATCTTTTAGGAATGTTATCCATATAGTGAATATGGTCCCTGCAAAAATATAAACAAAAATTGAATAGAGAAGAAATAAATGAACATGTTATTAGGAGTAAGTTGGGATTCATAAGATGAAGTTTTTATGGGGAAGTCTTGGATCATTAAGGTTCAAGGAGGCTGTGAAAAGAAGAAAGGTTATGAAGTGTGGCAGAGAGGTTCACGTGGTGGATATAGTCAGTTACACACCATCAATACATTTAAAGGTTATTACAACTCTTTAGGAAACAGAACTGTGTAGACTTGCGAGGAAGCCGTGTCAGATCTATATTATTGTCTTGGCAGGTGAAGAACATGGTAACTACGCTGACATTATGCTACTATCCTTGTGGCACAGCGACAGTGTACTTCAGCCCTTATTTTTCGTGACAATTTGAAATTTTTTTTTTTTTTTTAATATAACTGACAGCATACTATTCAAAACCTTTTTCTATGAATACGTCTTTTTTTTTTTTGGGACAATTCTTGCTTAGAAAATCTCATAACTTTCTTTTTTTCAAATTGAGCAGAAGATTTGTGGTTTCCAAGGTCACTGTTTTTCCTTGAAGCGCATCTGGTTGTGTGCATTGAAGACTTCATGCAGTTTGGCTCTCTTTCTGATGACACATCTCCTCCATATTACTTGCTTGATTCTTGTTGTTCCATTGCGGATATCTCTGAGATGGTAATTTTTATTCTTTTAAGTATCCAAGTTTAAAGTTCTTTATTAAGACGGTGCAAGGATTCTGATTCTTCTGAACAGTGTCTAATAAGTACCTCAATTTTGGACCTCCAATACTGATAGTACTTGTATATCACCGATGGTGATATGTATCCCACTACCAAGATTTATAACCCTGGGTGTAAATCGATAACAAATTGCTAGTTTTGTACTCCGTAGTGGAAATTGTCGGTAGCTTACAGAAGTCATCATATTTTGGGATGCTTTCTTCATTTGATGTGATTACTTATCTTCCAGTTTCATTGTCCATGAACCTGCCTTCTGCTATATTAACTGATGTATGAGGAAAGACAAGCAACAAATAAATTAACTGCAGTTCTTATGTTTCATAAACATTTTCACAATACAAAGACGATTGAGGGGGAGAGAGAACAAAAAGGAAGCGGAGAAATCAAGAGTCTCTGTTGGGGCTTAAATGGAGAAAGAGGGAGGTGGAAAATCCTAGATTGACTTGGCAGGCTTGAATACCCAAGTGGAAGTCAAGATGAGAGGGAAGGAGTGGGGACAGATATGTGGCGGCGCGCAGCCCTTAACTAGCACACAAGGTTCTCACATCTTGACTTCTCTCTAATGAAGCACTTTAGTCCCATATATAGACTCTTTTGAAACCTTACCATGTAAACCTAGAAAACTAACCATACAAAATAACATAGCGGTCAAGCCATCTGTATAGAATCAGATTGCGTCATTTAACCTGGTGAAACTCTGTTGATAGCAACCTGTCATTTTGTCCTCATTGAAGTGATTGTATGCACACGAAAGCTCACGTGAGCTTTGTTTAGCAAGCTGGAAATTATTCATAAAATTTGGTGCTAGACAATATTTGCAGCGAAGTCATAACAAATTGTGCTAGATCTCTGCACAAAGTCAACATTGTTGGTTTGTTTTCCTTAAGTTAAGTTTGAGGTTTTTGACATTGCTTATAGCCTTTTCTAATTCTTAACCTTGGTCTGAGAATGAATGAGATTCGACTATTGTAGCGTTAGTATGAATTTGTGTAGTATATACAGTGGGAAAACTACAATAAAGGAAATATCGATGACACTGTTTGAAAATTGGGATCTTTACCAATGAGATGGCCTCTGATGACTTATCTTTTGTCAGCATTGGAAAGTGTTTAGAGAGACTTCCTTGTCATCTGCATAGTTGGACAGGAAATAGCGATTAGCGAAAACTGTTATAAAAGCGATATTCCTAGATTCATTTGCTTCCACATTGATTATGGTAGACGTGGGCCTCCTAAATGCCCAGTACACATGTAGTCAAGAAGCACCAAAATAGATAAAGACATGTAATTCAACAATTCTGCATAACTGGGGACATGGACATGACAAAAGCTTTTTATATGTTTAGTTATTAGTACGCATATTTTATCGTCAAAACATTAGAACAAAATAACAACACTTACATAGTTAAGAGATGTTCCACAGAAAGAAAAAAAAAAAAAAAAAAAAAAAAAAGGAGCCAAAATTGACGAGTTCGTTGCAAGTTTTAACCCTTGAAATGGGAAATTTTTGGGTGCCGAGCGGGCACCACGTGTTGGTGCCCTAGCGCGCATCCCAGCCGTCCAAAAATGTTTTGTTCAGCCCAGCTTTTTCTCCCCTGATCTGACATGAATACAGTGACCAATTAGGCGTATCAGTGCTATAAAGCAACTGATTGAAGCAGGTATTTCAATGGTAAATATGCTCATTAGAATTTGTATTGCATTACAAATTTGTTGGCTTATTGGGCATGAACCGCCTGTCTAGAGAGAAAGAAGGGGTGAAACTCCCAACAATGAATGCTATCGGCTCCATTGTATGAAGTTAACCCCTGTTTTTTTTTTTTTTTTTGGCCCCTTTCTTTTGTTTTCCCTGCAGTTATTGTAGGATTTTTGTTTCCTTGCTTGCTAAATGCGTATGTAGACTTAGTTAACTAGTTAAGGATAAATGTACTCGTTATTGAGATGATGTACCGTTGAACCCTTATTGAAAACCGTCCGTATGGTTTCATCTTTGCTCCGGAGTTGTAATTCTATGCTTTCTAATGATTATATCGCCAGACACGGTTCTTGTGTTTCTTAGAGAATAATTGTGGGCTGCGATGATGTGTTATTTATTGGGGACTAGATGGGTTTTGTTATTGTCGTTATTGTAGCACTATCGATCTGATTATGCTCTCTTAGACCTTATAATTATAGTTAATACTTGAATTTTTGCGTTGAATATATTCTCTTCCTCAAATGTACGTCGTCAATATCTGACATTTAAAAGTACTTCGTTCTCCTGCCAGTGAATCCAGGCAAAGGTAAATTGGTCTCCTTTTTCAGGTCATTGACACCCGAGACATGTGGTGTCTAACCCTGTCTCTGGAACGTGAAACATCGAAGTTCTGTGCTTCACAGGAAGTGAAGGTAGAGGAGGATGCCGCACTCACCTGGGAAAAATCAACTTCAGCCACTCTGACATGGAATCTGAAGTGGTTTTCTGAAGATGGTTTATTCAACTTTGTGGCAATATTGAAAGCAATACACACGGGATTGGCTAATCCATCTTCTCCGTTGCTTGTAAGATGTGTGTCATGAAAAGCAATCGTTTTTTTTTTTTTTTTTTTTAGTGTTTGGTTCGATGATATATTCATTTCATTCTTTTTTTGTATCGTGTCTTCTTTCGTTTAGTTCTTATTCAGTCCTTTTGCTGCCGTAGTGCGAGTAAATATCTTTCTTTTTCTGCCTTCTTAGTTGGGGCTTGGCTTTTTGATCATGTTTCTATAATGTACAAAGTGTACAGCATAGACAATTCGATGATATGGTATTTTGTTGCTCTTAGTGTCTGTTTAGTTGAAGGATTTGCATCTTCGCAATTTTTCTCTCCTTTTTTTTTTTTTTGGGTACTTCGATTCCGATCAAAAGTAGGGCTCCACGGTTCGATTCCGATCAAAAGTAGGGCTCCACAATGTGGTTGCAGAGAGTCTGAGAATCGGCTGCAGCCAGAAAATTAATTTGAAGACGAGCTTTTGAGGAATCGGAGACCCTGTGGTAAGTAATAATGGCCGTCCATTCGGCAATCAACAGTCTAGATTATCTTACATAGAAGATAAGTGTCTTACATGTAAGATAATTGCATTTAATCGGAACTGTTGATTGCCGAATGGACGGCCGTGATTGCTCACTACACTACAGGCCTCCGAAACCAGATTTTGATTACTCAAGGCCAAAACATTTGACACAGTGACAATACAGACGATATTAACGCAAAATTTTACCAATTCAAAGTATAAGATTGATGAGGAATATAGAAGAGAGATCGTAGTGAACAACTTGTTTTGTTTATGAGATAAATCGATATATCCAACGAATTTAACGTAGCTATTCTAATATCTCGAATAGCTAGGATATTTTATTCCTCGTAAATCAAATAAACCGTAGATTCTTGGATCTTCAGATTAGCTATCTCATTAATAAAAAGGTTAAAATTTGAGTTGTCTTACAAATAGATCTTGAAGTGGCTCC
Source organism: Vaccinium darrowii (assembly GCA_020921065.1). Taxonomy (NCBI): domain Eukaryota; kingdom Viridiplantae; phylum Streptophyta; class Magnoliopsida; order Ericales; family Ericaceae; genus Vaccinium; species Vaccinium darrowii. The sequence goes on along the minus strand of CM037153.1, from coordinate 34,721,929 downwards.
ACTGTTTTATCTACTCAGTTTGATGGTCAATGTAGCAGCAGCCTTATGTTGTCATACAAGAGTTGTCTAATAGATTGCATGGGGCCAAATATGTGTTTTCCACGTTGTTTGGGGTATATATGACCCTTCATACGATTAACTTCTTGTCCCATGTGTTTGCCTGAGGTAAACACAAAAAGGCTGCAACCTGTTTCTGGATTGTTGGCAGCTTTATTAGCAAAGAAAGATGACAAGAGGGACTTAGACTTGCGGCATCTGGCTCATAGGGCCTTCATCACGTACTTGAGGTCTGTACATAAACATCGGGATAAGGAGGTCTTTGATGTTCTGAAACTCCCCATTGAAGAATTCTCAGCATCGTTGGGCCTGACAATGACTCCAAAAATCCGTTTCCTGAACCAGAAAAGTAAAGGCAAAAAAGTGTCTGCAGAATCTTCTCTTCAAGAAGAAAATTATAGCAAGAACTTGTTTGAGCTTCCAAGAGAGAGTCCAGTTACCGGTAAACTTGAAGAAGAAGTGGATGAAGATTTTCTTTCAGCTAAGACACCCCCTCATGGTGGGCAAGTAAAATCAACTGACATAGCCGATATTGAGTATGTCACTTTCTTCCTTCATTCTAGTATGATTCTGCATTGTGCACATAGTCTAGAAAATATATGCTCATGATGTGGTCTGGTAGTTACACTAGCTTCATTTGTCCCAAGGCTACAAGTTCCGTTCATTTCGGTGGAGTTTATATGAGACTTGTGTGAGAGGGTATATTCAATTAGTGGTTAATCCTTAATGACTTGCTTTTCCCCCTACAAATCAAGCCAACTGGTTATTCTAATCATCCAGTATTGTTCTCCTACAAGACAGACTGCAAAGTATCAGATGAGTGGGATCATTATTTGGTTTTTCAAGGTTTTTCGCTATTTAGGTCTACTTTCCATCCTCATGCTTGTTGCCAGTGATATAATCTGCTTCTGTTGGATTTGTTTTGAGTTTGATTTTCATGGAAATGTTTTTGCAGGCCAGGAACACGGCTTTTGAAGAAAAAGAAACTGAAAATTAATGTCGACAGACCAGTGGGGACCACAGTTGTCTTTGATGAGAAAGGCAACACACTGCCCCCACTTGCAACATTAGCCGATAGGATAAATGGCGACGGCTCAGTTCAGCTTGACGAAGATACTGGTATGTGATTTTAGTGAGTCACTGTAGTAGCTTAAATATGTTAGAAAGGCTTTGTTGCCTAAATAGGATAAATGGCGATGGCTAAGTTGTGGGTGATTTTATACTTTCAACTTATTTGCCATTTTTCATTCCTGTTGAGTTATGAAGCACCGACACTCCTAGGAGGCGCCGTATTGCCGTATGGGACACGGGGACACGGCTAAATACGTATGGGACACCCAATTTTTTTGAATTTTTTGACGGGTACACGGCGGGGACACGTGGGGGACACAGCAGGGGGCAAATTGTAATTTTTTTTAAATATTTGGGATCAATCTGTAATTTTTTTAGGGGTCAAATTGTAATTTTTTAAATTTTTTGGGGTCAAACTGTAATTATCAATCTTTAAATTTTTAAGTTTTTTTGTAATTTTTTTATAATATTTATATATAAATTAATATATATATATATATATATATATATATATATTGCCGTGTCCCCCGCCGTGTCCGTGTCCCTTTTTTCAAAATTGCCGTATCCGTGTCCGTATCCGTATCCGTGTCCGTGCTACATAGCTGTTGAGAAACTTTTAGCCTGTTGCCAGTGCTTATATATTTTAGTGAAAGGATGTATTCAATCCCATCCTATTAGCAGTGGGGAATTACTAATACCATTACCATCCAGTGCTTATCTGGCAAAGGCTCAAAATGCACAGTATCAATACCACTAGGCCTGTTTGTCTCATTGTTTGACAAGACTTATAGTGAAAGGATGTATTATCCCTTGTGTATCCAATCCCATCCTATTAGCAGCGGGGAATTGTTAATACCACATCCTACATGGGATTATATATTTTATGTTTTGTTTGTGAATATGTTTCATGTTTTGTGGGAATTCATATCTCATGGTTTTGTGGGTCCCTTGATATACGATCCAACCAAAGCTCAAATCTGGGCAAACAAATGGGGTTTTATTGTTTCTGGAGTTTTCTATAGTTGGAGCAAGGCTTTTCTCGATGCCTAATGCTCATCTAGAACTGGCTCATTGTTTTATGCCCTTGCATGGATGTACTTATTCTTTGTTTTTACTTTTGGCAGTAAGTAAAAGATATGCAAATTTGAGAGAAGAGTTGATGGAGGAAGACGAGGAGGACAAGCTTCTGGATCGTCAACGTCGTAAAGAGAAACGAATGAAGGAGAAGATGAAGAGGAGAAGAGGACGTAAGGACGAGGATGATGCTGAGGGTGAGGAGGATCTTTCAGGGTCAGATGGAGACCAGACCAATAAAAAATCAAAGATGTATTTTGATAGCGACAGTGATGATGCTGGGAAGAGACAGAGATAATAGCACTATCAATGCTGACAGGGGAGCTGCCCCTTAATTTTGTTGTTTCTTTTATTTCTGGTGTACCCCAGGAAAAAAAAATTCAGTTTTGCAGTGAGGCAACCTAATGTTGATGGCAAGTACATTATGCAGAAGCTTACTTTTTCAAAGAATACTTATTTGGGAGCTTGTTCAAGTTGTTTCTTTATCCCTTTTGTCATCAACAATGCTTTGACTGGAGAACTTTTGTAGCATTGGGCAGAGACGAAAGCATTTACGTACTGATAGATCCAACTTCCATTTGAATGCTCGCCTATTACTCCATCCATCCGTCGTGAGGCAGCAAGGGGCTTGATGGAGTCTAGTATTCTCCAGTTTTTGGCATTTAGGTTCCTTCGCTTATGCTGCATCTGTTCACTTCCCAGCCCCAACAGATTAAATCTTGCCGAATACAATAACCCAAGAATTGAGTCTTATGTCTCCTTTGTATGAGTTTTGTCTTTGTTAATTTTCTTCTTTGACACGATTGTGTGTTTGAGACTGCATGGATAAATATTCGGCTAGTTTTGTTTATTGCAAACTTTCACGCGATAGCATTTGAGAGTGCATGGATTTTACAGACAGATCTTTGGAAGCCTATCTAAGCTACAAATGTTGCATCACAGCCACCGTATGGGTCAGAAAGTCAATAGCGCCGCTGCTGCTGGCAATTTGTAAAAATCTGGGTCTATTATACTTCAGAGGTTCCACAAATTGGTAAATAAACAGGCTCATGTTACTCAAAATGTAAACTCAATAGCTTCCAATGTGAACCAAGTACAAAAATTCATTGTTCAAATCTGATTAAACAGGGCAAATTGATAAATACAAAACAATTGTCTGTATCCAGCTTGCACTCCCCTGAACCTTAAGTAGACTTCTAGTAAGACTATAGTACACAATCAGGTTTAGACAAACTAATCCACCTAACAAAATGACAATATTAGTTAACCATGTCATGATTCCTCTTCACAAGCTTCAGCAGCAGATATCTCGGAATCCAATTTGTTCATCAGTTGCTCACTTACATGTTTGGCCACAGATATCATGTCAAGAATGACGCTTGGATCTAGGCCTGCACCCCCTCGTTTAGTCAGCCCGCATATGCGCCCTTGCCTGTTTATAGAGACAGAGATAGCAGAGCTCATCTGGGATTCCTCTTCTGAAGTTGCATCCACAATATAATGCCTACCCACCTACAGAATCGAACCGCAGTTTGTAAAAAAGCAATAAATATTTTCCACGACTCAATTGTGCAAGTATAGAAGTGTTACCTTGGTTGATGTAACTATGACAGGGACCGAAGACGTGTCAAATTGTAAAAATTCTTCATCACTAACATCAACCTCTGATTGTCCGTCAGAAGGACCACTGGCAGCAACATGGACTTTAGGGATTCCAGTATTGCTCAAAGCAGCCTTAAACGTACCATAGCATTAGCTTAAAATGTATTTTTACTGCTCAGGGAAAGAACTACCAAACAAAAAGAACCCAAGGAATATGCCCTAACATACTGCTTTACAACTGATCCAAGAAGTGGCCATAACTGATAATATCTATAACACCTTGATGATCCATCAAACAAAGAGACAGAAAATCTAAAAAGTAAAACCATTTTGAGACGTGGCGTGTTGATTTTTTAGTGAAATTTGTGCCACAGCAAAAGGTGCAAGGGATGGTTGGACTTGGGGCTGCAAACGAGCCGAGCCTATACAAACGAACCAAGCCTTTGCGAGCCGAGCCGAGTATTAGAGTGTTAAGCCGAGCTCGTTTAGTAAACGATTCGTTTGCAGCCCTAGTTGGACTTTTCATTTCAACCCATCCAGTCAATGCATGCACTCAAGATTACACGACCTAGAGATAGTGCCCTAAATGAGCCACAAACAAAAATTACAAATTTCCTCTCATGTATCACTGAAGTTAATCTCAATCCAAGCTCCAAAAGATTGGTTTTTAATGTTGCTATAAGATGCTTATTAGCTTATTAAGCCAAGCTCAATATGAATAATTCGAATTAAGAAAATCAAGCTTAACAAAACACTCAAGCTCAGAAGATAATTTGTTTCACTAACCAACCTCAACGAGTTTTGAACAAGTAGCTTGGACTGTCCTTCAACAAAGTTCATCAACTCACCAGTCCATTTAAAGATGCCCACAGGCCTCTTCAACCGAATTTTTAAACCAACCAAGATCTCATAAAAGGGTGAGGAATGCTAATCATACCTTGATGGCAGCACCTAAAGCATCTAGAAGGTTTCCATCTGAGCTAACCACGAGACCATATATATAGAGATCCCAACAAATCTTTCCTTCCACAATTGAGAGAGATGAGAGATCAATTCCAGCTCCTGAAAAATGAGAGTCCATTATTGACGACATGGAGTTAATTGCCTAATGTAATAGCATGCTAGAAAGGAGCTACTGTATCTATTCTTGCTTTGTTGATGGTTTTACCTGCTCCACTTTTGCCACCCAAGAGACATCGCTGAAGAGCTGCTTTGTTGATGGTTTTACCTGCTCCACTTTTGCCACCCAAGAGACATCGCTGAAGAGCTGAAGAGAGTTCTGCTGACAACTCATCACCTCCCCTGCCCTGCTCAGAATGAGTAACATAGACTAGTTACAAGCCCGCAAAAATGTAAAATCTATGTAACAAACTATATACAAGTCCTATATTAGCATATAGCAAAAATATTGTGATGTGATGCTTCAACTTGGAACAAAGAATCAAAGTTACACATAAAGAACAAAGTTTAAAGAACCCATCTAGTATATCACCCAACACACATTTCAAAGCCAAAAGGAAAGACCATCTATAGCTAAACTTCCGTTCAACCACATTTATTTCCACTTTAGTTCCGTTTTTCTGTTTTGGAACTCAAGGCAGGCCAGAAACACTCAAATTACATTCAAGATGCTAAGATAAACGAGCTTTTATGTATCTCAAAAATCTGTTGAGAGAGTGACGTTCAGGAATACATGACGTGTGTACTTCTCCACTCGCTCCCAGCCTATGTATCCAGAATCTGGAAACATATGCTATGTGACTAAAGCCATGAAGAGTCAATAAAGTTTCTTGATTACATGTTGTATGGAGATATAAATGCTCAAACTGTGTCATTCCCCAATGGTGCACATGTTTTGAACTGGACACTAACGGCTAGTGTTACAAAAACAATTTGCAATACAATTATATTAAGCCAAGATGACACCATGGCGACAAATAATGATGACCAATGGGAACCAATGGAAACCGGATCAAACAGGAAGCCAAATCAAAGATAAAAACTAACCTCGAAAATTGGTGCTGCTGTGGGACTGCAATCCACATATATTGAAACCTTGCCTTTGTCAGGTTGAAATGGGCTTGGTTTTCCAAGTTCAGCCTGCATTTCAATGAAATGTAATGAGGTATGGTAAAAAATTCTACGAACAGTTTTACATTTGCTATCAAGGAGCAGTTACATAATTAGAAAAGGCAAGGTAGGCATTAATTTGTGAAAAAAGGAGACACAAGCAACTCATGTAAAGACCATAAAATACCTTCACGCTAGCAATAACGTCAGTCGCACCGATCTTTACTCTTGCCGAACCATTTGCCTGTAGGTAAAGCCATAATAAGCTACAATAGTGCATTGAAAAAGAGAGAAAAAAAAAAAACTAAAGTTCTTCTACTTCGCAAACCATGAAAGACCAAGTAAAACTAACTTAAAGGAAATGCTTGACCTGTGGAATATTTCCAGTTTCAACGGATATGGGACGGTAAGTAAGCCGTTTACGACCATCGGAACGAAGGTCTTGAGCGATGCCACCCTGTATAAAATGCTTTTCTCCAATAGATAGTCCCACCATTCCTGTTAATGCTTGAAATAATGCTTGAAAATGTTAGAACCATGTACGTGGCATATAGGAAATGGTGCAACACTTGTCAGAAAATAACTATGAGAAAAGACTGCAAGGAATGGAGAATAAATTGATGACAACTGACTACAATACAATGAAACCGCTGGCAAGAAGAAGAAAGTGTAATAGTGGGCAGAAAAATACAAAAATATAAAATATAAACACTTTGTTCACTTCACATTTCCAAAAAAATTTCCAAAAAGATTCTTTCCCCATCTCTCATCTCTCCAATCGTTAATCAAATTTCTCTCTCTACTCATACCCCTCTTTCCAATCATTATTCTCATTTCTCTCTCTATCTCTCTCCAATTATTACACTTCTCTCTAATTATTACTTTTTCCAAAAACTCATCCAAACACTATCTCCAAAATATTTTTCAAAATATTCTTCTCAAAATTATCAACCAAACACAGCCAAAGTTTTGGTTGAAGGAAGCATGGAACTGAAAGTGAAACTCATACAGGGCAGATTAAACGCTCTGTAAATTAAAAAAAATGTATTTTAGGGGTTTCCGAACTAAGAAATTTTTTTTGGAGCTAGCTCACCCTGGCGGGATCGAGACCCTTTGTCCCGACCATTGTAGCAGATGTGTCGCCTAGGGGATAAGGGGCATGATGACTTGACACCATCCTCACCTTCCTCCAGCTTATCACCGGCAGTCTGTTCAAGGTTTCAAACTAAACGATGGCAACTAAACACTAGCGTTGCGCTCGTTGCGGGACTTAACCCAACAACTTGCAACAATTTTCCTAATCTAGTTGTAAATACTGGACTGATCCCGCCATTTTGCCATAAACAGAACGGTCTTTTGAATCTTAAGTAACAGCTTTCAATAAAAAATGAATCACTTAGAGTTAGAGGCTAGAGCTAGGATTTCGAGCCCATTCTATTTTGGATTGGAGCGGGTCTCTTTTGTGCATTTATGTCCACACGCGTCAGAAGTGTGAACTGCTTTTTAGATTGACCATTTGATATAATTGCTATGCTTAAGATTCGAAAATACCGTTCTGGTTATGGCAAATATGGCGGTCATTCTTACTCTTTGTTTTATAAATGGAAAATATTATTATTTAAGTATATTTATACTTCCTCATATTTTCGGTCCCTCGTTCTGGTTCTCATTCGCGGCTTGTCCTTGATATAGCTGTTGATTAATCTGCAGATCATTGAATTACAACCAATAAATAGCAGTTCACACTTCTGACGCGTGTGGACATAAATGCACAAAAGAGACCCACTCCAATCCAAAATAGAATGGGCTCGAAATCCTAGCTCTAGCCTCTAACTCTAAGTGATTCATTTTTTATTGAAAGCTGTTACTTTAGATTCAAAAGACCGTTCTGTTTATGGCAAAATGGCGGGATCAGTCCAGTATTTACAACTAGATTAGGAAAATTGTTGCAAGTTGTTGGGTTAAGTCCCGCAACGAGCGCAACGCTAGTGTTTAGTTGCCATCCAACCAACAACCCACAAACAAGATACAAATTTATTCTCTATTTTACCATTGCAGTAAGAAACAAACTTTCAAATGTATCCAAAAAAATGCTTGAACAAAAAAAAAGTGTTTCAGGATTTATATTAGTCATGAGCAAGTTTAGGCAAACCAATCCAAAAGAGATCTTTCAAGTCTCCTAAGCAAACTACGTTTCTACTAGAACATTCTACTAACAGTTGCAGACCGTGTTTAATGCTCCAAATTCTGAGTACATATGACCTCTACGATTATCTATGGCTTGACGACAACAATTGCAGCATCAGGAAGACTTGCCTAAGAAAAATAAACCCTGTAGCCTCCAAGCTCAGTAAAGGAAAAAGAACGATTTTTTCGCAGCAGCCTACCGGTATCCGCAGAAAACGAATAATAACGTAGAATAAGTAAAGAAGCAGTAGAAGGGAATCTAAAAGGATATAGACAAAAAAGAGAGAAAAAGCACCTCAATGACACTTCCCGAGTGATAAAGAACTGCAGTGCTGTGCTGGGCTTGTGCAGAATCTGTAGTTAAAACTGGAGTCCAAAAAGAAAACGGCAAGGCAGTTTAATAGAGTTCAAAGAAAGATATGTACAGAATGTGTAAATTGACTGGTACTTACGTTGAGATAAGAAGGATTGCCTTTGATGCCAACTTCGACGTGTTTGGACTGAATCTTGCAGTGGAAGAGCTTCGTGGGTACATTAGGAGGTAGAGTGATGTAGATGTTGATCTGTTTGAGTGTTTGATCCCCACTCGAAAACCTTCTGACCTGAAACAACAAACAAAACGTCATTAACTTCAAAGAAATCAAGTACTGAAATTAACAAAACTCTTAAAATCCAGGGCTTGGATATGGGTTGAGCCGAAAAGACTGGCACTGAGCAATCCGATTAAGAAAAAAAATGAGAGAGAATCGAGCGTGTAGAGAGAGAGAGAGATAGAGAGAGAGAGGGAGAAATCAACTTGATGAAGAAGGTGAGGCACCGACGAAGCGTTGGAGCTAGGGCACCAAGGTGAGAGGGAATTGAAAAGAGGGAGGGAAAGGGAGGACTAAAATTATTCATTCTAGTGTGCGTAGGACTACGCACCTGCCGAAACATGCACACTAGAAAGAATAATTTTAGTCCTCCCTTTCCCTCCCTCTTTTCAATTCCCTCTCACCTTGGTGCCCTAGCTCCAACGCTTCGTCGGTGCCTCACCTTCTTCATCAAGTTGATTTCTCCCTCTCTCTCTCTCTATCTCTCTCTCTCTCTACACGCTGGATTCTCTCTCATTTTTTTTCTTAATCGGATTGCTCAGTGCCAGTCTTTTCGGCTCATAACCCATATCCAAGCCCTGGATTTTAAGAGTTTTGTTAATTTCAGTACTTGATTTCTTTGAAGTTAATGGCGTTTTGTTTGTTGTTTCAGGTCAGAAGGTTTTCGAGTGGGGATCAAACACTCGAACAGATCAACATCTACATCACTCTACCTCCTAACGTACCCACGAAGCTCTTCCACTGCAAGATTCAGTCCAAACACGTTGAAGTTGGCATCAAAGGCAATCCTCCTTATCTCAACGTACGTACCAGTCAATTTACACATTCTGTACATATCTTTCTTTGAACTCTATTAAACTGCCTTGCCGTTTTCTTTTTGGACTCCAGTTTTAACTACAGATTCTGCACAAGCCCAGCACAGCACTGCAGTTCTTTATCACTCGGGAAGTGTCATTGAGGTGCTTTTTCTCTCTTTTTTGTCTATATCCTTTTAGATTCCCTTCTACTGCTTCTTTACTTATTCTACGTTATTATTCGTTTTCTGCGGATACCGGTAGGCTGCTGCGAAAAAATCGTTCTTTTTCCTTTACTGAGCTTGGAGGCTACAGGGTTTATTTTTCTTAGGCAAGTCTTCCTGATGCTGCAATTGTTGTCGTCAAGCCATAGATAATCGTAGAGGTCATATGTACTCAGAATTTGGAGCATTAAACACGGTCTGCAACTGTTAGTAGAATGTTCTAGTAGAAACGTAGTTTGCTTAGGAGACTTGAAAGATCTCTTTTGGATTGGTTTGCCTAAACTTGCTCATGACTAATATAAATCCTGAAACACATTTTTTTGGATACATTTGAAAGTTTGTTTCTTACTGCAATGGTAAAATAGAGAATAAATTTGTATCTTGTTTGTGGGTTGTTGGTATTTGGGTATGGAGTTAGTTGGATTATAGTCAGAATTCCCTAGGAGCAGATTAAGAAAATAGGTAACATATAGAAAGCATCATTGGGGGTGGGGGTGGGGGGACTAGGGAGGGAGGGAGGACAGGTTCAGGTCAGATCGTGTTTAAGACTCTATCCATGTCCGACCCGTCCATGTGTAACCCGTCTACTATTGACCTATGAGTTGTCAAAGGCGAAAGGCGCACCGAGGCGCAAAATCCTGTGGGGGACTAAGGCAAGAGGCGAGAGGCGAGGCGCAGCTATGTAAAAAACATTAGAAAAAATAGCATATAGCAATACATTAACTAATAACACTAAGCCAATGAGTTTTAGATAGCTTACCATCCAAAAGATACATAAAAACATCTACCATATCGCACATAGTTTACGGCTCTCGCATAGAGTAGAACTAATTAAAAGAATCAGTCGTGTAATCAAAATGCTATGATGACCCAAGTTGTAAAACTGTAGAAAAACTTCCATGGGGAATTTGTTTATATTGGAAGAGAATACCTTTCACAGTTGGGATACTGTAGTTTATGTATGATCTCTCAACTTGATTTATACCCACACAGCCTTCGTTTGTAGAGATGACAGCCATCGTTGGAGAGATCGCGCGAGAGAGAGAGAGAGAGAGAGTACTGCAACTGGAGGCAACGTTGGACTGTTGAAGCAGCAAGCTTGCGAAGTGCGAAAGACCATCACCGATAGAAATCAGTCCAATCGGAGCTCTCTCTCAATGGCAGAACTAGCACAGTTTAGTCAAAAGACTCGAAACCCAGAACAGAGCATCACCGAACGATGAAATCCTAGCCTAGATGATGAAATCAGGTATCGATTATTGAAATAGCCTTGCAATAAACACTGTCGAGTGTTTCTGGGTGGGTTTCGACCCATTTGAAGTCTGAAATTGCAATAAAAAAAACTTGCTTGAAAGAAGCGCGCTTTTTTTGCGCCTCTCGCCTTTGCGCGCCTTTGCGTCGCCTTTTTCAAGTCGCCTCGCCTGGGTGTGCCCCAGGCGCAAATGGTGCGCCTCTCGCCTAGGCGCGCCTTTTACAACTATGCCTATGATGCACAGACACGGACACGGGGACACGGCAATTCTAAAAAAATGGGGACACGGACACAGCGGGGGACACGCCACGTGTATGTATATATATATATATATAAAAGTTAAGTTACCCTTTTCACACTTCTGGCAGTACTCCCCCCTTTTCCTCACCCCCGGCAGTGGGTACGCTACTGGCACCCGTTGCGGAAGACACTTTACTAATGGGCACAAAAAAAATTGAAAAGTATTAATAAACAAAAAGTTAATACACTCATTATTAATTGAAAAGTATTGATTTATTCCTTACTTGTGTTGACTGACATGGACTAAGCTGTTTTCTTGAAATATTGCAGATTTTATGCAAACATACGTACAAACAAGTTGAGACAGAGACAGATTTTATGCAAACATACGTACAAACAGATTTTATACAAACAAACATACGTATTGTTTCAAAAAAAATAAAAAAATAAAACAGAAGGCACTAGGCTAGTAACAGACGAGAGAGAGAGAGAGAGAGAGAGAGAGAGAGAGAGACCAGATTGAAAGAGGAGAGAGTCGAGACCAGATTGAGAGAGGAGAGGGGAGAGAGACATCACATACCTGATCGACCACTGTTGGTCGACTGTGAATCCAGCAAGAGCTCGATTTAGGGTTCAGTGGTTCACCGGTAGCACTGTAGCAGTAGCAGCAGCTCGATTTGCAGTCGCGCAGCTCGAGCGGTAGCAGCTCTTTTAGCACAGCAGCTCGATTTAGGGTTCTCAGGACTTTTGGTCGACTGATTTGGTCGATTGATGAGGGTAAGGATAATATATACTTTGACCAAATTACACTTTTTACCTTTAAGTTTTGATTAATTTCAAATTTACCCCATAAAGTTTCAAATATTTTCAATTTGCCCCCTTCCGTGTCCCCACCCAAAAAAGTAACCTAGCCGTGTCCCATGCCACGTGGCGTGTCGGGACACGTTTCCCGCTGTGTCCCCGTGTTGGGACACTGTGGTACGGGGTCCGAGAGAGGTGTCGGTGCTTCATAGCTATTGACCCATATTCAACCCATGACCCATTTGAACCTGCCCAAACCCGCCTATTTGCCTCCTCTAATTCTTCCCCATTCTACTAATGAACTGTGTTCCTTTGAGATACTTGAGACAGAATGAATATGTGTTTTTACTTTGTTCGACACATTCTGGTTACTGGTTTATGAGTATGTCCTTGTGACTAGTAACAGCTTTGGAAGGATTTGGCACATATTGGCTGATTGAATACTGTCTTTTCCCCCCCGCATTTGTATATTATCTAGCGAGGTGCTCTGTTTGCATTCTGTAAATCTTCAGTGCCATTATATGATTTGATGCCATTGAGTTTTCATGTAAGAGTATTTTGTTTGGCTTGTACTGCTTCAAAACTAAACATTGATTTATTGTGAAACAAAAATTCACTTCTCTTTCACGTTGGGTTTGGAAATGGTGTTGATCCCTTGTTCCAAGACGACAAAGAAATTTAATTTGTTATTAGAAGAAATCGAATCCTAGATATTGATTTTAATGAATTAGTGGTCAACACTTTGACAGTTCTAAGCTTATCCCATAGGTAGACTCATGGAAGTAAAACCACCACAACACTGCCCGATTACAACAGAAATAATAATTGATCGCTAAAAAACCAAGTCTTTAGAAGCAAGGCTACTACAATGTCAATGATATCTATTTGTAGGTTTCACATGTCAAAAATTTTGCAATGCTATAACATGTGCACTATATTATCATTTTCGTTAAGCAAACTTTACCATAACGAATTTAAAATTTTGCAATGCTATAACATGTGTGTTAGTCATCAAACTTACAAAAGCTAGGACATCTAAAGATGCTTCGCTAATGCATCTCTCTTCATAATAGTGATGTTAGGGAAGGGGAGGGAGCTCCGCCTTGTTTAAGGAGAAGAAACTGACATGACCACACTCGACATGACTGAATTTCAAATGAGCCTAAGTTCTACTTAGCCTATGTTAAGGGGCCTAAGTTCTACTTCAACACACACAAGAAGAATCCCTAAGAAATTCTAGCATAAAAACCCTTGTTTTAGCCTATTCTTGCATTCGGAGCCTAGTTCCTTTATTTTCTCTTTCCAAAACCCCAATTACCCGATGAAAAGGGGCCTCAGTTCTCAACACACATAACAAGAATTCTGAAGAAATTCTAGCATAACAAGTAAAAACCCTGTTCTAGCCTGTTCTTGCATTGCGAGCTAGTTCATCTATTTTCTCTTTCCAAAACCAAATTAACTGATAAAAAGGGGCCTAAGTTATACTTCAACATCCACAACAAAGATTGGACTCTCAATTTCTAATTACAAAAGCAAAAGAAACAACACAGGTTATTAAGAATCCAGAAATTGCTTTGGGGTGATTTTCCAGCAAGAAATTGACATGGGTTGATTTTCCAAATACCCAGAAATTGCGTTTTTCATCTACCCAAAAAAATGAATGACCAATGGATTTATACACTGTATTTCTCACGAAATTTCTTAGGGTTTTTATGCATGTCTGTCATAGGTAAATATTAGGGTTTTAAAGGCAAGAAGATGACAGATTTTCGTCATAAATTGAACAAAATTGACGATTTTGGGGGTTGGGGGAGAAGATTACCTCAAAAATGGACGAACGTGAGTAGATCTGTATGATTTCAACTGAGATGGAGCAGCGACGAGAAGAAAATTGCAGGCAGCTCTCCTCCTCTGGTTCGTGTGTTGTGTGGAAGAGGAAAGGAGAGAATAATGTAAACAAGGGGTAGATAAGGAATAGAGAAATGAGGAGAAAATCTGAAAATTGAAAATGGAGAATGAGAATGAGAAAAGGAAGGTGGGAGTTGATTCTCGATTTCTGCCTCTAAACATTAGAATGAAGAATGAATTCTGGAAAAGGGGTTTTGTGAATCCAGCGGCCAAACACCCAGAATGCCAAAATTAGAAGCTGAAAATGCAAAACCACGTCGGCCAAACAGCCCCTTAGGGGTCATCTTAGCACCCAGTTTTCCAAAAGATTTTAGCACCCAGGTGCTAAAATCATGATATTTCAAATCAAAAAATGAAGTGGTTCCGTGTATTGTTTTTCGATTTTTTTCGCACCAAATTTTACATGTTTCTGGTGTGCGTGTTTCGGCATGTGCATAATGGACTTAGGGGTGTTCCACTGAGCTAGTTCTTTTAATAAGTTTGTTTTCACGATTTTTTATGTGATATATTAGGATAGAGTGACATGTCTCAGTTTTTTAAAAAAAACTGTTTTTTGTTATGTAAGAAGACTCAGAAACCAATGCTAGCCACACTCATCACTCTCACATGCCAATATAGGATAATTTTGTCTATGGAATATCTAGAGTTAAGAGGAACCAACTATGGAAACCCCAACAGAGAATGCAAAACTAATAATCAAAGAGATAAAATTACCCTTTCGAAGATCATCAGGGTTAGCATGTACAACAACAGCCCTTCCAATAATGGAATGTGATCCTAAAAGAGGGATTTGAATAAAGTAAACATGTCAGTAAAAACTCCAATCGACTATTGCCCATATAACATGTTTTAACTCTTCAGTGCAGTTAGTGAAGTAATTCACCTGTTTGTTAATGATAGTGAAACTTGCAGTACTTGAGACACATAAAGTCATAACAAAATGTGAATAACATGTAAAAATACTGTTCAACAAATTGGAGTTATTGGTAAAGAAGGGATGAGTGGTAGAAGTTGTTAGCTAGGAGGGGTGATGGTGTAATAAACAAGGAACTTTTTGTATTGCTTTTCTGATTGCTTTTCGATACAACAAAGAGTATACAGGAGGCTCTATTTATAGAGCACATTGATCGACTTTCTCTAGGTTATTCACCAACTTACTTTAGTCTAGAACACTCCAAGGTTTTGCACATTTTAACATGTGATTACTACAAGAAAAAATCTTTACATCCTTCTAGAAACATTTAGGGTGAGTCTATTTGCAACCCTTTTTGGACTTCATACAGCCCGTTTGCTAAATACAACCCTGCTGAGGTGGCAAATCTATGTATTTGCTTCATATAACCCGACACATTTCCAAAATTGCCCCTTCCACTCAAAACCCTTTACTCTCACTCAAAACCTTTTACTTTCTTTTCCTCCTCACACACCCTAGTCGATACAGACCTCCATCTCACCACAACTGACTCATCTCCTCACCGATCGACCCACCTATCGGTGACAGCCACGACGACGGCGACCACCCCTCCAACCGATCTACTCTGGTACTATTCCTCTCTCTCTTTCTCTCTCTCTCTCTCTCTCTCTCGCACACACACACAAACTCCAGAAACCCTTATACTTGTATTGGTACATTTGATGTGCATTCTTCATCTTCGATCCTTTCTAATTTTTCTCTATGGCGTATGTGCCAGTTGATTGTGCTATGGCGAAATATCTTTGCTTCTTACAATGCATTATGCAGACAGCACCTTGTTGCCTATCTGGTCTTAGCTTACTTTTCATTTGCTCTGATTTCGAGTTCAATGTGGAAAAGTTTTGGATGATAAATGATTCTTCATTTTCTCATAGCACTACAACATTGGCGAAAAGTTCTTTGATGTCGTCTTTAGGCCCAGTAAGATTGTCTTACCATATCAGTTTATACTTCTATTGGTACGTTTGATGCGATTTGGAGTAATCAAACAATATACTAAGCCCTAGTTGATGTGATTTGGTACGTTTGATTCACATGGCTGTAATTTTTCCGACTGATTATTTTACGCTATGAGCATTTGTTCAAGAAAACAGCAGTGAATGTATTGGGAGAACTTGAGTGGTATTGTTAACACATTTACTCCAATGCAAACATGAACTTGGGGCCTATGTGTTCTGTTTACTTTGTACTTTAGTTTCTTCAACTAACTTGATATCATTTTCAGAATAGATGGCGTTGGTGGTCCTCGTCGTATGTGGAAAACCTCTCCATAAAAATATCAAAGTTCGCCTGCATGGTCTCCGCAATTGTAGGATCTTTTTTTGGTTTATCGAAAGAGAGTTTCTTCCAATGTTCATGGATCAAAGATAGCGGCAGTTGTTCTTCTTTGTTCTTGAATGGCGCAATCTCATGAGCACATGGTAAACCATGAGTATGTCGAAGAGGACACATGCACGAAGTGGTACATTCCATGTTGATAAAGTCTATCTTCTTCAACTCCATTTCCATATATCGCATGGCATCCTATGAAACCACTCCCACTAGGTTGTTGAAAATGTGAATCTTGTAAGAATGCTGCAAAGTTGATAGACTCCTCTCGAATGAAAGCTTGATGGCAGTAATGGTTGCCTCAACCAAGCCGCGAGCCTTCTCCTATGCACTTTGAAAGTTGCATTGCGATGATGCAAGATACTTCTTTAGCTTATTATGATGTCCCTCTGCCCTATATGTGAAATGTGAAATGGTAAGGAATTAGTCATTTTGTGTGACATAGATGTTTAAATTTGAAGTAAATTGCAAAAACAACCATATACCTATTGGTAGTGTAATTCCCTAGGTGCATGACGGAGTCGGTCCAAGCACAAACAAACCTCTCCTTATGCGGAACAAGCCATGTCTTGTCAACGTATTCGAGAACCGTTGGATACATCATAAAACCCCTTTTTAGTTCACGAACCCGCTCGTCATACACTTCTATGGTCGGTGCGTACATAATCACAGCGAACGTAGCCAGAAATTTTTGCCAATGTGCGTCATCAAAGTGTTTTTTACAGTTGGCTAACACATTCTTCTGAATATGCCACTGACAAAACATATTCTTAGCGCAAGGGAAAACTTTTGCAATTGCATTCATGAGGGATAACTCCCTGTCTGTGACCATTACCACTGGAAGGGACTCAGGATCCATCATACCCTTCAACTTTTCCAACGCCCAGATGTAGTTATCTTCCTTCTCCGACTGCATGAAAACGAATGCCGCAGAGTACGTCATCTCCGTCGATGTGACGCCAACAATCTGTAGCAAAGGAAACCTGTACCTGTTTGTTTTGTACGTGCAGTCCATCATCAACACCTTAGGAAAAACACGTAACATGTCACGGGCAATTGGATGAGACCAAAATAATTCCGTCACATCACCCGTCACCTCACAAGCACGATGCCACTCAACATAGTTATGTTCCCGTAACTGCCGCATTAGATGTTGCATTTGAGATCTACCCGCTTGTTCCATCACCTGGTACTTTCTCCGTGCATTATATATAATTTTAATTGTCGTGCAGTTGGAAGGATCCCGATTCTTGATTGCCATTAGAATGTCCCTCGATTTTACAAGCGTCTTTGAGGACTCCACGACCATCTGTATTTGTTCTTTTTTCAACCTTCTGGTGTATGCATGCCCCTCAAATTGACCTGCCGGAGGATGGTTGTGGTTACCGTTGTAGACTTTCACATACCAACCATTGTATGCCTTAACACACCACAATTGGAATGGGCATTCACATTTTTTGGTCCCTGTGTTACGCTTTCTTTTCTTCTCTTCTGGAATTGGGTTTTTTGGTATAAATGGTCTGAACTTACCACTCTGTTCGCATTGAAATCTTATCCTTGGTCGCCTATTCTTTGCCATTGTTTCAGAAGACTTAACGTTAATGACAAATCCCGAAATTCGGTCTAATATTCGGTACATAACTACCGACAATTGTGCAAATTATTTCGGACATAAATTCTCAAAAAATTAGAACAATTTCAGGAATTAACTACCGAAATGTAGTGAGATTTTCGGGACTGTGATACCGTTTCGAACGAACAGCGACTGAGAAATCGAAAAACCAATGGGTTACCTCTTGGGTCGTTTTTTGCTCGAAAATCTTCATCTCCGGGATACCAGGCTCGCTCTCCACCTCCATGTTTTCCTCTAACTCCTAGGTGGTCTGTATTTGTGCATCCATTGGTGGATTTGGAGTTGTAAATTGCTCCAATACTCTTTGGAGCTCTTCTCCCAAATCTAGTGAGGGAGAAGATCCCTCCATTGATTCAACAATGTTCTCCATTGAGAGAGAGGAGAGATGAGGGGCAGGGGAGGACAATGGGGGTTAACGGCTGGAGGAGGAGGAGGGATTTTTTCGATTGTGGGAGTGAGAAAACAATGGAGCTGAAGGAAGAAGAAGATAGGAAAATGCACTGGGTTGGTATGTAGCAATTGGGAAAAAGTGGGGTGGGTTGGTATGAAGTAATTTGAGGGGCTAAATGGTCTTTTAACGAGGAAGGTTTTGGTATTTATTTTGCAAGGGTTGTATTGAGCCAAAAAGGGTTGTAAATAGACTCACCCAAACATTTAAACTACATATTTTGTTAGACCTTTCTAGAAACTTTTAGATATTTTTTGCATGGTTATTATTATTATTCCTTTCTAGAATCTTTTAGATATTTTTTGCATAGTTATTATTATTTTTTTTTTACATAAGTCTAGAAGATTACAAATTATATTTTTAACAAAATCCTTGTAATATTTCTATTTTTTTTAATAAATCTTGAAACACGCTTCGCAAGATAACTTCCTAATTATTTTTCGCAGGTCCGTAAAAGTGGAAAAAATTTTGGGTATTGAATGGGTACCACCTGTCCATGCCAAGTAGATCTCGACCGTCCAAAAAGTGTTTTGAATGGCCCAGATTGATTCCCTCTCTCTACTCTCACCTAACCACTCTCTCTCCTCTCTTTCTCTCTCTCCTCTTCCAGACCGTCAGATCACACTTTGAACGGCTGAGTTTGCTGAGCGGATACCACGTGGGCAGTACCCACCCGGCACTGAAAAATTTCTCGTAAAATTTCTCGTAAAAGTGACAATAACCAATACAAACCATACTGATAGCAGTTAAATCTATTGAAACTTGAGCCAAAAAATCATGAATATTTGTGAATTTAACCATGTAATAGCACCACAATAAATTACCAGATAACTTTCCAATCAATTTTCTCAGGTTCCGTAAAAGACAATGAACTTCTCCAGAGTAACCAATACCAACAAAAAAAAATTCGTTTTATAGTTTTAGTTTAGTTTAAGTTTTGTTTTGTAATCATTACACTCATTTTTCTCTCTATCTCTCTCCACTCATTACACCTTTTTTCAAAACTAAACTAAACTAAAACTACTAAACGAACAAGACGGAGAATTTACACAAGAACCCGACTGTGTAAATGAGAGCCTCCTCCGTGTATCATCAAATAAAAACGACTCAGATTTTGTCAAAATACCAAATTAAAGGAGAAAAAAGGGATGTCTTAGATTAAACAAAAACAACATAAAACATACGTAAACACAAGTCAATAACTCTATAAGAATGCTTTAGATCTCGCATACAGCTGCATGTATACACTGCAAAAAAATTGAGTTTTAGGAACACCATTGTGACAACGACGGGGGGGGGGGGGGGGGGGGGGGGAGAAACGGGAAGGTTTCTCTGCTTTGAGGCAAGAAGACAAATGAGTAGGTACTGCCGTTGATTTCGCATCAAACCCCATCTGATTTTGGACGAACGGCTAAGGATCCGTTTCTTGCGGTTATGGGGACCACGTGGTTTCTACCAGTGCTGTTAATTCACAACCAATGGTTGTAAATACTTAACCCATGGGTTAAGTTTCATCGACTTGCGTAGCACGCAAGGAAATCCAAAAGATGGGCACCGTGGTCACTAAAAATATTAATGGTTGTTGCGCGAAAGCACTGGATAGACCGACGCACGAAATTAATTTTGACTGAAATGAGGCTTGATTTCAAAATGCAGTGTGGAACATTCTAGAGCTTTAACGCGTTAAAGGTTGAAACACATATTTTTAGAGTGTAATTAGTGGCCTGGGAATTCCAAATGTTTTCTTTGTAAATTTAAACTTATTAAAGAAACATTAGCATTATTACCTCCACTTTACACATTTCGCATCAATTTTTACCTCCAGTTTCTAGAATTATCCACCACTTTTACCCATTAACTTTTTAAGAGGGCAAAACAATAATTGTACATATATTAACTTTTCAAAATACACACTTGTTACGGAACAACTCAAAATGAAATACTCAATAACTGAAAAGGGACCGAGGGAGTATCATTTAGATGTAATGCTGGCTTAGTTCCCAGCAATTGGATGAGTTCATGAATGTGTTGTCAAGCAAGCTCTAGTTAAAAGCTCCACGAGATATGGAGAGGAGAAATGTGGAGAGGATCCGTACATCACCCATTCAAACAAAAAGAATAACACTAATTTTGCATTTGATAACCAAACTTTTTTGTATGATATGATCCCCCGCTCTATAGTACACACAAACAAAGGGAAAAAAAGGGCAACAAAAAAAAAAGCGAAAGGGGATAAGTGCTAAATATCCAAGAATACACATCAATGTGTACTATACGAAACAACGCCCGACCTTTCTCAAGTATTAGTACTTCCCTAAAACAGGCGAAAAACACTTATTCCAAAACTTGTCTCAGATTGCTCATCAACAAAAGACCAACCCATAAGGCCACTGCCGAATTCCAGAATCGCATATGTTTTCATTTGCTCATGATCTCCAAAGTGTTCCCCCAACAAGTAGCGCTATCGAAAATTGTGATCAAAATTAACTACACATGATCAAGGCATTTTAGTTTGGATCTGCCTGTGGACATGTACCAAAAACTCTACATAGGAGAGACCGTTGGGGGTCTTGTCTTCTACCATATAAGAAAAGAACAGCATCCCTGAAAATAAATGAAAAAAAGGCATGAGTGAATTAAAAAAACATAAATAAATATAGAAATTCTAAATAAAATGTTCTTGCACTGAGCCATTTTCATTGGTAGGTAGCAAGAAGCTTGTTAAGTGCACAAAGTTTAGGACCAAGGCAAACTGAGTATAGTTTCAAAGAGATTGTCACTCTGAAAATGGTTTTCGTTGGCATGCTGAGACAAATGCGTTCTTAGAGCGAGTGGAGTGGTAGTCCAGTGGCACGCACTATGTAGTCCCACGGACAAGAGACAACTACCCAGAAGCCACTTAGCCTTAGGTACCCAAAATTACAGGCAGCAGTCTCCGTCAAAATTGATCATATAACTTGTGGGATCAAATTTTGCCTTTTACTTGGTAGTCAGTTATACAAGTGCAAATTGTTAAAAGCATTGCAAAACGTGCACAATCCGACAGGCTGGCGATGTTTGCACATTCTGATGTTGGAATTTCATGTAATGCTTCTATATGAGCACAAAACATAGTTAAGGTAAAGAAAGATCCACTGAACTTCAGAAATTAAACGTTATGATTGCTTAGTATTTTATATAAAGCATACTATTTACTGTTCAAGCAAAAATATTAACTACTCGAGGATCCTCCATAACAAATTTTATATCAGACTAAAGGCAAATAGGTAGCGATCAAACCAACCATTTGTTATGCATTTCGAAGAACAAAATAGAGATGACAAAGAAATACACATCAAAGTGCAATCAAATGATAGAAGAAAAGGAACTGTTGGAGAATAAAAATTTATTGGTTTTAGTACAAAATGATTTATTAGATACGCACTGACCTGATGCATCTCCTTTCTTGCACAATTTGAAGCTGCAAAAACATGCAAATGGAAATTATTGAACAGTAATATGAATTTCTGATGTTGAAATTTCCTTTGCTGATCAAAAATAAAATAAAATAAAATCTGAACGAGTATCGAGCAGTCTGCCAAATAGGAATTCCTATTTTCCTCAAGGGAAGGTAAGACACAACTACACATATATAATGACATTCTTCCATGAACATGAGCCATACCGGAGGTAGGAGCATCTTTGGCGCCTTATCTCATTTACAACATCATTTAGCTTCTTTGACAGTGGATTGTCATATTGCTGCAGTACAAACTGAGGCAAAAGGAAGAAACAATAAATTAACAAGTAACAGGCATCCAGTGGATGAATAGAACAGCCGACACAAGTTCCCACTACTGGGATTCTACATGCAGAGAAATAAAATCTGAGCACTCAAAACTTTGGTAGTTACCATTTGGTAAAACTGTTGGTTCAAAGGTCAAAGAATCAGACTATAGCGTGCACATGGAAATATCTAGGATGTTCAATCAGGACCATAAGTTTACTCGGAGGGAATAGAAAATTTCTTTGGAAATTATTCAGAAACACCAGGATTCTATTTAAAAATATCCAGACTTCAAGATACTTTTCAGTCCATCTTGGATTCCAATACAATAATCATTCACCATCCGTCAATCTGACGATTGTTCAGGCCTCAAACACATGCATAGTGTTCCCAACAGACAATTAATGATGCTATGCTGCTGAATAAACATTGTGTGATAATAAAATAAGAGCACCTGAGGTTGAATTTCATCGAGCGAGGAAATGTCAAAAAGTTGACGCATCACATCAGGATCCACAGAGTTCCCAACATAGATTAAACAATCCTCCCCATTCTCAAGAAGATATATTCCATCATCGTTCACATGTTCACTGGATAGCGGGATTGAAGGAGGTATAAGTGATCCATCCATCTCCTGTTAATTTGGCAGTGCCGCACCACGAATATTGGGATCATTAAAGAAAATACAGTAGACATTAACAAAACCAATACATACCTTCGACATAAGTTCATGAATGGCGATCATTCGGGGGTACACCAGTGGGATTGCCAAAGCAGTAGAAATAGAAGAAACATAACTGATCCAGAAGGACCTATCATCTATTCGCCCATCTGTTCGTAATCCCATACTTTTAACCAAAGCTGAAATGAAACATGACAAAAAGAAGTTAAAAAACCAAATGAATAAAACCATCTGCAAAACAGACAGTGCGAGTTAACATCTCAAGTATATTAGCTACCTGTATGACAAGTAAATAAAGTTTGCAGTTTACTCCAACCACCAGAACATGGAATGTCTATAGTTCTCATAAACAAGGTCACTGACATACTATTAAGTACCAGTTATCATAGAATTACACAAAAAAAGTTCCGACAACTTGAATTAGCGCAGGCAGGTGTTAACTAAATAAGCTCATTTGTTTGACTAGAGATAAAAAGATGAGATCTAGAATCCCTGGGATATGGGTGAGATATGGAATCCCTTGGGATACTGCTCAGGATATAAATGGATGGAGAAATTCCATATCCGGTGCTTGTGTTCAACGGTATATAGCCATTGGGAAGCACTGAAGCACTGTTTTTGTTATAGCACATAGGCAACAGAACCCAAATGGGATTATACCTTCTCAAGGCTAGAGAGAAATCTTTGTAATAAATCAGTGTGTTCCTACACTTTCCATTTTGTGATAAAAAAAAATCCCACTTGCATCTTACTAACGCATAACCTTACTCTAGTAACATAAAAAATGGTCATGATTAAAGTACATAGGTTCTGAAAAGGGTGGACAGTGAGTTACTTCCATGATCTCAAAGGATATAAGAACTTGAAAAACAAGAAATAACACACTCAGATAATCATGGATTTAAAGCAATACCAAGGGTGTATAGAGGCAGAAGTTTAAGCCCCTCTGGGAGGATAAGTTGTCCTGCTGACGATACTGTAGCACAAAATTTACGATAAGAGTGCAGGATGTTGATGCAAAGGTTTGTCACTTGTTCCCTGACTTGTGGGAGTGGACCGGAAGGGATTTGATTTGCCGCTACAGGATAGGTTATACAGAAAACAATCATCAGTATTCTTCTGTCAAATTGAGACAAATAAACTGAAAAATAATTGGAAGAGGGGGGCAGGTGCTGCCTACCCACTAAACAAACCACTAAACAGGCCTTTGGCAAGCACTAATTGAAAAACATAAATAAATAAACAAAAGATCCAGAGCAAACCTTGCTTCAAGAAACTAGCAAACTGCGTGTCTAGGTCAGCTGAGCGGAACAGATTACTTAGCAGAGTCGTGCATGGTAAAGATAAGGTAGAGACTCGTATTCTTCTTTGGCCATACACAGTTGTGTAAAGAAGAGCACACTAGAAAATAAAATGCACAAAAGGGATCAAACTACAACAGTGTTACATATTTAAAGGGTCAGAATGAAAGAAATGGATAAGGTTTGCTAATGAGCCGAAATAGTTTTACCTGAAAAGCGCATTCTGAGCCATCCTGCAGTTTGTCATCATGTTTCAAAGTTACCATTATAGTTTTGTCACAATCAATCTGCACAAGGGGTAACTAATTAGAAGGGGCAAATTCTGTACCAGTGACTGAAGCAAAATCTACTTAACACCATCAAAAGTTACGTATCAGCATTTAGGAAAAAGACAAGAATAATGAGAAGAGATTATAACACCAAGATCACGCCAACGACTTTCCAGCAGAGGGTTTTTTACTTTTATCCCCCAAACTATCCACATCTTTTCTACTTTGTCCCTAAACCATTGAAACCATCAATTTGGTCCCTCACCTATCTACTTGCAAGCGAGTCCAATCGTTAACAGGGGCTTCGCTTTTTTGGGCGGAAAAAGAGAGAGCCTTGCTACGCGCACATATCTATGCGCATTGATTCCTCCGTGGGGGCCACTTTAGGGTCCCACACAAACAATCCGAGCCGTTAATTAATTTGAAAATATGTTTTCGAGTAGCCATTAAAAAAACCAGCTCAATCGAATAACTCTAAGTGCTTGATCCAATCTTCCAATTTTTGATAACTCTAAATACTTAATAAAAAAATGGACCCTAAGATCAAGCACTTAGAGTTATCCGATAGAGCTGATTTTTTACAAGGTTACTCGAAAACATATTTAAAAATTAATGAACAGATTGGATGGTTCATGCGGGACCCCGAAGTGGGCCCCACGTAGCGATATATGCGCAATATGTGCGCACAAATACGTGCGCGTAGACATTTCATCCAAAAAGTGAAGTCTTGCTAACAATTGGACTCAATTGCTTGCAATCAGATAGTTGAGAGACTAAATTGATGGTTTCAATGGTTTAGGGACAAAGTAGAAAAAATGTGGATAGTTTAGGGGATAAAAGCAAAAAAACTCTTTCCAGCTACATGAATGTTAAGGCAAGTCGCCGAACTTGAAAATTGTTCACACAAAAAGTGTACAAATATAATGCACAACAATGAAAAACATGGTCCACACTGACCCATATTGACACTGATCCACACCACTGATTGCTGTTTATATGAACAACTAAATTAGAGGACGAAATTAAAATCAAATAAAATGGACAGGACTAAAATGGCAACGGTTCGCCAATAACATATCATTTTTCAACATTTTGCTGCAATTAATAACACTTGAAGAGGCGAGTCACAAGACCGACAAAATAACCTAGTAATGCCCAAATGAACAAGCATCTCATAAAAGATATACTAACCGCAGGTAGGTCCACATCAGTTGGAATTCGCTTACAGAAGTTTCCAGAGTAGTCCTGAACTTGAATACCCTAAAATGAAGGAAGATAAATATCAGAATCTAACTGTAATGCGGAAGACTGTCCATGAAAAAACAAAACCAACAATACAAGAACTAACCTGGCTACATCTTACGCGCATGACTGCCTCAAAACCTTGGGGCCTTGTGACATTCCATCGAAGATCATTGTAAAGCTTGGCAGGATCAGAACGAGCAGAGAAAGGGAAATAATAATACACCTGGAAGGAAGGGGCAATTCTTGATGTCCACGCCTTAAAATATCCATTTGCTAAATATTTCTTGTCTTACAGGAGTATGAAAAAAGCAAAGTAATGAGCATGGGTACTGTTATTGTCATAATAATAATAATAATAATAATAATAATAATAATAATAATAATAATAATAATAATAATAATAAAATCGATTGGAGATTGCATGGGTACTGTTATTGTCATTTTTGTTGTTAAGCCTAACTAAATTCTCAATTAATCGACAAATCCTACACTATAGTCCTCTCCTCTACACTATAGTCCTCTCCTACACACTTTACAGGGGAAAATGGAATCCTTGCATAATAGATATTGAAACGAAAGTAATTAATATACTTCATATGAACTGATACTAGTAGTACCAGCTCCTGACGTAGCAGTCTATACATGGTCCTTCCGTCCATAATCCTGTCTAGAGAGGGGACCTAAGGCATTCATAATTGAACTGTTTCGGGAAAGAAAGAGTAAGAGATAAGGGTTCAGATAATACTCAAACCAGTGTGTGTGGTGTTCGCCGTGGACAGAGTAATAGCATAGTGACAGCTTTCCAATTGTAATTTGAGAGATGTAGAAATGGAAGATGTAGAAATGGCAGATAAGTGAATTAAAACACACAAACCATGGATAGATAAAAGTTTGGGGATATCCAATAGGAAGAGATTTTTTTAGCCGCTAGAGGACTTTGTTAACATCATCAATGTCCAAAGAGAGACAGCATGTGATCGTGTTATGACATCTGGTTAAGTGCTTTTCAATTAAGACACAGAGAGAAAAGAGGATGCCATTATGTAGTTAGATTTGCAATAAATCTATGTGTTGTTTGGCTACACAGTTCGAAAACAGCTTTGACTTCCTGTTCCTCACCAAAGCGTCTCATAAGTCATCCTTGCTTCATGGAAAAGTTCGTTCTTTTTTTTTTTTGGCCGAAATCATAGAATGTTGGAAAGATTGATCAAGAGTGGTGATAAAAGTAAAAGACAAATGGGGATTTTGATTATTTTGATTACCAGCTATATTGGGAGTCACAATTTTTGGGATGAGGTGCATAAATATTGACATCCCAAAGCCAATTTATAAATTGATGATAACGCAGTGTGAAAAAGATGGTCCAATTATGGGGGTGATATATGAAGTTATGGATAATATGCTTGAAGAGATCAAAGATGTTCTGATTTCTGAAAAAGAACAAGTATTGAGATGCATATGCCGAAATTGAAGGCACAGTGCTTGGTAGGTGGGAGAAAATGAATGTTCCTATGCATTGTCACCTCAATTTTTATGATATGGTTAATGTAAGCACTCCTGCCCCCAGAGGAACCATTCAAAAGAGGCCGAACTGCAACTAACATTCAACACTAATATGAAAAGTGAGAACTATTAGGCTAGAACAATAGAAGAGTAATTGGTGAATACCTTCCCTCCGGTAGTTCTAGGGATGACAGAAACTGAAGCAATGTCCACATAAGTTTGGGTGGTAATAAATACGTCAACGCACACCTGAACAAATAGTAAGATCGAATCGAAGGAAACTCATACTTTCAATCCTGTCTCAACAAACAATCAGGGGGAAAATTCAAAAATAAATCAAATAGGAAAACAAAACAGTCAAACCGAACCTGGTACTCCGCAAGTTCAACCGCCATTGCCTTCAAAGTTTTGTCTGCTGGTTGGAGTAATCTATTGGCCTCCTAAATTTCCACAGTTTAACGAACACCATATTACAAGATCAGAACACCTTGAAGAATGGAGAGATTCACCAGAATAAAAAGAAGAGACACCCCAAGTTCTCCAGAGCAAAAAAAGACAATGTAGGAAGAGAAGGGTGAGGTTGTGTGTGTGTATGAGGGTGTATGAATATAAAACAAATTCCAACATATCAATGGATTGACAAACAATACAAGCTCTCCAAAAGAGCACTATCATCACTTCATTCTAAAACTCAAAAGGACTCTACTGATTAATAATCCATTGGATGTAATGCACGGGTAAGACATAAAAAGAAGAATTCACATAAAAGGATGGACTAGTTGTCTGGTAGTCATTAACAGAGACAGGCAAAAAAGAAGGGCGGAGACAAGATACCAGAACACAAAATCACCACAATAGCTGCCACACTCCAATAGCATATTGTGGTACAATCACTAAATATTGGTCGTCAAAGGTGAAAAGCAAAAAGAGGCGACGAGGCAAGGTGATGGTTTCATTGAAGGATGGTGATAGCTAAGTAACATGGACATAAAATCCATAATTCAATAATGATGACAATCTCCACATTTCAAACATTAACCATAATGATGGTTTCATGGAAAACCAACAAAATACAACATTCCGAGTGCTAAATTTCAACCAAAATGATAAAATATACAACAAAGCCCATATTCAGATTACCAGAAGGGTAAGACATCCAAAAAAACCCCAACATGTCATACTTTAATACTTAGAAAACAAAACAGGTAATGTAGTCCTACAAGGCCACCATTCCTAAAGCATAAAATAGCATCGACACAAAGCAATCACCTGGGCTTCTGCAAGGTATTGGTCCTTCACAATCCAGTCAGACCCAAGGTTTAGAAATACACAGCTATAACCTATTTTCTGGGCTACCAGATGTTTATTATAACTCAAAACTGATGGCCGCGATCAAATCATGACAATAGACAATAAGGAAAAGCAAGCCACCACCACCAGTGCCTTGCGCTTCAACCTGAAGGGAGCATCTCACCCTCGCCTAGCCTCAATCACTGTGAAGCACTATAAGCTACATGGCACTTAGGCGTGCTCTTCAAAACATTTCACTAGAGCAAGTCTAATTTAACTACCAACTCTTGCTACCGGCAATTATCCATGATAAACAACAGGGCTGATCATTATCTCCCATGGAATTCGCAAGCAACAAAAAACCTCCAAATTGGTTGACGCAATATTTTTGTCAGAAACTGTTCGATAAATATTGTCATAACCACCCTTTGTCTGTCACTCATGTGGTCACAAAACAAATGGAAAGAATACTAGAGGAAAAGCAAGGAACTCTTCGCTATTGGATGCCTACTCTTGGTTCTAATTCAATGACACATGACACATCCGTGAAATGGAGGACTTCAGAAGTTGAACCAATGCAGGAAAAGAGTCCACATCCTTGCCTTTGCACAGGCAACCAGAGTTACCCATACCTACGTCACCATCCACATCAAGGGAAAGCATGAAAGTATCATAGAAAACACTGATGGACCTAAAGAGGTAACGAACAAACAAGTGTAGGATTAACATACCTTCTCTCCAGCAGAGATATTCGTTCTTCCCTCAGCCTCTCTACCAGAAAGGGCTCCAATACCAACAGATGGTAAGACTGTACACAACATAGAACAAAACCCAAATGGTAAAACCCAACAATTCTGTTGATGCCGGCTACAAACTATTATGTCCACACAATTATAGCAAATATACGGATCTGAAAGATCCAATGAAATAGAATGACTAAAATAATATAAAGAGTTGGTGCGAAGTGAAGAGCACTTTCAAAACGAAAGAACTTTCCAGTGAAAGGCAGGATTAGATAAACCTACAACTCAAGAAATTTACTTCCATCTAGAGCACAACAATATATACTCTCAATGTCAACGCAGAGTCACCATGCACAATTTTTAGTGCCATCAATTAGACTAATAAGTCAAAATCAAACATCAAAGGATAAAATTTTACAGCTAGATAAAACCAAATGAAAGTCTGGTCTGATCCTAAAGGGTAGCATGGTCGGAATCCTGGACGTGATTGAGAGATGTGAGAGTGTGATTCTCCTGCCAGAGAGGAAGAAATCTTGTACTACAGAGAGCCGGGAGGATAATATTGAAAACCCTGCACTGTCCTTTTATTAATTTCAACAATTTTCTAGTTTCAATTAAATTTCACTTCGAAAAATCATTAAATCAAACTACCACTTCTTTAGTTCTTCTACTGAAATACACTAAAAATTAATTCGGAAGTAACGTACGCTCAGCCTTTTAGTCCCTGAACTAGAATCGAAACTTTGTCTAATACCTCTATTGTGCAGATTAGTAGTACCAACTCATTCTACTAACTATTCTATGGCATAAAATGAACTACCATGCTCCGGGCAGGATCTAGAAGGTGCTCTTGCTCTTGAAAGTTTGTTGCCTACTTCAAAATTCCCTTCTGAAAAAAGACTCAATATTTTGGTCTCCCACTCGTGTGAACCTCTACCTCATAGCTCTAATATTTGCCTTAGTGCTTTGCAATTTTGGCTGTTCAGCTGCATTTCTTTGTTGGACTGACTGACATCCCTTGGTTCCCCTATTTTCTTCGAGTCTTAGTTCCTAGTTTCTTCAAGTCTTACTTTATTGCTTCAGGATTTGGTTTTGTGATGGACCTGTGTGTATTTCTACTTAATCGATGGTCTTATTTTAAACAAAATAGGGAAAAACTAACTTCTCACAAGAAAGGAGAAGAGAAATTGGCCATTTGAACAACAACATCCATACAAGTTCAAGTGCCCCAGCTTATATCGTCAACTGTTATCAAACAAAATAGGAGCATGGCATCTCACATCCTCTTAAGCATTTGATAGGGTGGGATTATGTAGTTTTTAACAGTAACTGAACCCATTTTGAGTCCAACGGGGTAGGGTTCCGTAGATCAATCCTAAGGAGTTGAGACGCAGTGGTAACACCTTTCATTTGGTTGTTGCATTGCCACCAGAAAGAAAAGCACACCACCTACGTCAAGGAATGCAAAGTAGAACATGACCTGAGATGCCTGATCACCCATGACACAGAAATGAAGAATTTGTTCCTATACACCTATATTTTGTCCACTCTAAAAGAAACATAGAATTTTGTATCCTAGACTTTGTAAAGCACCAAAGTAACAGACCTCACTCCCATCCTCGAATCGTTAAACTCTAGCTTATAAATTTCAAATCATTGGGGATTGATTCAAGGGTGAAGACATGTGGGCCATGGTCAGCCTTTCGTGGACAATAGTATTGTCTTTTGAGAGTTGGATGAGAAGCAGCTAGGCTATTTAGAAGGTGTTTTGATTTTCTATGAAGCAATTTATAAGGTGGAAATTAACATTACCAAGAGTAATCTCATTTCAGCGGGTGAAGTTCAAAATAGACACATTTGGCAGATTCTTTGGGATTTAGAGTAGGGTATCTCCTGCCAGGCTATTTAGGACCTTCTTAGGTCTCCCTCATGGATTTCCTTACAAAGCAACAATTACAGGATAAAATGGGATAGAGAGGTTCAAGAATAGGCTGATCTTGGAATAATAAGGGTGGAAAAGTCACTACTTTGAGATGATTCGGCTAGTTTATATGTAAGCATCAATTGAAAAGAGATCGATATGAGAGAAGATAATTTTACGGGCGAAGCTTGCAGGAAGGACGGGAGTGCGTACTGCAATGAGGAAGGGAACGTTGGGAATCTGCCTTTTTGGCCCTTCAATAAGGCCTTAATGGGACAGTAGTTGTAGAGGAACGTAGAAGAAGAAGGCCATTTATGGCGGAGAGTGATCGAATACGCATACAGTTTCAAGAATAGAGCATGAGTTTCTAACAGGAGGCGCGAGCCTAATGGAGTGAGGGTGTTGAAAGCTATTAGAAAAGGAAGCACCGACGGCGACTTTGCTAACCATATCAAATTCAAGCTTAGTCATCGCAGGAGGATTCCGTTTTGGCATGATATTTTGTGCAAAGGATTTCCCCTTTCAGTGGCCTCCCTGAAACTTCGCGACATTGCTGCTAACAACGATGTGTGACTAGTTGATTAGCTCAAGGCCTTGTGGGACTGGGAAACTATGTTCTTTTAGAAGTGCATGAATAGGAGTTGGAGGTTGTGCTTGAATTTCATACAACCACAAAATGGAGTTGATATCCCAAGTAACGGAGGAGCTTAGGTTGTTGTGGAAACATAGAAGCAGGTTATTCTTGGTTAGATTGTGAATCTATTAACTTCTAGAACATCAGCGATGAATTTCTCTTGGAAGATCATTAGGAAATCAAGGGGCCTTAGAAGGCGAATTTTCGTATGGATGTACAGTTGTAAACCTTGGATTCAATTCATAACATGGGAAAACATAATGAAGAAAGGATTTAGAATGGTGAAATACATGTGGTATGTGTTGCATCAAGGAATAGATGGCGCCTTGCGGATATATCATGGTCCATCATTGCAAGGTGGCGCTTTGGCTCATAGCCCCATAGTGCATCATTTGGTGCTCGTCAAGAGAAGGATTAGGCACAAGTTTAGGAGCTCTATACTTCTATTGAGCTATTCTAAAGTTGAAAAATGAATCGTTTCAAAAGTTTAATTATTTGTGTATAATACATTTTACCATATCATTTGTCCTTCTAGGACACTTTATTGGTGAGCTCATTTTGGTGTTCAGCTCTTACGCATTCGTTTCGTCAAGCTGGCACCTATTCTAGCACTTTTCTTTCATACACAGTCTACAGATGTCTTTATGTTGTCACAGTAAAATACTACACAAACCACAAGGAAGTATTTTTCAGTCCTTTAAATTTAGTATCACACGAAAGATTAACATGTTCATTGTTCAGAAACATACATTCACAAAAATAATTTAAAAGCTTGGCTACAAGCAACAGATGTAGCCAGAAATTTCATAGAAAATTGAACAATATGAAGTTGGTGAATTTACCTGACTGAAATACTAGAAGTTTCCCTCCAGTATTCTTCATTGCCAAGTAACCAGCCTAAGGCAGAAAAAAAGAAAAAGAAAAAAGGTGATCAAGAACCAATTCAAGTAACTAAAATCATAAAACATCAGACATATACATCCTGAAATAACCATATGCATGTGATCCCATAACGTATACCAGAACGCCGTAATTTCTCCATGTTAGCACTTTTACGTTATGTAAAAGCGAAAAATTATTTATAAAAGTGAATGGAGATCAAGAACCAATTCAAGTGACCAAAATCATTACAACTGAATTATGTATTGTAGCAGGTACAACAATCTATCATCCTAGCACTTCCATGCCATGACATATGTTCATGTACTCAAGATTAGGATGTCATATTTTGCTAAAGCAAGTCTCCATATTTGATTTCCTTGTCATGGATAACACAAGTATATTTCGTGAAGCTAGTCTGGAGTTTTGATTTATGAAATGAATTTTGTTAACTTGGATATGAGTAAGATTGTCTTGGCAGGTTCTGTGAAGAATTTAGAAGTTTTGGCTGTTAATTCGGGATATCAAGTTGTTTATTTACCTTCTAAAGCTTGCAGACATAATTTTTTTCCTATTGGAATTCTTTGTGTGGAGTGGTTGCGACAATTTAGGGATGCAAAAGAGCAGACCCAAGTTTTAGCGTGCTCAGGCTTTTCCTTTGAAGTTTTTAGTGAGTTTCAGCTCAAGCTCGGGCTCAATGAAAAATTAACTAGCTGAGCTCAAGCCGAACTTAGGCTTGAGTCGAGCAACAGCCTTAATGAGCTAAAGCAATCATACATTAAAACTCGTATACAAGTCTTTCGCTACAATTAACATCTTTATTATTTAGTACTGTACAATAATTCTTTTTTTCACTATAACTTCCTAAAACTCTCTTTAAGAGTTGCAATATCCTTTTGTTATATGCATGCTGCTCCAAATGGTAAGTAAAAGCATCCTAAACTAGTGCAATAACACTATATGAATAGAGTGTATTCACTAATTAGTACAATTCCCAACTCATAAGCCTCATACAGTCGAGCTCCAGCTAACCCAAGCTCAGGTTATTTACTAAACAAGCTTAAATTCTTGTTGTTGCTTGTTTACTAACTTAACAAGCTGAGATTGAACACAACCTTATCGAGCCAAGCCTCGAGCTTCTAGCAAATAGCTCAGTTCATTCGCAGCCCCACGAAGTACTCAAGTAGGCGACATATCAGAAGTGGTTGGCATCATGAAAGAAACACTATATGCCAAAGATTAAAATAGGAATTTTTTTCTAGCTTTTTAACAATTTTTTTGTCCTCATCTACCCTACTCACAAAACAGGGCCTGTAGACTTGGAAAAATCGAAGAGGGACTTTCTTTTGGATGGGCTGGAGGGACTTTCTTTTTTTTGGCCTCCAAAGGAAGGAGGCAGTTGGCCATAGAGAAATGACCTTTGATTTTGTAAGGAGGCCAAAATGGCAGTTCACAGTGGCTTCTTATCATTGAAAGCGTCTCAGAGGAGATGGTCGTTTCCCATGGAAACTAGTGTGTTGTCCAACAGCTCTCGGCTCTTGATTTCCATGAAGGACCAACAGCTCTTTCAGAGGTAGCTTTCTATTTTTGGACAGGAATGAGGGAACTTCTCCTTATCATCCATAATTTGAGAGAGAAAAATTCTAGATGGATTGTGGGCCAAGTAAATGCAAAAGAAGTATGTGAATCAGCTTCCATTCCATCGTACAGTGGCGAACGGATTTGGAGATTGTGAGTCTCCACTTTTGGTACAACTTGTTTGATACCGGGATTAGTGAAATCGTCCATCTTGTTGGCATAAAGGTTATCCAGAGAAGGGGTAATATGAAGATTTCAGGACGTTGTCTTTGTCCATAATGTGGTGCACCGGAGTTAGAGAAATTTAGATATTTTGAGAGAAGGAAAACCCAACATGTGCCTTGAAACTAACAATGCCGACATCACTATTTTCTGGTTCCTGTTCTTTGGCTGATATACAGGGGTTTTCCCATTGTTTCATAGTCCAAAGTACATAGTGTATGCAAGGTTACACCCTTCATGGCATTCCTCTGTTGTATATTTGCTAATGCAAAATTATTTGATTGTTTCTAGGATTCTAGGATAACCTTCCTAATCATACATAGACAAAGATCAATGAGTTAACACCACGAAATACAGAATTCAAAGGCATTAGAATTCTTTTTAACCTGTAACTTACTTAAATTGATTGCCTCTTTAATGGTCAAACCAATTCGTCGAAACCACATGCATTGGATTTATTTGTGTGCCAGTTTTAAGAAGCTTATGGCTTTCAATACACACACACAACCGAGCAATTTTTCATAAAACAATATATAATCGCCAAAAAACTTCGACAAACCTTGACTGCTGCACCAAAGGCCGAATCAGCTGTTCTGTTATTCTCAAACATGGTGGGGATGCTATCTAGCAATAGCTCCAAGTGTTGGCGGCACTGAATCCTCGAAACAAATAAAATACGTAAAATTTATTACAAATTCCTCGAGGCAGAAAAACTAAAAGAATCATTTCTCTAAAAAAAATGTGTCACGTAATCGCAGACAGCTCTACTAAGAAAACAAAAACAAATAATAAAGAAAAACCACCTCAGAAAGTTGGACAATGACGTCGGCTTGAAGAGGAGTGTAAACATCTTGTACATCAGGAACAATAAGCATCAGCGGCTGTGACAATAGATTTAAATAAATAAGCATTAATGAAAATATTTAAAAGCCAATTGTTCTTCTATGTTCTAAACTTTTCAGCCACATTGCATCACGTATCCTCTTATTCTTATTGGTGGCAACTTAAAAAGTTAAAGATAATAGATGCAATAGGTTAAGTGGGGAACGAAGTCCAGCAACATCAAATGCAATGTAGAAAAGACCAAAGCAAACAAGAGCACAATGTGCAAATACTTTCCAGTCTTTAAAATAAAAAATAAAGGAAGCCCCATCAAAGAGACCCCAAAACGGAAAAATAATCCAAACTACAAATCATACAAAATACTCTTTAAAGTATTCGATTTTAACATCAAATTCTAGCAATCCTTTGTATCTGAACCCAT
This sequence comes from Vaccinium darrowii, assembly GCA_020921065.1. NCBI lineage: Eukaryota > Viridiplantae > Streptophyta > Magnoliopsida > Ericales > Ericaceae > Vaccinium > Vaccinium darrowii. Next base: position 34,686,379 of record CM037153.1, on the reverse strand, counting down.
AAACCGCACATACAATGAACCTCCGCAGAGCTCGGTTGTTGTCATTGCAGCAAAACCTTTAAAATCGAAGTTTAACACATAATCACAAGACCATGGGGTTACTATTACCCCATAACTTTCTGCAATGAAAAACCCTCCACTGTAAAAGAACCTAGTGTTTCTGTCCCCATTTTGCAGCCATCGGTGCCTGGATTTCTTCCATGTTTGTAATCCTTCCAAAATCTTCTTTCGCCTTGACTCTAGACTCATATTCTTCTTCCAAAAGCTCTCTTCCTGCACAATCTTGTCTATTATTTGATTTTTTCCAATCAGCATCACTTTTTGATGCTCTAATCGCCCAAACTCTTCCCTTTCCAACTTCTTCAGATCCTGTTTCCTAGGTTTCAGTTTCTTCGCCAATAGAAAGCTTGGTGTGCCTCCAACTACATAGCTACTCCACCACTCTGCAACCCTTTCATTGGAAACCTCCACCCTAAGCCAATTTTCTTGAATGTAAACGGGTGACGCCCCGTCTCATCCCACCACCATGACGGGCCAGTGATCAGAAATCGGCTCAAAAGTGATAATTAAGAACATCTTAAACGTGCTCTCCCGATTGGTAGAAATCAAGGAACTCTCAATACAGGACATACGAGGGGCCTCTTGAGAACTGAACCAAGTATATCGGCCCCCTATGAATCTTTCGTCGAAAAGATCCATCTGACTGACAAAAGAAGAAAACATTCACATTGCTCTACTGATTAGAACTCACAACCCCGTCACTCCTGCGGAAAACACACCACATTAACATTACCCCGTACCCAACAAGGGGCTTCCCAACCCTTAGTTGCACAAAGCGGAAGCGGGGGCGGGGGAGCGGAGGTACCTAGAAGCTCCTTAGGTTGGGAGCGTCTACGTATAGATTTTTGTTTATATATTTCATATTCTTCCAATCATCAAAATATATTTTATCCTCCTATATACTTAATTTATTTTGTTGCTTCTTATTTCTTTATATTCATTTAAAGAGAAGAAGGAAAAAAAAAAAGGGACTCTCCAACACCACACAAAAAACAAAACATAAATAGGATCACTTTTAACTATTCACTGCTGTCATACACGCACAAACCCATGAAGAGGATGAAAAATGAAGAGTCCCATAGTTTCATTTACTCGCTTTGCAACAGACGACACTTTTGCCAAGAAAAACAGATGGCGCTTTATGGTTGGGCTAAGATTAGGTGATAACAGCTGTAACACACTGGGTAAAAATTCTTACAATCAGATTTCGAACTTTTGACTGTTTCCATCATCTGCATCCCAAAGACTAAAAACACACTCTCATCGGAATGTTCTAAAGGACATCGTCGGAATAAGAAAACTCAGAGCAGATTGTCAGAATCATCTAACGGACATCGACGAGAACATCACGCACATTGTGGAAATCATCTAACGCATGTCACCCAGCACTTCGTTACAGATTTTTCTTCTCCGTTCAGATCTCTGCAATCGTAAGCTCCAATCTCCTTTAGGAAGGCGACCCTGTCTTAACGGGAGCATGCTCCCGTACGGAATCGCGTTTCTCGTCCAGGAGCGCCTTCAGTTTAGGCGTTCCTGCAACTGAGTCCCAACCAAAAGCCCAACACACCAATCTCCCAACATCCATAAACTACCAAAAATACCCACCCAAAACCATCCTTCACGTTATTGAAAAACCTCCACACTCACAATCCACCATCTCAACCACCCTCCTATCCCACATCACCCACACCCCATTGACAGCATCTACAGCATCCAAATGCACCCAATCCACCCACCTGCTCCCATCTATCCCTCACCATCTCCCTCAAAAATCACTCTTCTCTATTTGTTGTAGACACACTACATTTGCTTTCCTCGTAAAGCATAACTTGATTGCCACTTTTTTGTCCCCTGCATTTAGACCTCTGACATTCCAACTATTGTTTTAATCTTCATAGGAAGCTATGAGATCGACCCCTCCCTCACCCCTACTCCACCCCTCCCCTTTCTCGTTGTGCCAATGTAATTAATGGAACATTGCAACAATTCATCCTATGCTCCCGCCTTCCCCTAATCCCCTCATCCTCCCTTGATTCCATCCTCCTCTCTCCATTAAGAGTTATCCATCCCGCAATCCCTTCCCCTTTGAAACCCCTCCCATGCTGACTCTTCCCCAACATTACCCACCTTAGTAGCACGAAGCGCGTGCGTGAACGGGAGCGGGAGCGGGGGCGGGGGAGCGGATGATCATAGAAGTGTGGGAGCGCCATCGGGAGCGTGTAGGAAAAATTATTCAAATTATAGTAATTATAGATAAATATATAAATATTGTAAAATATCATTAATTATTTAAATTTTTATTTTGTTGGTTCTGGAAGGGGTATAAATGAAAAGAGCAGAAACTTTCAGGGGCTAAATTGATTAGAGCAGAAACTGAGGACTCAAATGAAGATATTGTAAATAGGAGGAGGTTGACCGTACTTATACTGAAGTTGGAGTGTTGGACTAGTAGTTGTTGACCGTACTCATGTGCTACTTTACAGCACATCACTGATCAGTCATCAGTCATTTAAAAATAGGCCACAACCATTCGATCTTTCTTCATCCAACTAGGGATGGCAATTTCCCCAAACCCGATGGATACCCGCCCCAAACCCGGCTATTTGGAGGCGGATATTATTTGATTTTTCATCCAATAGGAGCGGGTATGGTAGAACTTAAAGAATCCCCGGTTGAAAATGGAGCGGGTATGATTTTGTGATACCCGTCTCCGAATACCCATACCCACCCCGTTTCAAATTGTATACATATTTTTATGAATGTATGTATATATGCGGGCATATAGTAGTATATGTATGTGTGTATATATAAGTATGCATATTGGTATAATTTATGTATATTGTTCCAAATTAAAACTATATATGGTTAAATGTTAAAAAAAGTTTAATGATGGTAGTTTTTAAAATTGTATATAATCTTGGTAGACTATTATTTCTTTACAACTTTCTATTCTATTTTGTTTTAAATGGTTTTTTTTGTTAGTATAGAACACATAAATTAGATCTTATCCTCTTTTTTTTTTTTTTGTCAACTAGTTTAGATATAGATTTACCCGAATATACCCGATCCCCAACGGGAGGCGGGTATGGTGGATTGTCCACTATCCCTTTTGGGCATGGAGGTGAGGATGGGGAAGAACTTCTCAATTGGGAATCGGGGGTAGAATAGGGTCCCCCGATCCATACCCTACCCGTTGCCATCCCTACATCCAACGGATTACAAAAAGAAAAAGAAAAAAAAAAAGAAGAACAAAAAGCAGTCATCGTCTTCCTCTTCCTCTCTGCTGTCGCCGACTGAAACAAAAAGGAGTCGTAGAATTTCAGATCTGGCACAGGTCACAGCCGCAGCTGCTGCTGCTTCGTCGGAAGGTCAGTGCCTCTCTCTCTCTCTCTCTCTCTCTCTCTCTCTCTCTCTCTCTCTCTCCCTCCGTCGTTCCCATCTTCCTTTGGAGCGAGATCCCGTCTCATGGGTATGCGTTTCCATGGCGTTTCCGAGCGAGAAACGCGGAATCACGTTTTTCGGGGAGGAGCGTCGCCAAGTGAGGCGTTTCCTGCAACTAAGTTACCCACCATCGGTGAACCAATCCGACTTCCCTCACCCATCCAAACATCCAAGTCATGCGAACTCAAAAGGAAGGGCTATTGAGAGTCTAATTTTATACTTAACTCATCTTCAAACTCCTCCCACCATGGCCCATGATGGGGAACATGAAGAAGTATTGTTAGAGTTTGTCCCACATGGGTAAATTATAACCTCCAAAACTAGTATATGAGCCTGAGCGGTCTCTCCACTCATTGCCAATTAGTTTTGAGTTGGATGCTTTGACATGGTATCACAGCTAGGCTTAAGGAGACTTTTGGACAAGACTCTTGATTCATTGCGCTGATGTTTGTGCCAGAAGTGTATCTCGCTTTGTAAAGTGATCCAAATGTTAGAGATTCTTTGATTAGCTCTCCACGTACAGGTAAGGGGTCACACATTAGATTTTGTCCTACATTGGTTAATTAAAATCTCCAAAACTAGCATATGAGTCTGGGTGGCCTCTCCACTAATTGCCAATTAGTTTTGGGTTGGAAGTTGGATGATTTAACAAGTATCATTATCTAACGGCTACAAAGCAAAAGAACAAACAAGTGCACAGTTAAACAACTTGCGAACAATACGATAGAAACATGTCAATAACTAACCTATCTACAATTCCACAACAAAATAGTATTTGATTTTTTGCATGACTTATACATTCAGATTGTATCAAATTGAAACAATAAGAAAGGACTTGTACATTCAAAGGACTGGAAAACAAGTGCAAAAAAAATGACCTATGAATCTATGTTTACTATTTTTCTTAAACGAAGATTATGAATTCGAGACCAGGAATTCCCATAAGTAGCAAATCCAACGATGAGCAGTTAACTTAGGCTAAGTTTTCCAAAAGATTTTAGCAACCCAGTTGCTAAAATCATGGTTGATTTTAGCAAATGAGTTTACCATGTGCTAAAATCAACCATGATTTTAGCAATTGGGTTACTAAATTTTTTTGGAAAACTAGGCCTATATAATTATGCATCACTCTTATTTTAACAGCAAATCACTTAGTTGTTATTTCCATACTTAACATGTTTTGTACTCTCGTGTATGTTTATCTGACGGACACATATAAACAAGTGTCCAACACTGGGGAGTATCCCACAAGTGGTGTTGTCCGACATGGACACAATCTATTCTTATTAATGTCTGTGCTTCTTAAAACTTACAAGTAAAGACATAATATTTTCAAAATGAAGAACTGAATATGGGACGTGAACCGTTTCTAACAAAATGCTTACCTGCTGTAATTCACGTTTCAGGTTGTAGAAATGGATTGTTGAGTCAAATGTAGCGACACCTACCATTGTCCGGGGACCATCCTGAAGGAAATCACCACATCAATGACAAATATTCTGTTTCAGTAACTGCAGCAAGCTCACCCGGAGGCAGCTCAGATAACAGAGAAAATATTTAAGACTCAGAAAGACAATAAGAAGGCCAAACTCTAGCATCTATACATATGCATTATTACCAAGCAGTAAGATAACAAAATTACAATCTCTACACTTCCAAATTCTCAATTAGCACAGAGTGTAACAAACGTCTGTCAAAACACAAATCAGGAATGGATGTAAGTAAGGGGAGAAAGCAAGAGGAAAGACGAACAGCTGAGGTCAAAGATTCTGCCAAAGAAGATGTCTCTAGATGAAGATTTCTTCAGAAAACAAATATGCACCTAAGCTAAAAGCATCTGGTAATAAAATTTAAACAACGTACAAAACCCAGAAGCCAAGGCAATGTGAAAGATGGATACTTTTGAAGCAATGTTGCTTGGGACTATCAAGGAGAAACAGAAAGGTAGACAAAATCCTTCAAATAGATCCAGGATAAACCCTACATGCAATGCAAGTGCAACTAACTAGATTTACTATGATAGAACCTCATGCAGAAGAGGGATTTTTTTTGTCTTGTCATGCATGTAAAATTATACGCATAGAATCCACCCAAATTTAATTTACTTGATTCAACATCACAAAATATTCCGACTGAGTGACAGTACACAGAACAAGAACAAGAATATACTATAGTCCTTCATTAAGAAAAGAACCGGAACAACATTGGGACATCTAGTCTGGGCTTTTGTCTTACAAGATGTAAATTGTAATGATTAATAACAAAAATTCCCCTTTACAATGACTGCTGAAAGTGAATACAAAATCTCTCTTTGATCAAGTTTTGAACAATTAGTAACACATGCAGACTTCTTATTGGCAAACGTCAGTCTTACTAACCATTTTGTATGCAATTTAGTTTAATTTTCCAAGAGTGCCCCCAAATACTACATGAGATATTTCAGATAGTTCGCAAAAATATTTTCAAAAAAAATAAGTAAATACAGTTTCTACAGCTCAAGAAGACAAACTTGCAAGCTGCATTACGAGCATCAATGAAACACAAAATGCCCATTTCATCTTTTAGAAATTAGCAGACTCATAGACCCATGCAAGTGGGCAAAATGAAACATTACTGCCTTTTACCGCGAAAGAAATAGGACTTACAGGAAGATCAGAAATAACTTGGCTGATTGCACTGCAAGCCGCTGCAGTGGCACCAATCTGTATGGCATTCATGGACACATCAATAAGGAAGAAAAACACAGCAGGCATTGGGTCACGGACCTGTTAATAAGATAAGATACAAATAATTAGTCATCCTGTACCCAAGAGATGGCAAGAAAGTGAAAGAACTACACCATTCCCCAACGGCATTAAAAAAAAAAGTAATACAAACAAAGCATGCAGCTGATATCATGGCAATGTTAAGCCAAAAGATATTATCAGTCTGAGCAATCTTGCTTTAAAACCTACACTTTCATTTGCATAAACAAGGCCAATAAGCAAATACCATCCAAATAGCAGAATTACAGCTAAAACTCTCCCTAGGTTACTTGTGACAAACAGTGACTAATGATTTGCTACAAAATCAATCGTGTTGCTTTCTCCGTCGATAAGTACACAAAAAAAAAAGGGGTGGTGTGAAATTCATGATCAGAGTAAGCAAACTTTGCAGACAAATGAATCCCAATGACAAAAAGAAAGGTGAGCTGTTCAACACCAGCCAACAGAAGAAACACAAATAAACACACGAAGAGATTCTGGCTCCAAAGATATCCATTTAACCAACTTATGTAATATCAGTCAACCTTATGGAGATCTATCTTCAAGGATTTCTCACCTAGTTCTAGTCCAGGTTCAGGCATGCCAAGGTAGGTTGAAACTGTGTCCAAGTCAGGCACTTATTCAGCAAATACAGGGCCCAGTGCAGCGTCTGTCCCCCCGGTGTTACAGTTAGACATGAGAATTTGTAAGATTTAGTTTACTTAACCACGTCGTGGCTGATTTTAACCCACCGATGCAAGTTTATAAGGTAACTTTAATCTCAGGTTGTAACAGTTAACATTTCATCAAAATAACTAGGTTAGGTTATGTTTTTCATTTTAACTGGCCTCAAGATTTTGAACAAACTACGAAGTATGCACCACATTAATCAATTATGTTAACCAAGCCTATCCTCTGCTTCATTCGAGAGTGAATTGCAGCTTTTTTGTTACTTTATATGCAAATTCTATCAGCTAAAAGTGTCTTTAGACTATCATAATCCATCCCTAATAAAAAAAAATCCTTATGATCAGTGACCCTAACTTCAGTTCAACAATAGTACCCCATGTCTGGGTTCACCCCTTCAAGGTGGCTTTTGTTGATAACATGTAGGTTTTAGGAGGCCACAAAGAGGGAAGCTTCAGGGTGGTCACACAAATACTGGTGATAATACCATAATACTTTCGAATCCGCCAAACTCTGCCACGTGAGAGCTCAACAATCTGAGAAAAGGCTCAATAAAAACTAGCATCAAGACGTTAACAGCTCTCACGATTGAACAAAACGTAAATAAATCACATCAGCTACATGGAAGTATGGAACAGGCCAGTCAGTTGACTCAGATTATGGATGTTGACACGGAAAGGCACAGATATTAGTGTACATTCAAAAAATACTGCATCTCTAGCTATAATTCATCTGAAAGCTCAAGACTCCCATTTATAAGTTTCCCTTACATAAGTGATGTTTTACCCCTGTTTTATAACTCTGCCAATGGGAAGTTAATATGATAATCACTCCTCCACTTAAATTTAAGTCAACTAAGGATAAAGACACTGAATAGAATTAACTCAAGGAAATGTATTGATATGTTCGACCACAAGAAAATGGATGAACACATGTTATTTTATTTTTTTTTTTTGGAACAGCAGATGAAGGCTTGTAAGTTCAAAAGGCACACTTCACAACATGAGCTTCAATAATATATATTTACAGTTGCAGTGGTGATGTTCATGCTAATGTTTTTATTGGAAGAGTTTTGAGTCTCTGACTTTTTTGATTATGGGTATAAAGTCCAATGCCAACAAGAAACAGTGCTGACGCGTCACAGGGGAATGCTACATGTTTTTAGTTAGTAAACGAGCAAATCAACCTTGTTACATAAGCAGTCAATCTTATATGTTACCAACCATATACTCCTTAGATGCAACAAATTCAACTGTTCCTCTACATAGCTCCGGCCTTTCATCAGCATCCCTACGCCTACCATCTGGACCTAGATTGCATTGGTAGTCAGACGGAGTTTCATCTGTGTATCCTGCAAAATGAATAGCATAGGTTACAGTTTGACAATCCTAACAGCCGGAGAATATATGTTCACAGAGCCACAAAGAGGGAGGGAAAAAAAAATACTTAAAAACATTATTAAAAAAAAAAAAGTCACTTGGACCATTATGAAATTAGTAATCAATAAATGATGACCAATGCCCTTACTAAAACCTAGAACCAAATTTAAAATATTAGAACATACGCCCAAAATCCTACTCCAGAGTCCAGCCCTTTAACCAAAACCATACCAAATTGAGTTTTAACCTTTTTTAAACCAAATCAAGGAGACCTAAATCTCATACCAAATATTCAACGCCTAGTTTTTTGTGATCGACAGTGGTGGTAGATGGTGGTTGACAAAAATCTGGTTGAACAGATTTGAGGAAGGACGTGATTCGTCATGGAGGAATGCCTCAAACAGATCAGGGTTGTCTTGGTGGTCGACGGTGGTATGAGTTATGTGCGGTAGCGGGCGGCGGTGTTGGTCTCAGAGAAATGCGATGGCGATATTGAAAGGCGATGGTCGAGGTGGTGGCATATATTTTGGGGGTGAATGTGAGGGGAGAGTGAAATTAAAAGGCTTTCGAATTTGTTCGGAGTAAAATTTGGGTAAATAATGGGTTTCCCATTGGAGTGAAAGATAACAAAGAGAGCTTTTACTCAGGTATGGTTTTGTAGACTGTTGTTTTCCCATAACCAAAGACAGCTTGTAATTCCTCCACTAAGATCAAACTAATGATAGCAAGAATAAAGTAAGCAAATAGAATGCCAAAAAGAGGAATAAATTGCAATAGAGTACCACAGCACAGGTGGGTAGAAAATAGAGGATCATTTATACTCACCACAAAAATTACAGACAAAACGTCTTCCCTGGTCAATAAACTTCATGAACGGATTTATGTAGCCTTTGCAACGAGAACATCGTACAGGACCACTTTCTCCAAAGTCCACAAGCTATAGAGTAACAAGTGCATATGTAAGTTATATTGCACAGCTAAGAAGAATTCTCCTTTTTATTATGACTTATAGTAACACTTCACTCAAATGTATAGCTAGAAATGAGAAGTAAATACACGTACAAAATAGAGGGGGGCTGAGGAATAAAAACATATAGATCTATTTACCAAGACAAAATACATCTACATATGAATAGACATAGGTGCTTACGCCAGAAAGATCAGACAAGACAGTAAGGAGAAAAAAAGGAAAAAACCTAAAACAAGAAGAAAAATTCAAGCATTACTTGGATGGGCTCCTCGGATGGGTGAGGAAGGGCCAGGGGTTGGACCATCAAAGCCAACTGCATTCCAGATGTGTTCAAAAGATCAACGGTGCATGGGATCTGCTCAAAAGACAAAAGAAACTAATTAAAAATCAGAACACGTAGGCTGTCACAGAGCACAGAGTCAATAATTAGCATGGCAATAATAACCTACGGCACCTGAACATACACATAAGAAGAATAAAATGAGGATGTATAAGAAAATATAAATTTTAAATTTTAGATTTAATAAGAATATGACCTGATTGATAGTACACCTCATGTACCGTGGACTGCAATTACCAGTGTCCTTGACAATATAATCACTTGTAGCAGGCTTCCAAAGAAAAGAACAGAAAACCATCAAAAAACAATAAAACAATTAAAGAACAAACAGTGACAATGTCCTGTTTTTTACTTCTCGGTGTTTATCAAATCATGCTGTGCATTTGCCACTGATTAACATATAATCCCTTCTTTTCAGTAAGAGCCAGATAGATACCGGAGGGAGGTTGGCCTGATTGCCCTGACGAGTTTCATGCAGAATCACTGAGATACTTGGTACGGGGCGAGGGATTTGGTTGGGATCGATCTTCGAAGGACCAGCCATAGATTGTCCCATGTGACCCATAGCAGGCGATATAGTAGCCATTGATTGATCTGGAGGTTGTGGCGGCATCCCAAACATTCTGGGCGGTTGAGAACCTGGCATAGGTGGAGCCACCTAAACACATCACTGAATTCAGATTCCAGATCCAAGATAAAAGTGAACAGGAAAAATTGAAAGACCTTGTTTAACATCTACATAAAACAAGCACTCATGTAATGAAAAAAGAAATAAGGTGACAGTAAGGAAACTCATTTGTGCCACATGCGCGGGGGCTCCATGTGGTCTTCAATAGGCCTTTGCTTTCTTACTGAAAAATGAAGTCATGGGATGACTTATGGGCAACTTGTGTAGGTATAATGATGGTGAGAATTGCATCCTAACCATTGGTCCGAGGGTTAAAACATGTGCCAATGCACCAGATAAAACCCTTCAAATTAAAAGGGCTCTGAGCCTCTGATCATTAACCCTAGAAGGCCAAAACGAAGCAGCAGCCGACCAAGTCTTGAGAGGAGCTCTGAAGTCTGATCAAAGTTCTAATTGTTCCAGCCTTCCAGGTGAGTTTCTTCTTCTTCACCATTTCTGTTTGTCCTACCCTTCAATGCCCTGTTGTTTCCTGAATTCGTGTTCTTTTTCGTCATCATCGTCCTCTTCTTCAATTGCCTCACCTGCTCTGATTACTGATTTTTGTTTCCTACATTTTTTCAATACGTTGATTGTAGATGTCGTCCGAAAGTAAAAACAATAGACTGGACCCCGCTTGGAAGTATGTGGACAAAGTTAGTCCACAAAATCTTACCAAGTTGATATGTTTTGTTTAGTATTTAGTGGTTTAAACATTGAAATATTATGTTTTATGATATTTGAAATTTATAAAAGTGTTTGCTTGCGTTGAAAGTTTTGCCTATATTAGAATTCTCCTTGTTCAAATAAATTGCGCTCGCTGTGATGAGGCACGAGTCTAGGCTCTAGGGGACCATGGCGCCTTGGCGCGCATTGAGCCTTTTAAAACTCTGATCAATGCCATCATATCACCATCAACACACTCTAACATGCCCTCTATTCTAGAACAGTTACCATTAGTTTGAAAAGAAAGAAAAAAAAAAACACATGATTAGTGATGATAGTATAGACTACATTTTGTCACTACCAGATGAAGGTTCCTTTGACGACCAAAAAAAGATGAAGGTTCCCTTAAGAATTGAAAGGAAACAGAAGAATGAATCCTAGCTCGAAGTCTGACTGCTTAAGTTCTCTTAGAATCAAATATGTCCTATTTAAACTTCGAATGTTCTCCACAAATACAGTAAAACAGAAAAATAAAGCATCGGTCATTTACAAAATCCTGTAAGAACAAAAAGAAAATAGCAGAAAAAAAGAAACTTGAGTCCATCATTAAATAACTGCTCAGTGCACAAACCACCTCATCAATCTCATAAGTCACAAGAAAATCCTGAGTGAAGCAGTAGATATCCAACAGAATGAACACTAAAGAACAAAATATAATCAAGGCTTTTGAAACCATACCTGTCGGGGTTGCATTTGCCATGCCTGTGGACCATATGGAGAGCCTGAAGGAGGAGATACACCTTGAGGTGGAGCTGCAAATGGCGAGGAACCTAAAGGGGGTGGCACACCTGAAGGATACGGTGCTGAAAATGGTGCAGGAGGTTGCATAAGACCTGACGCACCAGTAGGAGGACTTCCATGCAGTGGACGCATATTCGGAACAGGAGAAGGGGCCCTAGTGAACGATGACACAGGTGGTGCAGGACCTACTTGCCGTGATGATAGTGGTGGAGGTGGACTTCCAGCTGAAGAAAATTGGGGTCCACGTTGCAATGCACCCGATCCAAACGCGGGAGGTCCATTACTAGCAAGGCCGGGAGTGCTTGAAGGAGGTAACATTTGACCTGTTGTCAAAGGGGACGATGCAAAAGGACTAAAATTGGGTTGCGAACTGGGCGGCGCCACTTGTCCTGTAGACGGGAGAGCACCAAGAGGAACACCAGAAGTGCTGATGGCAGAGGGCAATGAGCCAGGAGGTGGAGGCCTCGACCCAAAGGGTGGAGGAGGTCCGGAAGGTCTATTAGAAGCTAAATTCGGGGGCAATGTGGTTTGTGGAGGACCACTAGGAAGGACACCTGGTGGGGGCGGGCCAGGACGAGTGTTTGGAAATGACCCTGAGAATGGTGAAGGCCGCTGAGCTGATGAAGAAAATGGCCCTGGTGGCGGTTGTTGTCCTAACGGGGGAGAAGGTCTAGGCCCCCCTGATACTGGCTGTCCAGTGGGTCGGTTGATTTGGAGATTTTGCATACCATCAGTAAGAGAACTAGGGTTGTAATAAGGTGGGGCATTGCCCGGTCTAGGTACCCCGGGAGTTGCCATGCAGAACCAGTTAAAACGAAATTACACAACCAAATAGGAATGAAATTGAAGCCCTGATATCCAATGCAGTACCAAATAAAAATGAAATTGAAACCCTGATCTCCAATTGGTCCCTGTTTCTTCTATTCAGCCACGACACCAAGATCAACTTCCCAGGTAATCCAGATCTACATATCAGACGAAAGAAAACAACCTTTTAGTCCAAAAAATCCGAAATTTTCTGCAAATCAACCGACTTATGATCCAACATCCGAAACATAAATCTCAATCACATACATACAAATTCCAAAATTGAATCTCACGTACAACTGAAATTGATTCAATTTCGGGGTTTGGATCGGACACCCCAATACTCCAACTAGGATTGCTTATTTACTAGACCCTAAATAAATCATGTTTATGCATCTAAATTACCCACAAGAAATAGCAAACAAAGAGAGACGACGCGAGAGAGAGAGAGAGAGAGAGAGAGAGAGGGAATCTTACCTGTTCGATTTAAGATTTTGGGCTGGTTCTGAATCTGATCGCGTAGAAAATGAATGTACTCTGCGACAATTACAGGTCTAGAACCCAGACAGATACGTTTAAGCTTCTAAATTACTCAAAATAAGCAGCAAACGGAGAGGAGACGGCGCGAGCGATCGAGGGATGGAGACGAACACAGAGAAGGGGGGTAGAATTGTAACTGCTCGATTTTATTTGAGATTTATAAGATTTTGGCCTGGTTCCCATTTTGATCTGTGTTGAAATTGGATGTATGATGCGACAATTACAATGAAAACCCTAGAATTTTAATACTCTTGTTAAAATTTATTTTCGGGTAAATTAGAAGTTTGGGTAGTGCTAATGCCAAAACTATTTTTTATTGTGTCAAAATTCAAGTGCATGAAATGCTTGTATTCATGTGTAAAGTATAAACTCTTTATGCATTGAAGTTTTTGCACAATTAAAAACAATTTTGGCATTATCACCACCCTATGTTTTTCAGTTTAAAATTAATTTTCCATTTTCCGGTAAATTAGAAGTTTTTCAATTCAAAATTAATCTTCCGGTAACTTATTGTAGATACAAAATGGTGCCCAAAGAACAGGTCTATGGGTACAACAATTTCATCTCTAATCATTTATGTGTGTGGGACTCACGTGTATATGAGGGGTTATAAATAGTTAGAGATGAAATGATTATACAAATATCATTTTTGCAACCCAGAGGTGGAGGATAACAATAAGAGTTTCCATGTACTAGAATGGAAAATCCGATAAAATCAATTGGTTGATTTTATGGGATTTTCCATTTTAGTACATGGGAAACATTAATTTTATGGGGTTCTCTATGTGTAAAAATGGGAAATCAAAAACTCCCCCAAGTAAAAAGTGCATAGATATCTAAAAAAAAAAGTGTATTACTGTAATATCCATATAAGTATTTTGATATTCGTAAAATATGCATTGAAATCAGAAACTCCCCGAAGTTTTTCAATTTAAAATTAGTTTGTCATTTTCTATATAGATATATTATTTGGTTTTGTTAATATGTGCCCCTAGGCACATGATAAGATTCATTAAATGAGTCTAACTAAACCCACTTTTATAAAAAATAGCAAAAGTAATTGATATATTTAGATTTCCCATGCAAAAAGTAGTAAAAGACTTTGTGCTTGTGTTTAAAACTTCGGTTTCCCATACAAACAAATGTTTAATTAGGCTCATTTAATGAATCTTATCATGTGCCTTGGCGGCACATGTTAACAAAACCCATATTATTTTTCACCAGGGATTAGCAAGACTCTACATTATAATGAGGAAATTTTTTGTAGCTCTGCGACTTAAAAAAAAGTCCGATGTGTAAGGTCCGTGATTTTTGGGATAGTACTCTGATCTGAAAAAATTATTTGTTTGGCAATTTCAAAAATGTTTTGTTTGGGAAACGTTTGGTAGGGTTTCTAAAACATAAAATAAGGTGAAATGAGAAAAAAAAATTTTAAATGCCATGTAGGAGAGGTTTAACGAGAATTCTCCATTTTATTAGTACTCTGATTTGAAAAAATTATTTGTTTGGCAATTTCAAAAATGTTTTGTTTGGGAAACGTTTGGTAGGGTTTCTAAAACATAGAATAAGGTGAAAATGAGAAAAAAATTAAAATGTCATGTAGGAGAGGCGAGTTAATGAAAATTCTCCATTTTATTGGGGTATTGATTGGGGTAAGGTGGGGGTATTGATTGGGGTAGGATGGTAATTTTAGTGAAGGTATTAGGGGGTCATATTTATGGACACCCCATGGGGTGTCCATAAATAACACTCCTGTACTTTTTGTTGGCAAACCATTCCATATGTATGGGTCCGAGCATAAATTACACCCTCTATATTTGTGCCCCCTATAACATCTCATTCAAATAGGCCGTTAGGAGGGACTCCGTTTCCTACTTGAGCTCTTATCCCTAGTTAGTAGGTTTAACCTCTATTAAAGATATTCTAAAATAATTCTTGCAATTATTATTGTTGTCTAATATGGATCCTCATAATTTGTTAGCTAAAAAGGCCGAGCTTTTTGTGTCAACAATTTCATTGACAAAACACATATTTCCCTGTATCCCGTTATCGAGTTGTTTATTTATCGTTACTACGGTTTTTCAATACTCTCAAAGAGAGCTCGAACTTAAAACTAAGGTCAGTCAATGACTCACTGCTTGTATTTATTGCTCAAATGACAGAGAAAGTTCAAATTTGAAATATTCATCCATCAATTGATAATCGAGGAGGAGACCGAAGACATCAATTTACTGAAGAACACGATCAATATAGCAATGGCAAGTTCGGAGCCTAGTAAAGATGTGTTTGGCTTTTCAATCTGTGAACACTTCCAAAAATTGATAATGAGATAAAATATTTAATTTACACCAATTTTCTTGCATCATTTTTTCTCAAGACAAATCTGCCAACAAATGAATCATTGTCCAAACCCAGCTTAATAGTATTTTGCTTGTCAACATTTGGAACGGGATCTTTTACGACAACGTAAGACGCCGGCCGACCATGTCAACGCCCTCACGGACGTCGCCTTTTCTACTCGGAAGGCTTGCAGACGGCTGTAGTGTGGATCTACACTAGCAGCATCATCACTTGTTTGTGTGAAGGTAGCCCCATTTTCAAATAAATCCTTCGTCGATCCAAAATTCCAACCAGTTGGTCCATTCCCCTTAATCCTCTTCGTTACCTGATAATCGATTTATTCGAGTTTGCAGTTGGTAATGGTAAGAATTGAAAGGAAAATGAGTGTTCTAGGCAAGTTTCTCATTTACCTCTTTTAAGTCTGTATTTGGTGCAATAAAGAGATTTCCTTCGCTCTTGATGCTTGGTTTCATGCTTCCCCCGATCGCGTACAAACCCCAACCCTGGTAAAGATTGTTTACGACATGTGCGAATCCATAACGAACCCTGCAAAATGAATTTTTTCATACGAAGGTAAACGTGCATAACACTAATAATCATGCATCTAAAGTAAGGTAGGGCGCACGTAACGTACCTGGGCATGCGTTGATCACAATCAGGGCCGAAATAGTTGAAGGCGACAGTAACCTTCATGTTTCGGTCTTGGGTATAATCGTCGTCATGGCCCAGGAGCATGACCATGTCATGATTCCTGAACCAGTTGTTCGTGACGGTGACGTCGGTAGAGCCGTGAGTAACGTCGATCAGTCCGTCCGCGCATTGGTAGAGGGTATTATGGTCTATCCACACCTTTCGCGACGAGATCACCGAAATTGCATCTCCGTCTGGATAATCTAGCCTCACTAAGTGCCCTTCCGGACCCATTACCTCCTCTGCCTGTTGTGTCTCACAGTCGTGGATTCTTACACCGTGGATGATTACGTCCGTAACCTGATACATACATGAGTGGATGATTACGTCCGCAACCTGATACCTACATAAATTTACTTCTAAATTTTTTGTTCTCGTTATGACACCCCTGTATCATTAACAAAAACACCAACACAGGATAGAATTTTTGATGAACCCAACAATAAGTCTGAGTTTAAACTAAAAATAAATACCGTCTTCTCACTGTAGTCAAAAGTGTGCTTCGTTTTCTGCTAAATGAAAGCTCCGTCCCAAATTGTTGGTCACGTGCGAATTTCAATGCAAATTTTAAATTGTCCATGTATTTTTCAATCTATAATGTATTTTATGCGCAACATGGATCTTACTTAATTAATAAATCTCAAATAGTTCTATTGTAAAAAGTTTTTAAAATTTCTAAAAATATTACATATCGAAAGATATGAACAATTTAAAAATTGAAATCCGCACAAGACCAACAAATTGGGACAAAATAAAATTGCAATGGCTTCATGAAACATTTTCTGGCAGAATTTTCCGTCTGTTGATGTCCAAACAACATGAAATGATAAAGAGAGAGAAGAACGGAAAATATGTGGTACGCGAACATACATACCCCGAGCAACACTAGGCATCCACCACCTGCAATGTGAACATCGGCGCCTCGGCCATCGATGGTGGTGAAGCTACTAACCAGAAGCGGTTTCTGAAGTTTGATTTGCTTGTCCTTGTGGAAAGTGATCCACACTTTTCCTTTAATCATCGTCGCTCCATACCTCAAGGTTCCGGGTTTTGGATCCAACGCGTCATCCCCATCATCGGTCACCTTATAGCGTGTCACGTTTGGTCCAATATTATCGGTCATCTTTCCGGCATACCCCACGGAACATCTAGCCAAATGCTGCCTGTGGTGCCTCCAATTCGGATCCGACCTCCAGCATCCATCGATCACGTTCATGACCGAAGAGTTCTTCTTCGTCGATGATTTATTGCCACCCTTTGCAAGAATGGTGGTTGGAGACAAAATCACTACGGCTATGGCAAGGGCCAAAGCTAAACGATTCGTCGACATAGCTTGAGCACCTTGCCAAGCCATGATTTTGTTATTGTTAATGTTTTTCCTCCCTTTCGATGTTGGGAGAAGGAGATGAAGAGAGAGAGATGGAAATATATAATTGATGGTAGAGGTTGGTTGACTTTTTTGCGGGGTTTTCTCACAAGGACGAATGAATGAATGGTGGAGAATGGTATCTATTCATGCAAGGTTTCAACCAATTACCTGTTCTTCCATATTTAGGGCTAGGAGAGAGAATTCTACTTTCAAATTTGGAGGGAGGGAGAGTACTAAAATTGATCAGAACGACCAAGGCAGTCAAAGAAACAATAACTAACAGATCCAATTTTGCTAGAGTCAAAACTAATTACTAGAGCGAGCAGGTACGTTAGAGTCAAAACTAATTACTAGAGCGAGCAGGTACGTTAGCTGGTGTAGTTTCCTATAGTGCATCCCGTAGTGTACCTCCTGACCGTTCAAAAGTGTTTTGGACGGTCTGGATTTTAAATAAAACTACCGGACCATTGATTGCGAAAGTATAGAATCTGAGAGAGATTGACCACTTTAAACAATCTAAACCTTTTAACTTTGGGGCCTTCATTAGTCTTCGATTGAATAATGGCCATCAAGAGCCCATGATAGTCTTCAAAACAATTTTCCCCTCAAACTTTGAGCAGAATACCTTCTCTTAACTCTTTTCTTTATCATCTCACCCCACCTGGAGAAGAAATTGGAGGCCTCAAATTTTCCTGAAAACTTCATCTTTTGGGCAACTCCTGTAATATGTCAGGTTTTCCAGCTCTGGAGAAATCAGCAGCAAACTTGTTGTAATCAAGTTCAGGAGCTTTCATTCATTTCTCTATCATTTCCTCTATCATTTCCTCTGATCTTCCCTGCTTTATAAGCCCTCCAATTAAAACAATGTAAGAATTATCATCCGGGCAACAACCCTTCCGATTCATCTCCTCCCAAACTGCATAACCCATCTTATAATTTCTCGTCTCCCAATAGGACCTCATCATCATATTGTAACTGCGGATTGTTGGTTCAAAACCACATTTAATCATCTTCTTGTAAATCCTCACTGCATCGTCAGGCATTCGCTTATTCGTCATCAATTTTATCAACGCATTGTAAGTCTGCACATCTGGTGGGTGCCCTTTTCCTTTCTTCTCTTTCAACATACTATAAACTTCGTCTATCTTCTTTTGATTCCCAAACCCAGTAATCAAACATGTGTAAACTGCAGCATTTGGCTCACGGCCAGATTTAACCATCTCTTCGAAATAATCAACGGCTTCTCTCATTTTCATTTGCTTGCAAAAGTCTGTTGTGAAATTTTAATGTACTCGCAAGCGCACGAATCGTATTGTAATATAGTATGGCGAGAGCGAGGTCGAACCCACAGGGACTTGATTTTTTATAGGAAAACTAAATAAATTTAAATTAATTATACCCTAACCTAGTTCCCAAAAGTGTGATTGATTTGTAAAATAAAAATTAAACGAATAACGACAAAAGAAATAACTAAATTATCGCAGAAAAAATAGTGGAGATTAACGGTTGAGAAAATAACTAAGGTTTTGGAATCCACACCCATAAACATTTATCAATTAATCTTATGCAATGATTTTTCTTTGATTTCTACACAATGATTTAGAAGCTAATCTTATCACCGTGGAAAATATTACTAGAAGCACTTTTTTATTTATGACAAAAATATGTTCTCACTCTGCTTCAAAGTTTAAGCCAAATCATCCACTGTATCCGTAAGAACAAATCACAATGGATACCCGGTACTTAAATATCGCGCTCTTAATAAACCAAGCAATTCGATTAATATAATGACTTCAAATCATGGAAAAAACCCATTCATAACGATTGAATCCATACCCAAAGTTCATGCATATTAATTAAGGAGTCGAGAACAATAAACTATAAACACACGTAGGAAAAATCTTATGCATAAAATTATTCAATAAAAATTATGGGGTTTCATCCTCAACCCTAGTTCAAACGACTAGCCGCTCATGGAGTGTGCAAATGAGTAAATATAATAATAGAACTCCATTACAAAATAAACTAAGAGCTTACAAAGAATTAAAAGTTAATGTCCGATGCTCGTGTCTCTATTGCCCCAACCGTGTACTTGAGATCAATTGCCTTCACTGTTTATTTTTTCCTCTTCTCTTCCGTGAGATCGGTCCCCTCACAAGGAAGCCGTTATCTTCCTTTTATAATGGAATGACCAGTGCACGCCTTAGGAAGGCCTTCCCAATTGCCTTTCTTAAAAAATCCTCTTATATGCACCGAATAATCATTACGGGAAAATGAATTTCTTTCCAACCAAGTCAAGTTCTTCTTTGGCAATAGTATATTACTATATATTTTTTTCACGTAAATTCTTCCAATATTATTTCCAAACCGGCCAGTGGAACTCTTCTCAATACTTGATATATTGCTTTGCACGTGAATATCCCTTCCAAGATTGACCCCGGATTTTGCTTCCACACCAAGTAAAATAATATTGAGCCTCCAAATACATTCGCTAACCGGACCCGCCTCTTTTAATTGAAGTTGAATATTAGCAAATCCAACGGCCGAAGCATAAAGCATTATCATCTTTTTTTCCTGCAAATTAATAACTAAATGTAAGTGACTAAAAAGATAATAAACAGAGATAAATACGCACATTTTAGGAACTAACATAATATGATATGGGGCTTCTATATGTCAATATTTAGTGCTCATCAAATACCCCCAAACCTATGTTTTGCTAGTCCTCGAGCAAAAGAAATAAAATAAAACAAAGAAAAAGAAAAACACTAAATAATCCTTTTCGGAGGAGTCCGATTGCATTTAGCATATGCAACAAGCCTTTAAACCCCTAGGTGGCCCTAGTGGACGAGTTATAGTCTCGTGAGGGTTTACAGCAGTGAACACCCACAAACACAAGAGGAAAGACATTCAATCATGACCCTCCAACTTAATCAATGGCCTCTCAAAGTAACTAGTACAAGTGCAACACAAGTTGGAGGCAAGATATTTCATTCATTAACGGAATTAAACAAATGAACATTCTAATCCGAATTAGCACAAATATTGCTCGTCTCACAGATATCTGGGTAGGGAAAAATCACAAGGTATGCGTGTAAGTGAAAAGCCACACAAAGATGTTCATTAACCTCAAAAACAATACACGCACCTTCAATACCTCAACAAGTCATCAAAATGTCCAACTCAACATATAGCCCTCCCCTTATTGTAATAGTATTTTTTTCTTTTAATTGTGCGATCGTGCAATGCCTGGATTCCTCGGGCTTTCTAGTTGACCCCTTTAGCGAGCTTTAGGCCAGCTATCTCCAAGCCTTTCGGCCTTAGAGCGCTAGGTTTTAAGAGACCCCTTCGGGCTTAATTACTCGAGTCAAAAAGGCTTATCAATCCAAGCTAACCACACATAACTAATCCGAAATTCCCCACCGTTTGACGCGAACACTCACTGCTTACTGAGGCAAGAGGCCCGGTTACTAAGTGGAAAGCTCGAAAAAGCATGCATTTTATTGGCTTTTCTTTTTTTTTTTTTTGGTATATTTTTTTTTGGAAAGGGCATTAAGTATTTTATTGAAACATCCAATTCATACTGAGGCACCAAAAATTTGTGTATCAGACTCGAGGTCAAAGGCATCTCTAAGTGACGGTGCTCGTGCAAAGGCATGTACACAAGTAATAAATCGCTATCCAAGCATAGGTGATAAAAACAAGTCAAAGTGCCTCTCATCAATGCTTTTGTTCACCAGCTTAAATCTACCAATGAAATCGTATCAAGACTCAAACTTGAGAAACAATCAAACTAGCACTAATCAAAAACCATCAAACAAGTTCAAAGTCAAAATCAAGCATCCACCTCAAGTTTTTTTTATTTTTTTATTTTAACTTAACTTTTTTTTTTTAAATTATTTTTTCAAATATGGTTAAAAGCGATATGTACATAGAAGCAACGTCTCAATAATAGCAAAACCTCCCCCCAAACCTAAATGTGACAGTGTCCGCAATGTCTTGAATGTAAAAGCTGAATAAATGGACAATAGCATAAAAATGATAAAGGGAAGGATACACCTGGTAAGCGCGATGATGTTGAACTGTGTGTTATCTGCAAAATAAAGTAGGGAAACCCACGAAAAGAAGGGAAAAAAATGCATTAAAGAAAAGTACATAAAGTAAACTAGAGCCTCTTTTTTTTTTTTCACGTCCCCCAAACCTGATTGCTGCATGAATCTCAATAGACAAAGAATCGCCCACAACGGTCATAGAGCATGAGACGAAATAATTGTGGGTTAACCCATTGAAAAATGTACGCCAAGTGAAATATCACCACCAAGTCACGTCCTTTTATTCGCCTTTTATAATTAACAATATATGGATTTGCCCAATAAAAATCTTCAAACTTGCTTGATATCCATTTGCGCAAATCAACAAGATTAGCCATAATTTCAACGTTATTCAAATTCAACAAGAAATCAGCACACCAAGGAAATGTTTGCTTACAGAAAAGCCTCTCGAATGAAATTCCATTCGTAGGAAGTAAGGGATCTACTCCAATGACAAAATCACATTTAAATTCTTTGATGTAATGTCTAGTCTTGTCAACTACTATTTCCTCTTTAGTTTGATCAATATACGTAGGATTGATGATTGACATACTTTCTACTAGCTGCTCAAGTTCATTCCTAGGATCGGGTGGCAAAGGTTTCAATTCAAAATCTGATGCGTGTTCATTCCACAAATTTGGAATGTTATCTATAGGTGGTGGCTCTACAAAACATGACTTCCATTTATCAATATTCATAAGTGGAACAGACTCTAACAAGGAGTTGACAGAATTAATCATTGAGTCTTCATCAAAATTATTGAAATGTGCAAGACAAGCTTCAAACGGATCCTCATAGCTTGATTGAGTAAAGGGTTCTTTAACATAACTATCTATTAAGTAAACTACACTCACCTCCTCCTCACTTGGTAACTGTTTATCAATATCAAAAATACTAAGGTCAACAGTCATGTTACCAAATGATATCTTCATAACACCATTCCTACAGTTGATTTGAGCATTAGATGTGGCTAAGAATGGACGCCCTAATATAACAGGAATTTGCCCCTTTGAGTTTTGAACAGGTTGAGTGTCTAAAACTACCAAATCAGCTGGAAAATAGAATTTATCAACTTTTACCAAAACATCCTCAATTACACCTTTAGGAATTTTAATGGATCCATCAGCCAATTGAAGTCTTACAGAAGTGGACTTTAGCTCCCCCAAACCTAGTTGCAAGTAAACTGAATAAGGGAGTAAGTTGACACTGGCTCCCAAATCTAACAGAGCACGCTCAATATGATGATTACCTATCGTGCATGAAATTGTAGGACACCCTGGATCCTTATATTTGATAGGCATTTTGTGTTGAATAATGGAGCTAACTTGTTCGGTTAATAATACTTCCTTAGGGGCACTTGTTTTTCTTTTTATTGAGACTAAGTCTTTCAAAAATTTGGCATAAGAAGGGACCTGTCGAATAGCATCTAGGAGTGGAATATTGATCCTAACTTGTTTAAATATCTCTAGGATATCTCCATTATCTACACCTTTCTTAGGGGGAACTAGTCGCTCAGGATATGGAGCTTTAGGGACAAAACTCCTACGTTTGGGTTCTTCAGGATGTTGAACATTGTTGGGACTACTCTGTCTTTCTTCTCTTTCGGACTCCTCTAAGTTTTTATCTATTGGCATACTTATTTGATTGTCAACCTGTTTTCCTGACCTAAGGGTAATAATGGATTGAACTTGTTCATGTGCGTAGGTAGATTTAAAAGGGCCACTAACAGCAAATTGCCCTCTTGGGTTAGGTATTGGTTGACTAGGGAATGTTCCCTTCTCTCTCTCCACCATTTGACTCGCCAATTGACCCATTTGATTTTCAAGCTTAGCAATGGTTTGAGTCTGCAAGTGAGCAGTATTTTTAATCTCTTCTATGGATTGAGTAGTGTAATTTTTAACCTCTGCAATGGCTTGAGTATTCGAGAGAGTGGCATTTTCAATTTTTGCTATGGATTGACCAGTTATTTGCGTAAATGTTCTAAAAGAGTCCTCTATGATTGCTTTAAGAGAGTCCTCTAAGGACAATTGTTGTTGCTGTGGTGCCATAGATTGAAAGTTAGATTGAGGAACCTGATTTTGATTGAAATAATTTTGGGTAGGAAATGGCTGATTTGGAGGACAAAAACCTAGGGGAAATGGGTTTTGTTGGTGGAAAGATTGCTCACCAACATTTGTAGGAGGTTGGTCTTGTCTCCATGAAAAGTTTGGATGCTTTCGCGTATTTTGGTTGTACATGTCTGAAAAAGGACTACCAAAAGATTTTCCATAATTATTAAGTGCATTCACTTGTTTAGTAAAACTTTCGGGATATCCCACCATGGAAGTACATGTTCGTGTTGTGTGCATAGGACTAGCACAATGAGAACATACTTCACTTTGAACTTGATTGGCAGACTCCATAGTCCTACTTAAAGCTAATGCCTCGACCTTTCGTGTGAGACTATCTAGTTTTATCCTTATATCAGTATCTTCTTTCACTTCATACAATCCTCCTTTTTTAGATGATTTGTCTTGGTGAGAAGTAAAATCCCACTGTTGAGAGTTATTAGATAAATTTTCAAGAAATGCATAAGCCGCATCATGATCTTTGAGATTTAAAAAGCCACCACCATTCATGGACTCTATCATATTACGATTTGATTGAGTCAAACCATTGTAAAAGTATTGAATAAGTCTCCATGTCTCGAAACCATGGTGGGGACACTTAAGAATACAATCCTTAAATCTTTCCCAACTTTCATAAAACTTTTCATGTTCCTCTTGACAAAAATTAGCAATCTCTCTTCTCAACTCATTTGTTTTTGACATTGGAAAGAATTTGGAGAGGAATTTTTTAACAAGAATTTCCCACAAAGTTATTGTCCCAGAGGGTAAAGACTTCAACCATCCCTTAGCTTTATCCTTAAGAGAAAAAGGAAAAAGTCGTAGCCTAACTGACTCATCAGAAAAATTTTGGAATTTAAATGTAGAGCATATGTCGAGGAAATCTTTGACATGCATGTAAGGATCCTCATTTTCCATGCCTCGAAATGTGGGCAACAATTGAAAAATTTGCGGTTTTAATTCAAAATGTGTTGCATTGGTGGTAGGTAGCACTATGCAGGAGGGTGGGTCTGTGGTAATTGGAGCAAATAAATCTTTAAGAGTTTTATTGTTTTCGATCACGTCTCCCATTTTTAATCGATTATGTTCCACTCTTTGATTTTTTAAACCGCGTTTAAAAGTTCTTTCAATTTCTGGATCCAAAGGTACTAACTCTAAATTTCTCGAACGGCAACCGAGCATAAACAAACTCACTAATTGGTGCTCCTTTCAAGTAGCTAAATAAAACTAAAATAAATGAATGAGAAAAAGAAAATGTGCATATGACAGTAGCTGAAGTATAACACTTTTTTTATCAGTAACTTTACATTAAATGACTTACCGTTCAAAAGGAAACTTGGCCGATCAAAATCAATAACGTAATACAGCAGTAATTGAAAGGCAAACCTGCTATGGCTACTGGTGAGACAGAAAACACTCAAATAGTTAGTAAAAAAAAACAAAGTACTGCTAATTAGATTCACCGAAACCGAAATGCAAGTTATGATGTAAGCCTTTCCTTTATTTTATTTTTCCTTTTTAGGGAGTTAACAAAACTAACAATAATATGTACTAGTCAGAGTTATACCTAGAAAAATCTTAATAAATTAACTAAATAAGAAACAATGCAATGACTACTTATGAAAATTTTGATAGGACCCAAGTACCAGACAAATAACAATGAGCGTGCAGTTGAATATAAGAGTAACGTAACTTAATTTTATTTGTTTATTTTTTTGTTATTTTATTCGATAATGATATAGAAACAGAAACACCTAACTATAACTAGTAGAAGGGAAAAATCAATTCAAATATCTAGACTTCCTAAAAAAAAATATTTAAGTCCCCGGCAACGGCGCCAAAAACTTGTTGTGAAATTTTAATGTACTCGCAAGCGCACGAATCGTATTGTAATATAGTATGGCGAGAGCGAGGTCGAACCCACAGGGACTTGATTTTTTATAGGAAAACTAAATAAATTTAAATTAATTATACCCTAACCTAGTTCCCAAAAGTGTGATTGATTTGTAAAATAAAAATTAAACGAATAACGACAAAAGAAATAACTAAATTATCGCAGAAAAAATAGTGGAGATTAACGGTTGAGAAAATAACTAAGGTTTTGGAATCCACACCCATAAACATTTATCAATTAATCTTATGCAATGATTTTTCTTTGATTTCTACACAATGATTTAGAAGCTAATCTTATCACCGTGGAAAATATTACTATAAGCACTTTTTTATTTATGACAAAAATATGTTCTCACTCTGCTTCAAAGTTTAAGCCAAATCATCCACTGTATCCGTAAGAACAAATCACAATGGATACCCGGTACTTAAATATCGCGCTCTTAATAAACCAAGCAATTCGATTAATATAATGACTTCAAATCATGGAAAAAACCCATTCATAACGATTGAATCCATACCCAAAGTTCATGCATATTAATTAAGGAGTCGAGAACAATAAACTATAAACACACGTAGGAAAAATCTTATGCATAAAATTATTCAATAAAAATTATGGGGTTTCATCCTCAACCCTAGTTCAAACGACTAGCCGCTCATGGAGTGTGCAAATGAGTAAATATAATAATAGAACTCCATTACAAAATAAACTAAGAGCTTACAAAGAATTAAAAGTTAATGTCCGATGCTCGTGTCTCTATTGCCCCAACCGTGTACTTGAGATCAATTGCCTTCACTGTTTATTTTTTCCTCTTCTCTTCCGTGAGATCGGTCCCCTCACAAGGAAGCCGTTATCTTCCTTTTATAATGGAATGACCAGTGCACGCCTTAGGAAGGCCTTCCCAATTGCCTTTCTTAAAAAATCCTCTTATATGCACCGAATAATCATTACGGGAAAATGAATTTCTTTCCAACCAAGTCAAGTTCTTCTTTGGCAATAGTATATTACTATATATTTTTTTCACGTAAATTCTTCCAATATTATTTCCAAACCGGCCAGTGGAACTCTTCTCAATACTTGATATATTGCTTTGCACGTGAATATCCCTTCCAAGATTGACCCCGGATTTTGCTTCCACACCAAGTAAAATAATATTGAGCCTCCAAATACATTCGCTAACCGGACCCGCCTCTTTTAATTGAAGTTGAATATTAGCAAATCCAACGGCCGAAGCATAAATCATTATCATCTTTTTTTCCTGCAAATTAATAACTAAATGTAAGTGACTAAAAAGATAATAAACAGAGATAAATACGCACATTTTAGGAACTAACATAATATGATATGGGGCTTCTCTATGTCAATATTTAGTGCTCATCAAAGTCCCTAATCAAGATTGTATAACTTCGAACATTAGGGATTGGGCCTTTGGCCTTCATGACCTCAAAAAACTTGATAGCATCAGACCTTTTTCTACACCTCAACTAACCTTCAAGCATTGTATGATGGGCATGTTGGAATTATTGGATGGCTCTCATCCACTCACATTGATGAGGGAGTGGGAGACCCATGACTTGCCAGCAGCCCATTGATATTGGTAGATGGATCTGGATGGGTTCCCATACCCATTGCTTATTGCTTTGTCTGCCAGAGCATGTTATGCTCTTTGTTTGGCTATAATAAGCCCTCTGCCTTTGTATTGTAAATCACCAGTGAGGGTGGTCTTGAGAGCTCCGACAAGGAGACTTGTATCACTTAGAGAGAGTGACTTGTGTCTCTATGAGAGAGACTTGTGAGGATTGTTTGAGCAATGTAAAATCAGAGTGTAGTGAGAGAGTGTCACTTGTAAAGCTTGTGGTTTTCCGGTTAATGAATTGTTGCTCCGGTTACCTCCGTGGACGTACCCGATTTTGGGGAACCACGTAAAAATTTGTGTTTGTGTGTGTTCTTTGTTGTTGTGTTTGGCTTGATCCCTTGGGGCACAATAGGGCAACAATGTCCGGTTTGAAACCTTTATCGATCATCTCATTCCACATCCTCACTGTCTCCATTAAATTCTTCACTGTACACCTTCCATTTAGCAAAACCGTATACGTTCTCAAATTCTGTGTAAACCTCTATTTCAGCTTGTCTAACAATACTTGAGCTTCCTTACCAAGTTTTGCTCCCTAAGAGAATCAAACAAACAGTTGATGGTATCAACTCCAATTTTAAACTTATACTTCTTCATCAACTCGAAAATCCCAACTGTTTTCTCCTCTCTTTCGCTTCGCAGAAGGCCTTGATTGCAATCTCAAACGTCTCAATTGTGAGTAACCCTCTCTCACCCATTTCTTCAAGCATTGTCACCATTATCTCAAATTGCCTAGACTTCCCAAGTATAAACATCATCTTATTGTAAGTCCTCGAATCATGAGAATATTCCGCCCTCTGCCCTGCCCCGCAAAAGAAGCGAAATGCTGGCCGCCTTGCATGGCGGAATCGCTCCAAAACCTCCACCACCAAATCATGGGTAAGATTGACGCCACACAAATCCAAAACCACCTCCATGTTCCGATCCAAAGCAAACAATTCATCGATCACCTTTCATACCCTCTCCACCTCTTTTGAATCCGCCTTAGATTCAACATTCCCCCCTCAATTTTCTCAGCATTCTCACTATCCGATTCAGAATCGGCTTCAGGATCTGAACACCCCCCATTTGAAACAACACAAAAACCTCTTCTAGTGGTAAAGTTTGTGGCTAGTTGCCCATAATTTGAATACCTACACGAAAAACTACAAAAATCTCTTCTAGTAGTAAATTTGGGGCATGGAATTGCAACGATGAATTTTTATGAGGGTGGAAAGGGGTGTGGCAAAAGATGTGAAATTTGACGACCACTACGATTGAGACTATAATCAAAAGTAAAATGAAGCAGACGAGACAAGGACAGAGAGATCCAGTAAAGCAAGCAACGCACTTGTTGTCCTTCGGCGGTTTGTCTGGGATGGATAGGGCGTAGAAGGACGGCAGCTGCGGCGGAGCAGTGTAAGAATTGGCCATTGAGTTTGTTGTTCCAATTGGAAGGGGATAGGGGAGCATCAAACAGAAGAAGAAGAGAGTAGTTGTTGGGTTTTCGAAGCTTGTTAAGAGCCATTTGAACAGGACTCCATTAGTGTGGGGAGAAGAAGACAGAAGCAAGAAATCATCAAGAGAAGATCTGGGTGTCGGCGGCGCGAGTGAGATTTATCGTTCACCGCCCCTTTCTCTCTCCTCTCAAATGGTCGCAAAGGCTATTCGATGAAGAAAGTAGTTGATATAAAAAGTTACCCATAATTTGAAACATTCCTTAACATTCCACAATTTCGTCTCACCAATGAGAAAGGTCTAGAAAAGCAACGCACGTATCAAACGGTCGCAAAGGCTATTCGATGAAGAAAGTAGTTGATATAAAAACAGAAATGATACGCGTACAACAATTTTTTCCAACACTTTTCTCTAGCAGCCAAAACGACGTCGTTTTGGCTGTTCTGTGAAAAAAAAAAAACTCAAAATCAAATCTGGGTTCTCACCCTCCCCATTTCATTCGACCAGAGAGACAGAGAGGGCAACCACCTCCCGTTCGACCACCACCTGTAGACACCCCAATTTAAACCCATGAAAGTCCTTGGCATCCCCGATGATGAATATGCCTGATAAGAGCACACGAGGCTTGATTGTGAACTTGGAAACCCCTTCTAAACCTCTTCAAAATAAACTCAATCCTACACCACCTTCTAGTACATTCAAAACCCTCTTTATCGACATATAATACGCCCCAATCCATTTTGAAATGAGGGAGATGTGCCCGTTTTACCAAAATCACTTGTTTTCCCAACCTTCTGAGGGTAAAATGGTCACACATTTTGATGTACAAATCATTTTGGGTTCAAACTACTTGGGTTAGAAAGTAGACTTGACAAGCTTTCCAACGCTTCAAACCATGCACAAAACGGAGTTTGGTAGCACCCGGAATGGCCCCGCGAAGTTTGGATTGTTGTGCAGTCCCCTAGTCTAGGCGCCTGGATTACTCTAATCCAGGCGCCCGGACTCAATCCAGGCGCCTGGATTCCCCAATTTCAGGCGCTTGGAATCACTTCCAGTAAACAATTTGCTGCTGGTTTTTGATGAAACCATGGGCTTCTTCTCTACATCGTCCCACGTTTTTTTCACTCAAATCTCCCTCGAACAGACTCTGGCTCTCCATTTTGAGTTCAAACATCATTTTTCCTCTCCTTTTTTACCCAAAACTACCCCATTTTCTCCCTATATATACCCCCCTCCCACTCCATTTAAGAGGATCAGCTCTCACCTCTCTCCCTTACTGTTATTCTGCCCAAATATTTTCAGAAACTCATCCCTAACTGATCCCTCTCAATTCCATCCATTTTCAACCATCAAAACTCAATTTTCCTCCATCCTAACTCCACAAACTCACTTGATTCTACCCATTTTTCATCATCCACAATCAAACCCCCAATCAAACCACCTATAATCAGTTTGATACACTTCCAATAATCAAAATCCAGTCCACTCAACTTCCAAAAATCATCCCAAATAACTCTCCAAAGTTCACAAATCAAGGTTTCAAGGTAGTTTACCTACCAAGTTGTGTTCAAATGGCCCTGAGGGGGACTCAACCAAGTTCTTACTAGTCTTTCTATGCTAGTGGAGTACTTGGAAGAGGTTTGAAACATCTGAGGAAGAAAATCATTTTTAGCATTCAAGCATTTCTATGACATTCAAGCTCATTGTTAGCATATTCATTATACCAAAGATTAAGATCATTTTACATTCTTTCTTTCTATTTTATGGTCATAAACTCGTTCAATAGTTCATCATATGCATAGAAGATCATGGTACTTGCTAAGAATCAGTTTGACATGTTTCATTGCATCCATAAAGCATCTAAAATCAAGCCTCTTTTAAGTTCACTTCATGCATTTGAGTTAAATTTAAGGTTCATGTCTGCTACTGTGTTGCAAAACATCATTTAGAATGTGCACAAATTAGTCAAAAGCATTGCACTTGTTGTTTATTGAGAAATCTGGAATTTTGAGGTTGCTGTCTGGTAGGCCATCCAGGCGCCTGGATTGTCCCATTCCAGGCGCCTGCATTCAATCCAGGCGCCTGGATCTGCCTAATCCAGGTGCCCAGATTACCATCCAGGTGTGACAGGGGTAATGTTTGTGATCAGTTTCTGGGATCTTCCAAGGCAGTTTAAGCATGGTTTGGTGAAGTTCAAATGTTTATATGTCTATAAGTCAATCATCCATGACATTTTGCACAAGCATCCACTTACATTTCATTGATCTTTTTGATACATTTTCGTGCTTTCACATGAATATGTGTTCAAAATCCATTCAAACAATATTTTCAAAATCCCTTAAACATTTAGTAAAGACCGGTGGTTACACTGGGCGAGAGGGGTGCTTTAAATTCCTTCCCCTCTCGTAACCTAGCTCCCGGACCCGAGAAATCTCATTTTGTGAGACTAGTAAAGCATTTTCTACTTCAAGGGCAAAAGAGTCATTTTTCAATTGGTTTCTTGGGGTACGGTCCTCAAATCCGGGTGGCGACTCCATCCAACCAATCAAAACCGTTTTCCAAACCGCAAATTTCAATTTCGTGGGCATTCCCGCGGGGTGTTCACACCACCGGCGACCCGCTCCTCCGCCCTCCCTCTCCACCTCCGGCGAACGCCGCCGCCTCCGTCACAGCCGCCAAGGAAGCTCTGAAACAGATTACCCTTGCCGGCGCGAACCCAGTACGTTACCCAGCGATCTTTTCGAACCAGACCCACACGAAGGTTTCTCTCTCTCTCTCTCTCTCTCTCTCTCTCTCTCTCTCTCTCTCCTTGTTTCGTTCATCTAGATAACCCCTAATTGGAAACCCGAATTCTGAGAAACTAGGGTTCATGATTGAAAACCCCTAATTCGAATAGAACACAAATGGGTTAATTGGACCTCTGTTTTGATTGTTCTCTTACCTTTGCAATAGAACAATTGGGTTTGGTAGTTATATTAACAGTTTTGCTTGTTTTGAAAGTGCTAATCTGGCACTTATGCTTAACTGACCTTGCTCTTGCTCAAGAACTATCATGACTAGTAGTTCGTTCACCGGTCGTCTGTTGGTGGCGCTGGCGGTGGCGGTGGCGCTGGCAGTGGCTCCGGTGGAGGTGGAGAGGGAGGAAGGAGGAGGAGGAGGAGGAGAGGGAGGAGGTGGGTCGGTGGTGTTGTCTCTGTGTGGTCGAATGAAATGGGGCGAGGGAGGGAGTCCCGGTCTGCTTTTCAATTTTATTTATTTATTTATTTATTATTTATTTTATTTTTAACAGAACAGCCAAAACGACGTCGTTTTGGCTGTTGGAGAAAAATGTTGGAGAAGAGTGATGTACATGTATCATTTTTCATATAAAAAGTTACGTGTGTATTTTTTCTGGCCATGTTTTTTTAACTGGCACACCTCTAGTTGATTAAATATATACATTGTTGGGTTTTTTCCGGCCCGTGTATAAACAGGCACGAATTAATATCATATTTAAAGATAGAACCATTTAAAAAAAATCATATATAGATTCAAATATTTTCTTATAATGATAAGTTGTTGTTTTGTAACTACTAATAGTTAAAAAATACTAATAGTTAAAAAATACACACACACATAAACACACTAATAGAAATCAATTAGAAAAGTAACCAAAAAAAATTATTCCACCCAGTCCATCCACTGCTCCACCCTAGACCCCACGTCTCTCTCTCTCTCTCTCTCTCTCTCTCTCTCTCTCTCTCTCTCTCTCTCTCCATCCTCTTCCCCCACTTTATTCTCTCCTCCTCTCTTAATTTCAAAAAATAAAAAAGCAAAACTCTAGGAAATTAGCATTAGGGTTTGGAGGCTTTTGGGGGCTCAACTACATTGTTATATAGTATGTACTAGCCTAGCACCTGTACTATGCACGAGCGAGATCAACATGCACGCCTATATATATGTACATGGCATAATAGGTTGAATGAGGATCAAAATCATACACTGATGTTGGACAAGATTAGGAAGTTTCTTTATTTTTATTTGACTTACTTTAGAACAAGATTTTGATTAGGAATATTTTCGTTTAGCTTAGAAGTATTATCTTTCCATATTCGGTTTGATTTTGATTTCCAATTTTATTAGGATTCTTGGTCTGTGATGTAGGACAAGATTATGAATTTTTTTATTTTTATTTGAATTACTTTAGAACAAGATTTTGATTTGGAATATTTTTGTTTAGGTTAGAATTATTATCTTTCCATATTCGGTTTGATTTTGATTTCCAATTTTATTAGCATTCTTGGTCTGGTTGAATTAGGATTTGTTCCTTCTTTAATTAATTTGAGTCCTAGTCGAATTAGGATTTGTTTTTTCTTTAATTAGTTTGAGTCATAGTCGAATTAGAGCTTGCTTATTATAAATAGGGATGTAACATTTCATAACAATTCATTCAATCATCAATAATATTTCTAGAGTTCTCTCTATTTTCCTTATGCGCAACGTTGCTTATTATCTTCTTCTTGTGGATTCAAGAGCCCGTCTGTTAGAACGAGATCTAACCAATTTGTCTACTAGAACGATATTTAGTCACCCATCCGTCTACTAGAATGATATCTAGTCTTCTTCCGCTATAACGATGCGTCAAAGTGGTATCAGAGCAAGGTCCTCCCTTGTTTCAATGGCCAAAGACGGAGAACAAACCTCTGAAGATTGTGGGATTAATGGAGTGTGGGGTGCGATCGATAGGCCACGACAACAACTGGTAGAGATACACACTAAGCTTAATGCATTGACTATTACAGTCAACAGTTGGCTACTATCAATTCCTGATCCTGACGTTCCACCTCATGATCAACATGCACGAGATCCACAGTCTCGTGTTCGACAGACAAGTGAACCAAGGGTGGGCAACGATCTTGTTCGCATTTAGGGAATTTTCCTAGGTCCGTCACAAACTACCTAGTTTATGATGGTGGTGGTTCAAAGTTTGATGATCTTAATTGCATAAATCACAGTTTTCCGAATTTCCAGGTGCAACCAGAATTCCTAATTTTGATTGGTTTTGTCATCATGAGGATTTCCTTTATTGGTTTCAAAAAGTTGACAAATTCCTTGAGTATATGAAAATTTCAAAAGAGATGGAAGTTCGATATGTAGCACATGAATTACAAGGTTATATTTCTATATGGTGGAAACAATTGCAATCTAATCGAAGGCGACAATACAAACAGCCTATCAGAACAAGGTGTAAGATGAGACAATTGATAGCTACCAGATTTCTTCAATCAAATCGTGGGCAGCTAGTATATCAAGAATACCTGAGAAAGCTTGAGTCTAAAAAATTGTTTCGAGATAATTTTGATTCGCAATATTCATCCCAGTATAATAATAAAGTTATTGCAGATACAAATTATTCTAGAGACATGTCAAAGAGTTCCAGTCAATCAAGTTCTGAGGGTAAAAAGATGAGTCAAGATCCTTCGAGTTCAAGTCAACCACTTCACAATTTTTACAATGATTTTGGGCTCCCAAAACAAGGAGTCCAACTAAAACTTGATGAGGTAAAGGCGAATAAGTTCGACACATATCTAAGGGCCAATATCAATCAAGAAAGGGCTCGTGACAATGAAGATAATAATGGTGATCAAGTTGCCGAGGTCCAGAATTATTTTCTATTGGAGGAGGTCGATACCAACAATAATGCTAAGGAGGAAAAACGAGTTAGCAACACAAGCGAAGGCATGTCGATTTTGAAAGAATTAACTTCAGGAGAACCAATCAACAATCCATTCAACGCACACAACCAGAGAACGGATTTACACCATGATTGTACTCTGAAGGGTGCTAATGTTGCTTTTGTGGATTTTCTTGGTGTGGAGCAATTTGATTGGATTCCAAATATTCGTCTAGTGAATCTTGTTAACAGGTTAAAGCATGAAGAGAAGAGATCATTGCAATAATTGAATTATTTTTGGAAGAGAAGCAAGAAGTTGAAGCATTCAAAGTTTTTTGGGTATGATTACTTCCGTACTCGACTTTGTAAATATTGGAAGAAAATACTACAATCTTTTGAAGCTGAACCCAAATGGAGCTCAATGTTCAAGTTCATGTTCGAGAAGATTAATTTGAAGTATAAAGTTGATGCGGACAAGAGCAGACGTATCAAGTTTCTTCAAGCACTACAAACTCGAGGACAAGTTCTTTTTAAGAGAGAGGGAATGATGTAGGACAAGATTAGGAAGTTTCTTTATTTTTATTTGAATTACTTTAGAACAAGATTTTGATTAGGAATATTTTCGTTTAGGTTAGAATTATTATCTTTCCATATTCGGTTTGATTTTGATTTCCAATTTTATTAGGATTCTTGGTCTGGTTGAATTAGGATTTGTTCCTTCTTTAATTAGTTTGAGTCCTAGTCGAATTAGGATTTGCTTTTTCTTTAATTAGTTTGAGTTCTAGTCAAATTAGAATTTGCTTATTATAAATAGGGATGTAACCTTTCATAACAATTCATTCAATCATCAATAATATTTCTAGAGTTCTCTCTATTTTCCTTGCGCGCAAGGTTGCTTATCTTCTTCTTGTGGATTCAAGAGCCCGTCTGTTAGAACGAGATCTAACCAATTCGTCTACTAGAACGATATCTAGTCACCCATCCGTCTAATAGAATGATATCTAGTCTTCTTCCGCTATAACACTGCGTCATACACGCATAATATATCCACGACAAGATAATGGTAGCATGTGAATAGTAACACACATTTATGGTATCCTAGTGGTAATATCAATTGAGATTAAGTTATTTTCACTGCCGGTGGAAACAAAAGTTTCCTACAAATTGATTGCATTGCGTCATGTGTCCAAAGAGTGGTCCCAAATAGTAGAATATGGACATGTGGCACAATACAATCGATTTGGAGGAAACTTTTGTTTTTATTGGCGGTGGAAATAAATTAAACTAATATTTAATAAAATACACTTAGGCAAAAACATTAGAGGAATCAATTTGGAAAAGAATTCAAACTATACGATAACAACTAAAGAAACAACTTTTGTTCCGACAATGACGAAGTCTAAAAAGGAGTTATTATGACAACCTCATAATTATAGAAACTGTTGGAGCACTATGAACACCTGAAGAACAATGATATATCACATAATGGATAGCGATAAACTCCAAATACAGTAGAGTTATGGTTGGTCAAATTCCATCTTCGCTTTACTCCCTGCAAAAGCAAGATGATAAAAAAAAAAAAAAAAACGTTTTGTTGGTTTAGTAGAAATTTGAACTAAAAAACACACTGAATTGGTATGCATGAATAGTTTTTTTTAAAAATCACTGATGTTTTCCCTGCTTCTCCAATTGATACTTTAATTGTTTCTCCACTTCCTCCAAAGCTTGCAGAGTATCATCTCACTTTCTCTTTAGTTCAATCCAACTCAATAGAAAACTCATGCATTTTTTGGGCTCTTTATTCGTGGGAGTTCAAATGATCAGAGAGGGAGACGTGATTTGCATGAGTGATATTTATGATATTTGTATTCTCGTATCGTTTGATTGAATAAAAATCATGAGTAGTTTTTGTGTGAGATTTCTGTGTGTGATCAAGGCAAACGAACTCCACAATAGTTGAAAACACCTACTACTAGTATGTTGATTGCATCAACATTAAGAGTAAAAACTACGTACTGTACGAATATTATCATCAATGAGGACCCACCGTTGATCGGTCAACTACAACCAATGATAAATTGATAAGACGGTTCTCCTAAATTCTTTGTATCCAAATTTGTGAATATAGTCATATAGATGTTCTAGTGTACTTTTATATATATAAATATACACCGGTGATCCAGTCAAGGATCCCGGATTGCAGGAAAAAGGGTGTTTTCGAGGTTTTAAAAATTGTTTTTGCATAATCCGAACCGTCCAATGTGTTTAAAAAGTGTTTTTAAGGGTTCATGCGGGAAATCATTAAAAAAAAAATACCGGGAAGGGCTTGATCCAAGCAGTTTTTCACAAAAACTGTACATATACAGTTTTATGAAAAACTACTTGGATCAAGCCCTTCCCGGTACTTTTTTTTTGATGATTTTCCGCGTGGATCCTCAAAAACACCTTTTAAACACATTGGACGGTTCAAATCGTGAAAATTTGATCCGGAACCATGAGTCCCGGATTCGGGATCCCGAACTGGATCGGGACTGTATATATATATAGATATTTGGATACAAAGAAGATTGTTCACAAATTCTCTGTATCCAAATTCTTTGTATTTTAGACGGTTAGATCACATAATAATTTTCCCATATAGGTGTTCTTGTGTACTTTTAGCCAGTAAGAGCATCCTCATTTGGCTCTCCACTTTAACTTTTGGGTTAAAAGTGGAGAGTCAAACCCCCAAAAATTCACCAAAATCAGCCTCTCTACTTTCCTCATCAAATTATTTTTGCTACAATACCACACCAAATTTGGTGTGGCTCTGTTCGCGCACCACTTAGTTTTTTATTATTTCCGGTTGCATTGCGCGTCAGAAACAGGAGAGGGGGGGGGGGGGGGGGGGGGGGTGTCGTCATGACACGTGGTCCACCACTTACCGAAACATCTCCCCAGGTGGGGAGATTAGGGAGGATTTTTATTTTTTATTTTTTATTTTTATAGATTTGAGGGGAATAGTTTAATATAGTAAAGTTAAAATAGAGAGTTTGACTTTGTGAGTTTTTGATAAAATGACTTGCTAATTTATAAAAGTGTTTTTTAAGTTAAATTTGATGAAAATTTTGGTGCACCAGATAAGGATGCTCTAATAGAATAATACATCAAAATCTTGGCAGATGAGAAAATTATTATGTGATCTAACAATCTAAAAAACATGAAAACACGGGTGACTTTTTGTGAGCTCCCCAAATCTGCCCTAGGTCATAATTTAGGGTTTATGTAAGTTGATTAATTTATTGGTTCTTGGTTTCAATGGTTGCAACTTGCTATCCGTAATTTAAACAAAACTAACGCATCCTTCCAGTAAAATGAGATTCTTGAGAAAATAAAATAGATCATTTTGCGAATCATTTTTCTTTATGTAATTTAGAGTGCGAATCACCGGAGCCACAAGAAGCATGCCAAGTTTCAGCCATTAAAGTCAATGGTCGCATGAAAAATCACTACAAGAAGGGCCATTGCCCAAAAATGTAGGTGTGCAGACGGGGCAACCGAAAAACTTGTCGGAGACATCAGACCTCCGAACACACGAGAAACACTTATTCTGTTAGGCTAGGCAATTAAGCTGTTAGGTGATAATGTGGTTTTCCTCGATGATAGAAATGCGTACAAGTAAAAGAGAGAGTCAAATTCGCCACAAAAAAAAAAAAAAAAAAAACTTACCTTTTCATTTTCCAGAATTGTGTGAAATTTATTTCATGAGTCAAATTAATCATGTTAAAAACAATGTGAATTAAAATTAGAAAAAGTTGAGGAAATACGGAAACTACCCCCACGGAAAAGATAGACAATTCCAAAAAGAAGGTGTATCCAGTGAAAACAAACCAGATAATAATTTATTCCAAGTAGGCAAGTACGTTTTTTGGACCAGTTTGGTTTGGCAATCTCATTTATTTTATATGCATAAGCAAGGATGGCAGTGTAATTTCAAAAATCACCAGGGAGATTTCTGCATTTGTTCGGAATCTCAAGCGATCGAGGTCGGTGAAATTTACCCTTATATTTTCTCATCCCTCCGCGTGATTACCTAACCCACATTATATTTTATGTTCGAGCCAATTGATAGGAGGCCAATTCCCTCCCCCTTTCCCCAACTCGCCCAAAAACTCGGTCAATTCAATACAACGACTTCTTCAATTTTCCTAGTATATAATTACAATTATGTTTGAACGGATATTCACCATTCCATTTCTCTACTTCAATCTTTCTTTCTCCCTTAGAGTTTGTTCATTTTGGTTCTCAAGAACCTCCCCCACTCTCTCAGCGCAGTTTTTAATAAGTTTTATTTTCAATTAATTATTACCCTCATTTCTCAATCTATCTCTTAAAAACCCTAATGTTGCACCCTGTTTGGCCAGATGGACCAGATCTCAAATATTGGTCCGGTATTTGGCTTTTTTCCCTAGTACCATTGTTTTGCTCATCTATGCAGATGGAATTCTTGAAGAAAAGCAGTGGTCTAATCTCCGTATGCTTGTCGTTGGCATTCTGTTTCCTCTTTGTTGGAGTTCCCCTTGTTCTCTGGTCTCAACATTTGTCGATGAAATCGGACCCACTACCCAATCGTTTGTTACAGGTTAAAGAACCAATCGGGTTAATCATCGCTTGCTTCCTTCTGTTCTTCGGTAACATCGCTCTCTACTACTACTCGGAGAAATCTGTCGCCTGCATGTTGACATTCCTCTTTCTCGCCTTTTATTGTTTATTATGCACCATATTCTGTATCCAACCTTGTACAGGTTTCGGCATACTGGAGTTTGTTCTCAGTGCTAGTTTGAATGTGGCGTTGCGTCATTTCGGACTTCGTAATATCTATTTGTGGCTTGTTTTAGTGGCGTGCATTTTCATCGATGGTGTGCGATATTTGCTAGAGCCAAAGAAATCCAGAGCTTCGGAGCCGACAAGTAATAAAAATGGACAAAATCAACCATCATTCCTCCCTACAAGACAGCCATTATTCCAAGATTTCAATCAAGAATCGCTCGAGTTATTTCACAGTGTTGATGATTTAGATGAGTTTGAGTTTTAAGTAAAACTTTGTGTATGAGTTATTTGAGAGAGTTCAGAGAGAGAGAGAGAGAGAGAGAGAGAGAGTTGTAAGAGTGAGATTTTGTAATCTCTTATTGTTTGATTGAATAAAAATCATGGTTAGTGCTTGTGTGAGATTTCTTTGCGTGTTCAAGACGATTGAACGCCACAACAATACTATATATGTTGACCCTTTGACAAGCTACTTTCTCCGACTAGCCCACCACAATACTATATATGTTGACCCTCTGACAAGCTACTTTCTCCGACTACAATTTTTCATCTGGCAACCCCACATTCAACAACCACTATGGAAAGAAAAATGATACACGTACAACAGAGTTTTCTAACAAAGTGCTCCAATGGCCAAAACAACGTTGTTTTGGCGTGCTGGAAAAAAAAAAAAAAAAAAACCACCTCAGATCTGGCTCTCTCCCCCTCTCCCATTTCCGACCAAAGCGACGGCAACCACCTCCCATTCCACCACCACCGGCGACCCAGCTCCTCCGGCCTCCCTCTCCACCTCCGGCGACCGCCGCCGCCTCCATCACCGCCGCCAAGAACTTTTTATTCAACTTCAAAATAAAAATTAAAATAGAAAAAGAGAAGGAGAAGAAAGACTTACTTTGTGGAATCAGATCTACGGAGTACCTGCAAGCAATCTGATTTTCTAGAGAGAGAAACAATATACACTTGTCTCCCTTGTATATACCGAATATTTGTATATGTACATACTACTATATTTTTCATGGCTAAAATCACCGATGGAGACATGAAAAAAGAGGGGGAGGAAATCTAGAGCTTTTCAGAGCTTTCTTGGCGGCGGTGATGGAGGCCGCGGCGGTCGCCGGAGGTGGAGAGGGAGGCCGGAGGAGCTGGGTCGCTGGTGGTGGTGGAATGGGAGGTGGTTGCCGTCGCTTTGGTCGGAAATGGGGGAGGGGGAGAGAGCCAGATCTGAGGTGGTTTTTTTTTTTTTTTCCAGCACGCCAAAACGACGTTGTTTTGGCTGTTGGAGCACTTTGTTGGAAAACTCTGCTGTACGTGTATCATTTTTCCTGTGGAAAACAGACTCATTAGTCAGCTGGGTGTCAGCTCATCATTTTCTTGTATTTGAGTTTTACGAGTTTTTTTAATTGAAGTACAGTTGTTTTGAAAAGAATGCATGGAATTACCATTCTTTTCAAACTATTTGTAAAAATATCATTGTTTCTTACTTCTCATTCTCCACCTGAAAACTTTATTTACCTCTCATTTTCAAGCAAGTCACTCGGAATTTCATGTGACGTGGTGTCATCCAACGTAGATGTTTTATCAGCGTGTCTAAACATACTTCTGATATTGAAAATGAGAAGAAGTTCTCATATTAGACCTGAGATGTATTTTAAACATCTCATATTGGACTTGAGAAGTTTTCTTTACTAGAATATGACAAAACACTTCCTAACCTGAAGCAAAGAGACAAAACGCGAACGCCTCCTCTTCCTCACCGATCTCGCTCTCTTTCATATTATGCGGCCCAGTTGGGGTGTTGTTTCTCATGTGCCGAATGTGGGAGAGAGAAGGTTGTCGGGTTGTAGACTTCGACTAGGGTTGGGTTCGGATCGAGGGAAGTGATCGGGGGGGGGGGGGGGTTATGTAATGGAGTGATTTAGGGTTTCTGATTAGGGTTTGTGGTTAAGGATTGGAGATAGCATAGAGCTGCCGATAATCCATCAAACTTAACTTCAATTCACTCTCTGCAAAGATCATTATTTGTGTGGTAGGTATGAAAAATTGTTTCAAGCTTCTAAAGTGATGCTACAATAATAGTATGTGGGTCCTATCGCAAGCATGTAACTCTTAAACAATATTGTGAGAGACTGGAGTATTGTTATAAGAGTGTGGGAAATAATATCTCCGTTAATTAAGTCGGGTCAGGAAAACCATATCATTGACGTAGGATAAGATCTGAAAGATTACACGTGACTATGAATGTAATAATCCAAAATTTTTAATAAAATTTAGGATTATTTAATTTCGTTTTAATTACTTTAATTGCGCTATTTAATTTCTAATTGCACTTAGGGCCCTTAATTTGAAATTACTACAATTTATACCCTAATACTTCCCAATTGCTACAAATTCGACCCTAAAACGCGTTTACATTTTAATCGCGAGCATTACATTTTTATAAATTCATTTCATACTTAATTATACATGTTCATACACATATACACACATATGTGCATACATATATTTTATACATCATCCTACACTACTCAACTACCACCAACCATCACCAATACCACACTCTACCTCCTCCCATCATCCAAAATCAGTCAACATGACCTCCATTTGACTGCCATACACTCCACCACCCTCCTCTATCACTTCCTAACCCACTATGGT
This sequence comes from Vaccinium darrowii, assembly GCA_020921065.1. Taxonomy (NCBI): domain Eukaryota; kingdom Viridiplantae; phylum Streptophyta; class Magnoliopsida; order Ericales; family Ericaceae; genus Vaccinium; species Vaccinium darrowii. The sequence goes on along the minus strand of CM037153.1, from coordinate 34,644,610 downwards.
ACTTCTTTCACCCATCCTACACTCCAAACTCCACCCAAAACCCATTTTATACTCCCCCAAACCCTAAATCCGTCCACACCCTCTACTGCCCCTTTCCTTCACTCTCTTCCTCCTCTAAACTCTTCCAAGAACTCCCAAACCAAGAACACAAAGCCCCATTACCATCCTCCAAGTTCTAGAGTGAGAAAAGTCAAGAAATTTGGGTCTTCACTTCAACACATCAACCACAAGCTCCCACCTCTCATCTTCCACTTCAAGATCATCCAACACACTCCAAGGTACCCACATTTCACCACCCAAGGCCGGCCAAAGAGCTCCCTCCACCGATTTTTCGCCAAATCTTCGCAAAACAAGGTAGAAACTCGTACCCAACCTATTCAAATCTTTCAAATGTGTTAGAATAGTCTAGGGCTAATTTTATAGTTGATGGGTTAAAGCCCCAAGTCAAGGGTTTCACGAAACCCGAGCCAAAACGCGATATGACTCCTTTTACCCCAAACCGTGTTTTCGTGCTTAGTAAACCTTAGATTCATTGTGACTCATGTTTTTAACTATTCCAAACATGTTTAAGACTTTACTAAGTGTTTATGTGAGTTTCTCCATGAATTTATTGCGCTTAACCTTGTTCTTGATCGTTGTGTTAAAGTTAAGGGCTTATAGTGTAATTTTGTGAAAGTTGGTTGGTGTGCGTACTTGTGTATTATTTACGAAACCTATTTTTATCAACTAAGTGTCACTACTGGAAATTTAGGAGTGTAATGAAATGACCAGAATGCCCTTTGGGTGTAAAATGACCATTTCGCCCTTGTGCGTGTAAATTACATAATGTGTAGTTTTGTACTTAGTAAAAAATCAAGGAATTGCGTTTTGTGACAAGTTAGAACTTTATTAACTAAAATAAATTATTTTTACGAAGTTACCCTTGTCGGTGAAAAATTACCTTTTTGCCCTTGTATTATGTTTATTTACTAATAGGCCCCCAGAGTTTGTAAATTATACTAAGGACCCTAGAGTCGTGAAATTACGTTGGACACCCTTTTACTTACTTAAAATGACGTTGGTGACCCTTACTTTATTTAAATTATATTTTGGCCCCTGTAGTTTGAATTTATTACGTTTAGACCCCTGATTTTCGATTACTCGAATTTCGTGAACTTGTGAATCGAGATATTCGGTTGTGACCCTCGTGATATCGTTATCGCCTTGCTTCTACAGTTAAGTGCACTTTCCATAAACGTGTTAAATGTTAGAATGGACAACTAGGTTCCCGGGTTGGGTGATCGTACGCGAATATCACATAGACGATGAGGTTAATGGAAAAGTGAAATGGAATTGATTGATGGGGAGTTACCCCGAGATTGTTGTTGAAATTTTGCCTTATAAATGAAGTTTTGTGTTCGAAACCCATTGGTGGTTGTGATTAGAAAACTCTGTTTATGAGATCTGATTTGGGGTTTTGGAGTGTTATTTTTTTCCCATCCAAATCCATCAATTTGATGCAACTGGTTAATATAACAAAAATCTCTCTTCCAAAGCGTAATCTTCCGTTCAATATGAATTTTTGTAATCCTAGCTTCAGGGAAACAAGCTTGCATCTGATTTTTTAGGACTTCTGAATACGAGGGACGAAATCCGAAATCACTTTGCCAAACACCCTCATCTACAAGGGTCGGAAGGTATTGGAGCAAAATTTCCTCCTCCACCTTGGTCCAACCATGACGTGCCATTGAAAACAAGTTAAAAATACAAATGAAATAGGGACTTTTTTTTTTCAAAATTAATCGTAAGAAAAATAAGAGTTTTGTTTGGTATTTATAAAGAAAATTGTATCTAACATTCAACCACAAACTCATCATTCAATAATCTATCTACCTCTCCACCAATCATTAACCATTCAACTATCATCTACTCTCCATTCAACAAAAAATATTAACAAAATATTTAATTAACCTACTCCCCATTCAAATCAACAATTAATTGTCTTTTATTTATTTAGGAAATTAATAATTATTAAATTTTTTCCCAGATTTTTTTTTTGTATTTCGGTTTGAATATTTTTTGGGATTTATTGTGTATTTTTCGTATTTATTATGTAATTATTGTTATTATAATAAAATTAATCCATTTAGTTTATTAAAATATAAAACTGGGGGCAAATAGATCATTTTCCCTCTTATCCTATCAAATCCACCTTCCAAATCCCCTTTTTCAAAATACCATCCAAACACCTCACTAACAAATCCACCCTTCTTATGAGGTGGGACCACCCTCATTACCAAATCCACCCTCATTACAAATTCACCTTCAAATTCACCCTCATTACAAATCCACCCAAATTATCTCCGGCATCCAAACGGGGCGCTCATGTCTTGCAAAAAAAAAAAAACACTGAAAGAGAGGATAGATCAATGGAAAAAGTTATATGAATGGACAGATTTTGTATGCCTTAACCAGCAAATTGCATCTTTATTTTTGCCATGTGAGAAGAAGATCACCACTTATTTGCTGTGGGCTGGAAAGGGAATCTACCCATTGCTAATCAACCAGCCACAATTTCGTCTCACCAATGAGAAAGGTCTAGAAAAGAAACATTCCTTAACTTTTTATATAAAAATTACTTTTTCAGTAGTTGATATAATTAGGCGGAGCACTGCTACTACCCGTGATACCAAAAATTACTCATAATTTGAAATTCAATAGTTTATTTCATGTTTCTGGGTACCTTCTGGTGCTTAGACATTTTATTATAGGTGGCGTAGAATTGCTTTTGAAAAAACTTTTACTGACTTGAGAAAGACGGTATTTTCGATAATTTTAGTGAAAACGAGTAATATTTTAGATTAGTTTGAAAAAAAAAAAAAACCGAGTAATAGCAAATACAAAATTGTAAAAGAAATTAGAGTGTTGAATTCATTCCCGTGAATGTGCTAATAATTTATCAATTAAAAGAAGTTTGGTTATGTGGAAAGTGGAGTAGTTTTTTTAATTCCTTTTCGCCCCTAAGTTCTTTTTTTTTTTGCCATTCGTTAATCCTAATCTACTTTATCCTAGGGGACTTGGAGAGGGGGATGGGTGCTTACGGGAATCCAACCTTGCCCATGTGCATGGGAGTATAAGGGAGGCACCAACTGCACTCCACTCCACTTGCCCCTAAGTTGACAATAAGTAAGAATGCATGACATGCAGACATTGTACCTCTGGCAAAAGCAACATTTGCCAAGTAAGGCATAGTTTTTCAAAAGATTTTAGCAACTCAGTTGCTAAAATCATTGTGATTTTAGCAAATGAGTTCAACAGGTGCTAAAATCATGGTATTTCAAATAAAAAAATTAAGTGTTTCCGTGTATTATTTTTTGAATTTTTTACACCGAATTAAAGTACACGAGGAGTACTTTAATTGGGTGCGGAAAAAATCGAAAAACGATACACAGAACAACTTCATTTTTTGATTTCAAAATCATGCCTAAGGCCATCTCCAGCAATTTCGCCATCTCTGCCTTTCCGGTATTTTGCCGAGTGACCACCGAAATCCACACCCAACAGACTAGGCATCGTCCACAGCAATTTCTCCACAGCTACAATGTAACGCCCCGGATTTCGGAAACGTTATTAAAACATTTTTCAAATAATTTATCTAATAAAAACTCATAAATTGATTAACAACATAAATTTTGTCTTATTACAACTAATTGAAATTTTGAATAAAGATGTCTAACATAGAGTTACAACTTTGAATTAAAGATTTTGAAAATAAACAGAGCATCTACGAAAAGAAAATCCAGGCTTCGTTTGATTCACTTTACAGAATAGCTTCCTCTTTGACTTGATACGGCTTCTCTGCTCCGTCTTCTATATATACCTGGCGTACAAATACCAGGATACGTAGTACCGTGAGCATAAAACGCTCAGTAGATATATCCTACACCTACTTAACCCACACGTATCTAGCACATAAGTATGGATAATGAACAAAATAGATGTAACAATAATATTCATTTTATGCACATAAGCATGAATAATCAATAAGTTAAAAGTAATAAAAATCTTCACTTTATTACTATCCATTAACCTATGTGATAACTAAGATTTCATCCTCAGAAATCTTTCTCACCCTGTAACCTCCAGCGTAAGCCAACTGGTGTGATTCGACTCCCCCTTGTCGATTAAGGCCCGGATGAGAGCAAAGTTAGCTACTTGGGTCTCCCACCCGCAACCACACAAGGAATGAACAAGACTTCACCGGGTTGTGACACAAGCACGCTGCCCCGGGTTGTGACGCAAGCACAATTCCACCCTTATAACCAAACCGTTCAGGAGCCAATCACCACCGTGCCTTACCTAGGGTTTCGTAATCTCAATATCCAGAATCCAAACCAATCATTTCTCCTTCAGGGCCCACAAAGGTCACCCTCACAATAGGGTCCAACCCGGTCACCCTTTTACTCATCATCATTTCTCATATTTCTGTTTCCATATAACCTAATCATAGTCTACAATGAATTCCTCACGTTTCGTAACCACCCAAGTGATCCTATTGTCCAATCAACTACCCAAGTTCAACTTTGATAGCAATTCAAATAACATTAATCACTAGCAATTCATTAATGTAACAAATAAAATACGAAGAGCAAGACAAATAATGTAAACGATTAGCAAATTAGGAGTAATGTAAATGGCCCTACAAAAAAATTAACAATTTAAATGCATTAGCTTCTTACAAGTTGTAGCTTAATCTGTCAAGCCAGTATAGGACGAAAATTCAAACACAATCAAATGAGGAACCATGTAAAAATTTGAAAGATGTATAATCGAAATATTTGAATGTAGGAGACTCAGGATTTTTAATATCAAAATTGATGTAAAATAGACAAGGCCTTACCCAAATTAACTACTGTTTATTTGCCGAAGAGACAATTAGGAAAATTTCAAACATTTGTCAAAAGGCTTCCAATGGAAATTTCATTTATTTAGTGGCTAAATTTCAAGCTTTCTTGGCTGTTTATAAAACAATAAATATGTAAGCTTTCTCTTTAATAAACTAGGAGTCCTATGTGTCATCAAAATAGGCAATCAAATTAATAAGTACAAAGGTGGGACCGACTGTCCGAACTAAATTTTTGGCTGTCATGGGTTTGTTCGACATTTCAAGCTATCGAGTTTCGTTCATTTCTCAATTAAACATCAATTTAAACACATAAAAGGGTTCGGTAGGATAAACCTACCTTAACTCCTGCAGATGTAGCTAAATCGGAGTGGTTTGGATGGAACACGTTGACGTCAAGTGTCGGTGGGATTTCTTCTTCTCCGGAACTTCTTCTTCTCCTCTAACTCTCGCTGTTCACCTCTCTTTTTCTTTCTTCCTATCCTTTCACCTATTATGACTATATATATAACTAGCAATATCAAGAGGAGGCAGAAGTCTGCCATGGCTTTTAATGGCATAGGGACGTCCATTACTTGCATGCCTAATCTACACCACCTCTGCCATGGCTTTTAATGGCATAGGGACGTCCATTACCTGCATGCCTAATCTACACCACCATTCCTTATCATGTTCCTGCTGCAACCTCTTTAATCTTTTTTTTTTTCCTTATCTAGATAATATATAAATATGTATACTCTTTTATATAGATACTACATTACATGTACATATTCACAATATCGGTATTGTACATAAACACTCTCGGGCGCGTGCATACTTGAACACATACGATATTTGTAAACATGCAAATTACACAAAATGAGCTAAGATTTTTATAAATCACAATTTATATATACATATATTTATTTTTTTGATACCACACGTTCGGGAAATTTGGATCTAAATAGTTTAGCCTATGAATAAAATAGGATCAAAAATTGGGTTGTTACATACAGTACCTCCCCCCCCCCCCCCCCCCCCCCCCCCCCCCCCCCCCCCCCGCGCACGTGCAGCTCTCGCTTTTTCCGGGTCGCCGGAATAGTGATCCTAAGATCGTTTTAAGGCATGAGAGTTGTAGCTCTCGTCGAGACGATTCCATTAATGTTGCAAGGCTCGTCGCCGACGAAGTACCGTGGACGTTGCACGCGCCAGTCAAAGGTGGTGCGTGCCGGAGAGTGAGATCTACTCTCAGCGCGTGCACAGCAGCACGCGCGTGTGTGAGGAAGAAGATGACATACTTTTTTTTTTTTTTTAGCCAAGTGGCTAGGCTATAGCTATATCAATATAAGGCACACATTTTGTAGGTAATTTGTTGAGAATGATATTGAGGCTCATGGAGATGCTATAATGGGATTGGAAAGAAGAGGTTGTAATGCATAGTGACCAAGGGACACGCTTTACGGTAAAAGTAAGGTCCATCTATCTTTATTCAACATCTTTCACAGAATGGACATCTAGCATGAAGGCAGCTTCATCAAATTCTGTTGGCATGGGTTACTTCTAGGGGGTTATATACTCAAATTGGTGTTATAAGCTGAGTCATATAATTCGTGTGCGAGTGCTTGAGCGGAAGCGTTAGTGCGAACGTGAAAGCCAAGGGCGGATCTTAGAAGAACCTTAGGTGGGCTATAGCCCAGGTGGGGTTTAAAAAAACAGGGAAAAAAAACAAAATTTTATATGTAAAATTTTATCCTACCAAATTTTAGCCCACCTCATAGTTTGGTCAGCCTAGGGTAGATTTGTGTCCTAGATCCGCCATTGGTGAAAGCGTCTTTGAAACACATCACAAACGACTACAGTTAGCGAGAGCGCGATTGTAGTGCGAGAATTGAGAGCCAAGAGTGTAGGACATTTTGAAGGATTATGCGACGTAGTTATAAGTATGAGGAAACGTGGAAGTCGTCGATGGATCATCTTCGAATTCAAAGTTGAGTTGAGTGGCAGTAGCTTTGGTCATCTATCCTCCACATAGGTGGAGGAGGTGCATAATTTGTTTAAACAACTCTAGAGTAGGAGGCTTGCTGTGAGCTGTGAGCAGTAGCATAGCGATCAGATATTGGACCATGCTTAAAATGCTCATCTTTCATACTAAAATGAGTCCTTTTGCCATGTCAATCAATTGATGATTTCTTATGTCAGTACTCAGTAGCTTGATTAGTACGGGGCGCCGCCAAGTACTCCCTCCGTCTCAATTTATTGGTCATTTTTGGAGAATCCAACTTATGAACATCATTATCGAACTTGTCATATTTTTTCTTTTCTCCTTTTACCCTTCAAAACATCATCATTGCATATACTTAATTTCTAAAAGTAAGGGTAAAAATGTAAACACTACCTTTTGCCGATTACTGTTTTAGGAACTTTTTCTAGCTTTGTGTTTGAGATGGACTTGAGCTTTGCTATGCAAGTTTGGTTTGGTTGCACTTTTTTCTATTCCAAGGCAGAGATTCAACAGTCCCTTAACTAAAATCAAAGAACTGTTAATACACTAGCTGTTGAGTAGAAGTAACGGAGTGACAAATTGATGTGACGGGTTAAAAAGTATGGAGAGATAGATAGAATATAAAGAGCCAAAGTTAGATTGTGCATAGAGCTTTTTGGGACCCACTTAAAAGTTCTACACAAAATGATCAAAGCCGTTCAATAACGTAATAATAAAATTTTGAGTGGCTTTAAAAAAAATCAACCGAATTTGATAATCGTAAGTGTTTGATCTTATTATCTAACTTTTCATTCAAAATTCAAAATCTTAAATTCTCTGAAAATTTAGAAGATTGAATGAAGCACTTATCATTATCCAATTGAGTTGATTTTTTCCAATGTCACTTGAAATAATATTTTAAAATTAATGAACGACTTGAATTATTTATGTGAAACTCTTAAGTGGGTCTCAAAAAGCTTCTATGCACAATCAGTTTTGACTAAGAGTTTCTGTCTCTCTGCTCCAAATCACAGTTGCTACATTAAGAAAACCCGGTGCAGAGACCTCAACCGAATAAGCTCTAAGAACACATTCATCAAACTAAAATTGTTTTAGTGAACTGGTATAAAGTCATAAAAGACAATATTTATTACATCTCATGTCGTCTTTATAATATCATATTGGGTTGTAAATTGTAATTCTAATTCTAATTGGGTTGTAAATTGCAAGATTGTCTGTTGAAGTTCAGAATCCCTTTAAAGAATTCATTGCTAAAACGAATGTGATATAAGTTTTACTGTATTTAAAGGAGTCCATATAACATAAAGTAACAGAATAAGACCCACCAAGGTTTTCGGACTTATGAATCAGGCCATATTATCATAGAGTATTATAATAAGATCCACCAAGGTGTTAGGAGTAATAAATCATTTCTAGAATGCATCATTTAAGTTGTGATGTAGGTCCCGGGATCATGCTTTATACAGTATTTCCATGTTGGAAAACTAGATGTGAGTTGTGTGACATATTGATATTGAGGGAAGATTTTGTAATTTATCCTCGGGAGCTTCTATTCGCAGCCCATTTTGGACTTCATACAGCCCGTTTACTAAATAAAACCCTGCTGACGTGGCAAATCAATAAATTTGCTTCATGTAACCCGACATTTTTCCAAAATTACCCCTTTCCACTCAAAACCCTTTACTCTCACTCAAAACCCTTTATTCTCTCTTCCCTCCTCACACACCCTAATCGATACAGACCTCCATCTCACCACAGCCGACTCATCTCCTCACCTCTGGTACTATTCCTCTCTCTCTCTCTCTCTCTCTCTCTCTCTCTCTCTCTCTCTCTCTCCGCCACCAAACTGGTCCGCCTCCATCCCAGTGGCGATTATTCTTCCCATTTTCATCCCATCGCCGACGACTAAGAACCACTATAGGTCCGATCAGATCTGGTGAACCGGCGACGAAGAACTGTCACCGATGAAGAACCATCATCTCTCTTTGTCGCTGATGGGTTGAAGCCTTGTAACATCAGAGAAATTGACAAGTGAGTCTCGACTTTTATTTGAATTGAATCTTGACTGATTCAACTTAGTTAAGAAAACACTTGTAGTCTTTAGAGTTCTTAAATGATTCTTTTTATAAGCATGATTCACAGCATGGTCTTACCATATCAGTTTGTGTTTGTATTGGTACGTATGCTATGAGCATTTGTTGAAGAAAACAACAGTGAATATACTGGGAGAACCACTGATTGTTAACACATTCACTCCAATGCAAGCATGATTACACTGATTATTGTGCACACCATATGTTTGACGAAATGCTAGTAACTTTGATGGGCATTTTGTGTACCAAGTATAATTTTTCTTGACGAAATGCTAGTAACTTAGATGGGCATTTACTGGATTCATGATTTTAGTAACTTGGATGGGCATTTTGTGTACCATGTTATGTTACGAGTCAATAATGTATTTTTTACGGATCAAAATTCTAAAGAAATATTAATACAAGAAGAAATGAGTTCAGTGACGTCGTACAACACTGCTTAACTACTAAAAAATGAGTTCAACTTCATGCAGACCAATTGCTAATTGCTACAGCTGAAATTAATGGGATGATACTTTTATGAACATTGTTGCGATTGACACTTATAATTCTTTTCATTTTGAATCTTTACCAATTTGCTACTAGTGTAACATCTCTTCTGTTGTAATAACATCTCTTCCATGACTTAGTATTAAAACTAGGTACAAGACGTCGTGCGTAGCACGACTTTTATGCCCGTTGGTTTTTCGTGTGATCGTTAGTTTTATGCCTATCTGCTTTTAGATCCCAAACATTTATTCTCCAACTGAGGTTATTACCCTCCAGTTTTACTGATTTGTATTTATCCTAATTAAGTTCCAGGGACGGAATAAGTCAACTTTACCCGTAATTATTGAATCAAACTATGCATTTTGACTGGCAAAGGAATGAATTTTGTATCATAAACATGAAATATTAGGGACAACATGAAATATTATTTGCCTTAGAGTTGGAATTTTATTTTGTTATTTTACTTTACTTTACTTGACTGAAGTTTTGTATGTCTAACAAACAGATATGGCCCGCGAACGGCAAACAGCTTCTATTCGGCGGCGCATGGCCTCGGAGGCTAGTCAGGCTACGGGCCAAAAGTCCAAGCGTGCTCGTGCTCTGCCTGCCCTCCCCCGACAGCAGCCCCCTCATGTGGAGGATGCCGAGGAGGAGGTTGAGGAGCAGGCCGAGGAGGGCCAATTCGAGGAGGAGGTTGAGGAGCATTCTGAAGAGGGTCAGCCCGAAGAGGAGGTTCATCTAGCGGCGGCGTCTAGCGGGGTCGGTATACCTGATGGAGAAGATGTGCCTCAGGGGGGCCCACTGGACCGGGGTTTGTTAAAGAGTTTTGATACACATGTGGCAGCGGCAATTTGGAATAGGGAGTTTGTTAAAGAGTTTTTTCAATTTGTCAATATGGTTAGACTATGAAAATTTAATGACTTTGGTTATGTATGTATATTTTGTGGTTGGATGGGCACATTTGATAATTTGGAATATCTAATTTTGGCACATTGGTTATGTATGACTTTGGTTATGTATGTTTAATTTCAGCTCTCTGGTTTTCGCACATTCAGATATTAACTCCCGAAATTATACACATAATTCGGATACAAACTGCTGAATTATGTCAAAAATTGCGGATATTAACTACCATCACCAATTTCTGCTCGATCTGGTTTGAGGTTCGGATATTAACTCCCAAAATTATACACATAATTCGGATACAAACTGATGAATTTTTACACTTCGGATTTAAAATCCCAAAATTAGGTCTAATATTCGGTACATAACTACCGGAAATTGCAAATTATTTCGGACATAAATTTATCAAAAAATTGTAACACTTTCGGGAATTAACTACCGAAATATAGTGAGATTTTCGGGACTGTGTGTTCCGTTTCGAACGAACAGCGACTGAGAAATCTAAAAACCAATGGGTTGCCTCTTGGGTCGTTTTTTGCTCGAAAATCTTCATCTCCGAGATATTAGGCTCGCTCTCCACCTCCATGTTTTCCTCTAACTCCTCCGTGGTCTGGATTTGTGTATCCATTGGTGAATTTGGACTTTTAAATTGCTCCAATACTCTTTGGAGCTCTTCTCCCAAATCTAGTGAGGGAGAAGATCTCTCCATTGATTCAAGATGGTTCTCCATTAATAGAGAGGAGAGATGAGGGGCAGGGGAGGACAATGGGGTTAATGGCTGGAGGAGGAGGAGAGATTTTGTCACTGTGGGAATGAGAAACGATGGAAGAAGTGAAGGAAGAAGAAGCTAGGAAAGTGCACTGGGTTGTATGTAGCAATTGGGAGAAAGTGGGGTGGGTTGGTATGAAGTAATTTGAGGGGTTAAATGGTCTTTTCACAAGGAAGGTTTTGGTATTTATTTTGAATGGGTTGTATTGAGGCAAAATGGGCTGCGAATAGAAGCTCCCTTTATCCTCTCATTTTAAATTTTTTTTGTACTTTTTAAAGTGACCTGTCGTCTTTTTAAATACTTAGAGACCAAAATAGTTTGGAGACACACGCCTCTATTTAGGTGTCTAAATCTCTAAAGAAGGATAATGGATCCCCCCAAAATTTTATTGTAAAGTATAAATAGTTGGAAAAAAATGAGGTAAATTACAAAAATGATTAGGCATCGGTAATTTGGGGCGTAATTTAGAGTCGCATGAAGATATTCTAGTTTAGGGCGTAATTTGAAAAATGTGCAATTCTATTCCAATAATTCTACGGTTACAGAAAACGGGCAACGACCCCTGGGGCCCATTTTTTAGTCTCATACAAATAATTCAAACCGTTCAATAGTTTTAAAATAATTTCTAAAAGTCCTTGCAAAAATTAAGCTGAAAGCTACATTTATCCAATTGAATTGAATTTTTGCAGCAACTTTCAAAAAATTATTTTAAATTATTAGGGTCAATATCATTTACCTCCCTTAACAAATACAAAGACATCCTTTACTTTTTCTGAAATTCCACTGTCATCCCTTACTTTTGAAAATAATTGTCACTTACCTCCCCTGTCGTTACTGTAAGGCTAACGGTGTTAATTTTTTGCGTGAAATGACCGAAACGTCCTTAGTATATATTCTCTACCCACCTTTTTTTAAAAAAGTAGAGTTAAAATTTTTTTCCAATAAATTTAAATCGTTTTTCATTTTGAAATAATAGTTTTCAGACAAAAAGTATCAAAGAATTTTTTTTCCAATTTTTTTTTTTATTTTGAATTTTTTTTAGGGAAAAAAATATTCTAGTTTTGAAAATAGTTTTTTAACCTTTTTTTCTTGAAATTTATTTTTCAGATTTAAAAAAATAAAGTTTACCAAAAAATTATTTTTTTTATCCAAGACAGTAAACTCTATTTTTTTAAATCTGAAAAAAAAAATTTGAAAAGAAAACAGTTTAAAAAACTATTTTCAGAACTAGTCTTTTTTTCCTGCAAAAAAATTCAAAATGAAAAAAAAAAAAATCTTTGATAGGATTTGTTTAAAAACTATTTTTTTCAAAATGAAAAACGATTTTATTTTGTTGAATTTTTTTTTAACTCTACTTCTTTTTTAAAAAAAGGGTGGAGAATATATACTAAGAGCGTTTCAGTTATTTCATGCAAAAAGTTAACGCCTTAAAGTAACGGCGCAGGGGAGGTAAGTGATAATTATTTTCAAAAATAAGGGAGAGCAGTGGAATTTTAGAAAAAGTACGAGAGGTCTCTGTATTTATTAGAAACCTCAGGGGACGTAAGGGAAATTTACCCAAATTATCAGTTTAAATTTTTCGTGGGATTAATCTAGGCGGACAATAAAGTGTATAGAATCTGAATTCTTACATGGAAGAATTCAAACAGTGAAAATTCTTTCATGTAAAAATTATGATTATTCTGTGTTTTACCGTCCGTCCAGTGAACGGATAATAGAAAAATACTTTTTCGTGAACCAAAAGTAGGCGCCGCCGCGGTCGGGCGTTTACATTTTCAACTCCCGTCCTTCGGTACCCTAGTCGGGTATTGTATTCTAGTATTCTATTCCATGAAATGAAAATGGGGTTGGTGGATTCGAACTCCACCGTACCTACCCAGCTACCTACTGTTCAAGTTGTCAGTCCTCCAATTCTATCAATAACAGCAGCAGAAGATCACATTTTGTATGAAAATTGTGTGAATAGAAACAGGAAATGTCGACTCCACAGCCTGGTGTCATTACCTGCATGGGTATCCTGAATTTTCTCTTCATTTCAAAGATTTATGCATTTTACTGTTATGTTCGTTATATTTGTAAATACCCATGTATTATGATGGTCAATTGATGTGTGGGTGCATATGGAATTAATGATAATTTACAGCTGCGGTGGCATGGGGAGCTGGAGAGGCATTGGTAATGGAGGAGGTGGAAGTGAGCCCACCTCAGCCGCTGGAGATACGGATTAAGGTTGTCTGCACCTCCCTCTGTCGCAGTGATCTCACCGCTTGGCAATCTCTGGTGGGCTCTCTCTCTCTCTCTCTCTCTCTCTCTCTCTCTGGGTCTCTGGAAAAATATTTCTTCTTATATGGCGAGTATTGCTAGTTGTAGTTTTTGCGAGGTTTGAACCCAGTCAAATGCATGGGAGTGCTTGGTGCCTGCTGTCTACCAATTGGCTATCACTCCACTTGCATCTTTGGAAAAATGTTGATGCGATTAGTTAAATGAAAATCACTAAATCTGTACCACAATCAACACTACATGTGCCCTCAATCCTCATCTTGTAATAGGACAACGAAAAGAGGACGCGAAAAGAATCTTTTTTTGATGACTCACGGTGTCCAAGCCACTTTTCACGCATCTCGACTAATCATCGGACCAATCAAACTGTCTAGCAAAGGGACCATTTAAAGCTATACTACATGGAGAGGCCTGCAAGAGTTGATAGCACTAGAAGGATTTGAACATGAGAAGAGGGAGCAAACTCTTTAAGTTCCAGGATCACCACCAGTCCCGCCCTTGGGGTCAATAATCCATCAAATCTACCTTTCAACAATAGTATGGCCTATATAGAAACTATAGCTAGAAAAGGAAAATTCAAAATGAGTGATGCAACGAGCACCCGATTGGTTGTCTTAAGACATTTTCATCTACGTGGTGAAAGTTTTCATTTTAATTACATAATTTAGTGATATGGTCCATGAGCAAGACTCTGTAGCTGAATATTAAAGACACACTGACACAGGCTGAAGCAAAGGATTAAGCAGATTTCTCGTCGATGCATAAACTCATTGTCCGTTGCCTTATCTACTTGACATCAAACCAAGCAATGAAGTTATTCTACTTTTGTTAGCAAATCCAGAGATGAATTTAGACAAAAGCATCTTACTTTTTATCTTGGAGAATTTAGAGTACTTATTGTAGCACAAGCACTTCAAAATTTCGTGTTCTCTTGCATTGTTTGGTCTTTTTTTCTTCCTTGTTTCTTTACCTTCTATATTGGGTACCACAAGCGCTTCTTAGTTTTTGGTCATTAACGTCCTTTCTTGCCCTTTAAAATTGTGTGACAGGTCAAACATTGAAGTATGGCTGTCTAACAATGCATGTTTTTGTTTTGCAGGCAAGTCCTCCTATCTTTCCTCGGATTTTCGGTCATGAAGCTGCAGGGTTATTTCTCTCTCTTTCCTTTAGTATAATAGACTTACTTACAGGCCATAGGCCACCTTGCAGAAGTTTTGCATAGTTCGACAAAATGTGTATGTGATTTTACATATTTAGGTTTTGTTTCCTTCTTCTTTTAAGTAGATTTCTGTTGTTCTTATCTTTGGAGGGCGCTGTGTGACTACTTTTAACTTGGAGGTAGGGGCTTTGATTGTTTTTTCTCCTTTCATTTGTATTTTCATCTGGTGGACCTCATTTGCCTTGTTTGTACCTTTTTCATCTTCTATGGATGTTACTTGCTGCTGAGTGAATAAAATAATTCAAAAAATGCTTTGGGCCATTCTTAGAACTCATATGTTAGAGTACTGTGCCGTAACTGAGTTGAAACATGGAAAGTCTTCTTATAATCTATTAATTTCTCTGGATCTTTATTCACGTAAAATGGATTACCATGGTGTTAAGGATAACGTAGAGCTCTAGGTTATAGCATTGTCTGTAACAGTCATCATTCTATTACAATATCGATTTGTGTTTTTGCTTAAGTCGAAGTTTAATGAACCAAACCAATTACAGATGCAAAGGAACAATTATGATAGCGATGTAGTTACTTATGAAGAAAATGATAACATAAAGGATTTTGCATGATGACACGTGATCCTAGTATCTGATGCTATACTTGGACTACGAACAAACTCAGCAGAGCCAGTTGGTGTATTATGTGTAAGGAGGTGTGGCGCTGAGCCATTTCATTATGTTGCATTATGGCTCCAGATCTATGGCGCTTCGTTCCTTTATTGGCCTTATTAAGAGGCCTTATCAGCCACTCCAATATTAGGTAGACCCTCATGTCGGTCCAACCCAAACGAGCATAACCTCCCTATCAGGACTTTTGGCTGTTTTTTCAATAATTATCCCCATCATTCACAACCCTCCACTGTAAAAGTCTCGTACTTAAACTGTAAAACTAAAAATAAAAAAAGAAGTAAAATTCTCACACTTCCCCTGTTAAAATAAATAAATAATACAGAGGCAAAATAATCAACAAACCCAAGAGGACTTGCATCTCCATGGAAACCTGGACCAAATAAGACCCCCCTTTTTTTTTGCTTCCATGTCGTCCATGAGTCAGGAAAGAGTAGGAATGGAAGGGCTCATCGCTTATGCTACTTTTAGGAAATGGAACCTGGTGTTGTCGAGTTTGGATTCCCTGTCATTTAATATCTGAGCTCCTTGCACCCCAAACAATTAATTGTTTCTTGCTACTTTTTTCTTTCATCAACATAGTTGTAAGTGCTTTTGAATCGTTCATTTGGTTATTGGCATGAGATATGCAGCACTATAATTGCCCTGATATTGAACCCTAAGTTGTATTGAACATTGATGACAAATCATGTTACATATGGCGTTTCTGATGCATGAAGTATGACCCCTCTATAAGACTAAATTAGACTAGGTTTGAATTAACTATAATTTGAAGTACTTTTCAGCTCAATAAGAAGTTTGGTTATGTGGAAAGTAGTTTTTTTAATGTTTTTTGCCCCTAAAGTTCACAATAAGTAAGAAGCTGACTCCAGAATGGTAATTTGCAGGGTTGTGGAGAGTGTGGGTGAAGGAGTATCTGAGTTTAGAGAGGGGGACCATGTGCTTACTCTATTTACTGGAGAATGCATGACATGCAGACATTGTACCTCTGGCAAAAGCAACATTTGCCAAGTACTGGGATTGGAAAGAAGAGGTGTAATGCACAGTGACCAAGGGACACGCTTTACGGTAAAAGGAAGGCCCATCTATCATTATTGTGCGGTTTCAAGTTTCAGTGAGTATACTGTTGTGCACTCCGGTTGTGCTGTCAAAGTCAGCTTAAACGCGCCTCTTGAGAAAATATGCCTTCTTAGTTGTGGAGTGGCAGCAGGTAAGCTTTCTTACGTAAAGTTATTGCTAGTAAAGTCCTCTTTTTTTTTTTTTTTTTTCCCGTGTGTGTGCAAAACCCTTGCTTTGTACCATCATTACCTCTGTTTGAGCTCCAGGAATATCCTTGGTCTTTTTCCCTGTAGACTGTCATTATTACCTGTGATATTTTGAATCTTAAGCTTATGTGCTTGTTAGATTGTATCTGTCAAAAGTCAAGACCAGGAAATGAACTAAAAGTTAAGATTCCATATTTCTTTTACACACTAATGGCTTACTGACTACACAAGGCTTGTTTTTGTGGTGAATAGAGGGTTTTCGGGGTTGAATGGAATTCGCGCATTGGAGTTTTTGGAGGATCGTTATATTGGAATGGCTTTTAAGGCTGGGAGAATAATTATGTTATTCAACATCCTTCGAAGTATGGACATCTAGCATGGGTTACTTCTAGGGGTTATATACTCAAATTGGTGTTAGAAGCTGAGTCACATAATTTGTGTGTGAGTGCGTGAGCGCGAACGTGAAAGCGTCTTTGAAACACATCTCAAGCGACTACAATTCGCGAGAGTGAGGACTCAGAGTGCAAGCGCAGTGCAAGGATTGAGAGCATAGGGCATTTTGAAGGATTATGTGACTTAGGTTATAAGTATGAGGAAACGTGGGAATTGTTGATGGATCATCTTCATATTCGATGTTGATGATCTCATGTAGTATGGGTTCTGTGGTTGAGTGTTTTCTGTTTCCATAGGTGGAGGAGGTGCATAATTTGTGAGAGAATAAAAGAAAACCACTGCCGTAACTTCACTTTGTAGAATATGGTGTATAATAAGGGGTGGGCTCACATCGCTGTTGATTAGGTGGATTTACTTGGTGTAAACATGACAGATAGGTTACCTTTATGGGATTTCTTTTGTACAGTGTTTTTGAAGGTTGAGTGTTGGCTTGATTATTTTTTGATTGCTGATATATTGCTGTCTCATGACATAATTCTCAGAGGGACCACGGTCAGACTGCATCACCACCGACCACCAACACAAGTTTTTTTGTGTGGAAAATGGGAGGATACCCTTTGGTTTTGTACAAGTGTTTTTTTTAAGCGATGAGTTCAAAGTTAGAATGGGATCAGTCTATGAATGCATGAATTCTCTCATCCCGTCTCCTTGGAAATATTGATGGGTAATTTGTTTTGGTGGATGAAAACACTAATGATTGGGCATATGACAATAGGGCTGGGTGCAGCTTGGAAGGTTGCTGATATTGCTGGAGGCTCAATTGTTGTCATTTTTGGTCTTGGAACTGTTGGCCTTGCTGTAAGTAGTTGAACTAATCTTATGCATGTTTGAGATTTTCTAGCAGTCACCCATCTCAAGAACTTTTTGTCCATTCATAATTTCTTCTGTGAATAGGTTGCACAAGGTGCCAAACTAAGGGGAGCATCTCAAATAATCGGTGTGGATACTAATCCGGAAAAGAGTGAAAAGGGTACCATAAATTCAGCTCTTTATATTTCAAAATGTTATGGTCTACGGTAGTGATTCTCTAGATTGCCCATGTATTTTCTCTGTTGTTGCAGCTAAGATTTTTGGAGTGACTGATTTTATCAACCCAAATGACTATGATGAACCAATTCAACAGGTATCTCATATTGTTCCCGTAAACAATTAGAATTAGAACACAATTTGATCTTATAAAGACGATACGAGACGTAACAAAGATTGCCTGAGACAGATTAAGATCCACCTTGGTGGCTGAAAGTTCAAATCAACTGACATCCAAATAAAGTTACAATTTTGTTTATAGCCAATTTGGTATCTAGGCTGTTCTGTTTTTCCTTTCTAAAATTCATCATGATAAGTGTATAACCACCTTGCAATAAAGTAAAACCACACCTCTCTCTCTCTCTCTGGAGTTTTGGAGTACAAGTAGTATATAGATCTGAAGGGAGTGGTGAGCTCTTGTCGGAGTCTACCCCTTTGGATTTCAGATCTCTTCATCTCTTACGAAAGAAAAGCACTTCCTTTACAAATTAGTAAGTTCTATGCGCCTTTCTCGTGTGTCCTTGTTTTTGCTCAAACAAAGACCACATTTTATACTGAAGGTGATATAAGCTCTAATGTTTTTGGAAGAGTCCATATAACATCGAGTAACAGAATAAGATCCACCAAGGTGGTTGGAGTTATGAATCATTTCTAGAATGCATTTACATCTCCTTGCCAGTTCTTGCTTTTCTGGAAACAATTTCTGTTACAAATCTTTCTTCCTGAAACCATTCGTATGCTTCCGTAGTCTGAACTCGTGCAACCACACCAACGAGTGCACATGCTTGAAGTTCGAAAGCTGTTTTTGAATTCTTACAACTTGATTTTTTTCAAGGTTATTAAGCGTATCACTAGCGGAGGAGCAGATTACTCATTTGAATGTATAGGTGACACCGGAATGGTAACTGCTGCTTTACAGTCATGTTGCGACGTAAGTCCTGTGATATTCTTATTCATTTCCTTCATTAATTCTATCCATCAATCACTAGTCATTACATCATTTTTTTTTTTCTCTGTTCTTTCTTATTTTTCGTAGGGATGGGGAGTGACTATTACCCTTGGTGTCCCAAAAGTGAAGCCAGAGGTAACAGCTCACTATGGATTATTTCTTACTGGAAGAACATTGAGAGGTTCACTTTTCGGAGGGTGGAAACCAAAGTCTGATCTTCCATTATTAGTAGACATGTACTTAAAGGAGGTAAGTACAGGTGGATTAACTGCTTTGATATTGTTTAGTTTTTTATTTGTTTTGATCAGCAAAGACAAGCAATATATAAGGAAGGGGTAAGAAAAACAACAAAAGCATATAGAAACTTAGCAAGAGAGCTGGGGGGAACATCCAAAACATAGGCACCCAAACCCCCAGCACCTTTCTTTTAGTCTTTCTTTCTTTCAGTTATGCAGCACCTTGTTTCATCAATGAATTCTAGATGACAGCTGTACAGCTAGCATTATACTGAATTCACTTACAATAGGACTTGATCCAAGGATCAATTGACTTCGAAACACGAAGTAGGAACACCAGAAACCCGTGAAGACTATGAAATGTTCGATATTCCCCACTGCTGCCCTGTGACTGACTTCCAAGGACTATTCTATCAAAAGCTCATGCTCCGTGATATGTATTTGTCTGCATGCTTTTTTTTTAATCAGCATGATTACCATAACTAGATTCAACTAGATTCTCTATGCTGCCTAAAAGCTAGGAAAAAGTGGAAGAAAAGCCTGATTCTATTCTCCCCTAGCATATTATTGATGATTGATGATGTCGTATGGGTACACTCGTGCTTACAACATTTTCTGATTCACTTTGAATTTCAAATCTTCACACAGGAAATCCAGATTGATGAGTTTATCACTCATAACCTGTCATTTGAGGAAATTAACAGAGCATTTGATCTCATGGGGGAAGGGAAGTGTTTGCGCTGTGTCATCCACATGCCCAAGTAGTGCTCATCAATCTGATCAAGAGTAAGTTTGCCCGGATGGAAAGGAGCGATTGAGTACGTGCTGTTGCTTTACTGGTGATACTTTGTTGGAAGACATTCTTTCTAAAGGATTATCTGCAGCTCAAGGCTAGTTGTATCATATCCTTGTTTGCATTATGAGTTCTTTTATTCACGACACCGCTACGGCATTGCCTCTAGGGGCCGTGTTCTCCCAACTTATTGAGATTGTGAGTAAGGCTATGCTGTGAGAGTTCTAAAATTTGTAAGCACAACTCAAGGGGCCATCTAATTCTGATTGCTTACAGTTCTTTGAGAAAAGGTGTTGGATTTTGGATTAATTACATTTTTCCGCTTTTAACTATCGCAGTTTTTTCACCTAACTACCTTCAACTTTTAAATCTACTAATTATGAATTATTGTTGAACCCTTACACAAGTAAGGGAAAAATATAAATAAGGATGAATTACATCTTACCCAATTCAACCATAACATTGTGTTATTCAACTGTCTTTTGACAAGTTTTCTATTTGTTTTTATCTTTTTTGTCTGTAGGAGGGTGGGCTGAATTGAACCAGCGTAGTAACCCGTTGATCAATTGGGCCCTGGAATGTTCGGTCTCCACCGAAGTTGTTGAAGATATAAATAATAAAGTTATTATTCTCTCTAACAACTTAAGCTTTTAGATGAGTTAGTGGTTGACTATCTAATATAGTATCAATCTATCATAGTAGGCAAGTGATCCTGTGTTCGTGTCTTACCACCTATCTAATGATTAAAATTTACACATGTTAAGCCTGCTTCTGGAGGTGAGCATGATTACACGTGAGGGAGCGTGTTGAAGATATGAATGATGAAGTTACCCTGCCTCTAACAACTTTGTGCTTGCCTTATTTTCTGCTACTGTGTTTGCCTCTTCTTCTCACGTGGTTCCAAATTTTTTTTTTTTTTAATATTTAAACCTCTTTACATGTTGCGAGATCAATTTACACAAAAAATAATTGTAGTTTTCTCTCTCTGTAATGGACACTCTTATAAGAGCACCCTAGAAAAATGGCTAAATAAAATGAAATATTATGATGAACTCACCTCATAGTTCAAGCATCCAAAAATCTCCTTGTAGAATTATCATCAACACCTGGGGGACCATGGCTTAAAAAAGAGCAATGAAGAATCAATTCAAAGAGGGGAAATTGCATTTTTAAGTGGTTTATGGGGTAACAAATTACACATAAATGAGCACATTTTTGGGAATCATTACATAATGCAAGAGGAAAAATAATTCCATATTCATGGCATAGTAATTTTTGCCAGGCAAAAGTACTAATTTTTGCCAAGCAAAAGTACCCCTCCTTGCCAAGCAAAAGTACCCCTCCCCCCCCCCCCCCCCCCCCGCGTTGGAGGTGCAATATAAATCCATAACGAGTGCAATAAGTTTTTATTTATGGTGCAATGATTTTTTATTCACCAAGCAATCCTTACATTTCCCCAAAAAAAAATAAAAATGATTTAGACATCACACTGCCCGGTTGTTCTCAATCTGGTGCACTGTAGTTCCGTTAAGGATGCAATGGAATTTCACAGACAGTGCAACGTTAAATTATTCACGGGGCAATCTTTTCATTTCTTGCCAAGTTGTCCTCATTCATAGACACTGCCAAGTTGTCCTCAATTGGGTGCGATGCAGTTTTATTAAAGGTACAATGCAATTTATTGGATAGTGCAACGTTTCAATCACGGAGCAATTTTTTCATTTCTTGCCCATGTGCAATATACTAGTTTTATACATAGTGCAATAAGTTTTGATTTAAGGTGTAACGGTATTTTCAGTCCATTAATATTCTGGCGCTTTGTAAGTGCAATTATTTTTCCTTTTACTGTGTGACAGATTATTTCAAAAAAATGCGCCTATTAATGCGCAATTTTGTTACCCCATATATATACCAGTGGAACGAAATTTCCTGTTGAAAGAATTATGTAAGATAAAAAACTACAATTCAAAGGTAGTTGAGAAGTGTGAGCCCAGGAAATGGAAGTAAATTCGTAGGGTTTTTTTTTTTTTTTTTAAGTGAAGCTTAAATGAAAATTTGTGATATATACATTTTTTTTCGTCATTCCTAATCTATTACATGGGGGAGGGGTGAAATGAGACTAGATCCCGAGATGCATGAGACTAGATCCCGAGATGCAAGGACATCCAAAAACTTTACCGCATGAGTTAGCCACCACTTGCGAAATTTTTTGATAGTTAAAGGGGTTAAAATGTAGTTATTTCTAACATGCAGAAGATGATAAGATTTTACTACTATTTGAGATTTTTCCTCCTCCAACTAGAATGCATCACTATCAACGGTGGAACATAGCCGTGGAGCTTTGAACTTTTCTAGGATATAATAATTGGAGCATCTTTTAATAATAAATCTTTGACAACCTTCAGGACTCTCCATCGTTCTATAACCTCCTGGAACCTTCCAATTTTTTTTGAGAGCTGATTTTTGGGCTTTTTTTTTATGCAAGTACTTCAAAATATAATGAAGTTACAAAACTATCCTTTTGAAGATATAAAAATTACTGGAGGCACTCCACTCCCAAATTATCTTCTCATTTACTAAGGCACTCCAAATAGAAAATTGAACCAAAACCAAACGGAAAAAGACAGAAACAATTAACATTAGCAATCCAAATGGTAACATTAGTAGTCCAAATGGATGGATTGGGGATGAGAAATCAATGATCGGCGCAGCGGCTGGATGGATTGAGGAGAGAGAGTAATCAAAACGCTTGAAAATTCGAAAAAAAAGGGGAGGGGAGGGGAGGGGAGCTGGTGTTCGAGACTGACGTGAGGTGCCCAGTCTTCCCCTGAGCGGCGGCGGCTGGCTGAGAGGCGGCTGAAAAAAAGGAGCTTATGAGAGAAGTTAGGTTAGAGAGAGTTGGGTTAGAAAAACTTCAAAAATATACATAACAAATTTATAGATAGAACAAGGAAACCTTGAAAAATTTACAACTAGAACAAGGAAACCTTATAATAGAATACCAAGGTAAGTTTCGACGTGGAGAATCTACTCAAAAAAGAAACAAAAATAATCACAAGCTTGAACCAGCTTTCGGATTCGAAAATTTCCAACGTTTATGCCTGTAGTAGTACCGGTGATGTATTGAAGCACATCGATGTTTTTTCCCCTGTTTGGTTCCCCTCTCAACTGGATTTGTGAAGCGACGATGGCGAAATTTTTTAGCTGAACCACGCCCTTCTTAAAATACACAAAACCCACCCAATCATAACTTAATTCCGACAAAATCATAAGAAAATAACTAAAAAAAACTACCTTCCGAGCTTGAGCACCCAATTCACAATAGAGTTTTTGTTGTAAGTTAGGGTTTGGATGGGCATCCATTTTTTGTTCTTCCATTAACAGAGGAGGCAAAGGAGAAGAGTAAAAAAATTTAGGAGCTTCTGAAGTAAAATTGAGAGTAAAAAAACTTTAGGAGCACCTGAAGTAAAATTGAAACTTGCAAAAGGGTGGTTTTGGAAAATCACTAGAGCTTGGAGCACCTGCATCAATTTTTGGAATGCGATTATCAATTCCCTTTTTTTTTTCTCCATATTTTGGACTCTTCTCTTTTCCTTTCTTTTATAATGAGAAGGGCCTTGAAGTCAATAATATCACAACTCACGACACTTAAATAATATTCTCACCGTCCCAATTTATTGATCCTTTCAGAGATTCCAATTTATTATGGAACATTATCATTACACTTGCTATATTTTTCCTTTCTCCTTTTACCCTTCAAAGCATCATCATTTCATGTCCTTAGTTTCAAAAAATAAGGGTAATAATACGTACTCACCACTTTTGTCCCTTATTTTAGAGCTCAGACAATAATTTTAGGATAATAAAAAGGGGCAATTGGGGCCAAATATTAGAAACGGAGGAAGTAATATGTTTGGTTGAAGTTCCATACACAGTACCCCTATTACACGGAGTAATTATTTAATAGTCCCAAGAACACCGCCACTTCATGCTCCGAATTACTTCAAAACCAAACATCAATGTTGGTTAGTCACAATTCATAATTTTTCAGTGCCGAGCAATCTGGGTCGTTCATTTCGATTTTAGATGGTTCAGATTATAGAGAGAGAAAGGGGAAAGAGAGGAGGAGAGAGGTGGTTTTGATTTGGGCCGTCAATAAACTCAATACACTTTTGAACGGTCCAAATGCAACATTTGAGTACGATGTATTTGAATAGCATTTTGTTAGTTTCGTTTGGAGGTTCGACCGCGTGGTATCCGCCAAAAAATTTATTGTGGTTGTAGGGTAGTTGAGGCGGTGCTCCAACCAAACACCCGTTGGTTTTTTTGTAGGGAGAGGAAAACTAGAAGAAGAGATGATCGGTGAGTTGTTGCGAGTTTCCCAGTCAACTCTTCTACTGCCCCAACCTCGCCATTTCCGCCACCATATCTCAACCAATCCTACCCTTGCGCTTCCGTCGACAACCCGATCGTACCTGTTCTCGCCGTCGCCATCGATTTGCGCTCAAACACAGCACAAATTACATCTCAACTGGCTTCTCAAGTGTACTTCTACCACAGGCACTACTAGGGTTGAGCCTGCCTTCAAACAACCTGGTAGCGAGATCGAACCAGATACGAGCGGCGGCGGCGGCGGCGGTCTAGGGAGTGGGGCTGACGGTGGAGGTGGTAGAGGCGGAGGCGGAGGCGGCGGTAGTAAGAACGGTGGTGACGAGACTAAGGGAGGATCGGACGAAAGCGATCATATTAAGAAGAAGGGCGGGATGTCTATGTCTCAGAAATTGACACTGGCGTATGCTGCTCTGGTCGGAGGTAGTTGCTTTTGTTTCGTGTTTTCGTTATGTACTTGGAGAATCTCTAGCCCGTGCTCATATTTGTATTCGAATTTGAGTAAAAGCTTCATTTAAATAAATAATATGTACTCCAGTAAATCTAACCTTGAATTTGAATGAAAGTTTCATTGATTGCCCCACTGGAATTTCAGAGGACGAAAACAGCATTGTGAACTTGGCTAAATTTCAGTAAAAATTTGAGCCATCCATTTTTTTAAGTAAAAATGGGACTAAAACACAATTTGGTGTTGGTTTGAGTGGAGTGGGGTGGTTTTTACTCAAAGTTCGAATTCGAGTCGAAAGAAGAGTAGAATTTTGGGTTTGAGTCAAAAGAAGAGGAAGTGCTTGAGACGCTCTTATTTTGGATACTCCCAAGACCCTCTAAACTGAATAGTCATACTTGCCTTCTATCTTATATGATTCTCTTGCTGTTTAAGCTTTGGGTTTAAGTCGAAAGAAGAGGAAGGGCTGGAGACGCGCTTATTTTGGATACACCCGGCACTATAAACTGATTAGTCATACTTGCCTTCTATCTTATGTGATTCTCTTGCTGTTTAAGCTTTGTTGATTGTGTGAATTTACATGTTTGAGGGTCTTGGCCTCCTAGTTTATTTGTTTCTGTTCTTGATAAAAAGAGGGGGGCAAAAAAAAAAAAACCTCACTCACTAGTGGTCTTATTCAATTTACCTAATGAAAATAAAAAATCTTCTAATATTTCCCAAAATAGAAGAGTTTTGATTATGTGTAATTGATCTTATAGTGGGTACTGTACTTAGAGCTATTCAGTCACTAAAGGTATAACTGCAACTTCATGACCGTTCACATTTCTATCTTTGGTTCAAGCAGAGGCTATGAGTATGACAAGAGAATGTGATCTTTTCATTTTACTAGATGTAGTTGCTCATGGCCCTTCCAATTGCTTAGGCTCGTGATTGAGATGAGAAAAGTTACTCTGCAGATTTGCTTCCTTTGTTGACATTTTCAGCAGTATAGTACATTCCTTGCCTTGAAAATTGTTTTGAGCATGCTATGGCTAGCAGCCTCTCTCACCAAGACTAGTGAGAGAGTGGGTTTATCGCTATGATTTTGGATATATCTCTGGATGGCGGATGCCTACAATTCCAGCTTCAAGGTCTCCTGTTGAATGGTTGCAGTGAAAGCGCACAGAGGGAAGAAAAATTAGTTGGAAGATCATTCTCCTCGCACATGATCATTGATTAATTTTTCTTGGTCACCAACAGGAAACAAAAAAATAATACACCTCTGCAAGTTATCCTCCCCTCAACATTAGAAAGTTTCGCAACGTACTTGAACTACCTTATTCATTATGCCATCCTTAATAGTGGCTTGTTTTACGTCTTCCAAAGACATCTCATGAGGCACAAAGGTGCTGCATCAAAGATAATTCTTAAGTTGAAGCCTGTTTGCAGATGAGTTCAGGGACACCTGATGTTTGAGCGTTGTGCAAAGGCTGATTCAAATTGTATTGTATTCAGAATTTAGTAAGTTCAACTTGAATAGCTATTCAAAATTTGTTTGTTCAGACTTATGGAAATGTTTTGATAGCATTGACCACTAAGTAGTTGAATGTTTCAGGGAATGAATCCTTTCTCATGTAATAATTGAAAATCAATTTTAATTTATTTATGAGATTTCCAATACTGTTGGCTTTTGTGTGGTAGGAGTCTTTTAGCCTGTCTTTTGATCTTGGATTTGTGAAGAGATTTGTGGAGGGAAAGGGGAAGTTGGAAAATATAGCAAATATTTGTAGAAGTTTGAATATATATCTATATTTTTCTCTCCACAATGCCATCCAGGTCTGAAAGAAAGTAAAATAAACAAATACTAGTATAAGCTCTCCTGAACATCAGTTATTTGTTAGTCTATTGGCTTTTATCTATTTTCTGACAGGTTCTACTTTCTTTTTTTTTCCTTCAGTGGGTGGAGTTATGGGCTATTTGAAGGGTGGTAGCATGAAGTCATTGGCTGCTGGTGGACTGTCAGCATTGCTTTTGGGGTTTATTTATGCTGAGCTTCCCACAAGACCGGTTTTTGCATCATCCCTTGGTTTAGGTAAGATTTTTGTTAGAGTTCTATGATTTCTGCATGAATGTAAATCAAAACTTCTGATTTGTCTCTCACAATTTTTTACAGCCTGTTAGAGGATACGACAGCTGCTGTAAATTATTTATTGATGCCCTCTTCTCATTTGAGCTACATATTGATATTGTCCCTTTCAAGTACTACTAAATCTGATTTCTAGATTATTCTTATCCTAATAGAAATCGGGTAAATAATCGATGTGGCGAAGTCCTCATATGTAGTTAGCAATGTTACATGGATCCTTCAAAATGGATAAATTACCCGTGTTGGGCACTCGACTTTGGAATAAGGCTATGGGATCTGTGTCGTAGCTGTTTAACCGACCAATAACATAGCAAGCATATTTTCTAACTCGAATTTCTCACGAACTATGCATAGAACTCGTATGATAAGCATGAAAAGCTCTAAGACAACTAGTAGATATCATTTGTGCTGGAAAATAGAAATGATGTACGGGTGTTTTAAAGAATCCGGTGTGTCCTTGCATCCTTGAAATGAAATTGGTTTTTGAATCTGATACTTAGACGCTTACTCCGTACCCAAGTCCGTGTAACATATGTAGGTAGAGATTTATCACATGGCGTATTGATTGACTGTAGCTCGTTATTCTATTGTTCCTCAAGTTGCCACCTAATTTATGGAAAATAATGCAGAAAATTGTTGCTAAAATACTCTTTCGTTACGTGACTTTGAAACTAGTGTATTTGGTCACTCTTGGTCACTATGATTTTGGTTTCTTCATTTCTGACTTTACATTTCTGAATCCCTCCACTCAAATCCTTGAAAAATGCGAATGGAAAAACAGTGTGCGCATCTCATGTCAGACTTTTTTAGGTGGCATTTTGGCACTTCCATCCTATTCATCGTCTCCACCGATCTTCATAGTTATCTCAAAAAATTCATCATGTTTGCAGTTGGGTCTTAAAACTGCATAGATATAAGCCTCTCTGAGGCGGATTTTGGGAATTGGATGAGTGTTGCTTTTTGAATGTGCAACATTGAAAGAAACACAAGTAAGAGGTTTGAATTCCAATTCTCCTAAAGAAAAAGCTGTCAGGAATCAGGCCCGACATTTTGAATCAGGCTATTCAACACTCTTTCTTGGGTGCAACATCGTCTTACACGTGAAGATGCAAACATACTTGTGTCGAGTGAAACAAAATGCAAACGGGATGAAAGAGCTATTGTATGGTTAAACAAGTCTAATAGGCTTTGGAAGCATAAACCAAAGGCTATGGGTTGCATGAGCACCAAGAAGCCTTTTGGTCCAAAAATAAGTGTCCGTGATAGTTTAGTAGAGGAGGGTATTTTTTGTAATTTTAGGTCTGAATCTTGAGAAGCAGTGGTCGTTCAAGAGTCATCATTAATCTACTAGTTGCAAGAGTATGTATTTAGATACATTATCTAAATGTTTCTCATCACATGCAGTCATTGTGTGGTACACTTGTGTTCCGTAACCTCATCTTATACAATGTATGTTTTTATGGTTAGGGTCGTTCCCATGACTTATTCAATCTATCTAGACTTTTAAGAATTGGAATAGCCGTTTGCAAAACTTTTAAAAATCGATGTAATCTCTCTCTCTCTCTCTCTCTCTCTCTGTTTTGGGTGAGTCGTTTTTCAAAATAAGAACCCAAAAAAAAAACACACACACTAGAATCACCAAAAAACATAACCACAGGGCCTGTTTACACCCTTGGCAAAACTACCTACCAGTTTTGTATTTCAACCATACATTCCAAGCACTGCTCATCTGGTTATACTATGAAGTATTGGGGACTTGACCCCAGTCACTAGGCATGCTGAGCTCCTCTACAATGTTGGAAGTGTTAGGAATATCCTTGTTTTTCTGTTGAAATACTCTTAACGTGTTTAAACTAGATTTGTTACTTAATGGCCTTGTCCTTCTGTTGATAAATCTCTGGCTTAATTTAACTTCTCACAGCCTCAATTTTTTCAGGTAATTCTTGAATAAACATGGTCTCACCTCTCTTTGATTTCTTCTAATTCCAGGCATTTCTGCTGCTCTTCTGGTAGTGATGGGTTCTCGATTTAAGAAGTCGGGGAAGATATTTCCAGCTGGTGTTGTATCCTTGGTGTCCCTTGTGATGAGCGGCGGATATCTTCATGGAATTTTGCGCAGCTTGCACTGAAAATGTGTATGATTTCACTTGAGCAGTATGTTAGTTTGTGGATATCTTTCTGTTTTTTGTTTTGCCGAGTGGCACTCCCGAATGGTTTCTTGGGTGCCAACTCTGATCTGCATCTCTACTTATGGTACGAAAACATGACATTTGTATGTGTGCCACTCTTGAATATGTTATTTTCCGTCTTGTTTAATTAGAAGTGGATGCTAATAATTTTCTTTTCTTTTCCCTTTTGTACTCCTTTGAAGTTTTTCTTTGTTATTTTAGAGTAATTTCGCCCTACGTGAAGGTGTGGTCCACCCTGCTTTAAGAATTTTTTATGGCACGGCCTTATTCTCTTTTGGAAAGTTTGTTACACACCCACGTAGTGACCCTTAATTGTGGACTCTCTGAAATTTTCATTTAGGATCGGGACTGTTCATTTTTTCAAGAATATTGAGCACATTATGGGTTTAAAAAACTATGATTATCGGAGATTGGTAGACACGATTAAGACAAATTTGTCTTTTCAATTCATTCTCTAAATGATATTGACCATTTATTTTCATATAATAAATGGTATCCAACTATACGACTACTAATATCTAATTAACTTGATTTTCTACATGAATGATATACATACTAACATTTCCAACAAACAAAATGATTACATTCTTCTGTACCTATTCTGTATATAAATGCTACCACGCTCAGGCCAGCCTAGTTTCGGGGAGCCTCGAGCGAGAATAAAAAATGGGGACCTTTCGCTATCTTTATGAATAAAAAGTTGATAAATTACATTTCTAAGAATAAATATCTTATATATCATCACAAATACAATTTTTTTTGTTCGACTAGTTACCAAAATAGAAGTGCACCAAAAGCGGTCACATCTCGAGCTTTAGCTCCAAGCTAGCACCCCTAAGGCGCTAAGGTAATTAACCAATTAGGTCTCCGCTTCTTTAACTCACTCTTTTTTCATAAAATCAAAACAACACAAACATTGAATTGTCAAGAGTTTGCAAGTGATATATTCTAAAGCATGAATATTTTACTAACTTGTAAATGGACTCACTATAATGTGAATAAAAATTAAGATAACTTGCCTCGGACCAGAATTTACAGTACAAAATTTACCCTCATGGTATAAGGTCATTAAGACAAGCAACATATTTGTAAAGAATGGACCACACATTGTCCCACAAATCAACAGCTTCAAAGGAACCAAAAATGATCTTCACTCTAGCCTGTCAACTTCGATTTGATATTGTTCACCAGATGAAAGGTTTTTTACAGAAACCTCACCTTTTTCCCACTCAGAACTTCCCACCAATATCAGCCTACGCGCATTTATTCGTGCTGCCCGTTTGAACACCCTACAAGAGGAGGAAGACAAGGATATATGAAGTAACCACGTATCAGAGAAGCCGACGAAAGTAAAAAAACCCACGTATCAGAGAATTGTAAGTGTTTATTGTGGAACCTATAGACATGTAACGATTATGTACCATTTCAGTGGTTTGTTCTCCAACACCAAATCTACACTTTGGCCTTTTTCCCTGAGAATCGTGGCAACAGAAGCTGCTGCACCTTGAAGATCAGTATCTAGAGCGCACACAATATTCTCAACTTGCTGACCTACTTCTGGTATTAGTCCTTTTTCCTTTAGCAGCTGAGCATAACCAAAATGAAAGATTAGAGACAAATGTAAAACCCAACAAAACCATCTCAAAGAATTTCAAGATGGAGGTGAACTTGCAACTGCAAGAAACAGAAGCCCCTCGGTAATTACGTAATAGACATAAGCAACATAAAAATAGATTGTTGAAGTGATACAATTAAAATTCAAGCCAATGGAGGAAAATATCCTTAACAAGACAGTCAACGGAGTAAGCTATCACATTTGCAGCCCACAGTACTACCAGAGGCTCTGCCAAGCCGAAAGACTAGGCCAAGTCGCCACGGTTCAGAATGCAAGGTTTCCGTAAATTCCAAAATCAAAACAACTAAGACTACAAAAACAGCCATTATCTGTGATTTTCATGCAGCATCATTTTCAGTCAAAGTACCACTTCATAAAAATCAAGGTTGGAGATTTACAGCTGCATATCTGCCTGGCAATGAAGCTCAGGTACGGGTGCGGGATACGGCAAAAACCTAAAAATGTAGGGTACGCCGACATTTTTTATATTATTTGTTCTATTTCTAGCATGCTATGAAAAAACATGGCTTTATTCATTCATAGAGTCCCACCTCTACTTATTAAACTTATACTTTCCATGTTTTTTGTGTGGGTACTTCAAAATAGTTCTTCTGCAAATAAGAAAGTATAGTGAAGACAAATAAAAAACAGGAATAGGAGGGACAAAATGTAATTATTAACGTTAACAATTAAGTTTCTAATACCTAAAAAAAAAAAAAAGAGAACAGACGTACAAGTGTCGTACCCGTACAAGTGTCGCACCCATCGACCTACCCATCCCGTACTAGCGCTGTACCCGATATGTTTTTGGCATACCGGTATGTATTTTTCCATACCGGAGATGTACCCGGTACTCATACGGAAACATTTTTGGGGTACCCGTGCTTCATACCTACCAGGTTATGCATGTGCAATTGGTGCAGCACTACTCTAATTCTTCTATTATAAGCTAGTTCACATTCGTCATTCTGATTGATAGGGAAAAAAATATTAATCAAGGTATAAAGCTGGTACTTCTTCTGATTAAAAACATGCTGAGGGTGGTTCAATACAATACAAAATTAAATCATCATCTGCCTACACGCCTGTGTGAGCACACGCATGGGCGCTTGCAAAAAAATGCAAAGATTATATGCAAGTCTTCTGCTTGTGATATGCTTTCTTGTTCCGTACAAACTTAAACAACCCTGTTTTTATCATATCCTGTTAAACATACCGCATCCATCGAATTAGAATAAGCTTGAACTCACTTCTAATATTACAGCATCACCAAATCCAAAGCCACAGGCAGGAATATCTTCACCTCCAAAAGTGGAAAGTAATCGGTCATACCGCCCACCACCACAAATGGCTCGCAGCTTCCCTTCCCTATCAAATCCCTTTGACATCAATAGTCATTAGCACTTAGCAGGTAAAGCAAAAAAGGCAGAAAATATAAAATAAAAAATTAATCCACAAGATATGCCATTCATTTTGTATACACTTCAATTTTTGTGAATAATGTTGACAAGCATTATTGGGCCTATTTGCTAACAACTTATGCTTTTGGGACATTTGGTAACTTAACATCAAGCGACTCCATTCTCTGTTCCATGAGTCCATACAACAGGATTGGCAGATTTTACTTTCATGCACATACCGGTAATTAGCGTTGTGTATGTGACTGCCAATTATGGGCCCCAAATAAACAAAATAGTTTGTACAAGGAAGAAAATTAGAATAATGATCTCTAGGCTCTTTAACCGACCATGTAATTGCCAACTTCCCTCATGACTACCCGTCCAATTTATATTGGTGAGTTAGTAATTGCCACATACCATGTATCTCGTCATGCATGACAGTATCATTCTTTACTACAAGACATCAATGTCATTGCCATCCCACATGTGGCTGCTACTTAACAACAACAGCCTCCTCCACTAGCTATCAGGGATTCAGGCATAAAGGCACTAAAAACGGGAGTGTTATACATCGCACAAGCGGAACACGATTAATTTTTTATTTTCCATGTATTCTTTCTCTGCTTTTATTAACTAGAAGATTCATCAGTATAGGGAACCGCGTCGGTTCTGCATTTTTTAATAGGGAATTTGATATTGCCGAGGGAAAAAAAGAAAATGATGAAATTTGAATCTAACCTCGAATACAATTCCAGTGTAATATGCTAGACCACGGACAACTGATGCATCAAACTGAATCCACTCAGAATATCCAAACTTTTCAGCAAGTGAAAATAGTTGTTGCAAATCAGAAACTGCTTCCCCTGCTGCTCCAAGTTTCTCTACATAAGATGAATATGCCATTCATAGCGTATACAGAAGAAGCACAATTACACACACACACACAAAAAACACAGAAACATTAAAAAGCTGAAGCCAACACAGGAATCTCTACTTGAGATGTTCAGGTCACTATTGATCGTTATAAGCTTGCACTAATGGTGTTACAACATCGTAAAATGGCACATTTCTTGTTCCCTACTAGTGTTCAACAATTATGTAAATGATGTAAACATTTGAACAGTGCATGTAGAGGCTGTATTACCAGAAAACGTGGTTACGATGATAAATGATACAGTTAACAGAAGTAAAAGTGTAAATTGTAAGTTCGTGACTGAAGCTCGACAGGAAAACATTACAAAGTGTTTGGTCACAACTCAACCAAGTGTTTCAACAACAAACCTTCCAACTTTGCTAAGGACTTGACAGAGAGTACTTGTAGTAGCTCCTCAATAGCCTCATCTGATAACTCAGCAGACCTCAACTCTTTCTTGATTTCATCAATCGGAAGCTTTTCTATCTATTTAATCGATTTCATATGTCAAAGTGGGAGAACGGATAGAAAAGCACAATACCATCTCTATATCAGAAAAGTTCAAAGGAACAAACAGAAAATGAACTGGGATTCATCTTTATGCAAGGAGGAACAACCAACCATGAGTTTTACAACATCGACACCAAACTAATTGAAGCTCTCACGCAGAAGTACATAAATGATACAAATTTAAATTGACATATACATTATGACTCTAGGGCTTGTTTCTATTTTACCCGTAGCAAGAAAACCAGATCAAATAGAGGTACGGTACGGTAAGGGGCTCGAGTGAAACATATTCACCAGAGTCAATGATTTTGGTAGAACTTGTAACTGATTTATCTCCGAAGATATGAGCAAAGTAATCCAGAACTCAAGGAAAACTTTTTTAAGAAAGGTGAGCAATGTTCCCCCTTTCCAACAATGTCTAAAACGGCAAATTGAGCTACAAAATATTCCCATCAGTTCAATTTAGGAGTTCCTATGATACCAAGGATGAAAGGTCTAACCCTCACCACGAACTTAAGAGTTGGAAAACATTAGTTAACTATTAAAGCTTTATCCTAGCCATTAGTTCATCTGGTCTGGAAGTGGCCTTTGAGAGGAACACCTCACAATCTCGAATCCATATTGGCTTCCTTAGTGCAATTTGTCAAAAACTAAGGTACCAAAGGGTCATATAAATATATCTGCAGCTACATCGAAAGAGTAATTGGAAGAGAAGCGGCAGCACTTATCCAATGAAGAAAAACAGGGAGAGAAGGGCAGCATCCATTTTTTTTATGGATTTGCAACGGACCTTGTCTATAATGATACAAACTTTGCCAAACAACTCGTTTGGGATGGAATAGCACCGTAAAACTTCTTGCAAAACCTGTAAAGAGAAAGAAATAGGGTAACAATATTGGCCCGTTTAAGTTCCTTGTAATACAAGAATCCAGATGATAATATAAAATACAGTGAAACAGAGATCTGTGATATTCATCCAATTGGGGATAGTGGTCGATGGCTTAGTTGCAGGATCTTTCTAAAATGGGTGGACTCCCTGGACGGGAACCGCTCCAAAAGAGGATGAGAGCTTCCACACTAATCTAAAGGACAAAATTCTCACTTCTCTTTCCAAATATATGCAAGAAAGAAGAAAAAGAAAAAAGAAAAGGAAGAGATTTAGGACTCTATCTTTTCGCCTCGTATTCTACTACTTATCTGCGTGTTCAGTCCATATATTTGGCGTAAAAAATCTATTGGGATGTCATTTCTCACTCATGTTTATATATATAAAATGTTTATATACACACTCCCTTCGCTATAAAACATGTGTACAATACATATAAACATATATAAATTTAGTCATATATTTATATTTATTAATTAAATATTACCTCGCCGCTCCCAACAAACCTAGGGAGCTTCTACATACCCCCGCTCCCCCTCCCCCTCCCTCACACCCTCTCCCTGCAACTAAGGTTGATGTCGAAGGTTGCAGGCGATGGCAATTGGAATAGAGAATGGCAGTGAACGGAAGAGGGAGAGGAAGAGGAAGGGAAGACAAGGGGGCCAAGGGGCTATTATCCAATGTGTTTGGGTCCAGGAAAAAAAAAAAGTTGCCACATCATTGCCATCTCAACCAATTCCTATAGTAATTTGAAGGACTTTGATGTTGAGGTCTAATTGACGAATCTTTGACAACTTAGGGTGCCAAATTGATACTTAGGAGACATTTGGGTTATTGGGTACAAGTCTAGGGGCATTTTCTCAATTTATTTTCAGAAGGTGTAGTCTATGTAGCACCAAGTCACCAACATGACAGGCGACATGACACTGATACTTCGACATGCAATTCTTAACAAATAGGATAACACGACACGCTGGGGGCACGATTTTAATAAATATTTATGCATCCTATTATATGGATGGGGAAAAAAAGGCTCTAATTAGGTATATGTAAAACCAATAACCATGTATACCTCATGAGTGTCCATAGAGTGTCAGAAGCACTTTTAGAGTGTGTGTGGAGGGACCAAATGAAAACATTGAGAAAAATGGGACACTTTTGTGTTAATCATCAGACACATGTCCAAAGAGTGTCGTTGTCTGGCGCCTATCGGCCCTATCCAACACCGGAACCTGACCTCCGACGTCGTGTCCATAATGTTCCAAACATGCCCCTATATTAAAAAATAAATTTGGATGGCATTGGTCTTGCGGACCATTTAAACTCACATTTTAAACACTGGGGACAAATTGATCAGAATGAAAGAAGACTAAAATGACATCATCAACGTACTTTTTGGGTACCAAACTTATATTCCAGTCCCATTAGATTGTGACTACAAAAAACTTGTGGGGATGCCTTTATTTCCTTAGGCATGAGATGTCTAAGGGTCTTAGGGACAGGGTTTCCTAGGTTACATTTTTATCTTCTACTCGAATCTTCCACAACTCTTCAGCCACAACTCAAAAGAAATAAGTCTTGTAGACCTTCCTTTAGGTCCTTCACATCAATAATTTCACCCAAAAGAGTGGGGGATTGGATCACACAAATTTTAGTCCACAGCAGGGAACTTGGCCGGTAAGCACCAATGTATCGGCCAGGGTTCTAATTAGTAATATCAGGATATGTATCATTATTACTAATACAATCATATTACGGCCCATCTATCACCATATCGACTGATAAGTAGGTAAATATCGGTAACGGAGGCCCAAAATCTCCCCAAGTAAAGAGAGATAGGATACGATACCTATGGCTGTTCTGTACAACTCTTGCAACGGCAAATACTGTCAATATCGGCTGATATGGTCATCTTGCCAATAATTACACGCATCTAGATATCAGGACTAGCAACTCACCTCTAGAGTGTTGATGGTTATGCTGCTTTGGACATTAAATTCTTCAGCTTATGTTAGTGAATACATATAAAGACCTTGTTGGCTCCATTAATTAAAAACTGCCCATCACCATATGACACCTAATCAGTCAAGTGTGAAAAATATGGTGGTCATATCCAAAATTTAAAAAAAAAAAAAAAAGAAAAGAAAAAGAGAGAGGATACTAATTGTCCCTGTTAAAGAGTGTTTTATTTACTTCTTAACTCTGTTTATGTTACCTAGGGTATTATTGTAATTCTCTCGTATCTTGATATAAATACATTGTGGAGTGTAGATGCTTGTTAACGTTTCTACCTCTTTCCGTAGTCTTCTCTCTCTCTTCCTCCTTTCCTTCTCTCCTGCCTACAAACCCTAATATCATAATATACCATTCAACTGTCCCAAATGCTTAAGCTATTGGGAAATGAGCCCCACATTGTATATCAGTTATTTAACATCCTCCCTCACGTGCAACCCCATCATGCACATGGAGATGCAAACATCCATTCATACTACAAAAGAATGCAAAGTAGAGAAATATAACGAAAATGGGGAACAAAACCAAAGAGAGAGACTTGTACCCAAGACGTCTCGTAACTAGAACTCAGATGCCATATGAAGTTGCCAATTATCCCAAAAGCTTAAGCTTGACTTAAAATAATGTGCACAATAATAAATATGAAGCCATTTAACAAAACCATTTATAAATTTGACTTAAAATAATGAACTAGTCGTGCAATTCTCAAAATAAACACCTAAATGAAAAAAGTTGACTCAAGACAACCAAAAAAAGCTACCACTAGAACTCAACCAATTTCATAGAACCCTGAATTAATAAACATAAATAAAGCTTGAACAACACAGCTTTGCAAAGCATCATATGAAAGTGATGGGGAAATGAAACATAGGTGAGGAGGTGCTCCAGCTTCTAGACTATTAAATTCACAAGAAAAAGGGAATCAACTTCACCTTCCTGCTTGAAACCTTAAACCCAACATCTGATGCGGTGATCCCAATCCGCTTGAAAAAGGTAACGATAGAAGAAATAAGCTCAGCTTCGGCCTAGAGCAAAAAGAGCAAAAGGTTAAGTTTGTGAATGATGAGAAGAAATGTTCAATCACTCATCACACTCAAAAGTGTGAACAAAGTCAGGCAATACACCAAATTTAATCTGTGGGAGTAAGCAATCTGAGCAATGATGGGAAAAGAGAGGGAATGCAAAAGGAAAACTGTGACATAGCTTGCTGAACCAGTTTAAGCTTGCTGTTTACATAGAAGTTCACTGGACCAATCTCTTTATCTTGTCCAAAAGGACATAAATAAGTGCACAGAGCATGTGGAAAGTTTTTTCTCCCCGCGAAAATGTGGTTCTTGAAAAACATTGAGGCAAAAGGCTGCTTGGCAGCTGGAAGGTCGAACATTTCAATTGACCTAATTCTTCATGGCCTATTAGTTTGCCATTTTCCCAAGGGATACAGTCCAATGGAATATGAAAGGCCCACTGGAATACTGGATAACAAGAGTTTGACCTTACCTATTAGACGTCCACAAAAGGCTAGCTGCTAGAGTATAGACAAACTATTACAGCAAAACAAAACCTGCAAAAACGCATCCTTTAGTGTCCTGGACTCCTGGGAATCTTTGAGCTGGGATACCCAATAACTCATGGTCTTTTTCATGATCTTAACACAGCAAGATATAATTTTCCAGGTTTTTCACAGGAATTCAAATGTATCTGACGATTTTTTTTTTCTTTTATCAAACATGCATATTTCCAATTCTAGAAGTCTGCGTGGAGTCCTAAGGAAAGACAATTCCAATGGGAGAATACCCCTTGACATCCATATATGAAATTAGAAATTTCGTTCAAAGTACATCATAAAGAAACACAATAACGGGTAGATGCTTTTCAGTTGGACCATTAAAGATGATTGTCCACGCCCAGGAATTCTCCAAATTGACGAATAGAGATTATAGAACAACTCAAATAGGAAAAGTGCTGCCAACATGGCAAATTCCATACAGACAAAAGCAATCCAAAATATAATTGGCATAAAATGTGAAAATATGCAGATTGGAAGTGGCTATGACTTCACATACTGTTACATCAGGTACACCAATGATATCCATATTCCACTGGTAGTGCTCGCGCCGCCGCCCTCGAGTCATCCTCTCATATCGCCAGCACTGCCCAACAGCAAACCATTTTAAGGGGAGGGATAGAGATTTTCTGGACAGAAAAAGAAAAAAAAAACATGGAGCAATTACTGGCATCTATAGCAGGATACAAAAAGTCATAAATAACAATAAGTACATAGGCAGCGGACAGATAGTTTTTCAAAACTGAATCCTACACAAATAAATAAAGAACAATTTTTATGATAAGCAAAACCTAAGAAGCACGGAAACGTGTCAGAGCGTATCGGACAACATATCCGACTCAGAAAAAATAATTAAATATTCAGATACCTGTTTTCACGTATCGGACACATATAGGGAACGTATCCGAGCGTATCAGTGTCCGATACGTTCGAGATACAGATTCGTACCCCAGGAGAGTGTCCGTGCTTCTTAGAGCAAAACAAGAGCCTTTTATAAGAATAATTAGCAAAAAAGAAAGGCCAACTGGCATTCACAAGTACCACAATATTAGAGCTTTACCCTTTCTGTATCACAAGCCTCGCCAACGAAGGAGTAAGTTCAGGCCGTAATGCTACTCGACGATTTCCTCGGTCCTCAAAACAGTAAAGCTGCACAATAAAGAATGACAAACCCCTATCTCATCGGGGGAAAATAACACAAGCTTGACTTTCATTTGAATGAACTTATTTTTCAAGTACTATTAAAGTTCCACAAATGGTATAACCGTACAAACATTGCAATTCCCACTTGCAAAATTCTTGTCATATATATAGAAAGAGATTCGCCTTACTACAATTAAGTAATAGTATTCAGAAATTTGAATGAACTCCAATACCGAAATTTGTAAGAAAATAAACCATCATGTTTGTAATCAGAAACAGCACGAAACAATGAATGGATATAAAAGATGGTAGTTGTGGTAACCAACAAGACAAATCTGTTTAGTTGCATCAGTCAAACCATGGCAGAATTAGGATTTGTATTGCGATAAAAAACCAAGTAAGATATCCGTCTAGGGCACACTCTGCCAAAAACTAGGCACTTCAATTACAGTAGTCACCCTTGAGGCAGCAGATATTTATGAGAAAATCTGAGCAGTTATTTCAAATTAGTCACAGTCAATGCAGTAAATAAATATACAGGTTCTATACGGTTTTAGAAATTGATTTGTTGTCTTTAAATTTTATGGACAGTTATTTCAAGCTTTGGAACAGTTATATATGGGCCTAGAATTTTAAGATTCAGGCATGGAGATGAAAAATTCTTAAAGAGGCTTGTAAATAACAACACGAAAGACAAACCTGATCTCTGATCTCTTCCCCAGCTTTTCTTATAAAAAGTGCCTCCGACTCTAAAACCGGGAAATCAACCTCTTCAAATGCGAACATTTGAGAAACCTAAATAACTCAAAAACCAATAAATCAAAGCATTATAAACTCATTAGTCATTATGCACTCAGAAAACATAAGCTCCTGCGAAAACCAAATGGCACAATATCAAGGCACACCACTCATATGCATAAACTTCTATAACCTCTAAACGTATATTCTTACATCCAAACAATGGCAGGGTATATTTCACTTTGCAAATGGTAACAAATGCTTGAGCGAGAAATTGTATTGTTAAACAGGTGGAAAACTGTATGAAGGGAAACCGACTCCATGGGGTCCAACCGCAGACACGCGGTCCCCAAATAAACTGCAAACCTCGAATCCATAGCACCAAGCCCCAATATATACGGATTGGAGCCATCAGTTTCTATTTGAATAATTGTAGTAAATATGAGACTATCCTTCACATATCCTAAAGGAAACAAAACCAAACCAAACTTCGTCAGCTGCATAAATTTTCATCACTGTACTTCGTTAATATCTGTGTTTACGTAAATTCATATCCATGTTTCAAAAGAACCGAAAGACATCATTCTGAAAATCAGTGAACAGTATTTTCCAATTGCGAAAATTATATCTTTTTTCTTGCACTTTTTATCTAGTTCTGGAGGCAATAAAAGGGAACTTGTTAGCCAAAGCCTTCTCTCTTCTCTGCTTTTTCTATTATATCTGAGCTAGGACCAATCATGGAGACCAATCCACCATCCACTAGTGGGGCCTGCCAGAGTAAAGCCCCATCTGGACTGGCGGGGTTGATAGCACCTCTTAAAGGTTTCGAACCTAGCAAACCACTAAATCCCAAGACCATCAGACCAACCCAAGGGTTTAGCTAAAGCGTACACTGTATACAAAATACTTCAACAACTAGTGGCGGAGCCACATGTGGAACAGTGTGGGCATGTGACTTTTGGGAGGATTTTTATTTTTTTTTTTGTAGAAAAATATAAATTGGTACATCACTTCTTCTTTTTTTTCTTTTCTTTTTTACGAAAAAACTAATTAGTGCTCTTGGAGGGTCATTACATGGTGTTATAATGTAATTCTCCTGCGGGGTTATAATGTAATTCTCCTGCGCATATTTATGTGGCATATGTGGCACTCAAGACTGAATGTGAGTTTTACCTGAATATGTGATGAAGGTCCCAAAAAAAGTAATGGAGAAGGGAGTTATGGCACCAGAGCCACTGAATAACTAATTACTCACAAAAAAGTCTCAATTCACTGAATTTTTGCCTCGAAACTACATGTTTACAGACCCCAAATCTCCACTGACTCGAACCCCAAACCTACCTCTTGGAAGCCAAGGAGTACAATCAAATAGATTAAAAGGCACATCTGTCCATAAAATATAAGTCAAGCGATAATCATTTCAAATGAAAATTAAGACATGTTAGATTCTTTAAGAAGAGATTTTTTTTCACAACAAAAATACTTGGCGTTTATGAATTGTGCCCTCAGTGACCCAATTTTCAGGCTACGCCACTCTCAACAACAATAACAGAATCCATCTAGTCCCCAGTCATTTGGGATATGGGTGGGATGATTGGGGACGGACCTAATGTTAGGTAATATGCACACCTCCAAGACCGAGGAGCTAAGGGACCTAACTGCATAGAAAATACTTAATCGCATAAATAAACCTGCTATTATCTACAAGAATCTCTGAACAACTTTGAAAGAAAACCCCCCAAAAAATTAATAGTGCTATATCACCTCTCTGAAGTGGTTAAAAAGCCAGTTCCGGAGGCGCATGTCCTCTGGAGGGAAGTCTCTGGTGCCTTTGGGAGGATTGACGTCGATTTTCTGAACAAAGTCATGGGCCGGAATAGAAGAGAGTGAACCGGACCGGCCCGACCGGGCATTGTCGTTCGAGTTAGCTGTAGAAGAAGAAGAACAACAATAAGCTGTAAGAAGCGTAAATGTGGGACTTGGCCGAGAGGGGGAGGAGAGAGAGAAGCGGCGGAGGGAGAGAGTGAGGAGGAGGGTTGGGTGGCGGACAAGGAGGGAAGGATTTGCAGGCATGGTTTGAGGGAGAAGGAGAAGAGATGGAGTGGCTGGAATCACAGAGGTAAACCGCACAGGGGGCTTCGCTTAATCGCTTAGAGCATCCACAACAATGCCTTTCCTCTCTAAAATGAAGAGTGGAAGTGACATGTTGAGGGAAAAT
Organism: Vaccinium darrowii; assembly: GCA_020921065.1. Lineage (NCBI taxonomy): Eukaryota > Viridiplantae > Streptophyta > Magnoliopsida > Ericales > Ericaceae > Vaccinium > Vaccinium darrowii. The sequence goes on along the minus strand of CM037153.1, from coordinate 34,602,501 downwards.
TTTGTAATTTATGTCAAAAAGTTGTACTGTTTGGAGGGGCCCATCCACCTATTTGTCACAAATAAAATTTAGGGAGTGGATGTGACAAATAGGTGGATGGGCCCCTCCAAACAGTACAACTTTTTGACATAAATTACAAAATTTCCCCTCAATATGTCACTTTCACTCTTCATTTTAGAGAGGAAAGGCATTGTTGTGGATGCTCTTATGGGTTACAAGAACAATGACAATTTGAACCTTGTAATTTGAGCGGTTTCTATTTGCACTCCCTCAAACTCCAATTTTAGACATTCAGAGCATCTCCCATGGTTACCCTAGTCACCCTTTTTCCTTCCCAAATTCAAAATTCATAGACAATGATGTACTCTTTTTCCTAACTTTTTTTTTTAGTAAAAACCATTTTTATTACCACGAAGGATATAAGATTATTAAAACAAGTAAACCAAAATAGAAGGAGGGTTTACTATGCCGAATAACAGTTAAACTGACTAATTGTGTAATTTCCGTATCAACAAATATTAAATTAAATAAAAAATTAATTTATCCAGAGAAGAGAGGTTAAGACTGATTGTCGATTCCTCTGGAACTAATTGACTATAAGTTATGAAAACTATTAAGTTTCCATATTAATCAATGGGATTTACCTTAATTTTTAGAATAGCGGTCGTTACTATGCCATGTGAGATTTGAAGGTTCCCATAAGAGATGCTCTAAGAGAAAGTCCACCCATGAACCGTTTAATAATTTGGCAAAAGTTTTCTCAAAATTCTAGCCTATCCATTATCATTGGTCGGTGCCAAAAATTGGAAATTGGCAAATTTGGCACCAAAGATGACTTTTTCATTTCTTGCATATCTCGAGTCCAAATGGTTTACATTGCAGATTGAGATGAGGGTTATTCAATGGTCTTGATTTGAGACTAGGCCAAGATACGCACCCAACCGGTATACGAACAATGTTGTTTTTTAGTCTTTTGACAGTGCAACAAGTTAAAAAAATAACTCTCGGCAAAGTCATTTAGGCATTCATAGGTGAACTTGTTCTAATTGACAGAATACTTGCCATTGAAAGGAGAGAATTTTGAGTGCGGATTGGGTAAGGACATGTGGTGCCCGGTATCCAATCCGAGCCGTCCAAATACGTTTTGGACGGCTCAGATTTGAGGGTGGCATTTTTGTAATTTTTAGGAGCAAATTTACCCCATCAAATCTGAGCCGTCCAAAACGTGTTTGGACGGCTCGGATTGGGTGCTGGGCAGAACGTGTCCCTACCCAAAACCGCACACAAAATTTTCTCCATTGAAAGGCTCTAAGAATCCATAACCCCAAAAAGCGCCCCAAGAATCCACTGTTTTCATAGCCTCTACGAGAAGTAACTATTTTATGGTCTTGTGGTGTCCCAAAATCCTTATTCACCTCACATTTATTTGGATAAGGGTGTTGGGGCATCGTCACGTAGCAGTGCCCCAAGACTATACAACAATTGGTCCGCTGCGAGATTCAAATTTCTCTCTCAAAAATTGGTTGGAGTGTGTTTAAACTTTGAACTATCAAACACTGAAATGTATTAAATGAAAAGCATCTTCATAAAACATCCTAACGTTAAAATTCAGTGGTACTTAAATAGGTTTCTATGGATGCCTATATGTACAAGTATTCAAGGGAAGCCCACATTACTTCTTATCCATTTTTAATGCTTTGAGGGGAAAAAAGTAAATATTAATTATGAGCATTCGTGTGCTTAACCTTCTAATATTAATTAAGTTTTTAAAGTTGTTTTTTGAAATTAATTCATATTTAATTTCCCCTTTTTCCATAGAGAAACAATCGGTTAGGGCAGGGCGAGTTTTACTAAAAATTAGAAAGTTTTTTTAGGGTTGTTTTAGTGATATTCACTAAATTCGTGTCAATTATTTTATTTATTTAATCATTGGAATCAACGAGCTGATTCTTAAAGAGTAAAAAAATGACCCAAAAAAAAAAAAAAAGGTTTGCTCAAAATGGGAAAAAAGTTTAGAAAGGTTATATTAGTGTCTTTAATTATTAGTACTGTTTTACATGTAATTTTCCGTCCGGTTCCTATTTTAATTTACACTTTATTGATCCTTCTTCGAGACGAATAATTAATCTCAAAAAAATTGACGAAAAGCTAATAAAATTCAATCAATAACAATACTTAGTTAAAAATAATGAATTTAGTTTAGACTCATCCTTAATGTTTATATTTCATTTTTGGAAATACATACGATTTCTCTCATGTTCTCATTTTCCACGCGTGCTTCCAAGGAGAAATAGAGCCGCTTAATTTCAAATGCACCCGTGAGAGAGATTATATTAAGTGTCTCTCGAGCACTGTCACGTAATGTCACAGGACCATCCACTATCACGTATCCAAGCGAACCTTGTAAGGGTATATTTGTCATGTGACTATATACGCGGTGGTGAAAGCTGGTTCGGGGATGGTGTAGTGCACAAAATGCATTGCATCGTGTAGTGCACCATCCGGCCGTCCATTTCAACAATGGAGGGCTCAGACTTAATCCAAGTAATGAATTAAATCTGACTGTCGACTGTTTGGATTAAATTCGAGACATCCATTGTCGGAATAGACGGTCGAATGATGCGCCCTGCACCGTGTAGTGCATTTTCTGCACTACAGGGACCCTGGTCCTCCATGAATACTCAATAAATACTCCAGAAGTGTAAAGAGAAAATATGAGGGTATTAGGTATATATGGACAACTGATTCCACATGCATCCATTATTACTTTGCCATCCAACACACACATGAAAGTTCAAAATAACACCAAATTTAATTCCATCTGCCAAACAGGCAAACGCCAATACACACCCCCGTGTGAAGATCCACACATGTTTCACCACTTCACTTCCTTGCTACTTCACCATATCCATCCAACCTCAAAGGAATCTCTCTCTCTCTCTCTCTCTCTCTCTCTCTCTCTCTCCCAGGCCGGCGCGCACGAATGGAGAGAGCCACCATGGCGAAACCCTACTCCTACTGTGTAGTTATCTTGGTTTCCCTATTCCTATCAGCTACCACTTCATGTATGTATATATGTTACGGAGTTCTTTGTATCGTTTCAATTTTATCAGATGTCCCCTTTTATACACTATCCTTATGTTGCAGTTTTGAAACACGTGTGTTCTTTTTGGCTAGAAAACTTGATTTTCTAAACGTCTTTGAGAGTTGATTTTCAAAGATTAATCCTTGTTTGAGAATTTTACTTTTGGAGAAGACAGTGAAAAGATGCTTGCTTTAAAGTTTATGGTAGACATGATTTCAGTTGAAAAATCAAAACAAAGTGAAAAAGATTACTCCTATTTTTTGAGGTTCATGGTAAAAAAGATGAGTCTTATCGTTTCCAACATCTAATCTCGAAAATTTCTTTATGTATAGAAAAACAATCTGGTGTATCAAGAAAATAAACTATTTGAGCATGCTTATTTTTATCATTTCATGTATGCATGTACTCCATCCATCCCAATTTTACTCCATCATGAAAGTCACCCATCTATGTCGTGTTAATTTTCAGATCAAATCATAAATTATTTTTGCTCATAAATTTTTACACAAATTTAAAGATCTCAACTGTTCTTCAAATTGATGAGAATTTTTTAAAGTGGATATGCATGGTATTTTTTTATTCATAAAGTTGGACGGCTCTAAGTGATGGTGCCATTGTTTGGACACAAAAGTAGACGACTCTCGTGCATAATTTATCGTCGGTGTGAAAAAATCCCAAAAAAAAAAATCACGAAAGTCCTTCATTTTTCGATCTATAAAATGACAAAATTTTCGAAAACAGACAAATAATATGGGACGGAAAGAGCAAAAGTTAAGTGACAGAAGGAGTTGTGGTTGAATGCCGTTGCAGGTTCATCAAGTGATGCTATCTGGGGATCTTCAGCAGCAGGATACTGCTGTGGAGCCGAAATCCGAATATATCAATGGCCATCAGGGTTCGGAGCTCTCAACGTACCCAAATTCAACGTCCTGATCGTAAACGAGGCATGGGGTGCACCCTCCGGCGTATTCGACGTCCATATCTCCTGTGGTGAATTTGCATCAGCTTCTCTAATCAATCCCCTGCTATGCCGTCGCGTCGCCACTGGTGATTGCCTTCTTAAAAATGGCAAGCTTTTGTATCCTGGTGAAGTCATTTCCTTTCAGTACGCCAATATTCTTCCCTACCCGTTGGCCGTTTTACAAGTTAGATGCTGAAATGTTTGGCAAGCCCCTTTCCTTTGTGTGTGGGTATTTGTGGAAGCTTCATTGAGCAAATTTAGCTTCGTTGTAAAAAGGCAGCTTACCTATATTTTTTCAAGTTTTCACCTGTTGCAATTTTGGTCTTTGGTGATATCTATTGGCTCTCTTTTTTAGGTTAAATGTACATGTTCATTGACAACAAATTGTTGAAATAGTCTTCCAGCCAGCAAGATAAATCGATTGGTTGTGGTCTCGGATTTGTAATTTGTAGCAATAATATTTTCGACGTGATACTTTTGTCATTTCACCTCCAGTAACAATTACAAAAGTACAAACCAATTGACTGGGTGAATAGATTGGAAGTTATCATTCCTAAAATGCTATCCGCAACTATTACCAGAAAATACATAAAGGAATATGTACCTGCGTTACCTTCTTGTTCAATTTTTGAAAATATCTTCAGCAGAAGCAAAATTGGGCATTGTTGAATCCTCGTGCATAGAGCCATTTTCATGTTGGGGCTCTTTTTCTGTATTTTGCTGCCAACCACTTTCGCCCCTTGGAAATAATGCAAGATATTGTAATCCGTCATAGCAACCAAAATAGTGTTGTACCCGATGTCTTTTACCAGAATGTGCATGAATAACAATATCTAATTCAAATGGCACATTGACATTATTCCCTTCAATCCAAATGCCTGCAACTTGATCAGATGATGGGGAATTGTACACTCTCTTATTCGATTTTACATTGCTTTGGATATGAATCTTGTTTGAATCCAATGGTTTATCTCCTAGTCTGCGTAGAACTTGAGCATTACTCCAAAATCACCACCATAAGTTTTCTAACAATGAACTCACTAAGATATGCAACTTTGATAACATGCAACCTATTTTGCAGCTCATTGTATGTATCATAGAAGCACAGTTGAAAGAAACATGGGCCATCCGTTGAAGGAATAAAAGGGAGGTCATGGTAGATTTGGCCTTGCGCATGGAACGTATAAATAACTTCTTGTGAGGTTGCCATCCCCTTGTCCAATCTCACCCCAAATGAAGAAAAGAGAAGATACTATTATATGCTCGGATGTTTCTCCGAAATTCTTTACCACCATAGCAAGAAAAATTGGAAGTTTCGTATTGGAATTTCTTGGAACCACAGATAACACTTGGGATCTTAGTAAGATAGCTGCACAGTATGTCATATTGAACTCAATTTCTTACCGTTTTCAAAATATAACAATAAAAACATGTCAAACACATGCATAATACTAGCAATCTACGATACTTCGGAGAATGTCGTAAGTTCAATGCACAACATTTACTAGAGTAAACCAGTACTTAAGTTTTCAAGAATGCTTGCCCAGAAATTAAGTAAATCAAAAGCGTGTGCTTCGTGGAGGCCATTAGCAGCCACAAGAACTCTTATTAGTTATTACCACACACTGTCTTAGATGATCGCCAACAAAAGTACTTACTAGAAATAGAGGGAAAAAATTACAGAAACATCGACGTTGTTAACATGCCAGAACCCAGAGCCTTGTCCAATACAGGGTAGTCAACCACAAACAAAAATTCAACTCTTTACGACTAACATCAATCGATAGAGCACCAAACTATATACAGACGAATGTTCTCATGCACCAGGACTTCCCCCAAGAGTAGCATTCGGTTGTGGCATTTGTGATGGTCAGTTCTGGCCTCCGCAATCGGTTTGCTTTGGCATGGATGTATCGACTTTAGAAAGCTTAACTAATTAATAACAAAATGGTACCTGGAATCGACATAGCTCTCGACATCCCAGAGGAAAGAGCCAAAAGTCACAGCCTCTAGCACAAGTCTCCTCAAACCACCAAAACTAATCCTGATGAGTTCATCCTTGGAAGAATCGATAGTCCCTTCAGGGGTAATAACTATCTCAGGCCTACCAAACAATGCTTCGGTGTGATTCTCGACGATGGTAACAGCTTCTTTGGATCTTATGGTTGCATATCTCTGAAGCGTATCCCCGTCAAATGACATCACATAGTTTCTTAGTCGTGAAGACTTCATCCCAGAGCCAAAACCCCCAGGGGGGCTGCCGTCACTACCCCATGATGAGACTTCAGGGTGAGATTGCCCAGATTTCGGCAAGTCCTCATTTCCAGTCCCGCTGTTTCCCATCTCTCCCTGAAAAGCTTTTTGAACATTGATCTCTTCATCAACTACCCCACGTGGAAGGATCTTCATAGTCTTCTCGAGCTGAAACCTCTGGTCAACCCGCTTGAGGAAGTAGCCATACATGACTGACGCTGCATAAACCTGGCCCACCCTGAGTTTACTTATCTGGGCTACAGAGGCGGAATCTCCCAAACGATTTCCTAGTATGAGAGTCAAGTGGTTCTGGATCATCTCATAGGCTTCAGGAGAATGCAAACGCTCAAGCTTCTCGTCTTCAGCAGGCCACGTGTCAACTCGCCCAGATGGGTCGGACGATGTTATGGTAGGTAACAGGGAAACATTGACATCTATGAACTTCTGCACGATCAAAGCATAGAGTATCTCTTCCAAAGCCTTTCTCCTCTCATTAGCCTTCACTTCAGCAATTCTCCTATAGTTACAGAACCCATCAACAAACTTATTTCTAACTTTAATATCATGACTTATTTTTTTCAAGTAGCTGAGAAACTTGACATGCAGAAAAGGAAAGTTTGTGTCGACTATCATCACCCTATATGCGAAACTGTCATTCTTGATCACAGTTTCAAGAGTACGCAGAATAAACAGTCAATTACCAGTATATCACTACTCATCTTACTAACCTGTACAATACTAGATCAGTACCAGAAGCAGACGGCTCCTCCTTCTGTTTTTCAGCATCTCGGTCGGTTTGAAGCTGTTCGAGCTGCTTCTCCACTGCAGCTGGGACAAGATGAGGGTGGCTGACTAAAATCTGAGACAGGAATTGCCCTACTGGAGATTCAAGCTGAAGGGGGGCAAAAGGAGCAGCAGGCTCCAGTGAATCAGAAGATGATGCCCTGATTACAGAGAATTTCCTGCTCCCAAATGCCATTCTTCTTTGCCTCGACTTCAAGTTAGAAACAGCAGGGTATTTCTGCGAGAAGGTCAATTCAGACATTTCACATAAGCCACATATATAATTTGAAATAAGTAAATGCAGGGGCCACCTGAAATGACTGAAAAAGCCACATATTACTAACAGACAGATGTAATGAAGAATGAGTTTTGTACTTTGGCCATGACAATAAGTTGAATCTACAAGTCAGACATATACCAACACCCAACCCCGTACTTGAGCTCGTGTAACATTGCTGACTAATATACACTTCAAATCTTTCTTGATGGAGCACAACACGAACCTAATAGCATGAATCATTAAATATCTACAGTTCTTATTAATCTCATAAAAATTTACAGATAATAAAACAAAATACCACGCACAAAAGGGGGGTCATCACACAAACGCATGGTCTGGAATCCAAAGTATATGGAGAGGTTCACATGTAGAGGCAGAAGCATGTGACTCAAACACCCATCTTGGTGCTTGAAGCAGAAAACACTACGGGTCTACGACTGTTTTCAGTAGCCAATGTCAGTATATAAAGCTTGGTTGTTTGTATTACTGCTGAGTTATAAGTACCAAAATTTTAGTGTCATAACGAAATGGTTTATTGGTAGGACACAGAAGAGAAGAACCATATAGTTGTTAAATTAACAGGTGTAACCTCCTTGTGTGTCGTGAGTCTACTTCATCAAGTTGATTGATAGATCAACAAAATACCAAACAATTTTCCTCATCAAATTGATCAAAATTAGCATTAGCTTTCTTTCACAGTTTAGGATTCTCTTATTTTCCTTAATACGCACATAAATCATGAAACACTTCGCATTGCTGCTACTACGGTTAAACTAATTCCCGATCAACAACGAACAAATCTGAATTGCAATCCGAAACCCATCAGGTCTGCTCGCCAAACAAATCAAAGGCAATGATAATTTCTCAAGCCATAAATCAATCAGAAAATAACAAAACCGGAGAAAGCCCGAAACCCATAGACCAAGAACAATCTAAAGCTAATAACACATGCATACATCATATAACTAGAGATATAAACTTAATGAGTTTGTCCCACAAAAGACCAAGAAAATCCCATAAAAAAACACCAGAGCAATCAAAGGGTGAAAGACAGATATCATACAACTGCTTATATGGAGATGCGGTTTCATGAATGATACCTTAGCCGAAATAGCTGAAAAGCACGATTTGGAACCAAATCGCACAAAGTTGGGTCCATCCGATACCGAAATACCCGATTGGGCGAACAAATGCGAACAAGGCTGGAAAACAGTTGCCGATCCCATTTCTAAACCACTGCAAAAATCACTCTTACATCATCATCTCATAAACTCCCAATCAAACATACATAAATTACAAAATAACCCCATAAATGTAGACAATATGAGAGACAATTAAACGTACCGCTTAGGCAGAATCGGGCGAGAACAATATCAGTAGGTAGAAGATGATGAGCCCCAAGAAGAATACAGAAAAAACAACAAATTATATGTACAGCTGGTGGGGTTGAGAGGAGGGGTGCGTTGGATTTGGTTTGGCTATGGAGGAGAAACACGGACGAGGGTTTCAGCAGCCTAACCTGACTTTAGCAAAGATATGTACAGGTGTAAATAAACCCTTGCAATTTGTATTGATGAGGATGATGGAGGCCGGGTGGGTTTGGTAATTTTGGACACATGTACCAAAATATCAACGTGAAGTATACATTTTTACAATGCCAAGGCCACGTTAACCGGTAGGGCAACAAATGAACCGAGCCCGTAACGGCTTAGTAGCCGGCTCGTTTGAGCTCGGTTTATTAAGATTTTATTAAGATCGAGCTCAAGTTGGCCAAAAAAAAAAAACTACTAATAAACAAGCTTGAACATTAGTATGTTCGGCTCGAGCTAAATAAGCCTAAAACTATCATGATAAGGTTGATAAGGTTCATATCGGAGTCGTTCACAATAATTGTCTATTCTATTTTAACAGGAGAATGTTACATTACTTCTTATTAATTTGGTATGTTGATGTACAATATTCAAAAACTATAGTTATTGTATCACTATTTCAAAGTAGAACATTTTTTTAATAGGTTAAACATACTTAAGACATATGTACATGCGCAATTAAACTTTCTCTATTATGCAAGTAGGAATATATGTTTGTCGTTGGCTCGTGAACAAGCTCGATCGGGCTCTAGTCAAGCTTCGACTAGCTTGGCTTGTGTTTGAGCTCGTTAAATATTTATTACATATGTTTGAGCTCGAGCTTGAGCTCAGTACAATTTTTTTAAACATGCTTGAATACAGCGAAGCTCAGCTCGACTTGTTTGCAGTTTCATTAGCCAGTACTACACCAATAACAAAATTGTTCGCGTTAAACTCTAAACGGTAAGCTGTTCGAAGTATTACTTTTTCAAGCTCGGGACGAGGTCCGAACCGCTGCTGCGCCACGTGTCCGTCATAGGGAGGTAGGACTCCAGCATTGGTGTTTTTTTTCCCTTCATATTATTATTTAAAACTTACTTTTACAAAATTGTTGTGGTTATAAAAATGTCCCTCTTTTTTTCCCCTTTCTCATTCCTTTACGGAAGCTGTGGGAGTGTGTAGCTCTCGCGTGTTTACGCGTCCCGTTTAGACTGGTACCACATGTTTGATGATGTTTGTGGCCAATTTGCAATTTGACTACTCAAACATATTTCGTGGCTAGCACATACTCCTAATATGAAGACAACCAATTTCCAAATCTGTGGACGGAAGTTGTTGGTACTTGGCAGTAGGCGCACGTAGGTAAAGGAATCCACGGAATTTCAAAAACAAAAATGCTAAAAACTCAGCTATCCGAACACAATACCAAATACTCCAACTTTTTACATACACGCAAACTCCACACGCATTCATTATGTAGGACCTACATATATGTGAGGGATTGTGTTCAATATTGTGTCCAGATGTGTTCCAAGCATCTCTCTTTCGAAAATTATAATTCTTTCATCAAACCACTATTAGATAGGGTCATACAGGAAAATCGCCATCAAGTATGAAGATCTTTTATCTTTTAGAACACTCTTTCACATCGAGAAAATACCAGAACACTTCGACAATTTTTGGTGGAGAAAGGGCACTTATACAGTCGAAAGCGGGCACAGGGGAGAGGGGTTGAACTGATCTGAGCCGTTGATTGCCAAACACAAATAACTCAGATGGAGTCAGCATACCCCCTATATAGTCATACTATTATATCAAACCATTTAGTTGAGCCCAGTTCAAATGTCGTAATCTGTCCAGATTAGACTGGAAATTCATGTATAAAAAAATGAGTAAGGCTCTACTCATTTGCTATAAATCTAATTCATCAAAATAGCGGAAGGTGTAAAGTCTAATTTTTAAATACAATCAATGTTCTAGTAATTATTATAGAAATCAAAAGCATCTGATGAGAAAACCTCAGAATCACATTTGAAATTGTTACTATGGGGCTACAACTTCTCTTATCGGTCTTCCTTCAATTGACTGGGTGACTGAATGATCTTCCCCTTCACCTGAGCTCTTGACTTGCGCAGTAACACCTGCGTTAGTACCGTATAGGACCGTTGAGTCTAGACAATCCGACGGTCAAGTAAGTGTGTGAAGAAGAAGGAGAAGCAAGAAATCAGATCTAGGGTTGAGAGGGTCGATTGTGTGTACCTTTATTTGGCTAAACATTACCTTATATGGGGAGTGAGTTACTTGCTCTTCAAGTACGTGCGTGCCAAACACGCGAGTTAATTGCTCGGCCGACATGACGTATGCGAATGAGTTTGTTACGAGCACATGCCTCCACTAGAATAAAGACACGTGTAATAGATCGTTCGGCTGACGTCACTGTCATGATTGGAAACGATTATTGGCACATTGCTTCGTTGATCACATGCACCACGCTTGTGCTGAGTCAGCCCTAGGTAATCACCTTTCGGCATAGACACTTCCCCTAACCTGGATGGACCTCGGCCTTATTCGCCGAGCCCTGGTGCTGCCGAGGAAACATAAAAATCAAGGAATATAGCATGGTAACGTGCGAGGTGTCGGTTCTTCACCGAGACTGTTCATCGAGCCGTCAATATTTCATTTGTAAGTGGCAGACTCTCTAGGTTCATCCAAATGGTCCCTCCAATGTCACCTTTCCCTAGTACACCTTGGAGTTTCTAGATTGATCCGCTGTACTTTCGGTCCGGCCCAGTTTTTCAAATGATTTTAGCACCCAGGTGCTAAAATCATGATATTTCAAATCAAAAAATGAAGTGGCTCCGTGTATCGTTTTTCGATTTTTTTCGCACCAAATTAAAGTACACAAGGAGTGCTCTAATTTGGTGCGAAAAAAATCGAAAAACGATACACGGAGCCACTTCATTTTTTGATTTGAAATATCATGATTTTAGCACCTGGGTGCTAAAATCATTTGAAAAACTGGGCCTAATGCTGTGATAAACCCGTCAGCTTTTATCAAGTGTCCGGCCCCTACAATTACTTAATAGCCCTAAACTTCAGGGAAATATTATGTTAGAGATAAAGGAACATATATTAATGTATTTTTAGTAAATAAGTTGATTTTATCATTTGGAAAACAACAAGAGGGATTAACGCTACTTGTTGTCGAGGTTTATAAGAGGGCCATTGGAGTGATTAGCTCAAAAATTTAATAATTTTTCACTAATTTTAAAACTTGTTGGCATCTACAAATTTGTGGGAAAATTTTACTTTTTTAAAGAAAGAAATACTCCCTCTGTCCCAAGAAGTTTGTTCTACTTTCTTTGTTTGACTGTCACAAAAAATAGAACCAATTTAAAATTTTCAACAAAGGGAGGTTGGCGAATTCCATTTTTGCCCTTGAGATACTTTTAACAATCAAAACAATGAGATCAAAAGAAGAATAATTGAAAATTTTAAAGTTTAATGTGCGCTCTAAAATTTTGAAAAAGTTCTCTGATTATATTAGTGTCAAGATTTTCCGGTTTTCGAAAGACAATTTAGATTCAAAACTTGAGTAACTCTTATTTTATTAGAGTTAACTAATGAAAGACAAAATTGAAAAGTTACAAATTTTGGGTATCATTGTGTATTGTGTATAAAATGTTGAAATTTAAAAGTAGGACAAATATTTTGGGATGGAGGTAGTTCTTTGGGACAGAAGTAGTTCTTTATAGTTCTCATTTGGCGCGATGAACAAACTTTTTGGTCCGTGATATTATTCAAAAGGGATCTATGAGGAACATTTAAAAACAAATTCATACAAAATAGGAAAAAACAAAGAAACAAAATTCATTATTATTTACAAATGAATGTTTAGTACTTTAGTTTATAAAGTATATTTTGACCAGGAATTCCAACGGTGGCCGCTATTGCATGGGTACTCTAACACCCTATCACCGCCGGAGGCCGGAGAATGTTTCTCATGAGCGCATCCGTCCCGTTCATCTCGGTCCGGACTTGTCTATGGAACAATCCATGGAAGAGTAACTTTTCCATGAAAAAATTTGGACCGTTTAATACACTTTTGGACGATTCAAACGTGATCTCCAAAGTGCTCTCTAGGAGAGCGATCTCGAGCACTCCGCTTCCGACAAGCTACACTGAACTTGTCTAGAAAAAATACATTGATTAAGTGGGTTGAAACTTGAAATAATATTTTGTTATTTTCTCTTTTATTCCTTTTAAACCAAATAGTGGAAGGAAAATTCATCGAATTCCCCCTCCCCACTTCTTCCTGTGTTCCAAACAATTGGAAGTTAGGGAAAAGAACAAAAATTAAAACAAAAGTTTCCGTTCCTTATTTTGGGTGCAAAATAGGGATTTATTTGGTTTGAGAAGAAAATGGTGAGAGAATTTAAAATTTTGAGCAGATACAAAATTTTCTTTATATATTTTTCTAGTAATTACTGCGGTCAGTTTTGACAAAATAATTAATTATGACTTGTTGGCTTATTGAAATTCAAAGATTCAATTAATTTGAGCTTATTCACTTATTAGCTAAAAATAATTAAAAAAATCAATCACCATGTACTAGGGGTGTCCACGGATCGGTTCCGGCCGGATCGGCTCGGTTCTCGATCCGATCTGCTCGTGACGGATTGCCATTTTTGATATCCGCAACCGTCCGTGGGTGACACACGGATGGATCGGTTCGGTTGCGGATTAAGCGGATCGAGCGGATCCAAGAAGGATTATTAGACGGATTGGGCGGATCGAGCCCGAACCGAACAGAACCGTATCCGTCAAAATAAAAATATTAGGATCCGTATCCATCCGTAACGTATCTCGGGTGAGTAAACGGACAGATCAGTTTGGGCGGATTGAACGGATCGAACGATCCGTTGGACAGCCCTAACATGTATAACTATTTTGGCTCCAACTATTTACAACCCTTCACATGCATGCGGGGCCCACACACAATTATGGGTATAGGCCCACGTGTATGTGAGATGATTGTAAATGGTTAGAGTCGAAATAATTATACAAGTAGCATTTTTGTAAAACAATATGTTAAATTTTGATTTTACTTATTAACCGAATAAACTAATAATTAAGGTATTTTTTTACAATAATAATAGGTACTCAAAAAATTACCCCAACAGTGAAATCCATTCAAATTCACTTGATGATAGGTACCCAAAAAAATACCTGACAGGGAAATTTTTCAGATTCACTTGACGGTCCATTATTTTTCCCCATTATTTTTAAGCCAAAACAGGCGGTGTAATACAATTTTGAACAGGGGATCTGAAAAGGCTCTTTATCAAAGTTCCAAACAGTGTTAGAATCGCACCAAGCTCAGCAGCTCCAACGATCGATCAGCGGCTCTGTCGACGATACGAAACAGGTCTCTCTCTCTCTCTCTGTGCGTGTGTATGAGACGCACAACGATTTTCAATTAGGCACTAGGTTCCTAGGGCTAGGGCTGATAAACGAACCGAAGGAGTTGAATATTTGATTGTGAAATTTGAAAACACAACGTGTTCTGAAAATATGTTCGAGTAGCTTGAATTGGGTTTTATGGTAGTTGAATATTTGATTTTTGCTTTTTTTTTTTTTTTAACGTCTCCAATCAACTGATTTCATGCTTATCAGTATCCTTATCCAACTTACTATAATTTGGGAGAGCATTGGTAATAGATATTGGTTAAGGACAAAAAAAGTTGTTTAAATACCATTATGAAACTAGATGTGATTTTGTCATTCTACTGAAATTCTCAATCAACAACTTTTATCCTTATCTTTATCGTTATCATTTTGGAGCCTGAAGTATTGTTAACATCACGTCTTACATACTTGATTGGAGGAGTTAAAAGCGAAATTAGGAGTTGGTTAGGAAATTTAGTTAGGGGACTCTTGTAGTGAGAATGTTAAAGGCTAGGGGGAAAATTCGGTTACAGATTCTTTCACTCATAATCAACAAAACAGTCTAGTAGTTCTTAAATACTTGTTATCTTTCCCATTTTGATATTAGTGAGTTTATCATATAAGTAATTAAGGAGGATGTGTGATTACGATTTTTGTAGTTTTTAAATATTTTCTTCAAAATTTGACGACGATGTATTGATGTACTACAAGTAATGTTAAAAATTTCAAATCATAGGCAATTAAATCGGATAAGTATACCAGAATTGAGTGGGGTATCATTTGAAAAACTACCATAAAACCCAAAGCTGCCACATAAGTCCCACACAACGTGTTTATAAGACGAACCGATCTCAAACGTGCTTTGGTTGAGCCAACCACGAAATGGTATGGAGTAGCTTGAATTGTTTAGACATTATTGTCGAAGGGGCTGAACAGTGTGTTCGAGATTGGTTTGACAGCTTAAAAAGCTTCAAAAAGACGTTCAAGCTCGGTTTGTGTGTGTAACAAACCAATCTCAAAAGAACTTTTAACTAGCGAACACGAGCTAAAACTCATAATGGTCTGGTTCGTTTATTATCCTTACCCAGGAGCAAACGTAGAAAAACTCTTTGTTGTGATTTAGTTTGTTTTCATTGATTGCTTCAGTTGTCTAAGACTCTGATGTGATTTTGTTGTGATGATTCTCCTTGGATAATTAGAGAGCCACATTTTGGTGTCTTAAAAATCGACCACGATGTTATATGGTATGCCAGATGGAATAGTTTCAGTTTAGATTGATAATTGGTATTGATGGGCCGTATTGAAAGACTTTCAATATCACTTAATGAGATTGATGAAATTATATCCACTGAGGACAGCCTGAGGTAATGTGGAAGCGTAAGTACTGATATCAGTGGCTTTCGTTTATTTACCGCATCAACTTTTGGAGATTATTTGGGGCACTATTGCCGTGTACCCCTGAAGCATTATTTGAAACATTGTGTAGGATACAGGGTAAAAGAATCTAAGTGAAGCCATGAGTGGCGAAGAAGAATCCATAGAGCAAGCAGCGGCAGCTCGACGGGAGAGGCTGAGAGCATTGAAAGCTGCCCAGGACCTTCTTAATGCTCCGGAGGATGAATCCATAGAGCAAGCTGATGACATAACTGTTGATGCTGATACCAATGATGAAGAAAAGTGAGATCTTAATCCTCTATTCTTTCCCTACAAATTGTAAAGAATGCATGCCATGTGCTCGGTTTTGTTAATTTGTTGGCATTGATGATTTTGTCAATTATGAGCACTAGATTTTGATTTAAATTTCATTTGTTGAGGTCAGTGTTGTGCAGAATTGCTCCTCGAAGCTCTAAAAATTGTGTGAAACATAGATTGGGATTTTTGGCCTCACATATGTAATGATAATTGATTTGAGTTTGCCACAAAATGTTTTGGAAACTATATGGGACTGGTCGGTTCAACCGGATAGACTGTCAGCTGGTACAATTTCATGTGTGGACGACTCAAGGAAACCGTTTAAATAGAGATAGCCTCAAACCGTTCAACTGGTGCTGCAGACTCGTTAAAACCCGTGGTGGTTCATGGAAACCGTTTAGTTATTGTCCACACGGAGCAGCAAACATGGAAAGTAAGTAGCTAATGTTGTGCGTGATAACTGATAAGTGTCGAACTTGGACCCATACTCTCTGCATGCAAAATCCCGAACCACTGGACCGTTAGCCACTTTACTAGAAAGTTACTGCCATTTTTTATTGATTTGAAATGAGGGGACATGATGGTGCTAGGTGAGGTTAAGGGCTAACAATTTGCTTGATATTTTCACGCCAAGATAATAAAAATATGTCATATTAATGTAGATCCACTTGAAGTCTTCAGTTAGGTTGTCTAGGTGTTTTCCAAAATGTTACTAGTACTTTATTTTTTACATAGTTTTAAATGTATTTGTGATGCAGATTACGTCAATGTTTGACTGTACTGACATCATGGTTTGACTCGGGTTTTTTTCGACGGTGGAATGACATGGTCTTTTCCCCGGTCACTTTAGGTCCAATTTTTAGAAATATTGTTTCATTGAGTAAAATAAACTAAAATTTACAGCATGGGATAAGAGTCATAAGACTATGAACTATGAAGGTAAAGATTAAAGGAAGACGATAGCTATAGTAATATCTGGAAGCCAACCCTTTCTTTCCATTTTTTAGCACATGAAAATTCTGCCTTGGATGACTTTAAGGGTTGTTGCTGTAAGTACGGGTGTCCACTGGTTGGTCTGGATTGGGTTTTCCCTTGATCTGGCATCCAAACTGAAAGTTTAGGATTGAAATTCATCACCAATTAACCATTATCAATTGAAATTTGGGTCAAATTTGAACATGTTGCCACCGTGGATTGTTGATCGAGTCCTTCAGATTGGATTAACAGAAGTAGCCTAAATGAAATTGTTAGCCAATGATTCCATATTGAAACCCATGTATCAAATTTATACATCCGATACAGAAGAGTGGAGAAACTAAATGGCAGATCTACGAGAGGACCTGAAGAGAGGTCATATATTTACTTTTGTAAATCTCAGTATCCAATTCATGGCACTTGGAACAGCATCATTATTTATTCATTTTCTTTGGTCAGATTGGGTTGTGTGGGTTTACTGGTTCTCCATCTCTTGCTCATCAATGTATCCATAATTTTAAAGTCCGTAGCGCAGTTGCCGACTGATGGGCGTTTGGAAACTGTTTGTTGGATCTTGGTTTGGATTGAATCGGTCAGGGGATTGTGTATTTTTGGATCTTTGCTCACCTCTTAGTGTGAAGATAGTTATCTCCTTGTCGGTTAGAAACTGCAAAGTTATTGGTGAGTAAAAATGTCTGGTTGGCTACTCTCATCTGGATGATACTCTTTGGTTTACCTCAATATTCTAGCCAAACAGCACACTGGGTGCCTATTGATTATTGATAGCAAGGGCTTATACCCGACTTATGCGATAATAGAGTTGGTAACCTTTTTTTGGTGAGTTTGTCCTGTTGACGAAAAGTTGTTCTTACCATATAGTTGTTTGATGACCTGCTTAATGCTTGAATCTAGATTTTTTTATGCATTGCTTTTATTATTTTTGATGATTTGGAATTAGGTACTGCAAAAAACTGAAAATGTACCTCAAAGAATGGGCTCAGTTTTGATTCAGGAGACCTATTTTCTCATGGGATGCTGGAATCATGAAATGAATTTTGGAGTTAAATTAATGGCCAATTACAAGACTTTATTTTCTGGAATTCTCTTGTATGTGCCATTTGATTACTGATATGTTCTATTGCTCGACGGTAGTTGTTCGGAAGCGCCACTGACTTTTTCACTTACCATGTTCCAAATTGTACTGCGGTAATTTTAAAATATTTGGTCTTGCACTGGGTTCACATGCTTATGGCTGAAATACAAACAATATCTGTTGTATTTCATTTAGTCATCATCTTATTGTGGGTTCGCTCAAGTGACATGGATTTTGTTAGTAGTTAAATTATTTTTAGCTATGACGTCACCATCTTTACAATCTTGTCTATCTATACATTCTGGGAAATTCATTGTGGCATATGCTTTAATATATCATTGTACTGCCTCCCTGAAGCTTTGACAGTGAAGGGGCTCAGTTGATCCGCCTAATGGAAATTGATGACATGAATATTCATTTAGTCGATGACAATTATGTTGACTTCTTGGTTACATCTTGATCCTGCCTCAGACATTAAGTATTGGGTGGGTGAGATTCCATGGCTAACAATGGTAAAAAATTGCCTTTTTTAAAGGATAGAGTCAATAGAACTAGGCCCCCACCGTCTTTGTTGTGACAATTGAGCAAAGGCGCCTAGAACCCTTGGGTTGTAGACTTGTAGGGGTCAAGTCTCTGGATAGCAAAGAACAGAATGGATTATATTTAAGATACAGGTTTATGGTGCTAACATGTATGCATGTTTTACTTGTATTTTGGGTGTGGTTGTTTTGGTTTTTTGAAAGGTTCACTGTATAAGAATGCTCCTTATTTGCAGCAATCTGAACATGAAATTTCGGAATTACCTTCCTCATGATAAGCAACTTCAAGAGGGTAAGCTTGCCGCACCTGTTCTACCGAAGTTTGAAGACCCTGTTGCAATATTACCTGTACCAGAGGAGAAGAAAGAGGTCTTTAATTTATCTTTGCTGTCATATCCCATGGCTTTTTAGCATTCTATCTTTTACTCTCAGTTTTCTTTTTTCACATACTCCCTCAATATTCAGGATCCATTTGTAAACATCGCTCCAAAGAAACCTAACTGGGACCTTCGAAGGGATGTACAAAAGAAGCTTGATAAGCTTGAAAAGCGCACGCAAAAGGCTATGTTTCAACTTGTGGGTAAGTGATTGTCATTAGTTGATAATTGCTTCTGATTTCAGACTCATAGAGAACATGTAATGCTATGGTACTTGACTCTCTGTTCTACTTGTTCCTTATTGCATGAACAAATAAATCTGTCGTTCTTGTTGCATGTTGTGGCAGTAGATAAAGTGTTTCTGGGCACATTTTTCTATTCCTGTCTTTCAGGTTGCCCTTTGTTTGTTTCTTCTGCAAGTTTTTTTAAAATCTATTGTACAGGTATATGGTTACTATTGGAATTTAAAGTCAAAAGGTTAAAAGGTAAAGTAGAAATTTTAAAATCTCCATTTAGGATAATTGATCTCTGAAAACACTATAAGATTCAAGAGAAGGGAGGTAGATTGGGAGGTAAGGTTGCTCAAAGTGTCAGATGACGCTTCAAAATCTTCCCTCAAGTTCTCAAAATAGAACACTAGTCAATACTAGAAATTATGCATACATCATTCATTATCTGGTTTGTTAAGTTTTTCCCCTGTTTCATCTGCAAAATTATGTTTCTATTTTTCTGTTTCTTTTTTAGGAATATAAATTCAAAATAGCGAACTCTGACCATTGTCCTAAACCTAGTACAAAAACCCTAATACACGGAATTATTGTCTTAAACCAAATGTAAGCCATATGTAAAAACCCTAAACAAAGTCAGATCAACCTACTTACAATGATGGTGAATATATGCTAAAATGCTCTGCCGTGGTTCTCGGCACTTCTTGCCCTCCAAAGAGACTTCTGCTTCACAATCCCACCTTCCTTGTTGCCCCTTTGCTCATGAATAACCCCCAGTCCCCACAGTCTAGTCCATCAGCGTTGGTCAAATCGTACTGCCCTATACACCTCCTTACCAAAACCAAAAGCCTAAGTTTTCTCTTCATTAGATTGAAGTCATTGAACCTTTCTTTTGTTTGTTCACTAATTTGGGGCACTCTGTAATGTCTTGCTCACTCGGGTACCTTTCCTTCCATTGTCTATCCAGATCCGAGAAAGACAGATATGTCTAGCAACCTTGCTATTCTAGTCCAACATGTGATAGACCCAGCTACGCTCCGGACACCCCCCAAAAAGTGCTCGAGTTGAGCTGTCCATCCTTTGAGTTAGGCTGGTTGATAATCTGTTGGCTTGAGCTCAGCTTGAATAAGCTCGATTGCATTATAAAGAAAGCAGTTTTATGATATTTCAGGTGAAAAAAGTTGAATGTTTCTGTAAAAAAGGGGGAAAATGATAAAATCATTCATCTCCCCCTTCATCATCATGCATGTCAAAAATAGCATGTTGCATGTGCGTCTCCAATTCCAACTCCCAAGCTTAAAGGTTGAAACCATCTGCAGGGGCCTTTACCACATGCTCATTTGGTGATAAAGGCCCTTGGAGCACCAAATGGCGGTTCTCCAGGAGCAAGTAATAATTTCTCCAGCTTCTCTCCCACTGAAACACAGACCATCAAATCCATCGAAACGTTTTTAGCACTTTTCCGTAGTTTGTTTGCAAATCTTTGGAAGTAGAGTGCATCTTTTAGGGGGGAGTTGGTTAAATATTTTTACGAACTTCGATATGATTTTGGTAGGTTTTTTTGGTGCAAATGGTTCCCTATTGCTATTTTTCCAGATGGACGTACATGGAATAGAACAGTACCTCCGTCATAATGTTGTTCAATACATATGTTTCCGCAGCTAATAGTGATCTGTTGTGACTGTTTGTCATCCACTATTACATGCATCGTTATGTTCCATATGGAAAAACTGTGTATATCATCCTACAAATAACGCAATAACATGATTGCTTCGATTCTATAATTGCCTTTTGATGTTTACAGAGCAACAGCAAAAGGAAAGGCAATTGCTTGAAGACGGCAAAAATAGCGACTAAAACCAGAACTTGGGCAACAAAGGAGAAGTTGCTTTTGGATAAGATGGCTGCAACAGTATTGAAGAAGAGTTTTGACTATCAACCAGTTAATGTCGATTTCAGTTGATCGGAAAACCAATATGTTTAATTGTGATTGCTTTACCGAGCGATAGGTTTTAAGGGGAAAATAGTTTGTCAATCTTGCAAAATTGCGAAAATTTTGATATGAGGAACATTTGGACTGCCGGTAGTCTGGTACCATATGCTTCGTGTCTTGCATTCTCGTTTTATAGTGAACTATGATATGATTCTTAGCTTTTCTCATGCCCAAATATAATCTCTTTTCTCACTATTTACTAGAGCGTGAATGACGGGTTTACTGGAAACAAGAATTAATGAAGTGAAAACAAAGGTCATAATCATTAGCTCCCCCATAATTCAGAAATCAATGCAGAATCAAAATTCTCTCTTCATCTCTCGTGTTTCATGACACACCTGCAAGAAACGACCCCATGTTGAGTAACTCAATCAATATCAAGTAACTCTTTACTTGAATTTTTACGATTTTATGCTAACTGCGACATGCATTGCACTAAATTCAAGATTCACTCATACTCTCTATAGCATATAAAACAATTCCACTTTATGTAAAAAAAAAAGTATCTGGTGGGGTGACTTAAGGTCGTAGATATTAAGGTATTAGAAATCTCAATTGTTATGCCATATCAAATATAGCAACCCAATCAATTGGGTCTATCAAAACTGAATTTAAATTCACAACATGAATTTACGTGTTTAATGTTCTAACATAGGCTGAAGTGACTTTTTGATCCAAAGGAGAAACATGTTCAAAGAAAACGAATCTCAACCCTCTAGTTTGCCCAATTATGAACCCTTTTTTAGCACACTTCAATGATTGTGCTCGTACTATAGATCATGCCAAAGTTCATAGTGACCGAATAGTGATTACTACGGATACGGAATGGATTTATCTTCAAAAACACACTTTTTAATGTTTGATCAAACCCATTTATATCAGGATAAATTTTAACGATTCTATGTTAGTTGCTATCCGAGCAACATGGATTTTTGGCCATTCGTGATCTCAAAGAACTCTAAAAAATGAAAGGTTTCGACAATCGAAGTGGATCCAGTAAGAGATCACAACAAAAAAGAAACATGCTCCCCACAACAAGGATTGATCTTATTCCATATTCATTAGAAGTAAAAATCAACAGCCTTCCAGAAGTTGGAAGGTAATCACCCAAAGCAATTTAATGTATGGACTATGAACAAAAAAATTATGACTAATGCATATATCTAAAAGTATTTCTGAACACTACTAATCAGCAAAGTCCACAAATGTCCTGAGAACTTTCACCTGCTTAATGCTTATAAAACAGAACGAAAGTGGAACCACAAGCTGTCGTAAAATATCTGAAAATGCTGTCTTGTTTATATAAAGGTATCCGAGTCCCGGCATAGCACCACAAGTGACGAATTTCGAACTCCAATTATAATGCTGGGTGGAATTACCGGTCCAATTCATCTCACATTTCGCCGAGACTTTGATCATTCGTTCAAGTTTAGCAAGCTAGCGAGGCAGTATAAATGCAAGGATCAAAACGAAACACGAAAAATATAAGAGGGTTAAAATGATTGTAATTACTTTGATTTATGGTAAAGAAACTGAGGTAGGAGTGGTACCTGGATTTGAAGGGCAGCACCGAAATCACATTGTCCAAGGACTGACGAAGTTGAACAAGCTTTTCGGGGGATTTTTTAGAGATGTCTCCACTGTTAAGCTTGGTAAAAGAAGCACCCATTCCTGGAATTATCCATGATTTCCTGGTTCTAGCTGGATTTGAACATGAACCTCCCAGAGCTTCTGATGTCTCATTTAAAAGCCGCATCAAGATCATAATGGCCAGTCTTTGCTGGGAAGAAGCACATTATTCACAAATGAGCAACACGCATTACATTACGAGACAATATCCTCATGGAATTTGTTTCATTTTCCCCAAAATATGAAGATTTGAAATTGCACTTTCTTAAAAATTATCCTTTGTTGTATCGTTACATAGTTTTAGCACTTATCCCTTATCTAGTTCCAATCACAGGTTTCTAAAAAATACGCATCTACATGTTTGAAAGCGTATCATTTGCAAAATAAAGGATTGAAACCTGTAAAGCCCTGAGTCTGATTAAAAAATCACGAAACATAAAGCAAAACGAAAAGAAACTCGTTACCAGGTACATTTGAAGTATCAACTGTCTGTACTATGGGTGCGGCGAACTACAGATGTTATGGTTGGCTGAACCTGTGCTGGCTAAGTAGGGTGGTGTTGGACCCGTGCAAGGTCTAGTGACGAGCATAAATCCCATAGATGCTGGGGTTGGAGCCAAAATCTGAGCATCTTATGTCCAGATGGAGCTAGAGATGGAATTGGGCCAAGTGAACCACCACCAGGAGGTCCTGTTTGATAACTGGTGGTGGCTGTTCCAAGAAAAATATATATGAAAGAGTAAATTTCAGTATATGCAATGCAACATTTAACCAGTTGATTAATATCATAAAGACAAACATACAGGATACAGATGAGAACACACTGTGGGCTGCTTGTTTGAGGGGTTACCGGCGGAGTACATAAATTCCTTCCTCCTTCATATTAAATGACAATTGGAGAGAAAGTCAAAATAAATTGATTGAAGGCACAAAAAAAATACGAAGGTGAACTTATTTAAGTGAAACTAGGGAACAACAGGTTCATGTTATTATCGTCGCAAACCCCAGAAGCTCTGGCAAACAATTATTAGAGTTGTATCTGCTTCAAAGTTGAGATTTTTTTTTTTTTTTTTCTGGCTGATCTATAGCCAGACCAAAAACTTTTAGGCATCATTAAGTATTATGGAAGAACAAAAATCTTTCAGCAAAGCAAGCTAACAACTAGCATGATTCTTTTAGTGTGAGCAATTATGTATACTTCCTAGTGGAATTAAACCAAACTATGTAAATACCTGTTGAACTTGAGGTGGTTGGGATGGAGCAAACATTTGAGGCTGTGGTGCTGGCTGATATGCGGCAAGTAGAGCTAAATGACTGTTGGTAATTTCCGCCATTGGGAATCATTGGATTGCCTTGTTCCTGTTGTGAAAACACTGTTTCCTACGGAATAAAGAAGGGACAAACTACTAACAGAGTTAGACAGTTGCTGAAACACAACTATATTAGAAATTGTGTGCGTGAAAATGATAAACGATTAAGCACCTGGAACTAATGTTGAGGAGCCTCAAGCATGCCAAAACTGGATGGATCAGCACTGTAACTGAAAGTTATCGAAAGCCAGAGACTAGCTTGGATACTTCTTTCTTTGCCATAATAATGACACAAAGCTGAAACAGATGTTGCACTTCGCAGATTAACGTAGAAAACTCTAAACATCCATCAAAATCCCCATCTGGAACTAATAAGCTTGGGGTGGCATCATCAAATTTGCTAACAACTCAAGGGAAGGGTCCGAATAGTTAGGATTGCGTTAGTTGCTGCGAACTTCAAATTTGTTCCTTAGACAACTCAGCCCTTGCTTTGCCCAGCTCTGCACCATGTGAAATGTACCATTGTAAGACCAATTAACAAAGCAATTATCTGCTGATTTATGGGATTTTTTTTTTCCCTTTCGTGAAAAAAGTTCCTTGTTAAATTTTTCCATCTATGTGAAGGAAAGTTTATTGACAAGGCAAAAAGGAATACAAAAGTTCACGTGCTGACAGAAATACAATAGATCAGCCCTGCATACCAGTACATGCCTCTAGTTGTTATCAGTCAGCTAAATCCCTCACTCAGTAACTTGAAAACCAAACAAGTATATTGGAAAGCACCCATGGCCTAATCGGAAGTAGCAAAATCAGCACACACAAAAGTGCAAATTGAATTGAATTGAATATGCCTGACCTTGAAAAAATATTGAAGATACAGGTTTAAACACGCGCCAACTTCAATAGCAAACAACACAATCTTAAAGAGAATGAACGATAGGCTTCCAATATCTAATTTTCTCAAGTTATTTCACTTCTTGGGTATTCACCATGTCTTTGACCCTGAGTTTTCAACTCGTGAACATAACTTCCGAATGATACATAATTTAGACCAATTTCATAATGTACACCATGAACAATTAAGTTGTGTTACTGCTATGAGACAGCTGCATATATGCAATTAACAATGCATCACAAAACAGATCTCACAATGGACCAGTTCATCTTGTTCCCAATCCGCTGTAGAAACTTAATGAAGGCAAAAAATTGCGTTCAATGTTATTTGTACTAGTAGTTCGAACAGGGGTTGAATCAATCCATAATACTGCTTGAACAAACCAATTTTTCATTATGTGCTAAAAAAATTAAACAACAAATCATGACAGTAGGAAATGAAGTGGATGCACATACTTCTTCTTTTTTTTTTTTTGAATTGTTGAGGCGGCCCTGTTTGGGATGTCAAAAAATTCAACTTTTCTGGAATTTTCTTCGTCTCTAGAAAATAAATTTCAGCTTCTGGTAAAAAATTTTAATTTCTTGATTAAATTCCACTTCATGAATTGCAAAACCAAAGATAACACGGATTTTTTTTTTTTTTGAAAGTTCACCAACGACAAAGGAAAAAGAAACTTCTCACTTTTTTTTATTTTTGATTTCAGTGGAGTTTTTCCAAACAAGTTCAGGCCTTTTTTCTTTTTAAACTCCTCTCGTTGAGACAATCATTTTTTTTTACATTACCTAAAGCTAAATGAAGTCACCAAAATGCTCCTACAGAAAAAGATTTATGGACTTTTAGGTATCCCAAACAAGTATTTCGAGTGAACGATTAATTATCATTGACTAGCTGGAGAATTAACTGACTGGTCAATAATTTTTTTTTTCTTCGAAGTATTCTACAAGAGTACAGCATAAGTACCTGGGCGGAGATACCGTTTTCCCCAAGCTATATATTGTCAAAGATTACCAAACATTCCCATGGATCTGCTGTACGGAGATGGACTTTGTCAAAGATTACTTCATCATCCATCATTATAAGAGGAACGTGAGCAACCTTGTGGCAGTCTTCTCCTCCCTCCCTGAGGCAACGAGGTTTTAGCAATGGACACCGGGATATACTCAGCGCAAAGAGGGAAGTGGGAAGCCCCTCTTCTGGCAAGGACTGGAGCTGAGGGCAACTCCTTATACGCATTCTTTTGAGAGAGACAAGACGTTGAAGGCCCCTTCCGTTCAGTGCTTTTAGATTCTGCATAATTCCTACTCTGAGCCGAGTAAGAGTGGAAGGCAGCAACCCCTCCTCTGGAAACGACTCCACCACTCTGTCAGACAGCGACAAATATCTGAGGGATGTCAGTCTTTGCAAACCCCAATTTCTCCGGTCACCAACAAGTTTCTCGCAATTCATGATGTCAAGACTACATAATTTGGAGGGCAGACCCCCTTCTGGAAGAGACTCAATTTCTGGACAATCCTTTAGCTGTAATGACTGAAGAGATGGGAGGAGGGTGTGCATTTGTTCTGGCAGAGCCTTTAGTTTCTTGCAATCAAAAATCCATAAATTGGATAGTTGTGGAGCAGGTATTCCTCCGCAAGGAAACGATACCATATTATTGCAGTTACTAATAGCAAGGTGCTCGAGTAATGTCAGATTTTGGTTTTCAATCCCATCTGGAATCAACAAGGTCTCAAAATTTATACATTCATCAATTGTTAGACTTCGAAGCTTGGGGAATAAACCTAGTGGAAGGGATTTGAGACTCTCACAGCAATACAAGGACAACCTTTCAAGGGACATGTTGCAGTGGCTCGTCTCCCTTGGTAATGGGAGCACTAGTTCCGGACACCTGTCAACCCTAAGGTGTTTCAAGTTCACGAGGCACATCATTCCCCCCGGAAAGCACTGCATTGCCCCACAATCCTCAACAAAAAGGCTCGTGAGCTTGAGTGGAAACCCTATTTCTGGTAATGACAAAATACTACATGTGCTTACCTCCAACTTCTTCAGATTTGTAAGTGTTATCAGCGCACTTTCAAATTCCTTCAAACTTTCAAACCCGGACATCTTCAATTTTTCAACAAAAGACATACCTTGCCACTCCAACTGTACCCCTTGGCATTCCTCCAACAGTAGCTCGCGTATAGAAGTAGTCCTCGAAAGTGAAGCCACAAGCTCTGGACATCTCTTTATCTCAAGGTTCACCAGAGCAGGCACCTTCTTCGGTAACTCACCGATCAGCTTGGGACATTTGATTACTTCAAGCTTTTGAAGCTTAGAGAACTCTCCAGCATCTAACTGAACCCATTGCACCCACTCCATCATTTCTTCAAAACGTAGAGTCTCTAGAGATTCAAATGGTTTGCTTAAAGAACCACTCTCTCTATAAAATTCATGGCCCACGGTGGTTATTCCGGGCATTCTTGCGATGGTAAGCTCTTTCAAATAGGGCATTTGACCCAGTGATGGCAAAGAATTGCAGAACCCACAATTCTTCAAATGTAACGACACCATATTGCATAATGATTGATCTCCTAACCAAGTAGGAAATCTTGTGCCTCCATAGTTTTTTATCTCAAGCTGCTTCAAGTTGGTATGAGGCTTTAGGTTTTCAAGTACATCTGTTTCATTTTGTGAATCCTCCGTAGTGCTATCCCATTCCAATGCTAATTTTTGAAGGCGCTTTTTCTCCTTCATCTTTGCTTCCATTGCATTGTTGCCACTTGTTACATTTTGCAAATTTGAGATGGAGATTGTTCCACTGAGACGATGTAGCTCTTTCAACTCACCAATGCTGGACCCGCTGCACTTTCCCACTACAAAAGTAGTTAATTGTTGGAGATCTTTCAACCTACTCATATGCATTGGCATCTCTTTTAACTTGGTTCCACTTAAGTCGAGGTGACACAATGAAATTAGTTTTACAAGCTCTGCTGGTAAGGTTGTAAGAAGACGACACTCACTTAACAACAGTGTTTCTAAATTATAGAGGTTACAAACTGATTCAGGCAACTTATTGATTTTTGTTCCGGAAAGGTCCAAAAAGCGGAGATGTATCAGAAAACCAATTGAATTAGGCAATTCCGAAATCCAATATCCCGTCAAAGAAAGTAACCGTAAGCGTGTGAGTACTGGCAGAATCTCATCTAAAACCCTTTTGCTCAACCACCTTGGGTAAGAACCATATGGATTTAGTGCTAGAAAAGTTCTTAAATACTTATCGTCCTTAATTTCCTTGAACTTCTCAAAGCCATCCAATCCACTTATAATATAGGAGAAATGGCGTACCCTTTTAGAATTACCTGGTGGCTTGCCATCCTCTAATCTATAACAGAAATCTCCAGCCATAGATTGAGCTAAATCATGAACAAGATCGTGCATGACAAAACAAATCTTGTTAGCATTTGATTTCTGGAAAAATGACCTTGAAAGCAGTTCACGGAAGTAATCCCGACCTTCTTCCTCCTTCGTCTTATTATTTTTGGGCTTCTCCACAAAACCTTCTGCTATCCAAGTTGAGACTAATTTCTCAACGTAGAATTCATGGTCCTTAACAAATATGGAACAGTAAGCAAAACATCTTTTCAGATGGGAGGGTAGATAATGATAGCTCAATCTTAAGGCTGGAAGGATGTTGCTCTTCTCCTCTGGCAAATCCCATATTTCACTCTTCAATATAGCATTCCATTCCTCAACATCCTGCGTTGAACGCAAAAGACCACCAAGTGTCTTTGCGGCTAAAGGCAAACCTTTACACCTTTTCACAATCTCCTCACCAATCTTTTCAAGGTCTCGATGTGCATTGCAATCTCCCGTCTCAAATGCATATTCGAAAAACAACTTCAAACAATCTTCCTCTTGCAATCCCTGCAAACCAAAAATCGGAACTGTACGCGTGATAGATGCTACTCTCTCATCGCGCGTTGTAACAATAATCTTACTCCCGTGTGCTCCACATCTTAAAGGAGTAGTCAAGACATCCCAATCGTCTTTGTTCTCATTCCAAACATCATCCAAGACAACAAGAAACTTTTTCTCCCTCAATGATTCCTTCAGCTTGACATGAAGCAAGTTTAGGTCATCTTTTGTATCACAAGCCATCCCAGTGACTGCCTCCACAATTGTTCTTGTGACCCTTAAAATATCAAATATGTCAGAGACACATACCCATGCTTTCTTATCAAAATGCCCATCTACTCTGCCATCATTGTACAAAAATTGAGCAAGGGTGGTTTTGCCCAGCCCACCCATCCCAACAATCGGAATCACATCTATCTTATTACTGCTTTCTTCACCAGAGAGCAGCAATTTCATTATCTCTTCCTTGTCATTCTCCCTTCCATAAACGCGGGATTCATCCACCAAAGAAGTTGTTGGAGTGCGGTTCTTTCCAACAACTTCTCTCAAACCAAGTACATCTTTCGCTTTCACGAAATAGTCTAACTTGCCAATCATTTCCTCTAATTTGGAGTTCATACCACTGTCAAAAAAGGAAGTGAAAGTCGAGATCGCTGCATCACGTAACCTTTTTTTGCCTCCTGGGTACTCGGCTTCCACCTTGCTCCGCAAAGCTTCGTAAGTGATCTCGTCCAGCAAGTCTTCAGCGTGGTAGATAGCATCTTTAAGCTCGTCTAACCAACGTCTCACAACAAGATCAGTGAGCTGCCTGTTCTCTGCATCATTGAGCAACTTATTAAGTTCCAGCAATGTCAACTCCAGCTTCTTGAGGAGACCTTCGTTGTGCTTTCGACCCCGGAAGAAGTCGATGAAGTCTTGGGAAGCCAAACGGCCGAGCAGCATCTCGACTGCACTGCCGACAAGTGCTTCTCCAACAAATTTCACCGAGCCGAGAAGTGCTTCTCCAACCATTTTCGCCGCCATGTTTTTTTTGTTCTTTGCAGTATTGTAAAGAGATCACAAGAGAAGAGAGTAGGGAAACAAAAAGTGCAGGAAACCAATACCGAAAGCCTCTGCAACCTTTGAGGGTGAGTGAGATTAATGGAATAAATGTATTTTTTATTCATGGAGTGAATTTATGGGATAAGTATATTATATATATATATATATATATATATATATATATATAGGGTAAGCTTCTCCTCCGGATTCCGGACTTCCGGACCTCCATGATCCGAATTTTTTTTGACGATCCGATCCGTCCAATGTGTTCAGAAGGTGTTTTCAAGGGTCTACGCGAGAAATCTTCAAAAAAAAAATACCGGGAAGGGCTTGATCCAAACAGTTTTCGCAAAAATTTTATATTTACAGTTTTTGCGAAAACTTCTTGGATCAAGCCCTTCCCGGTATTTTTTTTTGAAGATTTCTTGCGTGGACCCTTAAAAACACCTTCTGAACACATTGGACGGCTCAGATTTTCTAAAAATAATTTGCAACACAAAAAAACTCACCTTTTTTTTATTTTCGGGAGGTTTGGACTAGAAAATCCACCTATATGTATATATATGATTTGGTAAAAACTGGCGCACTGTTTAGATTGGGGGGTGGCACTTTTAACACAAGTTTACAGCTGTTGCTGTCCATTAAAAATATGAAGCCAAATGTTAAAGTGTAAAGTCAGGCTTTATATTGGACTTTGTTTTTTTGTTGAAGTAAAAATAAAAGCTTGATCCAATTTTACCATAGTCTTTAAATGAGGTTCATTAATATGTTTTTTTACGATGACAACCATTCATATTTCCAATCACTATATTATCACGAGTTCTGTGAAAAATTAAGCTGTTTAGATGCCGATAAATGCCTAATCTATTAGTGTAGATTAAAATTTCTTTTGAAATTGGGGTGGCACGTGCCCCCACCCCAACTAGCTCTATCTACCCCTGCGTGGTACACGTAGTTTTGAACAAGGATGCACATATTGGTATATGATACGCATTTAAGTGCATGTTACGCATATTTTTTGGATCATTAATTACGCATTTTATGGTGTTAGTTACGCATTTTCCTAATTAATTTATGGATAGGGGTGTGCAGTAAACCTCTAAATAGTTTTCTTTTTTCCTGTGTTGGTTACATTTTTTAGTGTTAGGTATGCATTTTTTTGAGAATGAAAAAGTTCATATATATATTCGATGCAATGGGATTTGGTAATAAAGGACGCGAATGAACAAGTCCTGAAAATTTTACTGAAAAAATCAATTGAGGAAATGGCTAACTTGTGGGAACCAAACAACGATAAAATATTAGTAATACCATGTCATGTGTAGCAGTTAAAAGACATACAAAAAATGACATACAAAAAAAAAAAAAAATTAAGCTCTCTGAACAAGAACCGGAAATGGGGTGTTGTGCACCCCTCGGCTGTTGGATCGAGTTTTAGACGGTTCGGATGTATTTGGATTTTTTTTTACCTATTTTGATCTTTTTCACCAGTAAAAAAATCAAAATTAAAGAAAATTTACCGAACGCATTTGAACCGCCTAAAACTCGATCCAGGGGTGCACAGTACCGTGCCCAGCACGGCTGTACCTAACGTGTTTTTTTTGTTTGGTGCAACGGAAGTTAAACAAGAATCAATTAACCTGATGAGTAGCGGTCAAAAAGACAAACACAAAAACCAACTAAGCTTTCCGAACAACAGTCAATGTGGGGTACAATAGGCAAGACAATATACAAGGCAATTCATTGATTGGCTAAAAAGAAAGGCAAATGCTAACCAGTGCCACATAGCACCGGTTATGTGGGCCCGAAAAGTCTGAGTATACTCCAATACCAAGACAAAATTCCTTAACGTTAAGTCAAATGTCACTCGAACAGTTCTTTTGTAGTGATTGACTACCCGAAATGTGAGGTGGCCCGGAAGAGAGTAATGTAAA
The DNA here is from genome assembly GCA_020921065.1 of Vaccinium darrowii. NCBI lineage: Eukaryota > Viridiplantae > Streptophyta > Magnoliopsida > Ericales > Ericaceae > Vaccinium > Vaccinium darrowii. The sequence continues at coordinate 34,570,743 of CM037153.1, read as the reverse complement.
AGTATAAAACTACCAATAACACCTCCAAATTTCTGAGTATTACATATACATCCCTTTTACTTTTCACCTTTTGTCCAAGTATTCCTGTAACATTTCGTTTTTCCATCCCATGACGTCTGAACCTACTTTTATATACTCTATACAATTCTTCCGTGCATTTTAACCGAACTAATTTCTTGTATATTTTACTAATCTTTTCTTATTTTATTCTGCAAAAAAACATTATCATTGCATGTATTTACTTATAAAAAAGTACGGGTAAAAGAGTAAAATCATCACTTTTTCCCCTAACTTTTCAATTGTGACATTTTTTAATGCTATAAACAACAAAACTTAAAAAATTACCAATGCACCCAATGCAAAAATAATTCAAAAATTAATTTCGCCATTGTCTAACTATAGCCCTTGTTTTTACGTACAATATCCAAATATCAGTTTTCAAAGTGATAATTTGTACACTTTTTATTTGGATAAATATACATCAATTTCTTTTAGGGCCACTGTGGACGCTCGTACAATATCCAAAAGGAGTTTGATCTGCGAAAAAATAGAGATTGGGGTTCGGGAGCCAGGTTACCCGCGGGGAAGGTTTTGTTTTAAAAATGCACCCCGCGTGCCCGAAATTTTCCGGTTTTTTAAGTTTTGTTGTTTATAGCATTAAAAAAATGTCACAATTGAAAAGTTAGGGGAAAAAGTGATGAGTTTTCTCTTTTACCCGTACTTTTTATAAGTAAATACATGCAATGATAATGTTTTGCAGAATAAAATAAGAAAAGATTAGTAAAATATTCTCCCTCCGTCCTATAAAGTTTGGTTCCTACGAAACTACGTGCAATTTTCAAACTAAAAAATAATGCATTTACCAAAATAATTTTTGAATTTTTTTTTTGCACCGTATAAAAGTTCTCGATGAGATCTATCAAATAAGATCCATATTGACTAAAAAATTATTTTCGTAAGCACGTTATCTTTTAGCTTGAAAATTGCACGTAGTTTTGTAGGGATCAAATTTTATGGGACAAAAGGAGTACAAGAAAATTAGTTAGGTTAAAATGCACGGAAGAATTGTATAGAGTATAAAAAAGTAGGTTCAGACGTCATGGGTTGGAAAAACGAAATGTTACAGGAATACTTGGACAAAAGGTGAAAAGTAAAAGGGATGTATATGTAATACTCAGAAATTTGGAGGTGTTATTGGTAGTTTTATACTTTTACATTACCCTCTTCCGGGCCACCTCACATTTCGGGTAGTCGGTTGCTGCAAAAGAACTGTTCGAGTGACATTTGACTTAACGTCAAGGAATTTTGTCTTGGTATTGGAGTATACTCAGACTTTTCGGGCCCACATAACCGGTGCTATGTGGCACTGGTTAGCATAACCGAAAAAGAAAAGGTGATATGGAGATAACGAGGAAAGTTCACTCCGTATATAAAAAGGCAAAAATGATACATACACACAAAAAATACCTACAATTTATTTACACACTCACACAAGAAAAGGTAATAAGGAGATAACAACGAAAGTTCACCCCATATATAAAAAGAAAGAGAAATGATAATGCCAAAATTATATAAAAAGAAAAGTTGCACACGTATTAAAAGAAAATGTAATATGGAAATAACGAAGAAAGTTCATCCCACATATGAAAAGGAAAGGTGCACACGTATAGATGTACCTGTCCTAGTTGGGTAGCGGTTTAATCATACAGATGTACCTGTCCTAGTTGCAGAGCTGTTTCTTTAATCGTGAAATTTTTTCAGGTTTGATCGTGAAATTTTTTCAGGTTTGATCGTGAATTTTTTTTAATGGGGCTGTTTGATAATTCACGAAAAATAAAAATAAAAATAAAAATTAAAGACAATACAAATTTTCAAAATGGGAAAATAGTACGAGTGCAAACGAAAAATTGGATTGGATTCAAATTTTTCCGAAATTTCGGATTTGGATTACCGATATCAAATTTGCCGAAGTCTGTTTCGGATTCGAACTAATCCGATTTGAATCTTGTCAAATTCGGATTCTAATTGAATTCGGTCCATTGACAGGCTTGGTACGAATCATTCATATTTTCAATCTATCTTTTCATGAGTTGTGTGAAAAATCAAGTTATTTAGATGCCGGTATTTGCCAAATCTATTAGTGTAAAATTGAAATTGAGTTGCCACAGGTATACAGTTTTGAAAAGGGTGAACAAAATTTTGGTGACGCATTTTCCAAAAAACAATGCTCCAGGCACGTGGTATTCCTCTAAATAGTTTTTTTTTTTTGATAAAGAGGTAGAAATATTATTGAAAAGAAACCTGAGGAACATAAGGAGTTCATGCGAGGAGAGACAACTAGTCCTAGAACAACAACAAAATATACAACAAACATAACAACAAAGAACACAAAAAAAAAAAAAAAAACAGCACTAGGGGAAATCAACCAACACCGGTGTTTGGGTGAGGTACAAAAACATCTAGTGCATGTTTGGCCAATTGATGAGCACACTGAACTTCCTGCCGATCAACTTTGGTGATTTTGCAAAAATTCAACCTTGCCATCTCCGTCCTCAGGTTCCGAATAAAAAAGGTGTCACGGTGGTGACACTCACTCTTGCTCCCTATCTGCATAACAGCATTAAAACAATCAGTAAGAATAAAGATATTAGTGAAATCCCTAGACATGCACCATTTAACCGCTTGATAAATTGCTTGAATCTCTGTTTGGATAGGGCTGCAGCTATATGTGGATAATGAGTGTTTGGCAATAAGGCTTCCATTGGGGAGCTTAGCCGTGAATCCTATACCACTCCAAGGGTTTCCTTGTTTCCAAGCTCCATCCACTCGAAGAACGCACGTTCTTGGAACAGATGAACCTTCCGGGCAATCCTTTAGAACAATGGAAGGATATTTGTCTGTGATTTGGGCTATAGATTTGGAGTTTCGGAGCCAGTTGGCTGCTCTTTGAAACCAAGCTGCATTATCTTTAGCCTTGCCTAGAATTGCATAACTAAGAAAGGGTTCATTTGCAAAGACTAGAGAGTTCCTGGATTTCCAGATGGCCCATAGAATTCCTGTGAAGGGGAAGAGCTTCTGTCTATGCTTGTGTAGCCAAATAATCCACTCAAGCAGCCAGTTGTTGAAGGGCAAACCACTATATAAAGTTTGAAAGTGTTGACGGAATTCAGATGCATTCCAGATAGAGCATGAAAGCTGGCATGAATAAAAAAGATGACTAAGCGATTCTTCTTCACGATCACATAGGGGGCAAGTAGGAGAGAGACCAACGATTCGAGCGACCAGGTTTTTTTTGGTCAGGAGAATGTCCGTTAAACATTTCCAAAGGAAGACTTTTAAGCGCTCAGGTAGCTCCAAATTCCAAACCATGTTCCAGATATTGTAGTTTTTATAGATCCAAACTAAGGGGGGATTTGAAGCATTGTCGCCCCTTTGAGTGTCATATAAGCACCTGTAGCCCGATTTGGAGTTGTATTGACCCGAAGGAGTTAGTGGCCAGATGTAGCAGTCAGGTTCAGAGCCTTCCGGTAATATGATTGCCAGAATCTTGGGAATAAGGAAGGAAGGCATCAAGTCATTGATTTTAGTTAGATCCCAGATAGGGCCCTTAGGTTATGCAGATAGAAGGTAAGAAACTTTTAAGGAGTCAGAACCGGCATAAGGGATAAAGTGACTAAGGGGTTTCTCCAAATCTGGAATCCATCTATCATGAAAAAGATTGATAGTTTCTCCATTACCAACCCTCCAACAGATATATTTGGCAATGAGATCTCTTCCATAAAGAATGCTCTTCCAAGCCCAGGAGGAATTCGAGTGGGGCTTCACCGATAGGAGACTATCCTTGGAGCAATATTTTGGGAGCAGGATCTGTGAGATGAGAAGGGAAGGGTTGTTCAACAAACGCCAACATTGTTTGGCTAGAAGGGACTGATTACAAGATTTATGTCCCGTAATCCAAGACCCCCTTCTCTTTTGTATGTAGAAATGTTATTCCATGCTAACCAGTGTATCGGCTTCCTATCTCCCATTTTCCAAAGAAAATTTGCAGAAATAGAATTGAGCTTGTTACAGGTTGCTGAAGGAATCTTGAAGGTGGAGCACAGATAAAGAGGTAAACCGGATAAGATCGAATTGATTAAAGAAAGTTTCCCTGCCTGAGAGATATCCGATTTCCACCCTGCAAGAGCTTTCCCCGCTTTGGCCTCTATAAACGAGAACCAAGCCTTTTTATTTGCTGTAACTTTCAAAGGAAGGCCCAAGTAAGGAGCTGGAGTAGTACTGCTTGCGTCCTTGGATTGTAATTCAATTGTTGTTTCCCCAAGCGTAGGGTTCAGGTGTCGCGTAGCATGATAACCGGAAGTCCGGGTCGAGTCCACAGAGACCGAATGCGCTGAGCGTGTTGATTGATTCGCGAGTGATGGTTTTAGCCTTAAAGCGGCAAACTTGGCTTTTGTAGTTTGGGGGTGGAATTCACTTAACTTCGTGAATGACGCGAGATTAAAAAGACTAATTAAAACAAGGCTAAGTCAAGGGGTTATAACACCAGCGACTTAAGCCAATTCATTCTCCTCTAAAATAACCGGCTCAGGGCGTCGTTAAATGACCCCGAACGGAAGATTTGGTACTTAAACTCGTTTGACAAGAAATAGTGTTTCTCAAAGAGTAGGATTCTTGTGTCATTTATTCAAACATTTTGATTGACATTCCCCTAAGCATCACACGTGCCAAGCGGTCAAGCCCTTGGCTACATGTGATCAACGGGATTAACAAATCCAAATTTTGATATATAAAATCGATCCATACTCTTTGATTAACAAGCAATGTTTGCATTACGGCGAGGAGAGCGAATGAGCCTAAGTTACGGGGTGCTAATCACCCCATGACCGAGCCTAAAACGACTACTCGATCATTACTACGTAAAACATGACTATTTTTATGAAGAAAATAAAGAACATAACATGTGACGTTAAAAACTTATTTTTAATGAAGATCCTAAGTTTGCCTAAAACTTTAACACTTGGGAAATTATCTAACAAGGTTTAAAACTAGAATTTTAAAGAGAGAGTAACTAGAGAAATATGGATATGAGAAACTTAGCAAGATCAAAAATAAACTAGATAGATAGAACAATCTAAGTAAGAGCTACAACATTAATAAACAACAAATTAACGGGAGAAGTAAACTTACATGAGAAATCTAGAGAGATAAAGCTTCCAAAACTCTCTAATGGAGGAGAGAGGGAAGAGCAAAAAACTAGCAAAGAAAATAATAGAAGAAGTGAGAGGGAAGGAGAGAGGAGAGACTATTTTATCATCCATTTTCTCTCTCTACAAAATATCTAATAAAGCTCTCACATTCAACAAAAGTTTCCATAAAAGGAAAGTACAAAAAGTGAATTAAAGTGGCTATCCGGAGGGACTTGGATCGATCCACACTGCCTTTGGATCGATCCAGAATCAATTGGTGTTGTTTGGGTGAAAAGTGGATCATCCACTTGGGACCTGGATCGATCCAGATGTTGATTGGTAAAGTTTGCTGAAGTGGATCGATCCACCATGACCTTGGATCGATCCAGAATGGCTTGGAGAATTTTTGATGAGCATGGATCGATCCACCATAACCTTGGATCGATCCAGGTGTTGTTTCGTTGATTTGCATGATGTGGATCGATCCATGTGGGACCCGGATCGATCCAGATTAGACTGGAAAAGTTTTGTGCACAAGTGGATCGATCCACTTGGTGCCTGGATCGATCCAGATTCAACTTGTTGTGCCTTGGCCATTTCTCATCCACTCCTTTGGCCGTTCATGCTTCCGGACCTCCTTCAAAATACATAAATGAGTTGTGTGTGACCCTCGGGGGAGGTGTACCTTGGTCTCATGGCCTTCGCAAACGTGGCACGGTTCTCAATGTGTTCAAGATGCGTTTATTTCACACGTTCAACCTGTAACTTGGCAAAAACACTACGACGCGCAAATCAAACATATGAGACGTGAAATCACGTGCTTGTGTGTGATAAATGAGTACGATAAGCCCCGGTTATGTACAATATTGGGGGCTTATCAAGTACTCACTGGGACATGAAAGAAATCCCTGAAACGCCTAGCAAAGGTTGAGGGAGTATTTGGACTAAAGGTAATATGCGATTTCTGAGTGTTAACACATTGACTCGAGAAAGTACTAAGGCCTTCCAGAGCCCTCTTTAGATGGCCACAACTTTCTAACGATGGTTCAAAGAAGATGAGGCAGTCATCAACGAAAAAGAGATGGGAAAGTGGGACACCATTTCTAGAAAGTCTAAGCCCTTTGCATTTTCCAGAAGCTTCAAGATTATTAAGGACACAAGATAGGGTTTCCAGAAATAAAATAAATAGATAAGGAGACAAAAGGTCACCTTAGCGAAGACCTCTTTGAGGAAAAAGTCTATCAGAAGGAGTACCATTAATGAGCAAAGAGAGAGATACAGTGGAATAGCACTGACGAAGAAGGTTGACCCATTTATCAGAGAAGCCCATAGTGCGGAGTGTTTTATCCAGAAAGTTCCAACTGACCCTATCAAATGCCTTACTCATGTCAAGTTTCAAAGCTGCCTTATACTTATTACCAGACTTGGTGTGAGAAATGAGATTTGAGAATTCACAAGCAAGAATGGAGCTATCAGAGATTAGGCGACCTGGAACAAAGGCATTCTGCGTAGGAGAGATATAGGAGTGAAGGATGAATTTGATCCTATTAGCCAAGGTCTTAGAGATTATTTTGTAAATGACATTGCATAAGCTAATAGGTCTAAAATCACTAGGAGATAAAGGGGATGGTATTTTGGGGATAAGGGCAATATGAGTAAAATTGATTTGTTTAAGGATGTGGCCCGAATTAAGAAAGGATAGAATCGCGGAACACACTGAGGATCCCACTATGTCCCAGTATTTTTGAAAAAAGCAACCCGAAAAACCATCTGGCCCTGGTGCCTTTATATCCCCAATTTGAAAAGCTGCTCTCCTAACCTCCTTGGCTGAAAAAGGTTTATTTAACCAATTTTGATGATCTGGAGACAATCGCTTGTCAAAAAACTCCCAGCCCTCCCAATCGTCTATATTCAAAGAGGGATTCGGCTCAGCATAGATATTTTTGAAGTGATCCAAAAAAACTGACTGAACCTCCTCCTCTGACTCTATCCAAGCTCCTTGGGGGTTTGTAATACCCTTAATACTGGACCTTTGTTTTTTAATCTTAGAGACCCTATGGAAGTATGAGGTATTCTTATCACCCAAAGCCAAAGATCTAGATTTAGCTCTTTGGGCCCAAAGAATTTCTTCCTATGCAAGAAGATTTTCAAGATGATTCCTTACCGCCGCCTCCTGGACAAAATCTCTGTCTGAATCCAAGGCTTGTACCTATTTACCTTCTTTTTTTTTTTTAAGTGTTAGTTATGCATTTTTTGAGGGGTATACCATAGCTTACTTTCTATTGTGGAGCAATGGGGGACAAGTAGTGACACTCGCCACTGCAAGAATTTAAAAAAAATTAATTACCATACTAAAAAAAATTGTCTCGAATTGTATAGGTTTGCCACCAGTTTTTTCATTATTGTTGTTTTTTTACTATATACAAGTTAAAAACCAATGTGCTTCGCACGTCACTTATTGCCCATTGTGGATCATTTACACAATCATTCCTTCGACGTGAGAAAATAATTTATCGCAACATGATAATATAGATTATCTCAATAAAATAAGTCATTAGAGTGAATATGATGTATGAGCTGCTCTAACCGTAGTTTCAGTATCTTTGTTGCTAGTGTTGCTCCTCTGCGCTCTCGCACTCTCTCTCTCTCCCTCTCCCTCCTCGAAACTTCTTGTTCCGGGGGAACTTCAAAATATCTTTATCACAAACCATTACAAACTTAAGCTTTAAGAAAGTTCAAAGAGATAATTAGCTCCAGTACTAATTCAAGGCAGATGCCAAGAAATTGGAACCCGAAGGTTAATGTCTTTTTTGTAAAACGATTTGGGAAATAGGTTTTGCAACATGATAATATAGATTATCACTTAAACAAGTCACAAATAATATAAGCAGTTGTATGCAACTATGCACCAACGGATCAGTCATGCTTAAAATAATAAAAAGTTGCGTTCATTTATGGAAATTGCCAGTTATATTATCAAAGGATAGAATATTAAAATGCCACTTTACTATTCTAATTGTTGTTAAGTATATAAGGGCATTCACAGTGGGCTCCCTAAAAATTGCTCCTAAGTTGTATCCTAAGGTGTACGCATAAGCATAATTGGGGTCCACTTTTCACTCCTAGAGCTTGATAAATTTAGAGAGGATATGTGCACTCAATGGGGTAGCAATAGCATTCTCTATTTTGTGAAAAAAATAAAATTAGGAGCAACTTTTTCAAAGATTTCATATTACAAAAAATTTAAAGACTTTGGCCTCACTTAGATTTAGCTAGAAGGCTACCTAAATTTAACTATTGTGCTAGGAGCCAATATTAGGAGCCACCCTTAGGAGTTTGTATGGGGAGCCCATTGAAAGCAATACTTGAGTACATGGCTAGGTAAATGTTAAGAGTCTCACTTAGAAGCCATTTTGATAGCCCACTATGGATGCCCTAAGAAATTGTTAATAGTTTTCTTACAATAATATATGAGTAGGTAAAAATAACCTAAATTGAAAATCTATTAGGGCACCCAACCAAGGCAAAGAAATTTCATTAACACCCATAACTACAACGTTGACATTTTATTTTCTTGGGCCACCTAAGGTGGCAATATGACTATTTTCTCTAATCCTCATTTAGCAATATGATTTTGACTATTTTCTCTGATCCTAATCAATACCTCTTTCGCGCCATCATAAAGATCAAATATTAGAGTAACGAAGTAATCAACACACATCCTTTCTCCAATCCTTCATAACGACTCTACTCCCCAGGATAATGAATAACACTTTCTTTGAAATTTTCAAGACTCTTATTTCTTTTTCCGAACTTCGATGTCTGGCATCAGTTTCAAGCAAATAGATTTATGTTTTTTAATTATGCAACACGAATTCAGCATATAAAACCAAACAAAGTAGGGCTTATTAGGATTCAAAAACAATATTATTAATTCGTGCTAGCACGTAAAAGATAAACAATTGGCATCGAAAGCTTATACAAAATAACAGAGTTCAAGATAAAATGAACATCATCTCTTAGAAGCTTCAAAGAAATCAAAGCATCTCATATTATGAGCAAATAGCATTTGATTCCAAACACACATAAGATGGCAATAGTGACACTCACCAATTGTCTCCAAAGGCTGATTTGCTCAAATGCTTTCTGTCTAATTAGACCTGAGGAATCATAGATAGTGTATGATTGATAGAACTATGAATTAGTAGAACATAAATTCAAGTTTTGGACTGTTGAAGGATGTTGTAGCAGAAGATCTAATCTTTCAATGTTGCGTGGACAATTCAAGGACTCCCCTGGATGTTTGCAGAACAACAATAAATTGTTATGCATGGGTATTTCTAAAATCATGTCATAGTCGTATCTGGTACATGGATTAGAACAGTACCTTCGTCGTAAAGCTGTTCAGTATATGTTTCCGCCGCTAATAATGATCTGTTGTGACTGTTCGTCATCCAGTATTACATGCATCGTTATGTTCCATATGGAAAAACTCTGTATATCAACTCTTCATGTCATAGACTTCCATGATAGGAATGTTAATAGTCCTACAAATAACGCAATAACATGATTTCTTCGATTCTATATAACATGGTTGCCTTTTGATGTTTACAGAGCAACAACAAAAGGAAAGGCAATTGCTTGAAGACGGCAAAAATGGCGACTAAAACCAGAACTTGGGCAACAAAGGAGAAGTTGCTTTTGGATAAGATGGTTGCAACAGTATTGAAGAAGAGTCTTGACTATCAACCAGTTAATGTCGATTTCAGTTGATCGGAAAACCAATATGTTTAATTGTGATTGCTTTACCAAGCGATAGGTTTTTAGGGGAAAATAGTTTGTCAATCTTGCAAAATTGCGAAAATTTTGATATGAGAAACATTTGGACTGCCGGTAGTCTGGTACCATATGCTTCGTGTCTTGCATTCTCGTTTTATAGTGAACTATGATATGATTCTTAGCTTTTCTCATGCCCAAATATAATCTCTTTTCTCACTATTTTCTAGAGCGTGAATGACGGGTTTACTGGAAACAAGAATTAATGAAGTGAAAACAAAGGTCATAATCATTAGTTCCCCCATAATTCAGAAATCAATGCAGAATCAAAATTCTCTCTTCATCTCTCGTGTTTCAGGACACATCTGCAAGAAACGACCCCGTGTTGAGTAACTCAATCAATATCAAGTAACTCTTTACTTGAATTTTTACGATTTTATGCTAACTGCGACATGCATTGCACTAAATTCAAGATTCACTCATACTCTCTATAGCACATAAAACGATTCCACTTTATGTAAAAAATATCTGGTGGGGTGACTTATGGTCGTAGATATTAAGGTATTAGAAATCTCAATTGTTATGCCATATCAAATATAGCAACCCAATCAATTGGGTCTATCAAAACTGAATTTAAATTCACAACATGAATTTACGTGTTTAATGTTCTAACATTTGGCTGAAGTGACTTTTCGATCCAAAGGAGAAACATGTTCAAAGAAGACGAATCTCAACCCTCTAGTTTTAAGGGGGAAATAGTTATTCAATCTTGCAAAATTGCGAAAAGTTTGATATGCGGAACAACCCTTGGATACGCAGAATCTGATTGCCAGGCTTCTATTTTTTCACCTTTCCTTTCAAAGAATATTTGGACTGTTGGTTTCAACCGTCTAGTTTGCCCAATAATGGGCCCTTTTTTAGCGCACTTCAATGATTGTGCTTATACTCTGGATCATGCCAAAGTTCATAGTGACCGAATACTGATTACTACAGATATGGAATGGATTTATCTTTAAAAAAAAACTTTTTAACGTTTGATCAAACCCATTTACATCAAGATAAATTTGTAACGATTCTGTGTTAGTTGCTATCCGAGCAACATGGATTTCTGGCCACTCAGTGATCTCAAAGAGCTCTAAAAAATGAAAGGTTCGACAATCGAAGTGGATCCAGTAAGAGATCACAACAATCCGAGGATTTGCTCCCAACAAAAAGAAACATGCTCCCCACAACAGGGATTGATCTTATTCCATATTCATTAGAAGTAAAAATCAACGGCCTTCCAAACATACAAGGGAAAGGTAATCACACAAAGCAACTTAATGTATGGACTATGAACAAAAAAATTATGACTAATGCATATATCTAAAAGTATTTCTGAACATACTAATCAGCAAGTCCACAAATATCCTGAGAACTTTCACGTGCTTAATGCTTATAAAACAGAATGAAATTGGAACCACAATCTGTCTGTAAAATATCTGAAAATGCTGTCTTGTTTATATGAAGGTATCCGAGTCCCGGCATAGCACCAAAAGTGACGAATTTTGAACTCCAATTATAATGCTGGGTGGAATTACCGGTCCAATTTATCTTACACTTTGCCGAGTCTTGATCATTCGTTCAAGTTTAGCAAGCTAGAAACTCATCCCAGTTGCCAGTGATAAAAGTTGCACCTGTGCGAGGCAATATAAATGCAAGGATCAAAAAGAAATACGAAAAAATATACAAGGGTTAAAATGATTGTAATTACTTTGATTTATGGTAAAGGAACTGAGGTAGGAGTGGTACCTGGATTTGAAGGACAGTACCGAAATCACATTGTCCAAGGACTGACAAAGTTGAACAAGCTTTTCGGGGGAGTTTTTAGAGATGTCCCCACTGTTAAGCTTGGTAAAAAAAGCACATTTTCCTGGAATTATCCATGATTTCCTGGTTCTTAGCTAGATTTGCACATGAACCTCCTAGAGCTTCTGATGTCTCATTTAAAAGCCGCATCAAGATCATAATGACAGGTCTTTGCTGGGAAGAAGCACATTATTCACAAATGAGCAACGCGCATTACATTACGAGACAATATCCTCATGGAATTTGTTTAATTTTCCCCAAAATATGAAGATTTGAAATCACACTTTCTTAAAAATTATCCTTTGTTGTATCGTTACATAGTTTTAGCACTTATCCCTTATCTGGTTCCAATCACAGGTTTCTAAAAAATACGCATCTACATGTTTGAAAGCGTATCATTGGCAAATAAAGGATTGAAACCTGTAAAGCCCCGAGTCTAATTAAAAAATAATGAAACATAAAGCAAAAGGAAAAGAAACACGTTACCAGGCACATTTAAAGTATCCACTGTCTGTACTGTGGGTGGAGGGAACTGGAGAAGTTATGGTTGGCTGACTTGTACTGGCTGACTGGTTGGCTGACTTGTGTTGGACCCATGCAAGGACTTTGGACTCCTGCACTAGTGACCGGCATAAATCCCTTTGATGCTGGTGTTGGAGCCAAAACCCAAGCATCTTATGTCTAGAAACTGGGGTTGCCAAGTGAACCACCACCAGGAGATCCTGTTTGATAACTGGGGTTGCCTGTTCCATGAAAAAAATAAAATGAAAGAGTAAATGCAGTATACGCAATGCAACATTGTATTAACATCATCAAAACATAACATACAGGATAAAGATCGAGAACCCAGTGTGGGCTGCTGGTACTGCTCCAAATTCCGCCAACACATGAGGGGTTGCAGGGAGGTTTAGCGGCAGAATACATAAACTCCTTCGTGTTAAATGAATTGGAGACGATGTTAAATTAAATTGATTGAAGACAAACAAACTATGAAGATGAAATTATCTAAGTGAAACATGGGAACAACAGGTTCATGCCAGAAGCTCTGGCACACAATTATTAGAGTTGTATCTGCTTCGAAGTTGAGATTTCTTTTCTGGCTGATCTATAGCCAAACCAAAAACTTTTAGGCAGCATTAAGCATTATGGAAGAACAAAAATCGTTCAGCAAAGCAAGCTAACAACTAGCATGATTCTATTAGAGTGAGCAATTATGTGAAAGAAAAGTTTATTGACAAGGCAAAAAGGCAAAAAGGAAAGAAAAGTTCCTTGTTTAGTGGAAAAAAGTTCGTTGTTAAATTTTTCCATATATGTCAAGGAAAAGTTTATTCACAAGGCAAAAAGGAATACAAAAGTTCACGCGCTGACAGAAATACGAAAGAGCAACCCTGCATACCTATACCTTCCTCTGGTTGTTATCAGTCAGCTAAATCCCTCGGTGAGTAACTTGAAAACCAAACAAGTGTTGGAAATTATCAAAATAAATGGGTCTTTATTTGGGATTTTATCAAAGTATTCCTTGTGCCTTTTAGAAAGCTTTTATTGTTGTGTTTTGGTTTTGTCCCACATTGGCTAGTGAGGAAATGTTTGAGTTGTATATATGTGGAAACATTTCTATAATGTTCACATAATGTTAAGTAGCAAGGCACCTATGGTGTTGCGCACATTACCGGTGTAGCCGGTGATGGAACACACTCATACGCACCTGCACCCACGCGCGCGCGTGATTGTGGCAGTGGGCTGTGTGGCGCTTTGATGGCGCACTTTGCACTTAGCGGTAAGGTGTTGCTGACGTGGCGCACGGGTCGGAGCGGTATCGATACCGATACCGGTTGGTTCATGAGCGGCTTGTTTCACGAACAGAATGATGGGTATCGATACTCCATATAGCTGTATCGATACCCCGGTTACACTAGTTCGCGTACGGATGCTACTCTAAACGGAGGGTTATGACCCAAACTCAAGTCTATTCACTAAGGGGCGTGTCCTTAAGTGAAGAGGTACTTTTGGGCCTATAAATAACACCCAGAATTACATTCATTTGGATGATCAATACCGAATTCTAGCCTTGTTACTCTGCCAAAATATCTATAGATCGCTTTCTAGTTTTGCTGTACCGTTACTCTGCAGAAACGGTGCCAGCAAATCCTTGGTTCTTTCGATTCAAATTCGACTCGGTATTCTGTCCGTCCTTCGTTTGTGCGGACGCAGGCAGAAGATCATTGAATTGATTGGGCTTCGTTGTATCCTCAGACAGATTCGCTATCAACCCGGTGCACACCTAACGGTGGGGGCGAATACTGTTTTCGGAAAGCGACATAATAACGTGCCTTGAAGCAAGTTCCATCATCAGCAAGTTCAGTTTTTCGAAGACTCCCGGATTTTTGCACCAACAACAAGTATATTGGAAAGCACCCATGGCCTAATCGGAAGTAGCAAAATCAGCACACACAAAACTGTGAATTGAATTGAATATGCCTGACCCTGAAAATATATTGAACATACAGGCTTAAACACGCACCAACTTCAATAGCAAACAACACAATATTTAAGAGAATGAACGATAGGCTCACAATATCTAATTTTCTCAAGTTATTTCACTTCTTGCGTATTCACCGTGTCTTTGACCCTGAATTTTCAACTCGTGAACGTAACTTCCAAATGATACATAATTTAGACCAATTTCATAATGTACACCAAGAACAATTAATCATGACGGTAGGAAATGAAGTGGATGCACATACATTTATTATTATTATTATTATTATTTTTGAATTGTTGAGGCAGCCTTGTTTGGGATGTCAAAAGAATTCAACTTTTTTGGAATTTTCTTCGTCTCTAGGAAATAAATTTCAGCTTCTGGTAAAAAAATTTAATTTCTTGATTAATTTGACTACATGAATTGCAAAACAAAAGTTAACAAGGATTTTTTTTTTTTTTTTAGAGTTCACAAAGGACCAATGAAAAAGAAACTTTTGGCTCTTTTTTCGTTTATTTTGATTTCGGTGGAGTTTTTCCAAACAAGTTCAGACCTTTTTTCTTTTAAACTCCTCTCGTTGAGACAATCATTTTTTTTTACATTACCTAAAACATGAAGTCACCAAATGCTCCAACAAAAAAGATTTATGGACTTTTAGGTATCCCAAACAAATATTCGAGTGAAAGATTAATTATTGACTAGCTGGAGAATTAATAGCACAACATGAACAAAGTGAAAATTGACAGGTCAATAATTTTTTTCCCTTCGAAGTATTCTACTATAGTGCAGCATAAGTACCTGCGCGAAGATGCCCTTTTTTCCCTGGCTATATAGCAGAGATTAAATCAAAGTCCCATGGTGACATTTTACCGAGAGAGACTTTGTCAAAGATTGCTTCAACATCCGTCACTATAAGAGGAACGTGAGCAACCTTATGCCAGTCTTCTCCTCCCTCCCTGCGGCAACGAGGTGACAGCAATGGACAGAATGATATCCCCAGCGAACAGAGGGAAGTGGGAAGCCCCTCTTCCGGCAAGGATTGGAGCTTAAAGCAATAAAAAATGTTCATTTTTTTGAGAGAGACAAGAAGTTGAAGGCCCCTTCCATTCAGTGATGTGAGATTTGACATACATGAGAAATTGAGCGATGTAAGAGTGGGAGGCAGCAGCCCCTCCTCTGGAAACGACTCCACCACTTCGTCAGACAGTGACAACTCTCTGAGAGATGGCAGTCTTTGCAAACCCCAATTTCTACGGTCACCAACAAGTTTCTCGCAATCCTTGATTGAAAGACGACATAATTTGGAGGGCAGACCCCCTTCTGGAAGAGACCCAATTTCTGGACAATACCATAGCTGTAATGACTGAAGAGATGGGAGGAGGGTGTGCATTTGTTCTGGCAGAGCCTTCAATTTCTTGCAACCCAAAATCGTTAAATCAGATAGCTGTGGAGCAGGTATTCCGCCGCAAGGAAACGATACCATATTGTTGCAGTAACCAATATAAAGGTGCTCGAGTAATTTCAGATTTTGGTTTTCAATCCCGTGTGGAATCAACAAGGTCTCAAAATTTATACAGTTGAAAATTGATAGATGTTGAAGCTTTGGGAATAAACCTAGCGGAAGGGATTTGAGACTCTCACAGCAATACAAGCACAAGCTTTCAAGGGACATGTTGCAGTGGCTCGTCTCCTCTGGTAATGGGAGCACTAGTTCCGGACACCCTTCAACCCAAAGTTCTTCCAAGTTCATGAGGCACATCATTCCCCCCGGAAAGCACTGCATTGCCCCACAATCCTTTACAGAAAGGCTCGTGAGCTTGAGTGGAAACCCTATTTCTGGTAATGACAAAATACTGCATTTGCTTACACCCAACTTCTTCAGACTTGTAAGTGTTACCAGCTTACTTGCGAATTCCTTCAAACTTTCAAACCCTGACATCTTCAATTCTTCAACACAAGACACACCTTGCCACTCTAACTGTACCCCTTGGCATTCCTTCAACACTAGCTCGCGTATAGAAGTAGTCCTCGGAAGTGAAGCCACAAGCTCTGGACATTCCCTTATCTCAAGGTTCACCAGAGCAGGCACCTTCTTCGGTAAGTCACCGATCAGCTTGGGACACTTGATTATCTCAAGCTTTTGAAGCTTAGAGAACTCTCCATCATCTAACTGAACCCATTGCACCCATTCCATCATTTCTTCAAAACGTAAAGTCTCTAGAGATTCAAATGGTTTGCTTAAAGAACCACTCTCTCTATAAAATTCCTGGCCCACGGTGGTTATTCCGGGCATTCTTGCTATGGTAAGCTCTTTCAAAGAGGGCATTTGACCAAGTGGTGGCAAGGAATTGCAGAACCCACAATTCTCCAAATGTAACGACACCATATTGCATAATGATTGATCTCCTAACCAAGTAGGAAATCTTGTGCCTCCATAGTTTTTTATCTCAAGCTGCTTCAAGTTGGTATGAGGCTTTAGGTTTTCAAGTACATCTGTTTCATTTTGTGAATCCTCCGTAGTGCTATCCCATTCCAATCCTAACTTTTCAAGGCGCTTTTTCTCCCTCATCTTTGCTTCCATTGCATTGTTGCCACTGGTTACATTTTGCAAATTTGAGATGGAGATTGTTCCACCAAGACGACGTAGCTCTTTCAACTCACCAATGCTGGACCCGCTGCATTTTCCCACTACAAAAGTAGTTAATTGTTGGAGATCTTTCAACCTACTCATGTGCATTGGCATCTCTTTCAAGTTGGTTCCACTTAAGTCGAGGTGACACAATGAAATTAGTTTTACAAGCTCTGCTGGTAAAGTTGTAAGAAGAAAACACTCACATAACAACAGTGTTTCTAAATTATAAAGGATACAAACTGATTCGGGCAACTGACTGATTTTTGTATTGGAAAGGTCCAAAAAGCGGAGATGTATTAGATAACCAATTGAATTAGGCAATTCCGAATTCCAATATCCCATCAAAGAAAGTAACCGTAAGCGTGTGAGTACTGGCAGAATCTCATCTAAAACCTTTTTGCTCAACCACCTTGAGTAAGAACCATATGGCTTTAGTGCTAGGAAAGTTCTTAAATACTTAGCGTCCTTAATTTCCTTGAACTTCTCAAAGCCATCCAATCCACTTGTAAGATAAGAGAAATGGCGTACCCTTTTAGAATTACCTGGTGGCTTGCCATCCTCTAATCTATAACAGAAATCTCCAGCCATAGATTGAGCTAAATCATGAACAAGATCGTGCATGACAAAACAAATCTTGTTAGCATTTGATTTCTGGAAAAATGACCTTGAAAGCAATTCACGGAAGTAATCACGACCTTCTTCCTCCTTCGTCTTATTATTTTTGGGCTTCTCCACAAAACCTTCTGCTATCCAAGTTGAGACTAATTTCTCCACGTAGAATTCATGGTCCTTAACAAATATGGAACAATAAGCAAAACATCTTTTCAGATGGGAGGGTAGATAATGATAGCTCAATCTTAAGGCTGGAAGGATGTTGCTCTTCTCCTCTGGAAAATCCCATATTTCACTCTTCAATATAGCATTCCACTCCTCAACATCCCGCGTTGAACGCAAAAGACCACCAACTGTCTTTGCGGCTAAAGGCAAACCTTTACACCTTTTCACAATCTCCTCACCAATCTTTTCAAGGTCTCGATGTGCATTGCAATCTCCCGTCTCAAATGCATGTTCGAAAAACAACTTCAAACAATCTTCCTCTTGCAATCCCTGCAAACCAAAAAACGGAACTGTACGTGTGATAGATGCTACTCTCTCATCGCGCGTCGTAACAATAATCTTACTCCCGCGTGCTGCACATCTTAAAGGAGTAATCAAGACGTCCCAATCGTCTTTGTTCTCATTCCAAACATCATCCAAGACAACAAGAAACTTTTTCTCCCTCAATGATTCCTTCAGCTTGATATGAAGCAAGTTTAGGTCATCTTTTGTATCACAAGCCTTCCCAGAGACTGCCTCCACAATTGTTCTTGTGACCCTTAAAATCTCAAATATGTCAGAGACACATACCCATGCTTTCTTATCAAAATGCCCATCTACTCTGCCATCATTGTACAAAAATTGAGCAAGGGTGGTTTTGCCCAGTCCACCCATCCCAACAATCGGAATCACATCTATCTCATTACTGCTTCCTTCACCAGAGAGTAGCAATTTCATTATCTCTTCCTTGTCATTCTCCCTTCCATAAACGCGGGATTCATCCACCAAAGAAGTTGTTGGAGTCCGGTTCTGTCCAACAACTTCTCTCAAACCAAGTACATCTCTAGCTTTCACGAAATGATCTAATATGCCAATCATTTCCTCTAATTTGGAGTTCATACCACCGTCAACAAAGGAAGTGAAAGTCGAGATCGCAGCATCACGTAACCTTTTTTTGCCTCTTGGGTACTCGGCTTCCACCTTGCTCCGCAAAGCCTCGTAAGCGATCTCGTCCAGCAAGTCTTCGGCGTGGTAGATAGCATCTTTAAGCTCGTCTAACCAACGTCTCACAACTGGATCAGTGAGCTGCCTGTCCTCTGCATCATTGAGCACCTTTTTAAGTTCCAGCAATGTCAACTCCAGCTTCTTGAGGAGACCTTCGTCGTGCTTTCGACCCCGGAAGAAGTCGATGAAGTCTTGGGAACCCAAACGGCCGAGCAGCATCTCGACTGCACTGCCGACAAGTGCTTCTCCAACAAATTTCACCGAGCCGAGAAGTGCTTCTCCAACCATTTTCGCCGCCATGTTTTTTTGTTCTTTGCAGTAGTGTAAAGAGATCACAAGAGAGTAGGGAAACAGAGTGCAGGAAACCAAAACTGAAAGCCTCTGCAACCTTTTGAATTAAATGTATTTTTTTTGTTCATGGAGTGAAGATATTTTTTATGATTTGGTAAAAACTGGCGCACTGTTTAACACAAGTTTACAGCTGTTGTTGTCCATTAATATGCTTTTTATGATACCAAACATTTCATATCTCAAATCACTATATTAGAGTTGTGTGAAAAATCAAGCTGTTTAGATGCCGATAAATGCCTAATCTATTAATGTATTAAAATTTCTTTTGAAATTGGGGTGCCACGTGCTACTCCCGCCCCCAACTATCTCTACCCTTGTATGGTACACATAGTTTCGAACAAGAATGGTTAAATTTTGGTACATGATACACATTTTAGTGCATGTTACGCATATTTTTTGGATCATTACTTACTCATTTTGTGGTGTGTGTTAAGCATTTTCCTAATCAATTTATGGATAGGGGTGTGCGGTAAACCTCTAAATAGTTGTTTTTTCTGAATTAGTTGCACTTTTTTAGTGTTAGGTATGCATTTTTTTGAGTGGTGTACCATATGGCTTACTTTCTGTTGACAGTACGATTCTTGAAGAAGGAAAAAAAAATCGATGCAATGGGACTTACAGAACCTTTGGCAAAAAAGATTAAATCGGTTTTTTTGGTTTATTCGTTTCTCTTTATTCAAAAAAATAATAATTACATTTTTTAGTTTTGAGTCATGTTTTTGTTAACTAATTTATTTTCGGATTTATTAAAAAAATAGTTTTGACCGTAATATTATACTTTTTAGAGACAAATCAATAAATTACAAAATTTTGACGTAAAACTGACAATGTAATTTTTTTTAATAAAAACAAAACAAATAAACAAAAAAAAAAACAGTTTATTAATTGCTTTTTTTGCCAAAGGAAGTTAGTAATAAAGGACGTGAATTTGGTAATCCTAGATGTGATTATGTGAACCAAATGACCAAGTCCTATGATTGTTTAATTTTACTGAAAAAATCAATTGATGAAATGTTTAACTTGTGGCAACCAAACAACAATTAAATATTAGTAATACCATGCATGTCATGTGTAGCAATTAAAGACATACCAAAAAAAAACGATTAAGCTCTCTGAACAAGAACTTTTTTTTTCAACGGAAGTTAAACAAGAATCAATTAAGAACCAAATGAGTAGCAGTCAAAGACGAACACAAAAACCAATTAGGGGGTGTTCCACTAAGGTGGTTTTTTGAAAAAAATTGTCTTTTCACGGTTTTTTATGTGATGTATTGTGAGAGAATGACTTGCCTCAATTTTTGAAAAAAATAATTTTTTGTTAGTGGAACACCCCCTTAAGCTCTCCGAACAATAATCAATGTGCGGTACAAAAGGTAAGACAATAAACAAAGCAAAGATCCCATTGGTTAAGCACCAAAAAAAAAGATCCCATTGGTTGTCTAAAAAGAAAGGAAAGTTAAAAATTTTCCCTTTTCTTATTTGGTTTGGAGAGAAAATAAAAAATATAAGTATTATGAATAGTAAAATTTTTCTCTCAATTTTCTCTCATTTTATTTTCTTTTATTTTCCTTTCTCTTTCACATGTTCTAAACATGGAGGTAAGGACGAAAGTTCACCCCACGAATAAAAAGAAAAGGTGCATTAAAAGAAAGGGTTTTGCTAACGTGTGCTTAATGGGTACACAATAAGCACACACAAATAAACAAAAGAAATACACAATTCAATATACTTTTTTATACTTTTTAATACACTTTCACATTTTTATATACATTTTTTACACCTTTTAATAAATTTTTCAACTTTAACGTGTGCTAATTAGGCCCATATTAGTAGCATTTTTCTTAAAAGAAAAAGGTACTATAGAGAGAACGAGGAAAGTTCACTCCATGTATAAAAAGAAAAGGTGCATTAAAAGAAGGGAAATGCTAACAAGAGTCCTATAGGGCCTATGTTACCGAAAGCCTGGAAGGCATGCGCGCGTAAGAGGCAGCCTTTCATTGCATAAATCAATGCAATTCAATCAGACTTTGCTTTTCAAAAGGCTTTCTAATTGGTGGAGCAAATGACACAAGTACTTGTGTTTTTTTCTCTCTATGTTCCCCCTCCTGTTTTCATGTGCATCCTGGGTTACCGACCCCCAGGTATAGATGGTGTACCGATTGGCGCTGGGGACTCTCTTGTGGATCTCACACAATTGATCCGAGCCGTTTGTTCATTTGAAAATCAAATTTCGAAGTAGCCTAAAGGAAATGAACTCAATCGGGCCTCAATCTAAAATCATCTCATTTAGTGCAAAATTTTGGTTAGGCCCAGTTTTTCAAAAGATTTTAGTATTTAAAATAAAAAAATGAAGTGGTTCCATGTATCGTTTTCCGATTGTTTTCGGACCAAATTAAAATACTCCTCGTGTACTTTAGTTTGGTGCAAAAAAAATCAAAAAACAATATACAGAACTACTTCATTTTTTTATTTGAAAAATCGTGATTTTAACACCTAAGTACTAAAAGATTTTGAAAAACTGGGCCTTGTCGAGAATAAATTAATGCCATGGGTTCCGTTCTGTACACGACGCCAAGATTTTGAAAAACTGGGCCTTGTCCAGAATAAATTAATGCCATGGGTTCCGTTCTGTACACGACGCCAAGATTGAAATGAAGCCACTGCACCCTTTTGGATCAGTAATGTGAACCACATGACCAAGTCCAATTATTGCTTTTTTTTTCAACAATCGGAAATGCTAAGTACCCAACTCTCATCCCAAAAAATTACCCAACTCATACACACAAGTGTGTGGGTTGCACACACTAGATGTGCTCAGTACTTTTGTCCTTTTGAATCTGTGCTCAGTACTTTTTTCAACAATACGCGTGAAACTTTTCTTTTTACTGTACGGTGAAGTTTCGTCCTTATCTCCACATGGTACTGTATTTACCTTTTCTTTAAACCAAAACGATAATTCTAAGCGGAGAGGGAATTTTGGTGAACAGAAAATGCACAAATGAGCTTGGAGACCCACTTGTGGATTCCACACGAATGATCCGAGTCGTTCATTCATCTTAGAATCATTTTTCAAAGGGTCCCGCTAGAAATCACCTCAACCGGACGTGCCTAAGTGCTCTATCCAAAGCCACCACATTTCATTTAAATATTTTTGAATGAAACGAGGTAGGCTTTGGATCGAGCACTTAGGCATTTCCGATTGAGGTGATTTCATGCGGGGTCCCTCAAAAAATGATTCTTAAACGGCTTGGATCGGATAATTGGTGTAGAGCCCAAAAGTGGGTCCCCAAGCCGATCTGTGCATTTTCTGTGCACCAAATTTTTGTGCATGTAGTCTGGTCCAAAGCAAAATGGGGGAGCCAACTATGGGTACCGAAGCTTGTGGATACCGAAAATGTACAACAGTTTGTATGGCCTATTTTTAGATTTCACACGAATAATCCGAATCGTTCTTTAATTTTAAAATAAATTTTTAAAAGTGCTTCCAAAAAATGGAGCTTTTGGATACCGAAAATGTACAACAGTTTGTATGGCCTATTTCTAGGTTTCACACGGATAATCCGAATCATTCATTAATTTTACAATAAATTTTTAAATGTGCTTTCAAAAAATCAGCTCAATTGAATATGTGTAAGTGGTTAATCTAAACTTCAAGTTTTCATTCAGAATTCAATATCCTAAAATCTGAATAAGCAATTTAAATATTGGATCCATCAATTCTGCATTTTCAATGAGCTGAATTTTTATAACAATATTTGAAAGTTTATCTTAGTTAATGAACGGTTTTGATTATTCGTGTGATACGTAAAAATGGGACATTGCTACACGTACAGATACAAATGCACAGAAAATGCGAAGATCGTGCTCGGGGACCCATGTTTGGGTCCCACACGAGTGATCCAAACCGTTCATTCTTCTTTGAACATTTTTCCGAGTGGGGCCACAAAAATTCAGTTCAATCGGATGGTTAGAAGTGGTCGAACCAAAGTCCCACCGTTTCAATCATCTTCGGATCACTCGTGTGGGACCCAAATGTGAGTCCCCGAGCACGGTCTGTGCATTCTCTGTACGTATGGGTCGGTACCCATAGGTTTTCCGGTAAAAATGGGTTTCACAAGCCGTTGTACAATTTTCGGTACCCCAAGACATCGGTACCGTAACTTTATCGTAAAATCTAGGCTGAATCATTATTGAGATTGCCTTATTCACGGAGGGGCCGTAAACAAGGGGTTTACGGAGCGCGGATCTCGGCCGTCCATCCCGAGATCCGACGGCTACGAGCCGTGCACTTTTTTTTTTTTTTTTTTTACAGCTGCAGTGCATTTATGGAGGAGAGAGAGAGTGCATGGCTCGGAGCCGTTGGATCTCGGGATGGACAGCCGAGATCCGCGCTCCGTAAACCCCTTGTTTACGGCCCCTCCGTAAATAAGTTTTTCTCATCATTATTACTGGGTCCCTGCACTATGACTTTGTTAAGATTCTTTGCAGGAGGTGGTAGCCACTGGTCGGTGAATGATGGAGAAATTGCACTAAAATTACATAAACGGTAATGATAAGGGTACCGACCCAAATGGCAAGAAAATGTACCGATCGCACACGGGGACCCACTTTTGGGTCCCATACGAGTGATCCGAATCGTTCATTGTTCTTAAAACATTTTTCCGAGGGGCCCCACAAAATTTCAGCTCAATCGGACGGTTGGAAGTGCTCCAACCAAAGTCCCACCGTTCCCAACCAAAAAATGTTCGGATCACTTGTGTGGAACCCAAAAGTGGATCCCCGTGTGCAATCGGTACATTTTCTTGCCATTTGGGTCGGTACCCGTAGTGCTGTCCTTACATAAATATCTCTTCCTCTCACCTTTATCGTAAAATCTGGGCTGATTATAAGTGGGTCCTTGCACTACGACTTTGTTCAGATTCTCTTGCAGGATGTGATAGCCACCGGTAGGTGAATGATGGAGAAATTGCACTGAAATTACATTAATATCTCTACCTCTCACCTTAAATAGTGACAATAATGCTACAACCACTCACTTTACACACCTACACTTAAGTGTACAGGCTCCACACACACATACTAGAAATGTAAGTGTGTGTGTGACCCATACTTTTGAGAGTATGGGTGATTAAGTGGGTGTGGTCTTATCATTTTGCCTTAAATAACGTGACTAACCTAAACAAATATTCCCTCTGTCCCATTTTAAATGTCCACCTTTCTATTTTGGGATGTCTAAAAATAAGTGTCCACTTTGTATAAATAACCATCAAAACATACCAAACTTTCAATTTTACCTCTAAAAAGTACTTTTTCATTCCTAATTGATTTGACAGTTTTATATTGTTATCATTCTTAAATTGACAATATCTTTCAACATATAAATTTTTCATGATTTTGAAAACTTTGTATAATAGAATTAATTGAAATCTATCAAACAAGATTTATATTACATATTTTTTGAGATCTAGCTATTTAAATACATTTAATTGACTTCAAAGTTTTTAAGGTTACTTTTGAAAATTTAGAGCACAAATTTGAACTTCTTAAAAAGCTTGATTTCTCGTAGAGGACATTTAAATTGGGACGGAGGGAGTACTAAACAGGAAGGTGAGTACTTTTTTTTTGCAAAGAGCATTGTTGTGGGTGCACCATGGGGTGTTTTGACAAAATATTTGATCCAATTTTTTTTTTTTTTTGTCCTTGTTCAATTTATTTTCGCATTTGTTATTTTTGCGTCAATTTTTTTTAAATAGATTATTGGTTCATCTCGACAAGGGGAATTTAAAAACTAAAATTACGTTTGAAATTGAATTTTTTTAATAAAAAAATTAATAGTGAATTATTGGACATTCTTTGTCTTTGGTAAAAAAAAAAAAATCAATTCTGAGCATTTTTTTTTTAACTTTTTATGACATACATTGAGACAAGCAAATAATCCACAAAAAAATTTGACGCAAAACTAGCAAATGCGCAAAAAAATTGAATAAAGATTAAAAAAAAAATCAAAACGGACTACTATTTAGCCAAACCACCTCTGTGGACCCTCGAAATAGGTCCCACACAAGATAGCGTGGAAACTTATGAATATGAGAATACATAAAGCTATGGCTATTGATCGTGTACCGATGCAGTGTGGGTCCCGCTTTAGAGTTCCATACAAAAGATTCGAACCGTCCAATAATTTTGAAGGGAATCCTATAAAATTTGCTCGACTGAATAACCGTAGGTGCTTTCTCAAATCATATATTTTTTCTTCAAGTATTCATGCCTGAATACTAAAAGAGAAGTTACATGATTCAAAAAAGACCTATGGTTATTAGATCAAGCTGGTTTTTTATGACTACTCGAAAAAATTATTTCTAAATTATTAAACTGTTTCCAATCATTCATACGGAATCCCAGAACGGGGCTCACAATGCATACCAGCCAAGGTTCTGAATCTCGTACCGAACAGGGTACCGGTTTTCTTACTGGTACGATACGGTACCGGTACCGGACGAGTACCGATAACGTTTCGAATTTAGCGGTACTACATGTATATCCATATATAAAAATCAAAATTTTTACTCAATCACCACCCATAGGCCATAGCTGAACTCGTCTTTTAACTGGTACAAGGACATGGTTTAATCCATTTTTCGGTTCCCACAAGTTACCCCAGCGGCCAGTGATAGCCATGTCTTGCATCAGAATACTTGATTTTCTTTTCCAAAATATTCCAGGTTCTATTGTGAATTTTTTTTTAATGGGGCCGTTAATATATAATTCCAATAAAATAAATTTTTTAAAGACAATAAAGTACTACAAGTATTAGGAAAATAATAGAAGTAAAATTTTTTTTATAAGTAAAAGTATTCGACACCGTAATAACAAAAGGCTGGATAATCATTCTATTAATTCGAAACCTATTTCTTAAACGTTATTGTTCGTGCATTTCTTGAGGAAAAATAAGTAATTAAGCTCTCATAATCAAGTTTAGCCACAATATCTTTTTCAATGGATATCATAGCTAATTCATTCAACTTTTCTTGCGACATGGTTGATCGAAGATAAAATTTGATATGCTTTAATTTTGAAAATATTTTTTCTACGGAGACAACTGTAACTAGTCAACTATATTTATAAGCAATTAATCAACGCATTTGAAAAACAAATTACCCATTAGTTTGAAAAAATCGAATGAACATGTCCCTTTGCTTTCTTGTTTCTTGATAAAACATCTTTCACAACAGCCAAGTTTTGCTAAGCATAATATTTGCCCTACAAAAATTTTAAATTATATATTTACTGCATTTTTTAGGGCCTTGTTTTGGACTACCACTTAAGCAGGGCCATAAGTATTAGATATTTTTCTTCAAAATTTTTGTATAAATGTAAACAATGTAAGGGCATAAAAAATTCGTGGCCCACAAAAATGGAGAAAAAGTGAGGGCTAAATGCGGCCACATCCTTAGCGTATTCCCAAAGCCGATCATGTACCCAAATTAAAAATGATATGTTGTTGTGCACATATATACATGGAAATCCAACAATCGAAACATCAATCACATTTGATAAAGAACATCGAAACATCAATCGCATTTGATAGAGAACAACTCATGTATGAAACGGATGATGGAAAAATCTTACATGAAACATTAATTTCTGCGATTTTGTTACATACTACTCCCTTGTCTTTTTTAAGTGATACCTTTGGAAAACGTGTATTTTTGTGGACATTAAAAAATGAACTTCCGTAAAACTTTTTAATTTTTTTTTGCACCAAATTAAAGTACACAATGATCACTTTAATTTGGTATAAAAACAATTAAAAAATTATATAAAGAAATATGTTTTTTAGGAGTTTGAAATTGTACGAATTTCTATAGGGATTACTTAAAAAGGGACGGAGGAAGTACTTTTTTTCCTTGTTTCGTCAAGTTTTCATTGAACTTACAATCTGAATCTAGAATCAGGGTGCTTATAGGTGACCAACCATTTGGATTATATACTTACAAATTGGTGTATGCAAATGGGCCGAATAATGAACATGAATCATGAAACATAACAAGAGCCCATTTAGGAAAGTGGACTAGGAGGCCGAATATACTAATTACCCGGATAAGTTAACTCGGGTCCACCCGAATCCTGCCTTTGGTAGGCACAACACGATTGGATTAGCTTATCCCAGACTAATGACCAGCCGGATTATTTAACCCTAGGATAGTCAATTTTAGAGATAGATGCCACCCCGTAAGTATCCATTCCGAAATTGGAAATCTTGCGGTCTGAGCTATGTATTAAGGCGGGAAAATTAGTTACTAGAGTGGAGGCATCTGAATTCTGTTGTAAATCAAGGGATGAGAGATCCCCTTCGGTTGTTAGTTGGACGAGAGTGTTGAAAATTAAGCTTGAGTTTTTTATTTCCCACGTGGGAATTTCAAAGTCAAAGATCGGATATGCATTGGAAGATTTTTGTGAAGACTTGTGAAGGAGGAAGAGTTCAATTTGAAATTGGTGACGGCCACCAGTGTTCACACCCATTTTGTATGTCTATATAAAGGTGTACTTGTGAGTGTAGAAAAGTATGAGTGGTGGAGAGAAAAAGAACACTAAAGTGTTCTTGAGAGATTGAGAGAACCCCAGTGGAGGTTTCTCCCCACACACAGTGGGAGAGAACAAATCATGAGTGAAGTGATTTGAGATTGAGGTTGAGTAGAACTCCCTCCCGTGTATTTGTATCTACCCCAGATAGTGAAATACTCTCCTCCCGTGGGCGTACTTGATTTTGGGGAACCACGTAAAAATTCTAGTCTATGTGTGTGTGTGTTTGTGACGCTTCCGTTATTGTTAGAGCCTCTCTGCCATTCCAACAGAGAGTTCCAGTTAGCATTTTATCAAACATTTCACATTCATTTTCCTTACATTTTCATTCCCATTTCTGCAAATACAATCATCCATAGTTCAGTACGTATCAATGAAACTTTTGTACTTTCCGTGCACACCCGCTTGCATCATATGGCTTGCTAACTGCACTCCTCGATCTAAAATCCAACGGTTATAATGGTGTCATGGCATTATAAAGAAACAGTTTTATGATATTTCAGGTGAAAAAAAGGTCGAATGTTTCTGTAAAAAGGGGGGAAAATGATCAAATCATTCATCATAAAACAAGAATTAGTGAAGTGAAAACAAAGGTCATAATCATTAGTTCCCCCATAATTCAGAAATTGATTCATAATTTATCAGAATAATTTCCGTAGTTTATGACTTGATACAAACAAATGTCAAAATTCTCTCTTTATCTCTCGTGTTTCATGACACATCTGCAAGAAACGACCCCACATTGAGTTACTCAATCAAGATCAAGTAACTCTTTACTTGAATTTTTAGGATTTTATGCTAACTGCGACATGCATTCCACTAAATTCAAGATTCACTACACCCTCTCTAAGCATATAAAACGATTCCACTTTATGTAAAAAGTATCTTGTGGGATGACTCAAGGTCATAGATACTAGTGATAAAAAAAAAAGGTCATAGATACTAAGATATTAGAAATCTCAATTGTTGTGCCATATCAAATATAGCAACCCAATCAATTGGGTCTATCAAAACTGAATTTAAATCCACAACCTGAATTTACATGTTTAATCTTCTAAGATTTGGCCCAAGTGACTTTTCTATCCAAAGGAGAAACATGTTCAAAGAAAACAAAGAAAACGAATCTCAACCGTCTGGTTTGCCCAATTATGGGCCCCTTTTTTTAAGCACACTTCAATGATTGTGCTCATACTCTAGATCATGCCAAAGTTCATAGTGACCGAATACTGATTACTACGGATACGGAATGGATTTATCTTCAAAAACACACTTTTTAACGTTTGATCAAACCCATTTATATCAAGCTAGATTTGTAACGATTCTGTGTTATTTGCTATCCGAGCAACATGGATTTCTGGCCACTCAGTGATCTCAAAGAGCTCTAAAAAATGAAAGATTTCGACAATCGAAGTGGATCCAGTGAGAGATAACAACAGTGCAAGGATTAATCTTCAAGGGAAAGGTAATCACCCAAAGCAACTTAATGTATGGTCCGTGTGGACTATGGAAAAAAAAAATTATGACTAATGCATATATCTAAAAGTATTTCTGAACACTAATAATCAGCAAAGTCCACGAATATCCTGAGAACTTTCACCTGCTTAATGCTTATAAAACAGAATGAAATTGGAACCTCAATCTGTCGTAAAATATCTGAAATGTTGTCTTGTTTATATAAAGGTATCTGAGTCCCGGCCTAGCACCACAAGTGACGAATTTCAAACTCCAATTATAATGCTGGGTGGAATTACCGGTCCAATTTATCTCACACTTTGCCGAGTCTTGATCATCCGTTCAAGTTTAGCGAGCAAGAAACAGCACTCATCCCAGTCGCCGGTGATAATTACACCGGCGAGGCAGTATAAATGCAAGGATCAAAACGAAGTACGAAAAATATAAGAGGGTTAAAATGATTGTAATTACTTTGATTTATGGTAAAGAAACTGAGGTAGGAGCGGTACCTGGATTTGAAGGGCAGTACCGAAATCACATTGTCCAAGGACTGACGAAGTTGAACAAGCTTTTCGGGGGAGTTTTTAGAGATGTCCCCAGTGTTAAGCTTGGTAAAAAAAGCACCTATTCCTGGAATTATCCATTATTTCCTGGTTCTAGCTGGATTTGAACATGAACCTCCCAGAGCTTCTGATGTCTCATTTAAAAGCCGCATCAACATCATAATGTCAAGTCTTTGCTGGGATGAAGCACATTATTCATAAATAAGCAACACACATTACAATATGAGGCGGCAATATCCTCATGGAATTTGTTTCATTTTTCCCAAAATATGAAGATCTGAAATTGCTCTTTCTTAAAAATTATCCTTTGTTGTATCATTACATAGTTTTAGCACTTATCCCTTATCTGGTTCCAATCACAGGTTTCTAAAAAATTCGCATCCGCATGTTTGAAAGCGTATCATTTGGAAAATAAAGGATTGAAACCTTTTAAGCCCTGATTCTGATTAAAATATCACGAAACATAAAGCAAAACGAAAAGAAACATGTTACCAGGTACATCAATTGTATGTACTATGGGTGGGGCGAACTAGAGAAGTTATGGTTGGCTGAACCTGTGCTGGCAAAGTAGGGTTGTGTTGGAGCCCTGCTGGGCTTGGAGCCAAAACCTGAGCATCTTATGTCCAGAAACTGGAGCTACTTGAGATGGAATTGGGCCAAGTGAACCACCACCAGGAGGTCCTATTTGATAACTGGTGGTGGCTGTTCCATGAAAAAATATATGAAAGTAAATTTCAGTATATGCAATGCAACATGTAACCAGTTGATTAATATCATAAAAACGAACATACAGGATACAGATGGGAACCCACCGTCGGCTGCTTGTTTGAGGGGTTACCGGCAGAGTGCATAAATTGCTTCCTCCTTCATATTAAATGACAATTGGAGAGAACATTAAAATAAATTGATTGAAGACACACAAAAAATACAAAGGTGAAATTATTTAAGTGAAACTAGGGAACAACAGGTTCATGTTATTATCGTCGCAAACCCCAGAAGCTCTGGCAAACAATTATTAGAGTTGTATCTGCTTCAAAGTTGAGATTTCTTTTTTTTTTCCTGGCTGATCTATAGCCAAACCAAAAACATTTAGGCATCATTCAGCATTATGGAATGGAAGAACAAAAATCTTTCAGCAAAGCAAGCTAACAACTAGCATGATTCTTTTAGTGTGAGCAATTATGTACTTTCTAGTGGAATTAAACCAAACAATATAAATACCTGTTGAAATTGAGGTGCTTGCGATGGAAGAAACATTTGAGGCTGTGGTGCTGGCTGATATGGGGCAAGAAGAGATAAATGACTGTTGGTAATTTCCCCCATTCGGAATCATTGGATTGCCTTATTCCTGTTGCGAAGTCACTGTTTCCTACGGAATAAAGAAGGGACAAACTACTAAGAGAGTTAGACAATTGCTGAGACACAACTATATTAGAAATTGTGCACGTGAAAATGATAAACGATTAAGCACCTAGAACTAATGTCGAGGAGCCTCAACTGTGCCAAAACTGGATGGATCAACACCGTATGCGTGCCCTGCTTGTAACTGAAAGTTATCGAAAGCCAAAGACCTGGATACTTTTTTCTTTGCCATAATAATGACACAAAGCTGGAACAGATGTTGCACTTCGCAAATTAACGTAGAAACTCTAAACATCCATCAAAATCCTCATTTTGAACTAATAAGCTTGGGGTGGCATCATCAAGTTTGCTAACAGCTTACCTCAATAAGTCAAGGGAAGGGTCCAAATAGCTAGGATTGTGTTAGTCGTTGCGAGCTTCAAGTTTGTTCCTTAGAAAACTCAGCCCTTGCTTTGCTCAGCACTGCACCAAGTGAAATGCACCATTGAAAGACCAATTAACAATGCAATTCTTTGCTGATTTATGGGATTATTTTTTTTCCCTTTTGCAAAAAAAAAAAGGTTCCTGGTTAAATTTTTCCATTTATGTAAAGGAAAAGTTTATTGACAAGGCAAAAAGGAATACAAAAGTTCACGTGCTGACAGAAATACGATAGATCAACCCTTCATACCTGTACATGCCTCTAGTTGTTATCAGTCAGCTAAATCCCTCACTCGGTAACTTGAAAACCAAACAAGTATATTGGAAAGCACCCATGGCTTAATCAGAAGTAGCAAACTCAGCACACACAAAAGTCTGAATTGAATTGAATATGCCTAACCCTGAAAAAATATTGAACATACATGCTTAAACACGCACCAACTTCAATAGCAAACAACACAATGTTTAAGAGAATGAACGATAGGTTTACAATATCTAATTTTCTCAAGTTATTTCACTTCTTGCGTATTCACCATGTCTTTGACCCTGAGTTTTCAACTCGTGAACGTAACTTCCGAATGATACATAATTTAGACCGATTTCATAATGTACACCAAGAAGAATTAAGTTGTGTTACTACTATTAGACAGCTGCATGCAATTAACAATGCGTCACAAAAACGGATCTCACAGTGGACCAGTTCATCTTGTTCCCAATCCGTTGTAGAAACTTAGTGAAGGCAAAAAATTGCGTTCACTGTTATTTGTATTAGTAGTTCGAAAAGGGGTTGAATCAATCCATTATACTGCTTGAACAACCATTTTTTTTGTTTTGTGCTAAAAAAGTAAACAACAAATCATGACTGTAGGAAATGAAGTGGATGCACATACTTTTTTTTTTTTTTGAATTGTTGAGGCAGCCCTGTTTGGGATGTCAAAAAAATTCAACTTTTGTAGAATTTTCTTCGTCTCTAGAAAATAAACTTCAGCTTTTGGTCAAAAAGTTTAATTTCTTGATTTGTTTCCGCTACATAAATTGCAAAACTAAAGTTAACTCGGATATTTTTTTTTTTTTTAAGTTAGGGGGAAAAAAACAATAAACAGGTGAAACTTTTGGCTGTTTTCCAAACGAAGTTCATACTTTTTCTTTTTCTTTTTTGACTCCACTAGTTGAGACAACTCAATTTTTTTTTCAATTATTGTCTGAAACTGAAAAAGTAATCAAATGCAAAAACAAGATTTATGGATTTTTAGGTATCCCAAACAAGTGTTCAAGTGAAAGATTAACTATTGACTAGCTAGAGAATTAATAACAGAACATGAACAGAGTGGAAATTGACTGGCCAATAATTGTTGGGTGATTCTATTAACAACCCATCATTTACTCCATGTAATCCATTTTCTTCATGTAACCCACACTTAAAATTTCCTCAAACCAATTTACTCCATACAACCCACAAATACACCTAAACTACCAAAACTACCCTCGCGACCAGTTTTCGTACTTTAAATGTTGAAATACACACCCATTTTCGACAACCACATGTCGATTTATATTGAAGGACGAATTTTCAAAAATTGGACCTTGTCTATGTTCGACGTCCTCATGTCGAAATTTATGTCTATATTCAACTTTCGAATGTCGAACTAGATACATGTGGATAAAATATTGTTGTTTTCGGAATGCAAATGTTGATGTAATGCGTAGAATTCGATATTATGATGATGAAAAAAGCAACTTAAGTCGACAATTTATTACTGAACTTTGTCTTGCATAATTTCGGTTAAGTGAAAAGTTTCAACATCGATATGTTGAACAAGTTCACATATTTCGGGGTATGAATGTCGAAAAAAAACGTAGTTCAGGGGCATTTTGGTCTTCACACAATAATGAAAATGGAGAAGTTTTGTGTGGGTTACATGGAGTAAATGAAGGGCTGTTAATAGAATCACCCTAATTTTTTTGTCGAAAGTATTCTACAATAGTGCAGCATAAGTACCTGTGCGGAGATATCCTTTTTCCCCTGGCTATGTAGCGGAGATAATGTCGAGTCCAGCTATGGGTACGTACACACACATGTACGTACGCGCACGAACATATCCCGACCGTCTGTTTCAAGAATCGACGGTCCGGATTTTAAAAAAACTCTTACATGTAAGAGTTTCTTTGAAATCTGGACCGTTGAAAAAACGCACGGACGGTCAAGATGCAACGTCCGGGCATATCGCGTACGCGTTGCGTGCGTGCACATTGAATTGTTGGCCAATGTCAATGGCATAAGCCGTGTAAAACAGGGACATTGGGCCGAGATCGACTTGGTCAAAGATTGCTTCACCATCCATCACTATAAGAGGAACGTGAGCAACCTTATGCCAGTCTTCTCCTCCTTCCCTGCGGCATCGAGGTGTCAGCAATGGACAGTTCCAAATCATCAGCGCAAAGAGGGAAGTGGGAAGCCCCTCTTCTGGCAAGGATTGGAGCTTAGGGCAATCCCAAATCTCCATTTTTTTTAGAGAAACAAGAAGTAGAAGGCCCCTTCTGTTAAGTGATGTGAGATTCAACATATTTCCAAAACAGAGTGTTGTAAGAGTCGAAGGCAGCAACCCCTCCTCTGGAAACGAATCCACCACTTCATCAAACAGGTACAACTCTCTGAGGGATGGCAGTCTTTGCAAACCCCAATTTCTCCTGTCACCAACAAGTTTCTGGAAGAGACTCAATTTCTGGACAATTCCATAGCATTAATGACTGAAGAGATGGGAGGAGGGTGTGCATTTGTTCTGGCAAAGCCTTCAGTTTCTTGCAATTCGAAATCCATAAATCGAATAGTTGTGGAGCAGGTATTCCTCCGCAAGGAAACGATACCATTTTATTGCAGCCAATAATGGTAAGGTACTCAAGTAATGTCAGATTGTGGTTTTCAAGCCCGTCTGGAATCAACAAGGTCTCAAAATTTATACATTCAAGAATTTTTAGACATCGAAGCTTTGGGAATAAACCTAGTGGAAGGGATTTGAGACTCTCACAATCATACAAGGTTAAAATTTCAAGGGACATGTTGCAGTGGCTAATCTCCTCTTGTAATGGGAGCACTAGTTCCGAACACCTTTCAACCCAAAGGTCTTTCAAGTTCACGAGGCACATCATTCCCCCTGGAAAGCACTGCATTGCCCCACAATCTTCAACAGAAAGGCTCGTGAGCTTGAGTGGAAACCCTATTTGTGGTAATGACAGAATACTACATTCGCTTACCTCCAACATCTTCAGATTTGTAAGTGTTATCAGCTCACTTTCAAATTCCTTCAAACTTCGAAACCCTGACATCTTCAATTCTTCAACAAAAGACACACCTTGCCACTCCAACTGTACCTCTTGGCATCCCCTCAACAGTACCTTGCGTATAGAATTAGTCCTCGGAAGTGAAGCCACAAGCTCTGGACATTCCCTTATCTCAAGGTTCACCAGAGCAGGCACCTTCTTCGGTAAGTCAGTGATCAGCTTAGTACACTTGATTACCTCAAGCTTTTGAAGCTTAGAGAACTCTCCAGCATCTAACTGAACCCATTGCACCCACTCCATCATTTCTTCGAAACGTAGAGTCTCTAGAGATTCAAATGGTTTGCTTAAAGAGCCACTCCCTCTATAAAATTCATGGCCCACGGTGGTTATTCCGGGCATTCTTGCGATGGTAAGCTCTTTCAAAGAGGGCATTTGACCAAGTGGTGGCAAGGAATTGCAGAACCCACAATTGTCCAAATGTAACGACACCATATTGCATAATGATTGATCTCCTAGCCAACTAGGAAATCTTGTGCCTCCATAATTTTTTATCTCAAGGTGCTTCAAGTTGGTATGAGGCTCTAGGTTTTCAAGTACATCTGTTTCATTTTGTGAATTCTTCGTAGTGCTCTCCCATTCCAATGCTAACTTTTCAAGGTGCTTTTTCTCCCTCATCTTTGCTTCCAATGCATCATTGCCCCTTGTTACATTTTGCAAATCTGAGATAGAGATTGTTCCACGAAGACGATGTAGGTCTTTCAACTCACCAATGTTGGACCCGCTGCACTTTCCCACTACAAAAGTAGTTAATTGTTGGAGATCTTTCAACCTACTCATATGCATTGGCATCTCTTTTAAGTTGGTTCCACTCAAGTCGAGGTGACACAATGAAATTAGTTTTACAAGCTCTGCTGGTAAAGTTGTAAGAAGAGAACACTTACGTAACAACAGTGTTTCTAAATTATAAAGGATACAAACTGATTCGGGCAACTGACTGATTTGTGTATCTGAAAGGTCCAAAAAGCGGAGATGTATCAGACACCCAATTGATTTAGGCAATTCCAAAATCCGATATCCCGTCAAAGAAAGGAACCGTAAGCGTGTGAGTATTGGCAGAATCTCATCCAAAACCTTTTTGCTCAACCATATTGGGTAATAATCATATGGCGGCTTTAGTGCTAGGAAAGTTCTTAAATACTTAGCGTCCTTAATTTCCTTGGAACTTCTCAAAGCCATCCAATCGACTTGTAATATACGAGAAATGGCGTACCCTTTTAGAATTACCTTGTGGCTTGCCATCCTCTAATCTATAACAAAAATCTCCAGCCATATATTGAGCTAAATCATGAACAAGATCATGCATGACGAAACAAATCTCGTTAGCATTTGATTTCTGGAAAAATGACCTTGAAAGCAATTCACGGAAGTAATCTCGGCCTTCTTCCTCCTTCGTCTTATTATTTTTGGGCTTCTCCACAAAACCTTCTGCTATCCAAGTTGAGACTAATTTCTCCACTTTGAATTCATGATCCTTAAAAAATATAGAACAATAAGCAAAACATCTTTTCAAATGGGAGGGTAGATAATGATAGCTCAATCTTAAGGCTGGAAGGATGTTGCTTTTCTCCTTTGGCAAATCCCATATATCACTCTTCAATATAGCATTCCAATCCTCAACATCTCGTGTTGAACGCAAAAGACCACCAAGTGTTTTTACGGCTAAAGGCAAACCTTTACACCTTTTCACAATCTCCTTACCAATCTTTTCAAGGTCTCGATGTGCATTACAATCTCCCGTCCCAAGTGCATGTTTGGAAAACAACTTCAAACAATCTTCCTCTTGCAATCCCTGCAAACCAAAAATCGGAACAGTTTGTATGATAGATGCAACGCCCTCATTGCGCGTCGTAACAATAATCTTACTCCCGTGTGCTCCACATCTTAAAGGAGTCATCAAGATGTCCCAATGGTCTTTGTTCTCATTCCAAACATCATCCAAGACAATAAGAAACTTTTTCTCCCTCAATGATTCCTTCAACTTGACTTGAAGCAAGTTTAGGTCCTTTGTATCATAAGCCTTCCCAGTGACTGCCTCGACAATTGTACTTGTGACCCTAAAAACATCAAATACGTCAGAGACACATACCCATGCTTTCTTATCAAAATGCCCATCCACACTGCCATCATTGTATAAAAGTTGAGCAAGGGTGGTCTTGCCAAGCCCACCCATCCCGACAATCGGAATCACATCTATCTCATTACTGCTTTCTTCACCAGAGAGCAGCAATTTCATTATCTCTTCCTTCTCATTCTCCCTTCCATAAATGCAGGATTCATCCACCAAAGAAGTTGTTGGCGACCGGTTCTGTCCAGCAACTTCTCTCAAACCAAGTACATCTTTCGCTTTCACGAAATGATCTAACATGCCAATCATTTCCTCTAATTTGGAGTTCATACCACCATCAAAAAAGGAAGTGAAAGTCGAGATCGCAGCATCACGTAACCTTTTTTTGCCTCTTGGGTACTCGGCTTCCACCTTGCTCCGCAAAGCCTCGTAAGCGATCTCGTCCAGCAAGTCTTCAGCGTGGTAGATAGCATCTTTAAGCTCGTCCAACCAACGTCTCACAACTGGATCAGTGAGCTGCCTGTCCTCTGCATCATTGAGCACCTTTTTAAGTTCCAGCAATGTCAACTCCAGCTTCTTGAGGAGACCTTCGTCGTGTTTTCGACCCCGGAAGAAGTCGATGAAGTCTTGGGAAGCCAAACGGCCGAGCAGCATTTCGACTGCACTGTCAACAAGTGCTTCTCCAACAAATTTCGCCGAGCCGAGAAGTGCTTCTCCAACCATTTTCGCTGCCATGTTTTTTTTGTTCTTTGCAGAGTAAAGAGATCACAAGAGAGTAGGGAAACAAAGAGTGCAGGAAACCAAGATTGAAAGCCCCTGCTACCTTTTGGATCATTGATGTGAACCAAATGACCAAGTCCAATTATTGTTTAATTTTACTGAAAAAGTCAATTGATGAAATGGTATTTGGGAAATGAAAATCAAGTTTTCTGATGCAAGACACAACTTTTACTGGCTCCTGGGGTAACTTGTGGGAACCAAACACCGATTAAATATTGATACCATGTCATGTGTACAGTCATAGACAAACACAAAAACTAATTAAGCTCTCTGAAGATCCCTTAGTTGCATGAAAATAAAAGGTAATATGGAGATAAGGACGAAAGTTGACCATATAAAAAAAAAAAAAAAAGTCTACGAGTATAGATGTACCTGTCCGAATTAAAAAGACGTTTATGCATGCATATGTACCTACCATAGCAGGCCGGCTCTTAATTTTCCAAGTTCCATTGCGAACATTTTTTTTATTATCTATCATAGCAGGCCGGCTCTTAATTTTTAAAGTTCAATTGGAACTTTTTTTAATGGGGCCGTTTGATAATTCACAATAACCAATTAGTTACTCTGAACAAGAATATACACAGGACGCGGCGGCGGTAGTGACAACTCCGGCGATTTCTCCGGCGTTCTTTACTTTCTACTCTTCTTTATTTATTTTTTGTATTTTTTTGTTGTTTGTTTTGTAGGAGGTTTTTCGCCGGCGGTTTTGAGGGCCGGTGGTTTTGTTTTGGTTATTTTTGTTTGCCAGTTTTGGGCTGGTGGTTTTGATTAATAATATTCTTCTACCTCTTTACCCAAAAAGAATATACCCAGGTGCGGTACTGAAGGTAAGACGTATACAAAGAAAAGATCCCTTGGTTGCATTAAAAGAAAAGGTCATTTGGAGATCAGGTCTAAAGTTCACCATATAAAAAAACGTATAGATGTACTTGTCCTAGTTGGAGAGGTTTAAGCATACAGATGTATCTGCCCTAGCAGGCCGGCTCTTAGTTTTTTAGGTTCAATTGCGAGCTTTTTTAATGGGGCTCCATATTACCTTTTCTTTTAATGCAACCACATAAAAAGAGGTTTACGCGTATAGATGTACCTCTAGAGATTTAAGCATACAGATGTGCCGGCTGTAGCAGACCAGCTCTTAGTTTTTCAAGTTTGATTGTGAACTTCTTTTAATGGGACCGTTTGATAATTCACAAATATATATACATATATGTATATGTATATATATTAAAGATCAAACTACAAGTATTCAATCCAGGAAAATAATACAATTAATTTTTTTTTGATAAGTAACAATATTCAACACCAAAATAACAAAAAGCTGAATAATAATTCCAATAATTCAAAATGTATTTTTTAAACATCATTGTTATTGCGTTTTCAGTAAAAAAAAATTATAACTAAGCTCTTATAATCAAATTTAGCCACCATATCTCTTTCAATGGATATTATAACTAATTCGTTCAACCTTTCTTGTCCTCCCGGGAGGGCACAGAAGCAACTCTGCCAGCATTTAACCTTTCTTGTGACATAGTTGCCCAAACAATAAGATTTGATAAACTTTAATTTCAATTTTTTTTTTCTCTGGAGACAACTGTAACTGGTATAGTCAACTATATTTTATAAGCAATCAGTGCATTTGAAAAAAAATCACCCGTTAGTTTCAAATAATCGAATGAACATGTCCTTTAATTTCACTTTCTTATTTCTTTCTGTAAACATCTTCACAAAGCCAGATTTAGATTGTTTAAACAAGTTTGGACAAATATACTATTGCTAAGTACAATTATAAACCCACAAACTTCTAAAATTATATATTTTTATCACCATTTTTTACGGCCTTATTTTGGACTACCACTTAACTCTTAAGTCAGGCCCTAAGTTTTATCATATATTTTCTTTCTAATTTAATTTACATAAATACAAATAATATAAGGGCATAAAAAATTTGTGGCCCTCAAAAATACGGAAAAAAAAATTAGGGGCTAAATGCAGCCTCATCCTAGGTGTATGCCAAGAGCCGGCCTTGTACCCAAGTTGAAAAGGATAGGCTGTTGTGCACATATTTGCAAGTCCGTTCAACAATAAAAATGTCAGTCACACTTGATAGAGAACAAGTCATGTATGAAACTCCATAATAATGGTAAAATCTTACATGAAAGTATGAAACATTAATTTCTGATCTTTGGGGGTGTTGGCTGCTAGTCTGTGGGGGCGCCTTAGGGTTTTCTGTATTGTATTTCTCTATCTGGGCATTGTGCCCTTTTGGGTGTGGACCCCGATTGGCTTCTTGCCAATTGAGGATTGGGTCTCGGACTAGGCTTTTATTGCTTTTTCCTTGCTCCTATTGTCATTGTAATCTTTCAATGATTAATGAAATCTTTTTTGCCTTGCAAAAAAAAAAAAAAGAACATTAATTTTTAAGATTGTGTTAAATACATTTTCTTTTTTATGTTACCTCAAGTTTTCATTGAACTTACCATCTGAATCTAAGCTGACCTCAAGTAATTGGGACATAAGGCTCGATTTAGTTTGGTTTGGCTTGGTTTGGTTTTACCATCTGAAATCATTGTGTTTGGTTCTTTTACTTCTTTACAATGGAAAAATAATTGTGTGCGAGCGTGCCAGAGAGAGTCTCAATCTCCTACCTCAGATTAACTTTGGAAAACCAAATCTAATCAGGAGATTGTGTTTTAATGGTTCAATTACCTCACTTAAGAGGATTTTTCTTTCAAAGTGAAGAAATGCCAACCAATATACTCAGGAAATTAAAGAACAATAAAGAAACAAGATACTTCAATTGATAAATCAAAGGTAGACCTACTTCGAAATTGCCTTCAACTTCAAATACAAGATACTGAGAACGTTGAACGAATGAGTGTTACAAGAACAACCGAAGTTAATCCTAACTACTTCCTAATCTACTTCCTAACCTACTTCGAACTGAGTTCGAAATCCTAAAACTATTTGCCAATGAACAAACCAAGCATCATTTGTTTGATAGTTGTTTGTTGAAGATTTGTTCGTAGTTTTTCACTTCATCAGTTTCTTCTATTTATAGATGCTGCTTGTTAGTTGAACTTCCTGCTCAAAGAATTTGAACTTGGCTTGCTTCGAACTCCATCTTCTATACTTTGAATTGGCAGTTTCTTCCCTCCTCCATATTTGAATTTGAACTCCTTTAATCTTCTTCGAAAAGCTTGAACCTGCACATTTGTTCAAACTGACCTAAATGATCACGTTGTAAGGAGATAACTGCCTTTCAGGGTATGCTCCACATGTCTTAACTACCCATTGTCTTGTTTTACAAGTTTACACGTGGATCTCATACATTTAGCAGTTTAGATCATGGCTTCGAAGTCGATCAGCAATAACTCATAACTGCCAATAACTGCCTTTTAAATTGAGGATCAATACGATATCGTATTAACTCAGCTATGTTCCATTAATCCAATGTATCTATATTATTAGATATTTGCCAACATTTGGCATATTTAATTACGCATCAAACAACTATTGGATTTATTAATTTTATATGTAAACACATTGTGCTCCTGGATGACCGACCGTTTGAATTATATACAACTGCATATTGATGTATGCAAATCGGCCGAATAATGAACATGAATCGTACATAACAAGAGCCCATTTGGGAAAGTATACTAATTGCCCGGATAAGTTAACTTGGGTCCCCCGAATCCTGCCTTTGGTAGGCACAACAAGCTTGGATTAGCTTATCCTAGTATTAATGACCCATCTATACCCGGATTATTTTAACCACAGGTGCATCTTCTACTTAATTATTTTCCATCTCCGAATTACCCCTCTCCACATCGTCTAAATTAGCAGGATCCGATATTCTTTAAATTATTTCATTTAGACATCCTGGAAACATTCCAGAACTGTTATGGACAGTGCGTGGACACCGGTGGAGTGTGTCACAAGTATCAAGTGCTGGATGATAGGTTATTGTCGAACTGTTTTTTTACCATCTCTCCTAAAATCAATTGGTATTAGGAAGGATTTCAATTAATTATTTTATGGCATTCAATATTGCACCTGCATGTCTGTTTTTGGAGCGGTCACAAGGAGTAATATTGTGTAACCAAATCCATGGGGCACTCCAGACCCAACAATCCCTTTCTCACGATGACGCTCCTGCCACTCAAACCCATGACCTCCTTTTTTACCATCTCTCCTAAAACCAATTGGTGTTAGGAAGGGTTTCAGTTAAAGTCTTTTATGGCATTCGACATCGCACCCGCCAGTCTATTTTTAGAGCAGTCGCAGGGAGTGGCATTGTGTAAGCAAATCCATGGGGACACTCTGGGCCCAACAGTTATAATGAATCATGGTGAACAACAAAAGAGTCCTAGTTGGAAGTTTGGAACACCTTGAATAATGTGTGGACGCATTTGAATGACGTATTCTCAAATGTTAGTGAAGACATCCATGATGAGGAGATGTTTAATCTTTCATTATTTTGTTTTACCCTCCAACATTATTTAGATATGAATGATCATCTAACATTTCTCGAATATGTCGTGTCCTCCATTATTAAGATATGAATGATCATCTAACATGTGATTCACAGGTTTCTAAAAAATACGCATCTACATGTTTGGAAGCAAATCATTGTAAAAGAAGGGATTGAAACCTGTAAAACCTCGAGTAATTAAAAAATCACGAAGCATAAGCGAAAGGAAAAGAAACGCGTTACCTAGGTACTTTTGAAATATCAATTGTGTATGCTCTGGGCGGGGGACTGTAGAAGTTATGGCTGGCTGAACTTGTGCTGCTTGAGTAGGGCTGGAGGGATGTGTTGGACCTAGGCCTGTCAATGGATCCGAATTCGAAGTATGTCAAATCCTATCCGAATCCGAACTCCCTAAATCCAGAATCAATAATTCGAATCCGAAATCCGGATATCCAATCCGAAAATCCGATTTTGATCTTTTTTTTTTTTTTTTACAGCATTTCACCAAAAATAACTCGAAAAAATTACAATTTTTTTTTCGGGCCATAGAGAGAGGAGTGAAGAGAACAGAAGTACAGAACTATAAACAAATCAAAGTTTCCAGAAAACAGAGAAACAAAGACGGCAAATGCCAGAAAAAAAATGGCCCACAGATACCGTACGCCAGAAACAAGCTTAACAGAGAAACAAAGACGACAAATGCCAAAAACAAGATATATGTAAAACAAGATACCATAAAACAGAGACCGTAGAGTGTAGAGGTTACACCAGAAACCGATGGCACAGTAAGTGAAAGTGAAAACAGAGATATATGTATCTGTTACAAGATCTAAATTGACAAAGGCTTCTAAAACAAGTCTAAATTACCGATTCTTTTGATCAATAAACAAAACCATTAGTATCCCCCTAGCATGCTACTGGTACCATACTCCCAAAAACGCTAGTACCACATATTTGAGCTAAAAAGGAACTCCAAAATTTTCAGCCTTGATGTTCACCCTGAGAATAAGCGTAAGGGCAGCTAGAAATTATGTTTTTTAACTATTTGATGCCACCAAAAGCAAATCACTAGTCTCCAAGATGATTGGCAGTCCCAGAGTTGCCATAACAGAAGCAAAAACAAGGAGTCCCTACAAGATTATTCCAACAGATAATGTTGTTTGGCCAAATTTATTTTGAACTCTAATTCTATGGCACAAATTATAAAAGAAACTAATTGCAGCTCCACCATTCGAGTGCATGATGGAAACTTGAGTAGGCCAATAGGAAAGGAGGAAGAATATACCAATGAAAGCATCAACTATATACAAGAAACAGATTACAAGACTAAACAAACCATAATATATATATATATATATATATATATATATATATATATATATATATATATATATATATATATATATATATATATATATAATGGATATCATTATACCAAGTAAAACTTGGTAAAACTTGAGCTATTAATGTCACACTTGCAGCGATGGCAGTTGACACTTCTGCCATTCTCCCCATTTTTTAGGGTAGAAGAATTGGACACTGTCATCAGAATATAAAAAAGGTCATTCTTGGCAATCAAGGAGCACAGGTTTCATCGCCCAACTTCCATTCTTTACCTATCTTCTAGGCCTATTTTGGTAAAGGAAATGAGAACATACATGGATTTTGGAAAGCACAACAGGAGGTCATAGACCTTGGCCACTGCTAGACAGACTCCATTTCTGGTCAACTAATCAATTCAGTTAAACTTCTACCTCCTCTAACAATGGCTGTGAAAAATACTGTTATGCTAAACAGGCAGCCAAATTTCTTCCCCCTCTCCCTCCTCTTTCTCTCTCCTCTCTCCCTATTTGCAATATGGGCCATCCAAAAATACTTTTTGACAACCGAGATGGGCGGTCGGGCACTGCGTGGCCATACCCGACT
The DNA here is from genome assembly GCA_020921065.1 of Vaccinium darrowii. NCBI lineage: Eukaryota > Viridiplantae > Streptophyta > Magnoliopsida > Ericales > Ericaceae > Vaccinium > Vaccinium darrowii. The sequence continues at coordinate 34,526,687 of CM037153.1, read as the reverse complement.
GGCACCCAATTTTTTCTCCCCATATGAAGAGATAAATGACTGATGGAAATTTTCCCCATCAGTAATCATTGGATTGCCTTGTTCCTTTTGTGATGTCACTGTTTCCTATGGAGTTAAGAAGGGACAAACTACTAAAAGAATGAAAATATGACTACAAGCAATGTGCAAGTTAGACAGTTCCCGAAACACAACTATATTAGTAATTCTGTGCGCGAAAATTAAGCACCTGGAACTAGTGGATAGCACCGTATGCGTGCCCTGCTTGTGACTGAAAGTTATACAAAGCCAGAGACTTGGGTACTCTTTCTCTGCCATAATAATGAGACAAAACCGTCAGCTGGAACAGATGTGGCAGCAACATCGCACTGCTTGGGACAGAGGGATAAGAGCTTATTTCACTTCGCAGATTGACGTAGAAAACTGTAAACAAACTATTCATCAAACTCCCTACTATGAAACTAATAAGCTTGGGGTGGCATCATCAAATTTGCGAATACCTCACCTCATCAACTAAAAGGAAGGGTCCAAATAGTTAGGATTGTGTTAGTCACTGCAAACTTCAAGTTTGTTCTTTAGAAAACTCAACCCTTGCGTTGCTCAGCACTGCACCAAGTGAAATTCAGCTGTATAAGACCAATTAACGAAGCAATTCTTTGCTGATTTATGGGATTTTTTTTTCTATTTTTTGAAAAAAAAAATCATTAGTTAAATTTTTCCATGTATGTCAAAGTGCACGTGCTGACAGAAATACTATATATCAACCCTGCATACCATGCCTCTAGTTATTTTCAGTCAGCTAAATTCCTCACTCAGTAACTTGAAAACCAAACAAGTACATTGGAAAGCACCCATGGCCAAATCAGAAGTAGCAAAATCAGCGCACACAAAAATGCGAATTGAATTGAATTGCATGACATTGAAAGACAATTGTCCATACAAGCTTAAAAGACCTCCAACTTCAATAGCACACGGCACAATCTTTAAGAGAATGAAAGATAGGCCTACAATATCTCAGTATCTAAGACAACCATTTTTTTATATTACCTGAAACTGAAAGAAGTCACCAAGTACTCCTACAAAAAAAAAAAAAAAAAAAAGGGATTTATGGACTTTTAAGTATCCCAACAAGTATTCGAGTGAGTCATTAATTATTGACTAGCTGGAGAATTAATAGCAGAATATGAACGGAGTGATAATTGACAGGTCAATAATTTTTTTCTTCCAAAGTATTCTACCAGAGTGCAGCATAAGTACCTACGCAGAGATACCCTTCTTCCCCTGGCTATGTAGCGGAAATACTATAAGCGTACAATGGGTCCATTGAACCGAGATAGAGTTGGTCAAAGATTGCTTCACCATCCATCACTATAAGAGGGACGTGAGCAACCTTATGCCAATCTTCTCCTCCCTCCCTGCGGCAACGAGGGTTCAGCAATGGACAGTCCAAAAGTATCAGCACAAAGAGGGAAGTGGGAAGCCCCTCTTCCGGAAAGGATTTGAGCTGAGGGCAATCCCAAATCTGCATTCTTTTGAGAGAACCAAGAATTTGAAGGCCCCTTCTGTTCAGTGACTTGAGATTGGGCATATTTCCGAAATAGAGCCATCTAAGAGTGGAAGGCAGCAGCCCCTCCTCTGGAAACGACTCCACGTCTTCAGATTCACCTGACAGTGCAAAATGTGTGAGAGACGGCAGCCTTTGCAAACCCCAATCTCTCCGGCCACCAGCAAGTTTCTTGCAATTACTAATCAAAAGATGAGATAATTTGGAGGGCAGACCCCCTTCCGGAAGAGACTCAATTTTTGGACAATCCCATAACATAAATGCTTGAAGAGATGAGAGGAGGGTGTGCATTTGATCTGGCAGAGCCTTCAGGTTCTTGCAAGCGCCAACCGATAAATAAGACAGCTGTGGAGCAGGTATTCCTCCGCAAGGAAACGATATCATATTATTGCAGCAATTAATGGTAAGGGACTCAACTGTTGTCAGAATTTGGTTTTCAATCCCGTCTGGAATCAACAAGGTCTCAAAATATATACATTCCTGAATTGTTAGACATCGAAGCTTTGGAAATAAACCTAGAGGAAGGGATTTCAGACTCTCACAGCCATACAAGGTCAACCTTTCAAGGGACGTGTAGCAATGGCTCATCTCCTCTGGTAGCGGGAGCACTGGTTCTGGACACCTTCGGACACCAAGTTTTTTCAAATTCATGAGGCGCATTCCCCCTGGAAAACACTGCATTGCTCCCCAATCCTCAACAATAAGGCTCATGACCTTGAGTGGAAACCCTGTTTCTGGGAATGACAAAATACTACATTTGCTTACTGTCAACTCCTTCAGACTTGTAAGCGTTACCTGATGAGAAAAATACAGAAACCAAATTCACACACAAACTTGTACTTAATTTTTAAAAGCAATACATGCACACATACAGTACTCACCCTCTCCTAATCTCACACACAAACTCTATCATTTGTCTTCTCACACAAATGGTGGTGGGAGATTCCCCTAAGGGGCTCACACGTTTCTGCGTTCTCCTCTCTTTTTACAATGACTCATGCACATATATTTATACACTACACAAAACAAATCCCAGCCATACAAGCACACCTAATTCTCCATCCCTAATCAATGCCTGAGTACTTGGCTCTTATCTTCTCTCTGTCTGGACCCTTCTCTCTTTAACTCCCATCTCCAATTTTATCTTCTCAACAAAAAACACACATACGCCACACACAATTAAGATTTATATTTCTAACATTACCAGCTCACTTGCGAATTCCTTCAAACTTTCAAAGCTTGGCATCTTCAATTTTTCGACAAAAGGCACACTTTGCCACTCCAACTGCACCCCTTGGCATTCCTCCAACAATAGCTCGCGTATGGAAGTAGTCCTCGGAAGTGAAGCCACAAGCTCTGGACATTCCCTTATCTCAAGTCTCAGCAAAGAAGGCACCTTCTTCGGTAACTCTCCGATCAGCTTGGGACACTTGATAACCTCAAGCTTTCGTAGCTGAGAGAACTCTCCAGCATCTAATTGAACCCACTGGACCCACTCCATCATTTCTTCAAAACGTAGAGTCTCTAGAGATTCAAATGGTTTGCTTAAAGAACCTCTCTCTCTATAAAATGCATGGCCCACGGTGGTTATTCCGGCCATTCTTGCAATGGTAAGCTCTTTCAAAGAGGGCATTTGACCAAGTGGTGGCAAGGAAAAGCAGAACACACAATTCTCCAAACTTAACGACACCATATTGCAAAATGATTGATCTCCTAACCAACTAGGAAATCTTGTGCCTCCATAGTTTTTTATCTCAAGGTGCTTCAAGTTTTTATGAGGCTCTAGCTTTTCAAGTACATCTGTTTCATCTGTTTCATTTTGTGAATCCTCCTGTGTGCTATCCCATTCCAACGCTAACTTTTCAATGTGCTTTTTCACCCTCATCTTTGCTTCCAATGCAACGCTGCCACATGTTACATTTTGCAAACCTGAGATGGAGATTGTTCCACGAAGACGATGTAGTTCTTTCAACTCACTAATACTGGACCCGCTGCACTTTCCCACTACAAAAGTAGTTAATTGTTGGAGATCTTTCAACCTACTTATATGCATTGGCATCTCCTTTAAGTTGGTTCCACGTAAGTCGAGGTGACACAATGAAATTAGTTTTACAAGCTCTGCTGGTAAAGTTGTGAGGAGCCGACACTTACGTAACAACAATGTTTCTAAATTATAAAGGATACAAACTGATTCGGGCAACTGATTGATTTGGGTATTGGAGAGGTCTAAAAAGCGGAGATGTATCAGATACCCAATTGAATTAGGCAATTCCACTATCCGATATCCCGACAAAGAAAGCAACCGTAAGCGTGTGAGTAGCGGTAGAATCTCATCCAAAACCTTTTTGCTCACCCACATTGGGTAATTATATGGCGGCTCTAGTGCTAGGAAAGTTCTTAAAAACTTAGCGTTCTTAATTTCCTTGAACTTCTCGAAGCCATCCAATGCACCTCTAAAACCATCTAATCCACCTCTAACATACGAGAAATGGCGTAGCTTTTCAGGATTACCTTGTGACTTGCCATCCTCTAATCTATAACAGAAATCTCCAGCCATATATTGAGCTAAATCATGAACAAGATCGTGCATGACAAAACAAATTTTGTTAGCATTTGATCTCTGGAAAAATGATCTTGAAAGCAATTCGTGAAAGCACTCAAGACCTTCTTCTTCTTTTGTCTTACCATTTCTGGGCTTCTCCACAAAACCTTCTGCTATCCAAGTTGAGACTAATTTCTCCACGTTGAATTCATGATCCTTAACAAATATGGAACAATAAGCAAAACATCTTTTTAAATGGGAGGGTAGATAATGATAGCTCAATCTTAAGGCTGGAAGGATGTTGCTCTTCTCCTTTGGCAAATCCCATATATTACTCGTCAATATAGAAGTCCATTCCTCAACATCACGCGTTGAACGCAAGAGACCACCAAGTGTTTTTGCGGCTAAAGGCAAACCCTTACACTTTTTCACAATCTCCGTACCAATTTTTTCAAGGTCTCGATGTGCATTGCAATCTCCTGTCTCAAATGCATGTTTGGAAAACAACTTCAAACATTCTTCCTCTGGCAATCCACGCAAACCAAAAATCGGAACCGTACGCAAGATAGAGGCAACGCTCTCATTGCGCGTCGTAACAATAATCTTACTCCCGTGTGCTCCACATCTTAAAGGAGTCATCAAGATGTCCCAATGGTCTTTGTTCTCGTTCCAAACATCATCCAAGACAATAAGAAATTTTTTCTCCCTCAATGATTCCTTCAGCTTGACTTGAATGAAGTTTAGGTCCTTTGTTTCACAAGCCATCCCAGTGACTGCCTCAACAATTGTTCTTGTGACCCTTAAAACATCAAATACGTCAGAGACACATACCCATGCTTTCTTATCAAAATGCCCATCCACTCTGCCATCATTATACAATAGTTGAGCAAGGGTGGTCTTGCCCAGCCCACCCATTCCGACAATCGGAATAACATCTATCTCAATATTGCGTTCTTCACCAGAGAGCAACAATTTCATTATCCCTTCCTTTTCATTCTCCCTTCCATAAACGCAGGATTCATCCACCAAAGAAGTTGTTGGCAACCTAAGAGACCGGTTTTGTCCAGCAACTTCTCCCAAACCAAGGACATCTTTAGCTTTCACGAAATGGTCTAACTTGCCAATCATTTCCTCTACTTTGGAGTTCATACCACCGTCAAAAAACCAAGTGAAAGTTGAGATCAGAGAATCACGTAACCTTTTTTTGCCGCTCGGGTACTCAGCTTCCACCTTGCTCTTCAAAACCTCGGTAGCAATCTGGTCCACCAAGTCTTCGGCGTGGTAGACAGCATCTTTAAGCTCATCTAACCAACGTCTCACAGCTGGATCAGTGATCTGCCTGTCCTCTGCATCATTGAGCACCTTGTTAAGTTCCAGCAATGTCAATTCCAGTTTCTTGAGTAGACTTTGGTCGTGCTTTCGACCCTGGAAGAAGTTGATGAAGTCTTGGGAAGCCAAACGGTCAAGCAGCATTTCAACTGGACGGCCTAGAAGTGCTTCTCCAATCAAGGTCGCAGCCATGTTTTTTGGTTCTTTGCAGAGTAATTAAACAGTTCACAAGACGGTAGTTCCACAAAGAGTGCAGGAAACCAACTCTATATTTGGCCCAATGCACGCCCAACTCTATCTTTTTTCCGGAAAAAGTATCGCCCACTCCATCTCCATTACCCATCGTGCACGGTGCATCAACAGCAAAATAAATAAAAGAAATAAAAGAAAGGAGAACTAGATATAGGAAATAGAAGAAAGAATTTAAGAGGGCAGACCAACAGTCCTCTCTCGTGCAGTCGTGCCTAAACGTATACAAAATAAACAGTAATTATATGGGTACAGAATCCATTGCACAGAAAATGCACAGATTGAGCTCGGGGACCTATTTTTAGGTCCCACACGAACAATCCGAGCCATTCAAAGTTTTGGCTGAAACGGGCGGCTCTTAGACCAAGCACTTGAAGTTTTGGCTGAAACTGTTTAAAATATCAGCAGTAATTAAACTTCTGCTGCCACCTTTTGAGGGTGAGTGGGATTATCGGAAACTTTTTTTGGTGTTATGCATTTTTTGAGGGGTGTACCATGGCTTACTTTCTATTGACAGTACGCTTCTTAAAAAAAAGGTTGGTTTTGGCCACTGGGTAACTTGTGGGAACCAAACAACGATTAAATATTATTACCATGTCATGTGTAGTGGTTAAAGTCATACATAAAACCAATACCCATGTGCATTACAGAAGTTAAGACATACACAAAGCAAAAATCCTTTGGCTGCATTACAAGAAAAGGGAATATGGAGACAAGGAGGAAAGTTCACCCCATATATATATATAAAAAAAGAAAAGGTTAATGCGTATGGATGTACCTGTCCTCGTTGGGAAGAAATTTAAGCATACAGAAATATTTAGTGAATATTAAATGTTGTATTTGGTGAAAGGATTTAAACCAAGAGATGTGTCTATTTGTTTTAATGAATAGACATGAACAAATCATAAGGTGTGACTTTTAGGATCACATGAATAGACATGGCGATTGAAATAAACATGACTATTGGGTTTAAATGGATAGATGTGGCTATTGGCCAATGGTCACGTATCTATGCCTATATAAAGGTCAGGGATTTCACTAAAAACGTACTAAAAAAGTGAACACGATGAATGGTTCTCTCTCACTAGAACTCTCTCCCTTATACTCGTTTTTATCCGGTGGCTCGCAAAATCCAAAGGCATTCTGTTTCTTCTTCCTCTGTGCATGACGCAATTGAACAAACATGCAGTCAATCGGGACTGGGCTTCAATGTATCTTGGAGTCAAATTCGCCATCAATCTGGTGCACACTAAATTCACTTGAATTGGTGGGGCGACTATCGTCTTAAGGACAGCGACAATGTAACACACCTTGAAACAACTACTTATTCTCTCCAACTTTATCTACTTCCATCGATTATACGATTTTTGCACCAACACTAGCAGGGCTAGCTCTTAGTTTTTCAAGTTCGATCACGAACTTTTTTTAACGGGACCGTTTGATACTTTGCAAAATTTAAAAGACAATACAAATATTCAATTTCGGATTAGCAAATGTAAATATGATACTTTGGATTAGGCAATGTCCCTTATGAGATGAGCAATTGTAAACATTGATAGGATTCTTACCTCGGATGATAAATTGATGGAAGTGGTTTCTAGTTGGACTACGTTGGTTTTCTAGAGATAATATAAATTAGGCTTTGAGAACTAGGTTGTATAGGAATAAGCTGTGTTATTAGTAAGGGTAGGACCATTTGGTTTAGGTACGAGGTTTTGCATTGACAAGGGAAAAAAAAAATTGGCAGGATTCTATGGGGTTGAATTCTGGGTTAGTGCATAGTTTTGAAGATACTATTGAGTTTTAATTGGTACTAATTGACAAACGTCATAGATCTCTATACAATGACTCTTGGCATTTTCTTTAGGTATCCTCAGTGGGGTGAGATTTTGTTAGATTGCAACAAATGCAATCTGACTTGATCACCTCAACCAAAGTTCAAGATGAGTACCAACGATATTGCTAAATTCCAAAAATGTAAAGCCCCAAGGTAGTCCCATGGTCCATCACTTTCATCCACCAAGCGATGTGAGACAAGTACCTGTTTAAGCACATCAAGCTCCTCAAGCTCGTCTCATGTGGGACCCGCTCAAGCACGACAAGAACCTCATGCTCCTCCCTCGTTGGGCCCACCTAAGCACGTCTCCTCTCGGGACTTGCCTCACACTTCCGATTGGTGCAAGCTTTGATAACATATGTAACGACCAGCCCTAGCTGACTTGCTAACTCTTAGCCTAACCACGTGACTCAAAAAATTAACCTCAAGTTTATACGTTATGTCACGCCCCGTCCCGAAACGGCACCCGTGTGGGCCCGCGTCGGTGCGGCCACGTGACATTCCAACACAAAACCAAACATAACCTACTCAAATACCTCAGAATTAAAACACAGCGGAAGTCTTATAACATACATATACAAGTGTATAAGTCAAACCACAATCTCAAACAACATACAACCGACAACCTTAATTACATAACATGTTGTGCAAGTTCTCAAAGTTCACTAACACAACTCAAAACAAACCACTACTAGCCCAACCATGAGCAAACCAACTTGGCTAGCTACGCCACTCGAGGCCAGCCCAAAAGGAACTCCAAAACGACCACCGGTAGTGGACCCACCCAAAAACCACCTGCTATCTGGCAATCAAAGGAAAACCAGGAGTGTGTGAGACATAGAAATGCTCAATAAGATACAACCAAATCAACATCCAAAACACAACAATATTATACAACAACTATCAACATGTATATAACCAATCACATGCAAGTGGCACGTCTGCTACATCCTATGTATCCTAGGTCACTGTGGGAGCACACCCCGCTCGTTGTCACCGGTAGCTAGCCGACACAACGTACTCGCGGTGTAACCCAATCCACAGCCCCTTCGCAGATACCAACTTTCACACACAACATACATGCATATCCACAGCTAAAACATCTATTAGCATGATATACATCCATCTTTACAACAACACGTCATCAACACAGTTATATGTTATTGAACATAATCATGTCATAGATGGATTAATTTCAGTTGGTTTATGATGTTGGGTCTGATTCTTGGAGTTTTGGAACAAATTATTTCGTGGGTTTGTAATAGCTCACTGGTGGAGTGCATGAATCTAGTTTCTGACCTGTTTTCACGTTTTTATTTTGGGTACTTAGAAGGCTCGTAAATATTTGATATTTTTACAGTGAATTCGTCCTTGAGTCTATTGTGTTGTGTAAAAATTTCAGAGCTTAATTCGAAATACAGAAAATATGAAAAATGTTTTACCGAGCTGCTGTCGTAGAATTCGCAGTGCAGGCAGCACTGCCGCGTCTTACAGGAAAGGCCATAACTTTGTGTAGGAAGCTTGGAATTTTAATCCGTCTTTTGATTATGAAACTAGACTCGCATACCTTCGAGAATATGTATGGATTGTGCCTTATTTCCTGCCAGGTTATAGCAGTTTTTGATTCAAAGTTGATGCTTTTGCTGAACCTGCAGATTCATGTTTCTTTTTGTGTAACTTCAAATAAGCGTATCTTGGTCATCCGGGCTCCGATTAGGGCAAATTTTATATCGATATTGATGTACTGAAAGTCTTCTTTCTAGTGGAGGTGGTCTCATGTCCTAATTTAGAACCCGTAAGAAATGATAGTCCAGATACGATGGGCTGGTTATTAGATTTTATACCGGTTTTGGAGTGTTGTTTTGTTGTGACTTGTCTTAAGTTGTGATGACCCTATAAGTTGCTTATGTTGCATCATCATCTTTTTTATTATATGCAAGACATGTGTGGAAGCTCATAGACTAATATTAGTTGATTTGTGGCTAGGTAAAGAGCCGGTCATTCGGGAGGTGCCAAAACCATAGTTAGTTTGGCATACTGTATCAAAGCTAGTACGTTCTAGACTCTGTGTTGGGAGTCGGCTGGGGTTTGGTAGTGGACCATAGGAGTCTTGTGTGTGTCAAATAGAGGTTAGTGGATGACTAACGTGTGAGATATATGTATAACTTGTGTTTGTTGTTGGCTGTTTTAAGTTGTTAAGACAGGTTTGAGAAATGAATTCAGAGCATACGGTTCATGCGGAAGATGGGGCATCTAGTGGGAATGAGGTGGAGCAACAAGCTCCTTTGCAACGGCCTGTTGTGGGGGACGCCGATAGAGTTCTTGCGGCTCTGGCTCAATTTACCGAGCGACAAGCAGAATTTATGTTGTGGCAGAATACACGGGAAATGGCTCGGGATTCAGGTACAGGATTGCTTGAACGTTTCAAGAAATTGTTCACAGTGGAGTTTGAAGGAACCGTGTCGCCTAGTGATGCTGAGGAATGGCTGTGGAGCGAGTGTTGGATGCAATGGGGGTGACCGATGCGCAAAGAGTAACCTTGGCAACTTTCAGTCTAAAGGGCGAGGCACGAAATTGGTGAGAGGCTCTGAAAAGACAGTTGACAGCACCTTTACCAGGGGTGGTACCGGCGGTTCCACAAGTTGTATCGTGGGAACGCTTTGTCAGAGGGTTCAATGATCAATATTGTCCGGAGAGTTGTAATACCCGTCGCAAATAAATAGTATTTAAATTGCATGTTTTAAGTTGATTAGGTGTTATGGGCTAAAACCATTAGGGGTGTTTAGTTTGAGGGCTATAGTGTAATTAGAGAAGATATAAGAAAATATCTACGTTGTTTTCTCTTTGTTCTGATCTTCAACATCAGAGAGAGGGAGAGGGAGAGAGAGAGAGAGAGAGAGAGCGGTGGAAGAAGAAGAAGAGGAAGAAGAAGAAGAAGAAGAGAGAAGGGGGAAATTAGGGGAAAAACCTAATTCAAGGTAAGGGTTTTATTCTAGGGTTTTGATTCTTGAATTTGTTGTTGATTTCATGTCACGTGGCCGCACCGACGCGGGCCCACACGGGTGCCGTTTCGGGACGGGGCGTGACACGTTAGCTATTCAATATTGTTCTCTCTTTCTCATATGCTTGACAGAGGACTAATGGAAAGTGTTCTCTTCTTATTATACAAAAATACCATGCCTTTCTCTAATTCTCCAGAATCTATATTACGATATCTTTACAATGTTCGATGCTGTCTCCTTTGCTTTTTAATGTATATAAACATGTAGATAGGCAGTTATATATGCATAGAGATATACATAGAACAACCCAGAGGAGAAAATTCACGTCTCTTAGAAAACTGTATGTAAGGATATTGATCATTTTTTTCTTATTTGTTGAGCAAGGAATAGAAAGATATTTAACGTTGAAAATTTTTCGTTATAACTCGGCCCCTGAGAATCTTAATCCTAGCTCCACCACTGATTGGGTGTAAGGGTATTGTTGGATTTTTTTTGAATTTTAGAATGAGAACATAATGATTTAAACCAACCAAGATGAGGACTCAAGTAGAATTTCCAACCAGGATGTCTATTTAGTTCTCTCTTTATGGGGGTAAGCAAGCAACATGACATTTTTTTTCATCCACCAAACGTATGGACTTGCTCAAACTATCAATCAAAGTTCGTCAATCCCGTACAGACAAGCGTACCATTTTCTCTGGTAAGACAGTACGCAGAAGTACCGGTGTGTATCTCGAAAACGTTCCGGATTAACCGCAATATTTTCATTGCATCTTTTTAATATAGGTATGTATAACTAAAAAAACATTGAGTAGAGAAATAAAACAAATACCAACACTTTTCTATACCTTAACATTAGTCGGTCCTCATAACAAATCTGTTAACATAATATAGACTCCAAATTTTGTTAAATTTTCTTAAAATTCAAGCCTTTTTTAGCAAGAGAAAAAAAAATACACATATTTTTTTTTGTACCAGCCGAGATTCCAGTAAAGCCCCATATCGACAGATACAAATCGATATTTTGGCCGGTAACAAACAGCAAGGTTTATACGGGATTGACAACACTGCTATCAACCAAACGGAGATTTAAAAAAACTTGTTTCTTAACTAATCCTTTTCTTCCACACCATTACCCTTATTCCCTCTTCCAAATGGCCCTCAGAGGACATAAATTTGCCTTCGAGGAAGACCGGTGCCGTTTGAAAGCCAAAGGCATCTTGGTGATAATAAAAGCCTGCTCAAAAACAGTGATAATAAAAGAAGCACAGAACAAAACCCAGTTGAGAGTGCTTGAAGCCGAATGCATGCTCCCCGCCACAACATTTACGTGCAGCCATATACCAAAATCTAATCTTGTACTAGCACACAACTGTGACCAACTGCAGTTGAACTTAAAACAGCAGGAACTAATAAAGCACCACGAAATCTCCGGATAAGAACTTTGATAGCCGGAAAAAAACCTCTTAGTTCGATAACCAAGTCAACTACAATTCTGCTAATTCTGCTCAGCAGCCACGGCTACCGACAACATCTTTGTCAAAGAGGTACCATGAAATTCCAAAAAAGGATTCTCGATTATACAAGCCTAGTTTGCTAAAACCAAAAACTCTCAACAGTAAACATATGGGTCTATTTCAAAATGTATACAGGACTAGGAGATTTCAAAGCTCAACTTTTCTTTCAATGCCCTGCAGAGAAAACAAACCAGGTTGGACATTGGCGCCAGAGGTCATGTCACTCACCACCTATTGTTGGGTGGTTTAACTTTGTATATCCGAACTATCCAGTTAGATGTGGTAAATGCCTCTTCCAGGTATTCGAGTTTCACTTCTTTATTTCCGATTTCGACCCCCCTTGCTCGATCATACCTGCCATCAAACAAACAGTTAAAGAATGTAAATCAACAATACTATACAGGGCTATAAGGCACAGACACGTAGCAGCAGCTCACATACCAGCATCGGACACATCATCTAAATTAGAAGTATCCCATGTTTTTTAAATTCTTTCATTTGGACATTCTGGAAACATTCCAGAACTGTTCTGGTCAGTCTTTGCACGCCCACAGGGTCTCACACGTGTCAAGTGTCAACAAAAAAAGTCTGTTCTAGTCCAACAAAAGTGCTCTTTTTGTAATAGTTGATGGCTGATAGATTACAATGATTCATGGTGAACGATAAAAGAGTCTTCGTTGGAAGTTTGGAACACCTTGAATAATGTGTGGAGGCATTTGAATGATGTAATGTCACACGTAAATGAAGACATCCATGATAAGGAGATGTTTAATCTTTCATCATTTTGTTTTATCCTCCAATGTAATTAAGATATGAATGATCATTTAACATGTCTCGAACATGTAGTGTCCTCCATTATTTTCAAAAACATACATGGTCATGCCATATCCCTGTTGGCGCTGCTTAGATAGCAAGTATATTAGAGACAACATGGCAGTTTCTTATGATCAAATGAACAGGTCTATTGAGAGGATCAGGGTAGTATGTATCTTCACTGAAAATTTACAACAAAAAATCAACTTCACAGGGATACTAAAATTACAAGGACTAACAAAACATACTGATTCAAGTTACAAAATTTTATTACATATTGTATATAAGTAATTTGGGCAATAATATTATTATAGTAGAGATATCATCAAAACATTTTTAATTTTATGTGAAATTTCTACCTCATAAAATTAAAAAGACATGTACAAGGTGATTTAAACCAAAAAAAAAAAAATAGAGAATAAATAATACTCATAAACAATACTATCGAGTTGTTCGCTAAAGATGGAATATTGAAGTTAGTGGAGTGGTAGGCATCATGTACTCCCATACGTTTTACTAGAGTTCAAAACTCACTAACCTATAACTAACAACACTGACCTTTGCTGAGCAAATAAAAATAAAAATAAAAAAAGATGGAATATTGAAGGTTTTTTTTTAACACTTTAGGCCCAAACGTTGGGATAAAAATTTCTAACCGGACTATTTGTGCTATCACCTTTTTTATGTGTCCTCAATAAAGGAATCGAAAAAAGAAAACATCGAGATCAAATTACCCCAAAAGCCCCCAAGTGTCAAAATTGAGCGATATTTTTGTTAAAATGTTTCATTCTGTCAACTATTTGGATTCTTCCATTCAAGACCAACAGGAAAGCCAAGGAAAATTTCATGAAAGCAAAAACTAGTCAATCAAAGAAAATGATAAAAGCATCTTATTGCAAATCAGGTAAGTATAAAGCTGAAAAGGGAAAACTATTGCCTCTGGCTCTACGGCTTGAACGCTTACCGAATGAGAAACGATAACAGAAGTTTTCTACTCCGCCAATGTTCACTTTATGCATAAAAGTGATATCTATTGTAATTGTAATTCATACCTAATGGCCCTGAAATTTTCTAGTCTGCCAACGTTCACTTTTATGAAGTGATATCTATTATGCTTACCATTCATACAGGCCCCAACTTTGGCCCAACTTTTATAGCATTTGCTCGTTGATTTACCTTGCCCTTGCCCTTCCACTAATAGGAAAGTGATTGGGTCGGGTTTGACGGAAGAGGCATTATCACAAGTTGGTCGGTTAGGGGGATAGTATATGCAACATGGACTCAGCTGTGTGTGCATGTATAAGATTCGGACCCCTCTATCCTCTGATTGAACAGTACAAATAATATCCTAAAATATGTTGAATTGCCAAATTATGTGTTCAAGGAAATTCTAGTGCTCAACATAAATTTGATCAAATGCATGCTTACAGTTATTAAGATAAGTGTAATCCATGAAGCGATAGGGCATAGTTATCAAAATGCAGAACTAAATCAAGAGATGGGGCATCGTTAAAATGCATTAGTTAAGGGATGCAAAAATAAGTCTTGCATGAGCCCATGTGTCAAAAAGTAAAGACTTCTACTGAATTACCGTAAATAAGGTGTTGAGAGCATCCTCAATGGCCTAACCAAAATTGAATAACCAAACGTTGCCACATCACCTTTTGATTATCCATTTAGAGGTTGCTAAAGTTAGCAATGTCAAGTCCCACATTTGTGTTTTTTTTTATAACAAAAACAATGGACCCCCCATCACTTTTTCAAATTTGGATAGCCAAAACTTTGCCACATCAGTTTTTCAAACTACCAAAAATAGTTTTTGAAACTCTTTTTTAAAATAATATTTTCATAACTTTTTTTAATGCAAAACAGTTTTTCGAGGAAAAAAATCAGTTTTCAAAAGGGGTTTTTGAAAAACAGTTTTAGAAAAACTTTTTCCGAAAAAAAAAATAGCTTTCCAATAAAAACAATTTGTGAAAAAACAGTTTGTTTTTTTTTTTAGTAAAACAAGTCTAAAAGAAAATAGTACATTTTGAAAAGAAAAAAAAATTAGAAAAACAACAGTTTTTACAAGCTTTTGTGTAAACAGTTTTAAAAAACTATTTTTTAAAATAAATTTTTGAAAACATTGTTGAGAGAGAAAGAGAGAGAGAAGGTTTTTGTCATTTTGTGTAATTGCGAGTGTACTTGATTGGGTAGAGATGTGGGGTCCATTAAATTTGGTAATTGCCAAAAGGTTGCTAGTTTTGACTATCCAAGGGCCAAAATTAGTTCAGTTGCTAAGTTCGGTTATTCCAATATGAGCACTTTTTTTAACAAACATTGCTAACCTTAGCAACCTTTTGATTTTGGTTAGGCCATTGTGGATCTCTAAGTATAGATGATTCCACCACTTTAGTGTTCATGTACATGTCTTCTTCAGTTTAAAAACAACATGTGATGCATCTAATTTTACTTCCTTCTCCATCAAAATAGTTACTCTCTTTTCCTCTTTCTGCATTTCTTCATTTTCTCACAAATACAAGATTCACTTTCTTTCACTAGGAGATTAAATTACTATATGGAATTGTGCGTTTATTCATGTTCTCTCAAGCACAAGGGACCATTTTGAATGCTCCAGCTTCATGGAGTGAGGAAACTTTGTAATGCATGGTGAAAATTGAAGCATGAGACTTACCTGTTCCATTAAGTAGTAATAAAGCTTTGCAAATAGCATGTATTCATGTGGATTTTCATGATTTTAAGTTTTACCCACCTTCATACATTCATGGTATTCAATGAAGCATGTTTAACTTGGACATTGCATTACTGTAGTGTTTATGGTTGAGGAGTTGTTAGGAGATTGTGTTAGTAATGATTGTAGTGTTGTTTTATACGTTTATGGCACATAGAGGGGTCAACATATTTGAACATTAGATAGATTTTCACATTTTTTATGCAGTCTCTGAACTATGATATTATGAAATACTCCTATGTTCTTCCACGCATATGACAGAAGTCTTAAAAACCAAACTCCATGAAACACACTTCAATAAATCTGCATCTAGGTTGTTTGCTTTTTTGTTGATGCTGAGCTTATACTTATTAATGTGGGTTTTTTTAATGATGTTCTTCCACGTGACTAGTAATCTAGCATATTGGATCAAAATTTCCAAAATCAAATTGGAAAAATAATAATAATAATAATAATGTCAGAACTTTGTTTGCCTGTTGATAATGAATTCTATGTATTAATCCCACAAGTTGGGAATTTGCAAAACTAGTACCCGAACTTATATTTGATGAAGTTTTAGTAATGATCCCTCTATAAGTCTAGTTTATTGAGTCGAAATTCAATACTCAATCCATAGATAATTCGTAGAAATCCTTAGCAAACCCAATTTTCCCAGAAACACATGTAACCAGAGGTAGACAGCTAAAACTTTCAGCAAATTCTATATTTTCTCAAGTATTTTGCAGTTCCGGTTTATGCAGAAAAAGATGAAAGAAGCAAATAGAACTTATGTAGAAGAAAGAGAAAGCATAACACTTACCCTGAAGGCTTTCCATATTCTGTTGTCAGCTCCCCAAACCGATAGTAAGACAGCTTGTACCTGATTAGTACAGTACATGGGACAATAAGATTTTGTTTTCCCACTGGATGCACCGCGTTATAAATAAAACAAGGTAGAGATGGGACAAAAGGTGAATATTAATTCAAGAGCACCTCCAACGAACTCCTTATACTTTCAAATGATTTGCCTAAATGTCCTCAAGACATGTTGAGATCAAACAGTATATCATAAAATCAATATTCAGCATGTCATATTAAAGGAATAAATGGACCAAGAAAACAAACTGAGTTCTAAATAGGTTAATAAAGCTGATTTCCAGGCAGTTAGGTAGCTGATATAACAGAGCTGCTAAATTGATCCAAAGCTTGGAAACAAAGCTTCGACGATCCAATTCTTGGAAACAAATCTGCTAAATTGACTGTTTTTCTTAATCACTTCAATTCCTTTTCCTTGTCAATAGCTCAGGATCATCATCATCACCACCATGTTTTGCATTTTGATCTAAATTTTACCTAAAGTTTACTGATTAAACCTAATGTTTCCACACATCATAACAATGTACAGGGATAACATCTGCTCATTAATGACCTCCTATTTCCTAGATGTACCATTAGCCTTACACAAATGCACCTATATTTTACTAAAAATAAAAAGATCAAATAACCACGTAGAGACCTGAAACAAGTATACCAATATTCTCATACAGAACAAGCTAATTCAATACAACATAGCTCAATTGAAACTTTTCCCTGACCTAAATAATCTCAGATTTATTCCTCAACAGGAAACATTGACCTAATATTGTATACACATAAAAACTTAAGTTCATGTGACATTCCCCATCAGTTACATATATTAATCAGAGAACCCAAAAGCTTTGTGTGCACAAATTTAGTTCTTTCACTCTCCTTCTGTACGATCAAGTATCAACCAAAAGTCCATTGCGTTACATGGAATTATCCATCTTTAAGATAAAGAAGAATTAAGTGATGAGTAATTCTACTGGTATGGTCCTTGAACATACCAGTAAACTTAAGATAAAGAGCAACACTATAGAACATGTTGGAAACCACTACACCAACCATCAAACGCCAACAGAAAACAACTAGGTATAAACTGCGGGGCACAGTCATACATTGCCTGATTTTAGAAGCAATGTGCAGTATGGCAGTATACAAGCGTGACGGCAACATTACCAGCGCTTGATAAATGAATGAGCAGCCCCCAGGCTATAGCCGCTTTTGGGGTTCAATTTCATCCAAGACCATGTAACATGGTATCAAATCATCAGTTTAGGCTTTTATTGGTTGTACCTAGCTTAGTGATGTGCAGCTCCTCTAAGCCGGGGCACTAGCCTTTGTCTTGGCCTTAGACCATTCATTTAGTACCTCTATCAATATGTGAAGACTGAAGAGAATATTTGAGAGCAAAACTCTTATCCCTTTTAAGGAATTTTATCTCCCTAATAAATCTATCCATTTGATTTGTTGCATCATTTTGGTACCAGAACCAAATCTGACCCTTGCTCTTGCCGGAAAACCCACCCAAGTATCGCCGTAAATCTCTAGAATCCTAGCTTCACTGGAAAATCTTGTTGAACCCTATTTTCACTCGAAATGACTGAGATACCCATCGATTCACTTCTCAGAGTCTAACTCCCGAAATATAACCCTATAAAGTGGAACCCATTTTGAGCCCTCATCTGTTAATCTGACCTCAGTAAGTAAAGCCCCACATATTTCCAACCCTAGACCTAAGATTCAAACAATATGCTACCGGTAAGAGTTATTCGAATTGGAGCGCATATTCACATTTTCAAGCTTATCCAAGTCTGATTCGCATCTGCTATTTCACATTTTTGAAACCCTAAACCTTTATTTTTGCACTTGTTAGCTTACAATTATGTCGGAAACAGCTCCTCTCAAGACCCCCCATCTCCACCATACCCCACAAGATCCCACTTGGTGGATCCCATCGGGCTCACGACAGCAATCCATATCATTCATCTCGTTGAGCCCGATAAGATACATTCATGCAAAAAAATCAGCTAGATCGAACATTGATGGGCACACTCACTAATCATATCCATTTTACTGCCCATTTTGTAAAACAAGACACAAATAGTTAGTGTGTTTATCGATGTCCAACCAAGAAAATTCCTACACAATTGTTGGTCAGCAGGATCTATGAGATGAACGGTTCGGATAACCGTTGTGGGCCCCTTAGGGCAAAGAGGAGTCTTGAGAGGTATGGCAGGGATGACATCTTAAAGGAAGCAACTCCCAAACATGTCAGGTCTGAAGTTGCAAACTCTAGCCTAGCATTTTGACTTCAATTGGGGACATTTTAAAACCAAATCTTCAGTTCTGTATCTGCGACTTCGAGAACCGGATTGTGCAACACCATAAGTCAATTTTTACAGCACGATTTCTGCTCAACTTTTGCACCTCCTTCAGTTTTGGTTGGTGAATTTCGCCCCTTCACTAATTTCAGGGGAGGGAAGCACCAAGGCAGAAGATATGGCTACATTCCATTTATGAAAGATGTTCATGTGAAATTTGAAAAGTATGAATTTATAAAGTCCATTACTATGTAACCACCGTTGCAGTAAAATGCCTTAGCAATAGTCCCTTTCTGCCATGAACCTTCAGTTCTCCCAATTTCGTGTAAACCCTGTTGCAAGTGTACCATGATCTAGTTACTAACGTAGGTATTCAGCATAGTCTTCCTTGCATTATCCTGAATAAAGTTGTCCTTTGTAGATGAAATTCACTTAAGAATTCCAGCCTTTAGGCTCGAATTCAAATGTACAGTTACTCTCTTGATCTATATTTGTAAAGGCAAAAGCTAGGAACCACCCTCTGGGTGGTCAAGTTTGATGTCCACGCGCTTACCAAAGAGTCTTGGCTGTCCTTCCACTGAGATCTGAAAGGACAGGGCCTAGCTACTCTTTCTTTTTAACTTTTTTTCTGACAATGCTTAACTAGTACGAGTTCCCACACACTTCAAATACTGTAATACTACTTCGGTAAAGTTTTTAAAAAAAAAAAATTTTTTAAAAAAGGACTTTTAGTTTTCATACTCCTCTTATTGAGTGTTTTCTAAAATGAGAAATTTAATAAAATCAATTGTGGGATTTCCTATTCTATCCCATGTGCGTTTATAAGAAATTAACTAGGTGATTTTATGAAATTTCCATTTTAGCACATGGGAAAGAATGCCTTAACTGTCTACCCTCTACGAAAAGATGTGTAATTTTCTGACCAAAAAATAAAGAGTAGTTTTTATTTTCAAATTTACACACTTATGGTCAACCGAAAAAAATGAAGCTCGAAAATCCTAAGGGAACCAATAGGTTGGGTACACTGATGGGCTACAGATGGCGTGCAAGTAGGGACGGAGTCGGGAATTTCACTACGGAGGGCGAATTTTTTTTAAAAAAAATACTTTGCAGGGGAAAGCCTATATAATTCATAGGAATATGTTTATTTTTCTACATAATACTGGACGTTTTTATTTTTCTTGCAGGGGCGACCACCCTTATTGGAAAAATGTTTTTCCATTGATGGGTCAAGACAGCTCCTGACTCATCTAAACAGTGGCCTCAAATCCACTGTAGCTAAAAAAAGAGAAAAAAACTAGACTAGCTACTGTGAAAAAATTTCAACAATAGAGGGTAAAATTGTAGTAATTGAGAAGCCAAAGTACAAGAATGAATATTAGGCAGGTTTTCAGTCCGAAAAGTAGTTTCTAGGATGTGACGATTGCATTGATTAAAGAGAAAGGTGACTCTTAACCTTCACCTGTTGGGCTAACATGAGCTGGACCGAATTGTTTATTCTCATTTTGGCACACGCGTTGGGTGGTTACTAGCAAAACCCATTTGTAAAAGGCTTTTAGGTGTTCTATTCTTCTCTACCAAATTTTTTTATCCTTCATTGTTGTTAGATATATTACATTTGGTGTTATAAGCCTTGCTGGCAAAAAAGGTGGAATGAACAGTGGAGATGTGGCAACAAAGAGTCTTAACTTTTGTGTGTAACTGAAGGCCTGAGATGATCTGAGATACCAATGAGATGCTGAAGGCTCGGGCCGCTGAAGGAAGAGGAGAGAACCCAAAGCAGATTCTAGAGAAAGAGAGAGAGGGCAGCCGCGGAAGAACCAAGAACCAAGACATTCATGTGAGATTCTCTGGATAAAAGGGCTTTGGTTGTGATGCTGCCTTGTTATGACACAAGTGTCCTAATATAGCTGGAGGTACCCCTGAGGGACAGCTAGGTGAAGGGCACGTGGCAGGCCCCCAATGGCCGCCAAGGTGATTAGGTGAAGGACAAGGCCTATGAGCCTACATATCAGGCCTATGATGTTAAGAAGTATCATAGGTCAAATGTCATTGGGGCTGAAGTCTGCTGATGAAGGCGAGACAGAATGGAAGGCCGTTAATTGGTAGGCAGAAGATAGGGACTAGCGCTGTGGCCTAGACCCTAGGCCAGAAGGACCTACCAGTCAAAGGTGAGAGAGATGTGGGGCCGCATATCATGGGACCTTGAGGGCCGCATGAATGAATGGTAGTAGGTAAGAGTTGATCACTGAGTCCAATATTCAGAGGGTGTTCCACTAACCCAGTTTTTTTTGGTTTTTTGGTTTGTTGGATCTTTGGCTTTAGAAATAAACGAACTCGTTCCACTAACCCAGGTTTTTTTTTTTTGCTTTTGGGCTTTTTGAGTTTTTTTTTTTTTTTTTAAGGTTAGTGGAATTGGTTGGCTTTTGTTGGAGTTTTTCTGTTAGCGGAATGGGGTAGCTTTTGGGTTAAAAATGAACTGGTTTTTTCTTAGTGGGACACACCCTCAGTAGGTAGGTATGGTAGCTATGGTGCGAATCTCGAGAGTCATCCTTTAGTCAGTAAATCTACCTCTCTCTCCAAGAGTAGAGTGGTACGAGGGGAGGGGAGTCCAGACTCTCAGACAATTCTTGAGCTCAAGCCTCCAATCCACGGTCGGTCCCGAGCAACTTGGGCCATGAGTCTGATCCAGTTAGTGGTCGAATTCAGGGCTGGGTGACCCTTCAGCTGGGCCTCTAGGACTTGCAGCTACGCAACAAACCTTTGCTCCTGAAGTCGCCCTATTCCTGAAGTCTTTAAGACTTGGTTCCATGTACCTACACCTTTCACATAGATCAATTCCTAACTTAGGTGGTGGATCTAACCTGCAAGAAGTAATTACAGGGTCTGTCATGGTGATGGCCTTGAGCGGTCGTGCCTTTGGAGGTGGCTGATGTTTTGTTGTGGTGCTCTAGTGGAGAGAAGTTTAGTATTTGGTGGTGCTCTTGAGGTGGAGCAGGTAGTAAGTACTAGGGTGGGGGATGGTCTAGAAGGGACTGAGGCAGTGGGCAGAATACAGAGATTCTCTTGATTCTCTTTCTCTCTCATTCTACTTCACTCGATATGATTCTACACATAAAGATTCGTATGAGTGTTTACAATTGATGCCACGGTTCGCACAGCCATTTGTAAAGGTTCTTTTTCAAAAATTGTCTAGGCAAAGAACCAGAATTAGCACTGGTGCCATTATGGAATTTTGACCGAGTGAGGGTTTGGGTACATTTAAAAACACATTGGTAGCTTAGAGGACCAAAAAACTTTGATAATTGGGGACTAAACTGTCACCTGTACACTTTTGGAACCATAAAAAACATTTACCTTTGTATCCTAGCAAAAAGCATATCAAAACAGCCACTACATAAAACATCCGCTCTATATGTATATTATTGATATGCATTTATGTAATTATGTGTGTGCATTAATTGTGAAACTAACTTAACGCTGCAACAAGTTCATTCCACATTTGGTGAATTTTATACAACAAGGGCAGATGATCCAGTCTGAAAAAAACTCGAATTGGAGAGAAATAAAGTCATTAAAAGCCCTACGACTAAATGACTTGTAAATTGTAATCAGCAAATTTGGATTTATTTTAGCCTTCTTTAAGCTGAGATGACAGGATACAGCAAGCTTCTTGATAGTCTACTCGTAACAAAACCACAACACAGAATCTTTTTCACAAATGCCTACTTAATGTACTTATGTACACGTAGAACCAACTCAGTAGTCTGAAGTGACTTACATGAGACAGTTCAACATCTTTGGAGCAGCTCCTTTGTCAACACGATACTCGCCATTGACAAGGTAATCAGGTTCCTTGATGACAGGAAAAACACCACCTCCGATTCTCACCATCCACAAAAATCTAGGAAAACATGAATAGTCTCAGTGTACAATCAAAATAGCATTCCAGTCTGCTAAATATGAGGGCCCACAAGTAAATAGAGCAGATAATACCTTGAATAAAAAGTGGAGAACAAAATTGGTGCAGTACTAAGTGTATATGAAAGCTTATTACCGGTATCTAGAAATAAATGAGTGGCTTGTTAGCAACTAAGCAAATTTAGTACGGTCCAGGCACCAAATTCTACAGATTTCTGTTATCATCTTCAATACTAAGCAGCATATCCAGAAGAAGCATCAGATGCTCTTGCATGTCATATACGAATGGTCTGCAACTATTCTACAGGCAACTCAGGACCTTCTTTGGAATTTTCCAAAAGTCCGATTCTACAATCCGCTGTTTAAAATGAAACAACTCAAAATACCGAAGGACAAAGGGAGACAGACACGGAGTGCACACCTAGTAACTTTAGTCACCAAGTAATTTAATGGAAGAGCTTTTGCATTTGGAAATAAACCTACTAAAAGTAAAACAATTCAGGCTTTGTTCGGATAGGTTTTCAAAGAGTTTTCGAAAAAGTCATCCTCTCTCTCTATCCACTTTTGACCGGCAACTATTGTTTAAAGGGAATCCACTTGACCGTTGAAAATTCAAAAAGTCTGCCATTGACAAGAGAGAGGTCACATGGTGTGTGAGAGAAGTCTGCCATGGTCCCACTTCATTGTGTGTAATAGTAAGAGAGAGGACAATGATGTGGGTTTTTGGAGTGAGTTTTTGCCAGTCAAAAGTGGATAGAGAGAGGGGAAGACTTTTTCGAAAATTGTTTGAAAACCTATCCGAACAAAGCCTCAGTGTTTCTATTACCGTACAAGGCACATTTCAACACAAAGCATATCCTTCCAAGGACTACAAAGCAATTCTTACAGCTGTGTGCTCGGCAAGAATCAAATCCTTACTTGTTAATATCATCTGAAGAATAACCAGTGACACCTCCAAATACAACTAGAACATAATCCACATCCAGCGACCTCATTATATCATATGCTTCATCTTCATAAGATGACATTGCCATTCCAACAGTAGCGATGTGTGTATTGTTCCAAGTGTTATTATCTACTATCACGGTTCTATTTCCCATGGCAGTGATCTGGTACCCATAATCCCACCAGGACATCACCTTAGCATCTGGTGGAGTATTCTGCCGAAGCCAGAAATATGCTTCACGGTAATCATCAAAAATGACCCTTTGACCATGTGCGCCCCTTGCAGCTAAGACAATTGAGGGAGATGAATACGCCTCTGATGTTACCCAAGTGCAATGGGTTGCGTATCTACTGAGCAAGTAGAAAGCACCAACAAGAAGTGCAATAGCACCATTTCTCTGGAAAGGCATAGATTGATCGGGCAAACCCTGTTTGTCCAATACACCGTTAGTATAAAAGTTTTTGCTTTACACTAACAGAAAACCCAAGAAATAAATAACATAACAAAAATGACAAGACCACGTGGCCGACCGCCATTTGGTAATGTTCAACCAAGTGGCCATGTCCCTGTTATAGTAGTTAGAGACCTATGTATCTAGTACCATAGTCCTCAGCCGGGAAGAAAAGCAATAATAAAACAATCATACTAGCAACAATAAATAGTAATGAATACAGTAGTCAAAGGGAGCTGTGACATAATAGATATCATTTCAATACTTCTCACCCGGTAGATAAGGAATCCAGCTAAAAAGCAAAAAATAAGATAATTTCCAGTTTATTCTCCTATATGAGGATAGCCTCTCCTTCGAAATCATTATACATAAGTAAAAAGAAAACAAAAAACAAAATAGAGCTGCCTATCGCAAGGCAATGACGAAACTAGTGACTTTGAAGTTCGGAGTTATAAACATCACCTTAGAAGAAGCCTTTGCACTAGACGCTCCCTTGCCAGCACCAGGATTTGCAACCTTGCTCTTTGCTCTTACCAGAAGAGTTAAGTTCTTTATAGTGGCAGAGACTGCAATAGCACTTATAAGGCATACTGCAGGTGTCGCAACAAGAATTAACCGCACCATGACTCCAGCAAAATACATGCTCGTGAGACCATACATAACTATAAATATTGTGGCATCTGACAACCGCTTGAAGCAAAAATACAGACCAGCTGGGAAAAGGAAAAGCAAAATATGGAAATCAAACATGAAAGATGACCACGCTGTTGGCTGATGCTCAGAAACAGAAGCAATTATGGGAATGTGATCTTTGGCATAAGTTGGATCCAGCAGAGAGTAAAATCGACCAGTCCATGGTGAGATATATCCAGATGCAGTGCCGACTCCCATAGCAACAGCACCCACACCAACTGCAGTGGTTACAGTGATCCTCAGAAAAGCTTGAAACAATTTTGAATCATTAAGAAGGTGCTTCACCCAGTCCAAGAAATAAAACACCTGAACAAAATATTCAAGTTTGTCAGTAGATAGTCACGGAAGACAGTAGCATACTCTTCCGATCAATGAAAGGTTTACCAACAATTTTTGGGAATTCTTAATGGATACAAAAAAAAAAAAAATCAAAAGATTCCCAACAATAGTGGAAATGACAAATGAAGCCATTAAAGGGGAAATCCTCCAGCACTAACTCAATGGTGGGCATTAAATGCAAACAAATCTGTAATACATTCACTCTTACCCCTAAATGTCTACAAATCATCCATGTAGACACAAAAAATAAGGTGACTTGACTTTCCATAATGTTGGTAACTGATTTCATGGCAATTGATCTTGCACTTTTTAAAGTAAAAAATTCATATGAAAGACCAGACCATCCATACTAGTGAAACCACAAGGGGCCACAGTCCCCTGCCTAATTTGTCTAGAATGCAATGCAACGCACAACTATTAAGTGTTTCTCTTGCTTGGCTCCCACTCTTTCAAATGTCTGACCGTACAATTTGTTACAGACCATCAAATTCAGAAGAGATCACAAAATACAAGGAAAGATTGTCCAAGCAAACCATTCGCTTTTACAACAGGCTAGATTGCAAGAATACCAATATTGAGTGGGACTAAAGAGATGAAAAAACAAGATTTTGTACATAGTTGATTTTCTCCTTTCCCATTTACTCATTTTTGTATTGAGTTGATTGTTTAAAATTAAAGAAATAAAAAATTCAAAGTTTGAGTTAGATGGGCTGATGGAGAAAAATGCGAAGTGGAACAATATCAACAAAGCCAGAGCAGTAGTTTTCCTCCATTTATTGCATTGTGTCTCCGTCAAGTAAATCGATCATTAATGCGATAATCACTTAAAACCCATTAAATTAAGCAACCTGCCTACAATCGGAACTCACCCAACAGCTTGTGGTCCCCGCGTGGGAGACTCAACACACACGGCCTAAAACAATCAACAAAAAGTAAATGAATACCTGCATCAAGAAAAACACGCCCATGGCTGCCATGTGTTCACCAGATTGCACATGCTGAAAACCCACGAATCGAATCTGCATTGCGAGCAGCATTCCCAACACATACATGCAATTATAAGCGACATACAACCTCATGGAATATCTCCCAGTGATCAACAGAACCAACACATATAGTGGAATGAGATTAATGATGAAAACATAACCACCCCATGCTGAAACCATATAGAAGTAGCCAAATGCCGAGCCCAAAGCCCACGCAAGTGAGCCGGTGTTCACGGCCTTAACAAACAGGTAGAAAGTGAGCAGCAAAGCGAAAATGGCAACGCCTTCGTTATCGTAAGAGCCAGCCACAGACCTGGAGATGTTTCAGGTAATAAATTTTTTGAAAAGGCTCCAAGGGGATGCCACCGACACACAAATTAGAGCAAAGAGTAAAAGGCCAAAAATCCGTCCATACCAAAAAGAGACCCCCACAATAAATAGTACCTTTAAAACTCTCTAATTGCCAAAAATATCGAAGAGCATCTCCAGCCATTACCTTTCAATTGACTCGGAACTTGAGTCCGAGTAAAAGCCCTTTTAAACTCACACCAGTGCTTGACTCAAACTCATAACACGTTAAGTTTAACTCAAATTGTTAACAAAGACTCAAACTTTCACTCAATTTTTTATTTTGAAGGCTTGTTTGCTCTTCACATTTACAAGTATGCCACTAATTAAGCTTTTACTTAAAATTTTGGTTGAATTATAGTTTGTCCGTTGAAGTGATTCATATGAAGCTTTTACTCGAACTTTTATTTGTAAGGGCTGGAAATGCTGTAATATGCAAGCCAGAAAAATCCAACACGTCAAGGAGCCTCACCTCCCAACTAAAGTCTAAACGATCTAGCAAGCAAAAAAGACTGACCTGGAGATATAACCCGGGCAAATGGCGATAAGCGCGGCCGCAACAAGCCCAGCCCCCGAATCCCAAACCTCTTTCCCAAAGAAGTAGGCAACAATAGTCGTATTGGACGCGAAGAAAGGCGCAGTCAAGACGCAAACCTCCCGTATATGAACCGCGAACCGGAGGAACCGTAAAGACCAGTAGATAACAGCGGCAGTAAGCATCAAACCAGGGTAAAGCGTCCCACCCACGATGCGACCAAGCGGGTACCAGCTCTCGTAATCGAACCAGTTCCAGAACTCGTAAAACCCCTTCTCTGTCAAGAAGAGAGTGGTGCGGTAATTGAAGTACGGATCGAACTCGTGGATCATGCTCTCATAGCGGAGGACGCTGAAGAGGCGGGTGGAGAAGGCTAGGATGTAGACGAGGCCGAGGATTGCGACTCGGATTAGGAGCTCTTGTTGCTTCGTTTTCAGTTTTAGGGTTTTCAGGAAGTCGGAGAAGAAGGCGGAGGATGTTGATAACAGATCTGGCTTGGCGGCGGGGGTAGGTGGTGATTTGCCGGTGCCGTTGGTGGCCTCCATTTTGCCCACCATGGCTGATCGATTGACGGATGGATGGATCGTCGATTGGAATCGGCTGAGAAGTGAAGTGGGCAGAGCGACCCTTGTTAGTAGAGTTGGAGTGAGATTTCCATGGACAAAGATTGGAATTAAGGTTTGGTAACAGTAAAAGAAAGGGGGATTTTAATTGGATGAAGACCGCGAGCGTGACGCAAATTGGGACTTCAAAAAAACAAAAACAAAAAAAACAAGGGTGTTGCTATCCGGAAGGGGACACAGGCCACTAGTGAGGTAACTCACTGGGGGTAGGATTGTAGTGGACTAGTGAGTCCCGTCTGAGCGTCTATTGCGGTACCAACAATTATCTATCTCGATACCAACTCTTCAGATTTAATTCAAGTTCCAATGACCATAGTCGTTCATTGTTTTAATTAAAGTTTGAACATTGAGATGAATGGCCGCAGTGAGCCCCTCACATTCAGGTACCTCATTGCGGGTAGGATTGTAATGAGTCTCATCCAGTCGTCCATCCCGACACCAACAGTTCGGATTTAATCTAAACTCCAATGACCCGAGCCATTCATTGTTCGATGTACTTTTTTCACTTTCCTATACACTTTCACACATTTCTATACACTTTTTACACATCTCCATATATTTTTTAAGCCTTAATGTCAACCCAATGGGCTGATTTTAGAATTTTTCAATAGTAAATTAATAAATTTTTCGCGAATATTAATATACTTTCACAAATATCAATACATTTTTTAAAAATCAACGCATTATCCTTCATCCCAAGGCTAAGTTTAGCATTTTTACACTAATTTATCTGTCTATCTATCTCCACAAATTGCCCAAAAAATCTCCCGCCAAATGAGAAATTATTTAATGCTTATGGGACAAGGTTGAACACGAATCTAGAACACACGTGTGAGATCCAGCATTGAATAACTCCGCCTTTAAAACCTGAACCAAACCAACGGGCTATTTTTTTTTTTGGCTGAAAAGGGGTGTGTTTTTTGTTTTGAGTGTCAAGAGAAAAAATGTTTTTTCATTTATAAATATGAAATCGGATATTGACAAAACCTAGCTCGAATAATATTTGTTGGCAAAAACCAGATTGTGGGTACAAACCATAGGTGCACAAATTGTGCACTGATGGTATGTAGACGGAGAGTAGACCGTAAACACTATAGGTCTTCACACAAATAATTCGAGACATTGATTAATTTCAAAATAATTTTTCTACATGATCTTAAAAAACTACACTCAATCAAATAAACAATAAGTGTTTGATTCGATCTTTCAAATTCATTCATAGTAATTCTTTCTAATTGATCTTAGAAAATCAACCCAGTCGAATATATGTAAATGTTTGATTTAATCTTTTAATTTTTCATTCAAAACTTCATAATCCTAAATTCTGAATGAATTTGAATAAAAGTTAAGACATTTAGCTAAAAACACTTATAGTAATTCGATTGAGTTGATTTTTTACAAACTCACTTGAAAAATTATGTAACAATTAATATACATTTTGATCCATTTGTATTGAGCCTCGAGTGGACCCCACACACCCATCTATGCACCAATGGTCTCCTCCGGTAGTGTTGTTAAAAAAATTTCTATTCCGTTCTCTTGGCCAAGTTTCACAACTGATAAAATCTGATAAAAATCTAATACTTGATATTATCAAACGAGGAAGACATTTGGGAAACTTTAAGTATTGCCCGGTTACCCTGATTTTCTTTTATATGATACATAATTACATATCAAGAGCTCAAAAATTAGCAGCTCAATTCATCAAAATAATAACTGCTCGTTCAACCTGATTTAGTGGATGATGAAGATATCCAGGGTCGTGATATAAAAAATAATAATAAAATAATTAAAAAAAAAAAACATATCCAACGCACCAAAACTAAGGGCTCAAATAGAACAAAAGTTTGGGGTTTCAAATATTCGGATCTGGGTAATCAACGGCTCAAATTTCATATTAGCAATGAACAGCTCGGATTGTATAAGTTCCGAGATGACAGTGTAACACTAAAGTGCGGCATTACACTACAAGATCTCTAATTCCTTCAAGTCGTGTTCAATGCTTGTCAAGAGAGTATCGAACTACTGTAATCAACAAATTCCATCACCATTCAAGCTCATGATTGTCATCTTCTTCCTTGTTGATACAATAAATAAATAAATCTTCTTCCTTGGAAATCCAAAATCACCATTTCCATTTTCGGGCTGTTACTTTAAATCGCTTACTTCCGCCTAGTTAGAGGAGTTCTCAATATTTGCCTATTTGGTCCATTACAAAGGTTGTAGAGGGCCTCGAGATCTTCGATTTAGGTACAAGAATATTCCAAATCCATTGCGCTTTGACGTTATCATCTCCCAAAGTTCTGTTTGATATAGAGATTTCATTTTTTTCGGACAGCTCACAACTTTGAAAACCACATTTTTTCTTTAGGGGTCCTTTGGGTTTTTTTTGTTTTTTCTTATTCAATGTATTTTTTTTAATTTGTTAGTTTTACGTTGATTTTCGTGGTTTATTGGTTTGTCTCGACGAGAGAAATTTAAAAGGTATAAAATTATTAATCAAACTTAAAATTTTGTGAATAAAGACAAAAAATAATCCAAAATTGAGTACAAGTAACGCCCCCAAGATTTGGGCACGTTAATTATTATTACAGACCATAATAAAGTTTAAACCCAAACTTTAATACAAACAACAGCGTTCTCAAACACAAAATAAATAAATACTGGGGTGGTTCTAGGTCTCCGTCTATCCCTGCGCCGGGTTGTTCCCCATTCCGGCAGCGCCTCCTGTTCCATAGGACCGGTCCCCGTAGTGTTGTTCCTGTCCATCTGGATAGTCTAGCATAATACGTCCGAGTCGCACAGGCAACATCATGGTATTATGCCAGGGTTACACGAATGCAACACCGTGAGCAAAGCTCAATAGTTCACTACGCTAAACTTCTAAGTAGCAATTCTAGAACAATAAATTCATGAACAGCATTTATAACTTATGAACAGTAAATCATGCATTATGCGCGTCCATGCGAATCAGAGTAAATATGTGCAGAAAGTGGTATCTCGTTCAGTGTCTCAAAACTGTGCTACGTGTCACTTTCTCAACGGTTCTTAATTCGTTTCTCAAAAACACATCTCATTTATCAACAGTTTTTCCAAAATATTCAGTTTTCTCAATATTGTGCCTTTCCCGGCATTCTCCTTCAAATTTCATTATCTCCCACCGCTCTGAAAGTTATTGGTCCGTTTCCGCCCTCTTTCAGCTGACGGTACCAATCTTTCCGCTCGAGGTCCCGGTTATCGTGCATCACCGAACTTAACAGCCTGTTTGCACGGTCCGTTCTCCCCGCGACTCACACGACACAGTCCCGGCCGTCTTGCATCACCGAACTTAACAGCCTGTTTGCAAGGTCCGTTCACCGTGTGTTGTGCACGCTTAGCCCATCATTCTAGTTCTCTCCGCGAACTGGAAGTGGCGCTTTCGCTGCACTACCGCAATCAATACCATTCCTCCAAATTCTCTCCGCGAATTTGAGGTGGCAACAAATCATCTCATCACATGTCATCTCATTTCATTTCCCAAAAATCTCATTTCATTTCTCCCAAAAATCTCATTTCATTTCCCAAAAATCTCATTTCTATTTTCTCATCATCAAATATTCGATTTCGCGTCTGGTGACAAAACGTATCGCGTACGTGCTCGGTGTCACATGCTCAGAATCATGCTCATGCAATATTCCATAATTTTCCTCTAAATTCTCATTCTTTCCAAAAATACATTTCTCACGTAGAATCATGCATCAAAAATATACCAACTCTCTAAATATATTTGTTTCCTCTAGAAACTTTTCCCACATAAAATCATACATTTTAATACACCCAATTCCCTCAAAATAATATTCCTTCTAGCAATTTCTCCACATAAAATCATACACTTTAAAGCTCTCCAAAAATAATATCTCCATTCCTCTCAATTTAATCTTCAACAAAAATCTCCAAACTATTTTATTTCTCCTCCAAAGAAATAAAATAAATCAATTTGCTCTCTCCAAAAATAGTTTAAACCAAACTCTCTTCTAGAAATCCCTTGCTAAAAATTCACCACAAATAATTGTGGACTTTCTAAAATATTTAAAACTCTCCCAAAAATATACTTTCTATTTTTCTAGAAACTTTCTTTCTAAAAATCTCAAATAAACATCTTTTTCATATCTAGTAAAATCACAATTTTCTTTCTAGAAAATTTACCAAATAAACTCACAACATATATTTTTGATAAAAATCTCTTTAGAAATCAATATGAAAAACTCTCTCTTCATATTTATAAAAATCAACTCCATATTTTCTTATCAAAAATGAACAATAGGAATTTCCTTCTACAAATTTCTCATAAAAGAAAATATTTCATTTATTTAAGAAATATCACAACCAATGAGTTAATCAACCAAGATTAACTAATTCTTCCAAGAAATATTAACAATAACATATAGGAATCATGTCTAGTGAAACACATCTTCTGATTAACTACTAATTACCTCTAATCACTTCTAATCACCTTCTAATTACTTCTAATCTCACTAATCCACTTCTAATTTCATGAAGAAATACTTTAATTAGAATCTCATAAACATGCTTGTTACACTTTTCAACATGAAATCCTCTTTCTACATACTAAGAAATATGCTTAGTAACTTAACACATGCATAAATTAAATTAATCAAACTCTAAAATCATGCTTAGAAACTTAATTAGAACAACATAATTAAACTAGAAATAACTAATTAGAAGAGTAGTTTAGTAAACTACCTTAGTTTCCGGGTGTAAACCGGAAGCCGAAAAGCTTTCCTTTGGTGTAGAAAAACCTTAAACTAACTAAATCGCCCACTAATTAGCCTAGTAAGTGGCTAATTAGAACCTAACTAAGTTGGTTAGAAAGTGGTTAAAGTAGTTGGTTTGTGGGAATTTGGGAGACAAACAAACAAGGAAAGGTTAAGGTGGGCCAAATGAACCAAAACATATGCTATTTATAGCCAAGATGGGACCTCTTTCTTCCCTCAAACATTTCGGTGGTCTCTCCCTCTCTCTTGGCCGATGCATGCATGAAGGGGAGGAGTAATTGTGGTGTTTAATTGGCACATGGGAAGGACATTAG
Organism: Vaccinium darrowii; assembly: GCA_020921065.1. NCBI lineage: Eukaryota > Viridiplantae > Streptophyta > Magnoliopsida > Ericales > Ericaceae > Vaccinium > Vaccinium darrowii. The sequence goes on along the minus strand of CM037153.1, from coordinate 34,494,011 downwards.
GTGGCAACCCTAGTTTAGATAGGAATCTAGGTGGAATCTAGGTAGAATCTAGGTCCTATAGGTCTAGATGCTTGCTAGGATTGAACCAATATAGCACACATACATGGTACCAACGTGGGAGGGTAATGGTGGGGGAAAAACGCGTTCCGTCGTGTAGGTTTTCGCACGATCGCCTTTGTTACGGGGTGTTTTTAGGAGCTAATATGAACCAATGGTGTGTGAAACCATTAAATGGCTATGAGGGTAGCTATAACTAGCTAAAGATAGGTGGAATATTCCCTCCTTAATTTAGGAAAGTTTGTCCCTAGCTTGCTTGGAAGCCAAGGCCTACAAAACATAGGCTAGGATGTGTAGTTTGTCCTCTAATGCAAGTATTGTGTGGGTATGTGTAGGGTATTCTAAAAATAGCAAGGCTTATTCTAACTAGTATTGTGTACAAAACCTTAAGTTTAGTTGGCCACCTCATCACCCCATTGCTTGCACAAATGTACAAAGCAATAACTCTTGCATGTGCATGTGTACCAAAATGCATGTACACAAGCACACACCTCACTCCACTCTCTCTCTACCGAACTCTCTCTCTCTCTCTCTCTCTCTCTCTCTCTCTACCCGTGGCTCTCTCTCTCTCTCTCTAACTCTCTCTAACTCTCTCTCTCTCTATAACTTGGTCAAGGCACCAAGTTCCAAAGTGAAAAGACTAAGCCATGACGTACTACGGTGATGAATTCAAGGTGGTAAGTTTCGGACATTAGCCGAGGTCTCCGGGTGTTACGGTAGTGTAACGGGTGTGTTACTCGGGCTCGTACGCGCATACACATGGCTAAAATTCTATTTATTTGAATTAAAAGAATAAAATAATATTTTAATAGGGAAATAATCCGATAAACCGAAAATTAAAATAATTAATCAAATTATTTAACAAAATTTTTATTTACGAAAATTAGGGTCGTTACAACAAGTGGGTTAATTAGTTCATCATAGCATTTAAGGGTGTCCTAGACTCCCAGTCATTCTGTAATAAAGGCATTAGAGTTAGCACATCGGAGTAATACTAGGGGTGTCAACGATCGGAATTGGTGCTGATTGGTATGAATTCGAGAATCAAATTGCGAGTCACGATTCCAAGGAAAGGTAATCCGAGTCCGGACCAAAAGTCGACGGTCTAATTCTGAAACAATCAAATAACCCATGGTAGGTTTGTCAACGGACTATTACATTCCACAAAATTAAAAAACAGATCCCATATTTACTTTCCAAAGTCAAAGCCCTGCAAAAGCTTAGACTTTACAGTATGCTGCAAAAATATTACAATCCTAGTACTCCCTCCGTCCCAATTTTATAGTCCCTCGTTCTATCCTAACCGGATAAAAAAACGATTATATCTTTCAATTAGTAATACATTTTATATGCAATATGGATCTTGTTTGATAGATCTTGATTTAATCTAAGGGTGAGTTCTCCAATGGATTTTATCAAAAATTTGATAAAATCAAGCCCTTGATTTTATCTATTGGTGAGGAGAGTTGATAAAATCTGTAGATTTTTTTTATTTTTGAATGCAAAAAATCTATAGATTTTATCAACTCTCTTCACCAATGGAAAAAATCAAGGGTTTGATTTTATCAAATTTTTATAAAATCCATTGGAGAACTCATCCTAATAAACAAAGTGTTCAAAATCACCTAAAACATTGTAGATTATAAGATATAACACTTTGAAGAGTGGCACGAACTCCCAAAAGGGACTATAAAATTGGGACGGAGGGATTACAGTCACCATTTGTTCAAACAAACTAATATTCAATAAATAAAGAGAGAGATTTATGTTTCAAATACAAAGCCCAACAAGAGTTTAGAGTATATTGCAAGAACATTACATTCCCGATATTCAAATACCATTACAATCCCAATGTTCAGACAAACTAACAATCTATAAAGCAACAGGCCGCAAGAATACCACATCACTCTGGAATTAGATAAAGAAAGATATTTTGTAGAGCTACAATGAAGCTCATTTAGATTAAAAATTAAACTCTTGCATACAAATTAACCAAGTTATGAAACTAAAATACAATAAGTACAAATAAAGTAACTGTTGAAGACAGGCATGGCTAAAGCATCTCGATTAAATTAAAAAAGAATGGGGTACTTCAACTTCCACCAACCCAAGATGTCAAATGGCGGAGTTTTATTCTCACAACGTTCTTCTAAATACATATATATATCTGAGATTTCTCGCCACCATCTTCTTTTTTTTAATGTTTTTGAAAATTCGATTCGAATGATTCATACATACATACATACATACATGGACCCAATCAAAATCTACGGTCTGGTTTGGTTCGGATTCGTGGCTCACGAGTTTTTTGACAGCCCTGATGCTAGTTTGTAAAGTAATTAAGGAACGATAGTTCAATTATCAAAGCTCTTGGGTTGCTTCCTGCATTTATAGGAAACCTCAGGGGAGATCATTGATATTTACACTCTTATTTACTATATTGAGTTTTCCAATAGATCTTAGGGGAAATTGCTTAAAAATGGTAGTAGGGGCAAAAATTTGCGGAAAAATAGTGTAGTTTTTCAAAATTGCTCCTCACATGAAATGGAAAAAACTATTTGCACATACATGGTACCCAACTTTGTTTGGTCCGAAGTACCCCTCTCCTGAAAATTTTCCCCTAAAACAGCTCCTCACCCTTTCCTCCCTTCTTTGTCGGCTAAACCCACTGCCACACCTCCAGAAAACCAGATCACAATCTCCACCAAACTCCGCTTCATTCCAAAAATAAAAAATTAAAATCATTATTGAAATTCTCTTCATCTCAAATCATGTTGTTTGAACAAACCAAAATCAAAAAACAAAATCTAAATCTTCATCTCAGATCACAAATTGAAACAAACCAAAATCAAAATTAAAATCATGCCTTCATTTTGATTGTTGATTTGGAGGTTATTGGACCCACGTTGGTGAGGATAATGGAGAGGGTGAGGGTAACGAGGAGAAGGCGGTGGAGTGAAACGGTGGTGGGTTTTACATGGGGCATTTGATAAAGTGTTGTAGAGAAAGAGAGAGAGAGAGACGAGACAGAGTTGTAAAGAAGATGGGTGGTTTTTTTTTTTTTTTAAGATAAAGCTGGATTTTAAGAAATCCAACTTTTTACTTTTGACAATGCACCCTTTGAGAAAACGAAAAAAAATGTTGCACGATATTGCACTCTTCCTCCCCTTTTGTTGCACCTTGAGTAAATTGATATTGCACTGTTTCTCCGCACTTTTGTTGAACTCTTAATGGAGAACTGTTGCACTCTTCAACAACTGCTTTGCACCCATGTTGCACGTTTTTACTCAAATCAAACTTTTTGGAAATTTTTTTACTGATTATTGCATTCTTTTTCCACTTTTGTTAAACTCTTAATGGAGGACGATTGCACTCCTCAACAAGTGCTTTGCACCCATGTTGCACTTTTTTTTTTTTTACTCAAGTCAGGGTTTCTGGAAATATTTTTACTGACATTGCACTCTTTCTCCACTTTTGTTGAACTATTAATGGAGGACTGTTACACTCCTCAACAACTACTTTGCACCCATGTTGCACCTTTTTATTGACTATTTCACTCTTCCTCCACTTTTGTTGAACTCTGAAAGGAGAATTGTTGCACTTCTCAACAATTGTTTTACACCCATGTTGCAATGTGTTGTCAGGTCATACTTTCTGGAAATATATTCTTCTCCTTGCACCGTTCCTGCGTCTGTGTTGCCCCATTCATGGAATGTGGTTGCACTCTTCAAAAAATTAATTGCACCTGAGTTGATCCAAACGGGGTTGCAGTGTGTTGTCAAGTCATACTTTCTGGAAATATATTCTTCTCCTTGCACCATTCCTGCGTCTGTGTTGCACCATTCATGGAATGTGGTTGCACTCTTTAAAAAATTAATTGCACCCAGATTGGTCTCTGAGAATGAAAAGAAAATACATCTTCTTTGAGACATTTAACCAGACACCTTATGTATGTGATAAGTTTCATTTGTATTGTGATAACCAAACACTAAGAGAATATGCTCTGCCAAAGATTCAATCTGCAGCCAATTAACCAAGTTCATACATTACCCATCGAAAAACAAAACCGACCGAAAACCCATCTACTTGTATCACAAACATAATAAGTTTAAAAGTTTCAAAGCTCATGGCCTACCTAAAAGAGCTCGATTTTAGTTGGAATTACATCCGGATCAAAATATGATATCACCGATGCTGAATTCGAATATGAATTTGAGTTCATCTCAAAATTAGCCAAATCGAGCCACACCGAGGCCTTCGATTTAGGAACAAGATCAGTCGGAGATAGATCAGGAAAGCGAAACGAATTAAGAGCCACGTCAAACGTGAAGCTACGCACGTGATGGGCAGAGTTTCGAACAGGGTCGACATCTTCTAGCTCCTCCATCAATTCCCACAAATTGATCGTCTTTGGCAGCTCGCTAGGCTGCGGCGGCGTTGCGATCATTGGCGTTTTGGTGGGGGGTTTTGGAAGGACTGGGTATTTTTTTGAAAGGTTATTTGGGTCAAATTCTATTTGTCTTTCCATGTATTTGCAAATGTTTTTCACCTTATTATGTTTTTGTAATTCCGGAAAAGTACACCATGTTTATGCAATTACTTGCCCCTACTTCCATTTTTAAGCAATTTCCCCTAGATTTTATCTCATAAAATATAGTTTTGATAAAATCTAACATTTTCAACGAAGTTTAGGAAAATTAGATTTTATCAAAATTAGATTTTATCTCATAAAATCATTTACAAAACACTTTTATCAACTCTAGATGTAATCCATTGAAAAATAATGTGATTTTATCACACTTCCAAATAAAATTAGATTTTATAAAAATAGATTTTATTTTATAAAATACATTAGACAACAAGGCGTTATATTAAAGTTATGGGTAAATTTCACTCACCTCCCCTGAGGTTTCTGACAACAACACTCACCTCCCCTGAGGTTTCTGATATTGCGCTGCCCTCCCCTACTTTTTCTGACACCAGAAAAACACCCCCTTCTGTCTATTTTTTGGATGGCTAAGTGTACTAAATGGTTAGATAAGTTATAAATGTCAAAAATACCCTCCATCTACCCTCCTCTCCATATAAACCACTTGGATCCCAGAAAAAACAACCCACTCTCTTCTTTTTACTCTCTCTCTTAAAAAAATCAAGATCACTGCAAAAAAGAAGATGAGTTCATCTTCAAACACATAAATGAATGAAATGCATGTTTTTTAATGTTGTACCCAGTAGACAAAGTCCAGACAACACACAACTCTGACCATGTTTCTAACTCAATGGAGCAACAATGGAATATATTAATGCAATAAATCCAACAAACAATCAGATTGCACATGTCACCAAGGAATGCCTCCTTCCATTGGAGACCAACAAAAATTGTAACAACAGAGTATGAAGCTACAACAGAGTACAGCAGCAGCTACATAAACATTGCATTTCATTTCCAAGAGTAAAAACAGTTAAACCATTGCAAAAAACATGGCAAACATCAGACTTGAGTAAAAGCAGTGAAATTGGCAAGTATTGAAACAGAAACACTCATAGTTTCCTAATGCAATTTGCATTTCATTTCCAAGAGTAAAAGCAGTTAAACCATTACAATACTTAGTCACCCTACAGTCAAACATTAGACATGAGTTTTAATTAGATTACATAACCAAATAACACCAACAGCAGTAGGGAAATAATGGTGAAAGGCTATACAAAAAGGGGCTCTACAAAAAGAGGGCTATACATTCATTAGTAGCAACAAAAGCTATGCCCATAAGTACACCAAATTATGCCCCAACTATACCAAAAGATGCCTTTAACTGTACCAAGTGTGAACTATACCCGCTGCACAAAAAAGTTGGCCCTCAACCTGCATAGTTTAAAGTGAATGGTTCATTATTTTGTGATACAAGAGAGTTAAAAAAAAAAAAGAACTCCCAATTTCTTACCAACTAAAATGATGCCCATTGATTGTGTTGTGTAACACATTGTGAAGGCATTGGAGTACCTCCATTGTCACCAACCTATATTGCATTAATAAAATAAGACAAGTATTCAAAACACATACCAAAACATTAATTGTAAGGTGCAATAACTTAAAAAAAAAGTTAGGTAACTCACATTTCTTCCTCTACCAGTGGTACTGCCCATTCCTCTAGCATTGTTATTGCTTCTTCCTCTACCACTGTTGCTGGCCCTTCCTCTCCCTCTTGTCATGCTCCTTGCTCTTCCTCTTGCCATGCTACTGCCCATCCCAGAAACAGAAATTGAACCAAATGATGAACCTCTTCCACTTGCTGCAGTTTCAGACACAGAACCCCTTCCACTTGCTACACTGACAGACACAGAACCCCTTCCACTGCCAGCACCCCTGCCACTTCCAGCACCTCTCCTATTTCCAGAACCTCTACCTCTGCCCCTGCCCCTTATTGGACCCCTCTGACATGTTCTCTTGTTATGTCCAAATTGTTGGCACCATGTGCATTTCAAAGTTTGTGATCTCTTGGACTGACTGGTCGTAGCTGGACCCTCATCTTCCTGCCTTCTCCTGTTTTTTCTTGGCCTACCAGACATTCTCTTAAGTGGAGGAGGGTCTAATGGGTCACCAGGACACATTGTCCACATAGAGTGATCAAAGATTGGGTGAATCCTCCCTGCATAGGCTTTGAGATACATCTCCTTTGAGAAATAAGGGTGTACATAGTCCTCTACATCCTTCCTACCATAGGTGATAGCAGCCAAAGCATGTTTACATGGAATTCCACTAATTTCCCATTTCCTACACACACAGTCCATAACCCCTAAATGGACTAAATGGCTAACCCCCCATGTATCTTTGACCTCATACTCCTCCCCTCCACAAAACTGAACTTGACAGTCCCTAGCAATCTTAGCAACATTAAGAGTTTGCTTCTTAATGTTTGCTGTAATTCCATGACCCCAAGTCAGCCCTTTTTCATACCTTTTCTGAATTCTTGTCATTACCTTGCACCTAATACCTTCCAGCATTGTTAGAATTGGCTTGCCCCTCAAATGACCAATCCAATTATTGAATGACTCAGCTAGGTTGTTGGTTACATGGTCACTCCTAACAGCATGATCAAAAGTATGTCTTGCCCAAGTATGAACCCCCAATTTGATAAGATATGCATGAGCTTCAATGTTAGTTTCTTTGATAATGTTCATAGCATGATTAAAGTGTCTCTCAGTGTATGCCCTGGCTGCAACCCAGAATTGCTTCCTTAATACCAACCCTGGAAATCTAGCTTTAAAATTTTGGAAAATATGCCTACAGCACTTTCTGTGAGATGCCTCTGGAATCAATTCAGTGACAAGCTTTTCCAGCCCCTTTTGTTGGTCAGACATTATGGTCCAACGCTTGACATTTTTCAAAGATCATGTGCCTCTCCAATACCACTTCACCCTCACCATCAAGATATGGCTCCTTTCCATAGAAATTCAAACCTGCAACTCCCTTCCCCTTGGACTCAATTTCAGCCTCACCATCACTGGAATACCTCCCCTCATCATCCCCTGACTGGTAGTCACTAAGTTCCTTATCAAATTCATCACCCATACTTACTATAGTATCATATTGCATATCCCCTTCTATACCGCTGCCCCATTCCTTATCTTCATCACTCATCTCATATATATCATCCTTGTGGTATGGATTAGCATTGTCATTTTCAATAACCTCAACATCAGAACCATCTCCTCCGTCAGGGTACACACTAGCAACAGGTGTTTCCACCTCTACAAACAAGTTAAGTTTAGGTGGAACACCCTCCATTGAAAACAAGTCCATAACAGCTTTGTCTGAACCTAACTCAATCCTATACCCAGTACCAGGAAACTCATACACCACAGTGATAGCTGCTCCAATATTTGAGGGCATTTTAGACAACACAGTCTCATTCACATCTTGCAACATATCCATATAACTATACATTTCAGGATCAACATTGTTACAATGACCCAATATCCCTTTGAAATGGAAGATCAAGTCAAAATATGGATGAGCAAACATCACTGCAGAACATAACAAAATCAAACAAAGCAAAACCCCCTAATTAGTAAAGAAATGCACAAAATCAGGTAATAAGTATAAACAAATCTCCAATTTCAGAAACCCTAAAGTTACAGTAACTGTATTAGTACATTTATACAGCCATGCACTTCATTATGTACGTACATACATATACATGAACACAAATAGGAACCCAATATTGCATAAACAAACCCTAACTTTCAAAAGCAATAATCTTCTTTGTGGCCATGTTGGGCCAAGAAGAATTTTCAAAAATTGATTATATTAAAACCAACTTTTAGAGTGAGAATCAATGAGAGCTGCTGGAAGGCACAAAATGAAAGTTGTACAGGAAGAGTGTGTTTAGAACTTCAACCACATAACACATATGACCTGCATTCACATTAAAATAACGACAACGTTAAATCCCTTGCACATGAAGAATGTTAGCATGGATAATTGATTATTCCAACTTCTTCAGGGAGAAGAAGAGACATCCACTGAGCAAAGAGAGACGTATGCAAGACAAAGTTATCTCTGTTAATGTGAGGTTTGGCCTAAAAATTTAGCTGTGGCTTATTTTTTGTCTTTATTTGATTTTTTTTTTTCGTGTTTCTTAGCTTTTCATCAACTTTTTGTGTATTATTGGTTCATCTCGGCGAGAGGAATCAAAAAAGTAAAAAATTATGATCTTTTTTTTGAATAAAGACAAAAATAAGCCAAATGTCAGCTTTTTACAATTTTTTCGATCTTATTCAAAAAATTGAAAGTTCTAGTCATAATCTTTTACCTTGTTGGATTCCTCTCGCCAAGACGAACCAATAATACTCAAAAAATCGATGCAAAAAGAACAAACGCAAAAAAAAAAAAATCAAATAATGACAAAACAAAAAGTTAAGTTGGCTTTTTAAGCCAAACCTAACCTGTGATCACCATTTTTTTAAGAGCTGCAAATGGTTGCTATAAGGCGATACATAAAGATCAGAGCATCCGAATGACAAATGGTATCAAATCTTCTTTTAGAGTCATGGTAAATAATACCTATTTTACTCCTGGATAAATCAATTTCATGTCAGAGTATAACCCCTAAAAAAATTTCTTTGTTTCTCAAATATGTAATGAGATGTTTCAGAATATGGAATGAGAATATGAGATGTTTCAGAATATGGACCCCTCCATGCTGGAAGAACCCAACTTTAAGGGTAAATGTCTAAACTGTCGGGTAAAATGGTCTGGAACTGAAATACCGAACCATGATGATACGATAAAAAAAAGGAAAAGTTCATAAACAACAAAAACATCGAAGTCAAACACAACAGATAACATTCAACGTACAAAACCCACAAAATTATAGAACCCTAAACACAGAGAACAAAGATGAACAAAGTTATTTCACATTTGAAATTACCCACAACCGAACAAATATGAACAAAGTTACAGAAAACCTAAAACCGAAACCCAAACAAGCAAGATCGAAATAAATAGGGTTTCATACATCTTTCTAGGTAAGATCGGTACCTGTACTAGCTTGATGACCACCGATATGCAAAACCTTGGGCTTTGATTGAATAATAGCACGATCTTCCTTCAAAACCCACAACCGAACAAAATCTTCAAGTCTTCGAGCCAATGAACAACGATCCCGCCTTCGATTGAATCGTCATAGCATTTGCCAAGCTCTTCACTCCATCTCTGCGTTTTCTGATATGAACACGGTCGGTGTTTCTGTCTCTCTCTCTCTCTCTCTCTATGTTAAGGAGTGGAAGAGTGAATGGAGTATTCTGGAATGGCAAGCAAGTATCATTTAAATACCTAAGGGCATTGTGGGCATTTTATGTCCAGTTAACAGAGAAATTAACGCCGTTTCACTGTATTTGGCGGGAAGGGGGTGTTTTTCTGGTGTCAGAAAAAGTAGGGGAGGGCAGTGCAATATCAGAAACCTCAGGGGAGGTGAGTGTTGTTGTCAGAAACCTCAGGGGAGGTGAGTGAAATTTACCCTAAAGTTATTTATTGCGTGTTTCTTTTATTTTAACGCCCAGTATAGTAGTCCTAGAGTGTGCGGAGCTCTACGTCATTATAGCTTAAAGAGAGAAAGGTGGGGGAAAAAGACACCAGAGAGAGAGAATGGCTTCTTCATCATCAGCGGCTTCGGTAGATGGAGATGGAGATGGAGATGGAGACAGAGAAGAGACGGTATTGGTGAAGCAGAAGAAGAAGAAAGATGGGTTGGGATGGATTGAATGGTTGAGGGGTTTGTGGTGTGTGTTATACGAGATTCTGTTCCAGAGGATAATGGCCAGCCACTTGCAGAACCCAATGCCTTTGCCTCCTTTACCGGACATTTCCACCTGCATAGTCACCGGATCCACCAGCGGTATTGGCCGGGAAATCGCCAGGTTCCCACTTTTTTTGTCGCTTAGCCTCTTTCAGTTCTTTCAATGCTTTGTGATTAGATATATACCGTGCATCAACTAACTGTGGATAGCTCAGCTATATTAATTCAATTACTAAGAGATTTTGTATGGGTATTTGGTGTTTTTGATTCGCTGCCATAGTGAAAATTATTAATTTAGGATTTTATTCTAATTCCCAAAAGAGTCCAATTGCCAATTTGACATGATGAAATTTAGCAGTCAATTTGTTCACAATTTCATCATAATTCCTTCCGTGACGATGACGAAGTTATTTGCATGAGTCCATAAGTTGAAAAGGAGCACCACCCTTGTAGACTTCCGCAGGGGAGGTCGGGTTCAATCCTTGCCAAAAGCAAGATTGATTATTCGTTCTCCTGAATGGGGATTATTTGTTTACTTATTTGTTATGGGGTTTCACTTGAGCTTAGTATGATTGTGTAATTCAGATACTTCTATTCTTCTACTTCTTGTGATAAACAAAAGTAAAAACAAAGAGAACGGGAGGGTAGAGATCTTGCATCAGAGGTTTCAGAAGGTTTTACATTTGGACGAAAAGTTCGACTGGGTATTCAAAGCTTCTTTTTAATGGTCTCCCTTTCGGACCAGAGGTTACTGCAGGTTGTTCAAAGCCTCATTTGACCATATTGTTGAACAGAGGTGTCAGCAAAATTTAAGAGGTCAGGGCGTTGTTCATCTGACCACCCTTCACTATGTGTACCACCGCCAATGAGTAAGAGGTTGAATATCTATTAGCTAAACACGGGGTTCAGTATCTTTGGCATAGAATGCAGGGGTATTGAACATTTGAACTTCAGTAATACCATGGATTTGCGAGTTTGAGCTAAAGGTGAGAGTTGTACTTTAAATCCAAGAGGTACCATCAGCAGTCACAAAATCAAAGTTCAGAAAGCAATGTTCAACTCATGACCTTTTGTCACACTGAAATATATAGCATCAACATGAGTACTTATGCTACCTCATAGTTTGTACATGTTATGAGAATCCATGTACATGATCTTGCTGTCTCTCAATTTAAATAGGCACAGGATTGTTTTTCTAACTAGTGTACTGTTTTGCTTCTATTGATTGTACAGGCAATTGGCAGAATCGGGCGCTCATGTTATAATGGCTGTCAGAAATCCAAAAGCAGCTCATGAGTTGATCCAGAAGTGGCAGGAGGAATGGTCTGGAATGGGACTCCCTCTAAATATTGAGGTACATTATATGGGCAATACATTTCTCTGAAGGAAAATATTAAGTTCTTGTAGAATCCTAAAACGACTAAAACTGGAGGCATTCATATGTCCCTTTTACAGATCAGTTCATCTACTGATTTACATTTTTGGAGATAGTTAAAAGTGATATGATTTCTACTTCACTAGAAGTCGCAATTGGAGCTTTGAGAAGTGCTATCCTCCAAGCTCTCTAACACTCACTCGGTTATGGAAATCCGCCTCTCCAAAAAGAGATGAGGGGGGTTGGGTTGGGGTGGAGGTTACTTGCTTCTTTGAGTAAAAGATGATGAATGTACAATGGAATGAAAATAGGAGTACAAACTATGAAGAATGAGATATTTTTCCTCAAGAAAAAATGGCTGTATTATGGATAATGCAAATAGATGATCAAGTAGATCCAATTAGGAAATAGAGTCTTCACGGGGCCAGACTCAGTCCGTACACAGATACACTATGCATATGCTATTGATATGAACTTACACTGTTTATGAATGACTCCTGATACCTGGTGCTTAGTTGCAACACTGCTAACTTACTCAAATTGTGACTTCATAAGGTGATGGAAGTTGATCTTCTCTCATTGGATTCTGTTGTGAAATTTGCCGAAGCATGGAATGCACGTTCAGCACCTTTGCATGTTCTCATCAATAATGCTGGGATATTTTCCATTGGAGGTAAGTACAAATAAGGATGAGATTCCTTAGAGCTATTACGCGCTATTGAAAATAAAAAGATAAAATCTACATGGTTGGGCATCCATGTGAAAGTTATCTGTTATTGTAGTAGAGTGTAAATAGGTAAGATGTCCCCAATAGCCCAAATACCTAACACCCAAAAAATTGTCTAGTTGGATGTAGATTTTTTCTTTTTATTTTCAATAGCGCGGTAATTGCAAAAATCTCAAATAGACCTTTTATCTAGGGTTTTGAAAGATTATGCTATTATAGGATACTGGTCCCTGAACTGAATCCACTGCTTGAGTAAGCAACACACCAATTTGATCTCCTCATGGAGGTAATGTAAACGGGAAGCGGCTAACCTTGCTGAGGGGGGTCATGTGAGTGGTGAGCTCATGACTCTTCTCAATGTGCGAATGGTTGATGGTGTTGTCCAATGTGGCATCTTTTCCAAAAGGATGTTCAAGAGTTTAGTGATCTCTGTCTTTGTTGGGGCGGATCTCCTTAGATAAAAGGCCTTTTCAAAGAGGGCTTGTAGTTCTTAAATGTTCTCTCTCTTGGGCATGTCTCAAATAGCGATCATTTGGGCTGGACCGGGATCCACGCAATACGTCCTTGGAATTCCCTCGCTGCCGCTCCAAATTACCTGGGCCGTTCATGTGCAGTTGAGTTGGCTGGATTTTTTCCTTTTGGATTTCACCACCAAATCATCTAGGTTGAATTCAACTGTTTGGCACAATATGTCATGTGTCTTGGCCTGTTGTTAGGTTGCCCAGCATTCTTGAGGCTAAAGGGCATCAATATACAGTAAAAGTTGTCATCAAGTTCTGAAGGCCGTCTTGGGAGCACCCTTACTTGCCGTCTTCTTGATCTGGTTGTAACTATTGAAACCATGCATGACCAAACAATTAATGCCTGGTTGTTGAGTCAACCAACATATCTGCATGGGGGATACCCGGGTTTGGCTGTTCTATTTTTATGACTGGGACGATGCTTGACAACCAACTTGATGTTTGATTGATGTAACAAATGTTTCCATGTGTAGCTTGATGACTTCTTCTTTGATTGTAGCCGCAAGGAACCATAAGTCTAGGCTTGATAATATATTGATCAAGTTGAGGTTTCTCATTCCAATACCAAACAAAGACATCTCTGTGTACATTAAGGAGTTAGAGGAGGGATGTTCATTCAATTATTGGCACCTTATCAGCTTATGAGGAGTTAAGACATCTATGCTGATTAGGGTTTTGTTGCACTTTATCAGAATCGTAAGATTCCCAATCCGTCTCGCACGATTTGATTTCGTTACGCCAAAAATTTGATTCATAGGGATGACTTGCTGCAATCAAGAATCATATTTGAATCACAAGACTTGCCATTCCTATCGCAGGACTCGATTCGATAAGCCAAACAATCGAGTCACTTCATCTTCATATTCCGTTTGCAAAAGGAATATCCTGAAATCCTGAAGTTAGATGTTTGAAAAAAGCTTGCTGATTTCGTATTGTGGGCCCTTTGAGGCAAGGGTGGAAGGTCTAACGTAAAAATGGGGTCACTTGATCCAATAACTTCTAGATTTTACTGGAGTATTGAGTAATTTGTGGGTCGAGGTTATTGTTTTGACCCAGCTAAAATACCAAAAGTACCCCAAGCCCAAGACCTCAAATTCTCTCATTTAGTTCTTGAATAGGTGTTTTGACCCTACCACCCCAAATTTCTAGCTCTGCTCCTGCATCGAGGTAACTATCAGGATTACCCAAACCAAACCAAACCATACCAAGCCTTATGTCCCAATCAATTGGGGTCGGCTACATGAATCCTTTTTCTCCATTGAGCTCTGTCCAGTGCTGCTTCATCATTTAAACCTAGTATACTCAGATCTTTGCGTACTACCGCATCTAATGTCAATTTGGGTCTTCCCCTCCCTTGTGCGTTTCTACCCAAAGCTAGCCTATCCACTCTCTTAACTACTGCATCCGCCGGTCTACGATAGACATGCCCAAACCACCTTAGCCTATTTTCCCTTAACTTCTCCTCTATAGGTGCTACGCCTACCATCTCGCGAATTGTTTCATTTCTAATCCTATCTCGTCTAGTCTTACCACACATCCACCTCAACATCCTCATTTCCGCTACACTTATCTTGTTCACTTGCTGCTTCTTAATAGGCCAGCATTCTGTCCCGTAAAGCATCGCTGGTCTTATGGCAGTTCTATAAAATTTTTCTTTCAATTTTGTTGGTACCCTCTTGTCACACAGCACACAACTATCAGGATTATACATGATTTATTAAAAATATATACTTTGCCCATTTGATAATGATTGCTGAATTAATGCTAAACATTACCGGATTTTTCAGTTATTGTTACTTTTATTTGTTAATTGTCTTTTTTTACACAGTCTGTGCTATGTCACTGGCTAGCTACATTTTCGCTCTGTTGTAGCCTACGCAAACGGATTTTGTTAACCTTAGTCGTCCTTAATTGGCCTGATATTTTTTGGTCGTTTGTTTAGAACCACAAAGATTCTCAAAGGATGGACACGAAGAACACATGCAAGTGAATCATCTTGCCCCAGCACTGCTTTCAATATTACTTCTGCCATCCCTTATCAGAGGTTCTCCAAGCCGGATTATTAATGTGAATTCCATTGTAAGTGCAATGGCCCTGGTATGCTTCTGCATACATATATGCATGCATGTAAATGTTGTGTAGTTGTTGAAATTTTCACTACTCTCATGTCCCTGTCAATTTCTAGACACACATGCATTTCCAAAAAGAGTATAGCCCTAGTGGTATATCTCTGTAATAGATGACCAAACACAGTACATGTTTGTTCTGAAGTATTGAATGTTGCAATCCCCCAAGTTTTCCTATTATTTCTTTTGTGTTTCCCCATAAGAAGACACTTGAATATATTAGAAACTATAAACCAGACATGATCCAGATTCAAGAGTAGTGCATGAATTGAGGTTGAAATTTTCGTTGAACCTTGCATGGTATTTAGTTTCTTTTCTCACTCGTATGAGAGCAGTTTGTCTTTTTTTTTTTTTTTTCCCCTGGTGTAGATGCACCATGTTGGATTTGTTGACACCGAAGATATGAATTTTGTCTCTAAGAAAAGAAGATACACAAGTACATTGGGATACTCGAGCAGCAAATTGGCTCAGGTACAATTTGTTCTTCTATGGTACAGCACCTGAAAAGGCTTTTTCATTTTTTTGTTTCATTTCGTTTACTGGTTTACACCATCTACTTCCGAGAAATAGATAATAAATAACTTCCATATGCTGGCCTTCGTATATTTGATTCCTTCTTGTTTCACTCATTTTTTATGATTGAATACCAATTATGCCTGGGTTTTCCTCGAATGGCAAAGAAGATACGAATTGGAGTGCCATCTTCTCTTTCTTTTCCCATCTCTCTCTCTCTCTCTCTCTCTCTCTCTCTCTCTCTTCATTTCTTGTCGACTATTTATTTTAGGATCCAAAGGCTGGTTGGATGTACTGGCATTCTTTTCTCTTTGATGACATTTGAGGCAGTAACTAGGCAATAATCCCTTTCTCAGTCATTAGTTCGTATGCTTGATCACTTGGACCTTAACAACTTCAAATCTCAACCTTTTGCTGGCGGCCTGCCACCAACATTATTAAATTGATACTTCTTTTTCTTTTTTCTCCCATTTTCTTTTCCCCACAACGACAAGAAACTCACCTTCTTGGTAGTGTATGTCGGGGTGCCCCTTCAGCTCCTCCACTTGATGTCATCAAAGAAACGATGCAGAAGGGGAGTTAGAAAGGGGAAAAGACAAAGGACTAGGGCCGGAGTCCTAATCCTTAAAATAAAAAAAAGGCTGCAGCCTTGAATGTTCAATTTCCTTGTAGACTTCTTGTCCGCCTTGTACTTTTGTCTTATCGTTTTCTCTTTTCTTTTTGCCTTTTTCCCACTATTTTCTTTGTTGTCTTCACTCAAAAAAAAGTTGGAACCAAGGTTGAATTATTTATTGTATATACCGTAACAATATCGGGCAGTTCTTACTGGTTGTGAAGAAAAGCGGTACCTAAGCATCTATGTTCCGTCTTGGAGAAATTACCAGGCAGTTTCCTGTTGCACCGGTCGTTTCTGGCCAACTACCGTCTATCGGCGTACCATACCTTCTACGGAATGCAGAAAAGAAGAGAAAGGACACTGTTTGGGTTTCGTGTTGAATCTGTAAACAAGAGCAAAGGATACCTTCTCCCGTGATTTGACAGCCTCATTATTTACTGCTATATTATACAAACCTTAATAGCTGAAAATTTCAATTTGCAAAAGCAAATGTATTTTGTTTCTCATGAAAGTTGTGTTTTTACAGTACTCTTTTTCTGTTTATGACTTTACAGCAATTGTTATTATTACACAATCAATATACATCCGATAAATCCGAAACAATACCCGAAATTATAACGGTACCAGGATCTACCGTACCACTGATAAAAACAGTACCACAACTGGCACAGTATTCAGAACCTTGGTTGAACCATCTCACCATACCCTTGTCCTAGTTGTAATTTAGTGCTTTTTTTTAATTGAAAAGGAAAGTGAAGAGTGACTAATGACCTGTAGTATTGGTTGAAACATTGAAAACTCCTTTTGATGTCTTTGCATTGCCCTTTCCAAGTGCTCGGGTGTTCTATGGGATCACCTACGGTACAAAACACATTCAATTGCGCCTTTCCACTCCTGTCGATGACTACAGAGTACAATTTAGTTAGTTCATAGAGAATGGATGTGTTTTTATCCTTCCCCTTATTCTATCTATTTTCCAATTTCCATGTCCCCACATTCATCTGAAACCATATTAGTCATCATAGAGTTGTTATTAAGTAAACTTTCGCCACTCTTTTTTGCCGGCATTGCCAAAGTGGTGGTGTAATCCTACCTGGCCTGGCAGACTTGGGTCACCACTTGGGATGGGAAGGGCTCAGCCCAGGAACCATTCTAGAAAGAGAAACAGAAGACGGCCTTCAGAAAGAGCATTGGCGTGATTCTATGGATCTAATGTCAAGCCGATCTCCTTTATCCTTTTCCTTTCTATGTTGTGTTTTACCATATTATCATGTGTTAGGGTGGTGTTCAAGAAGACAAATTAGCTTCCCTTACAGTGGTGAACAACTGAGGTTGGAAACTTAGGGTGGCATTTGAATTGCAGGTGATGTTCAGCAGTGTTCTCCATAAGCGGCTGCCTGCTGAAGCTGGCATAAGCGTAGTTTGTGTATCTCCTGGAATTGTCCAAACTGGTGTTGTAAGTTCCTTTAACTACTTGAACTGTTTCATACATATATTGAATAGCATAGTATGAGTCTGCATATGCTTTTGTACAGGCTTGTATTTCCACTAGAAAGGAAGTACCACACTTGTGAAACAGTGAAAGAGGCTTGACCAGTGCAACCAGAATAATGCTGTGGATCTTATGTGCAAATTTCGAATTTATTGACGGGGGCCTGTAACTTATTGTAGGCTAGCTCAAATTGGGTATTTCTGCATTGTCACAATCATCAATATTAGGTTTTTTAGTAGCGGATTTAATATAGTACAAGGCAAAGTGGCTCACTGATGGTAGACCCAAGTGGACTGTTGGTAATTGGCTGTGCCTGAAATTCAGGGGTCTCAGTTTTTAGAGACAGTTTCCTGGTTTGCTTTCATATATTTATCCTCCTGAAATATGGCAATCATGTGTTGTTAGCCTTACTTTAATGATTGTTATACTTCTGCCTTTAAAACGTTTAATGCTTTATACAATCACTCACTATTTTTTTCTTAATTTGGACATGCCAGATCTTTCTAGTGTTTGATAAAATTTAGCTGTAGAGGACGGCAAGGTTCCTATTGACCGGTTTGGTGCATCTTTCTTTTTTTGATAAAAGTAGAGGATTTAGTGAATTTGGTTTAGACACCAAGGATGCAATAAACAGGCCACTTAAGAGATAAATACCAAATCTGGTCTTTAAGGATCCTATTGACCGGTTTAGAGTTGAGTGCACCTTTCAATTTGATAAAAGTAGATCATGTTTTAAAATTATAAGCATACCGATTTCTTTCTGATGACTTCAGTTCCCGGATTATCATATGATTTTATAATTTGTACTTCATATTTATTTTGCTACACCATGTATGTCATGACAAACTAGACATTGATTGGCTTTCATTGTCAGCAACAGCATACACAGTTTATGTTAACCCATAGTAACTTTTTTAAGTGCAGACAAGGGATCTTCCCAGAATTGTTGAAGCTGCTTATCACCTAATACCGTACTTCATCTTTGATGCTCAAGAAGGTGAGTGTCATGAGTGCTGGTCTTTTTTTTGTTTTGTTTCTGCAAATTGTGTTATGCACATCTGTCTATCTATACCTTTAAAATGTTACCTCCGTGTTTACGATGAAGGAATCATATTTGAAAAGTTTGTATTTACTTCTAACGGGATACTAATGAACTGTTGATTTAAAGTATTTTTTATGTTTTCTTTTCACTCAATAGGATTTTACATTGTTTTCTGAGTAGAAGAACTTAAACCTGGGAGCTCCACCCTCCCTTTTGGATACTGTGCCAACATTAGTATCGTACTGTGACATTACACCACCCTGATTCCTAAAGGCTTACAGCTTTGGTTCTGAAAAACTGTTAAACCTGTTGCTGGAAACTTTGTACGTCTATTGTGCAGAATCTGTCAAGAGAGGTCAATTGAACAGTGTGAATGCTAATATTTTCAATAGCAACACATTTTGGAAGGAATTTAGATCAAGAAACTTGGTAGCTTTTGTTCTGGTGGAGAACAGTTGGTCTGCAAGCCAATTAAGCCCCTTAACAAACTTGAGCTGATGTCTAACCATATTTTGATTAATTCGGGTGTACATGAAAGTCACTTAGCAAGTGATCAGTGTATATGTCACTTTGTTACTGACGATGTTAAATACTATGGTTAGCAGTTAGTGCTTACACGTAGTAGTCGATGACTATAAGCACTTGTTTAGTTTTTAAGCAATATTCCCTTTTTCCCCGTATCAGACACGTGAATGACCTTGTAAATATTTAGTGGGATAAGAACATAATTTGGTTGAGATAAGAATTGTGAAACCATGAGTCTCGTGCAAACTTATTGGCTTCTAAGGTGGTTATTGTGGTGGTGCATGCACTGCAGGTTCTCGAAGCGCACTTTTTGCTGCAACTGATCCTCAGGTTCCGGAGTACTGTGAGATGTTGAAAGCGGATGAGTGGCCTGTCTGCGCTTTCATATCTCAAGATTGCACACCCACAAATGCTTCTGAAGAAGCCCACAATGTAGAAACTTCTCTTGAAGTTTGGGAGAAGACATTAGAATTGATTGGCCTTTCCTCAGATGCAGTGGAGAGGCTGATACAGGGAGAACAAGTTGAATGCAGATATGGCATGAAAACCATTTTGGGCAACTAAATTTCTATGCCCCGTGGGTCGAGTCAAATGGGCATAGCTTCGCACTTGGCTATGGCGCGGCCATTCTTGCTGTTTTGCCACTTATACTTTTTTCTTTTAAATTATCAGTCGATGCTTACATTTGTTCACTAATTAAGAACAGGGATAGAGAGAAGATCAAGTTGTAATGGATTTTGACGTCCCTTTTTGTGTGATCAATGTACCGTTTTTCTGGATTTAATACCGTCGCAAATGCAATTTGTTGCCGAAGTCAGATTAACAATAAACAGAAGAAAATAACTATATATATTTTCGCTTTTCGCGGAGGTTAACTAATGAGTAAACCATTCAAATTAACAAAATATTGATAATCTAATGAATGCTCAAGGATTATACCCCGTATTTGATTAAAGGTTAGATTTTTAATATTAGAAAATTCGACTAAAATCTTTTACCGCCGTTGAAAATGCCAATACTCCTTTCATCAAGGTCTCGTTCAGTTGTTAAGAAAATATGAAAAAAGATGGGAAAATCAACTTTCCCATAAATTTTGGGATGTTTAGTTACCAGGAAAATAATAGGACCTACAAAATTATTTTTTCCACTAGGACTCGCTCTCCCTCATATTGCATCCTGCAAAAAAGGATGGAATTATGTGTTGTGAAAAAGTTTGCTCCCCCCAGTAACACTTTTCTCGAAACATTCTTTATCAATTGAACACTCACGGGAAAGTAAATTTCCCTTTCCTTCACTTTATTTCACTTTTCTCAACATTGACTTTCTCGCATAACATTCTTTTTAGAAAATGAACGGAGCCCGGGATCCTACTAGAGGAACTTTTCTTTTTGCTACAAAGCGGGAAGACCATTTTGATCATGTGATGACTGTTATCATTGTGGACAGGAAGACATCGCACCTTACTATGACGAGGGAAGGAAGGGAATGGGAAGAGGAAATCTTTGTAATTGAAAACACTTGGAACATTTAGTGTATGAATCTTACTTCAGTCCAAATTTCTCTTTAATGAATGCGACAAGCCTTGCCGAGAGATAGGGTCAACGGCGGCTTCTTTCTTGCTCTTGTTCTTTGTAGCCATATGTTACTACGGTAGGTTTTGGAGCAAGCTACCTGAGTGAACTAGCTAATTTATTAGACACCGAACCGAAGTCAATGCTATCTAAGAAGTTATACCTACTATTGGACTTGAACCAATGACTCCTACTGTATGAAAGCAATACTCTAACCACTGAGTTAAGTAAGTCATTTATCATCATAGAGAGAAAGAAAAGGAAAGACCTCTTACATGGATGGATTCACAATCTGACTTATAAGCCGAATGGAATGATTTAGAATATCGATTCATTAGTAAAAAACCTTCTCTAACTTTCCATGTATTTGGGAGGAACTTAAAAGAAGGGTTTTCGGTTCTTTGCACCCTGTTTTTGGTCTTCCTCCCCTTTCTCAACAAGCATAACTTGCTACATATATACTTTGTCCTGACTGCATCCGGTAATATGCTAGATGTAGGAGGAGCCACATACATAAGTCAGAAACTGCCAAGTCCAATGGATGGAATCTATTCACCAACTCAACAAACTGGCTAAAAAAAACAAACGAAAAAAAAAAAAAGAAGTGTCAAAACAATATGCTCTATTGGCGCGTGCCGCATGCATATACCGAACATTACAACAATGTCATATTTTTAAGAATTTGGACTTTGAAGACCAAATCTTGATAGATGGCAGAAATAAAACCCTTTGGTTGCAGCGGGGTAAATTTCCGTACTTTTGGTTTTTCCTTTGAGAAGGTATTGAAATAAGGGAAATCGATGATGTAGGACGATCAAGAACAAGATAGAAAACGGAAAACCATAGGCATCACTGCACTTAATGACGTAAAGATATCCCTCGCCAAGGAAGTGATGGTAAACCTTAAACAAAACCATATTCCATGGAAACAAAACAGTTAAATAACACCGTCTAACCATAATCCCTAAAATCCTTGAACAAGACAAAACCTATGTATCAAACAAGATAAAGTCCTCATCTAGTAATTTTTATTGTTCTCCATGATCCGCCCCTAAGTACCAATTCGGGCGATGTCAACTAATATCACCAAGTCTGGTGGACAGTCCTGTTTGGATCTCTCATTTTATCTTGATACACAGTTTAAATAACTAAGTTGTGCAACACTCTACCATGGTTGAAATTCCTAAGCACAAAGAATGGTAACTATGTAGCAGGTTTATACCTAGGTTAAAACACCGACCCATTGAGGTTTGCATTTATACAGTGAGCCCTATTAGTTAGACAAAATAACCACAGGATTCCTATCCAAGGTAACCTATAGGGATTTTTGTAAGTGATGATAAAGTTACTTTTCAAGCCTTGTGCTTGTTGACTAATCCATATAAAATTACTATGTTGATTGCACATCAACGTCCATTAACATGATGCGATGTAGCACCTTTTTCTCTCTTTCTCCATTTACGCCTTGAATAGCTGCTCTCTGTCACACATTATTTACATAATATCACTTGTCCACTGGCGCCCCACCACCACATCAGGTGCTGCCTCCAGCCACCATTGTTCGTAATATAGAATGTAATTGTGCTTCAGGATTTTAGGAATTTTGGTTAGGTAATCTTTATCCTCATATATTTGTCACCAATTCTAAAGTCCATATAAAGGAGACAGCAGATGATATTTTAATGAATTCATGAAGTATATTAGATTTTGATTTTGATTATGATTTTGATACAGGATATCATAATTTCCTTGGGCAAGGGGATGTCTAGGGGGCCCTTATGCATGGGGATGCCTAGCTTTGTTTCTTGTATACCTTGACACCCTGTTCTTCATAATGGTACATCAGCAGAGCTATGCATCAATGCAGTTTTGGAAGAGAGACACTAGGTTATGTAACTCTGTAGATTAGCTATGTAATGAAAGAAGACTCTTTCCCATAGTGTAACACGAGCACGGGAAGATGGATCCTTGGCTGCACAATTTGTCCTGTAAACAAAAGGGGTTCGAGTTAGAGTACCTTCACGGAGAACGGAAATTATAAATTGTGTTTATGTATCTCACCTATCTAAACCTATGTTACCTTTGAACGTAGATTGTTCTGGTAAAGTATTGGGAGCAAGAACACAGTCCGCCGCATACATAAATTGTGGTACAATAGCGGTGGGCTTCTATTAATTAAGTATACCCATATCTTTCAAGCAATACCCTTTCAATAAAATATAGTACTATTTTTAAAATTACCCGTGTGAAACACACTACTAGAAACTTATTGACCGATTTTCTTTACCATTTTGTCTGCCCAAAGCACCTCCGTCTATGGTTTTCTAGCATGTTACATGAAACGTTGATCCAATATGTATGACAAACCCAGGATCCCTTCCGGAACACTTAATGTGCTATTTAGGAACAAAGGTGTATCACGTTTCAGAATTCCAATTCGTGAATCGCTAGGGTGATTTCCGTTAAAAGTCACATCCCTACACACAAATAGCTAGAATACCTCTAGACTGGGTAAACAAAACACTGCTGAAATCATCCTTGCGCTTTCACATTCAGAAACCCAACTGTCACTGCTACTTCAGGATTAACTAATCAGATTTTCAAGTATTTAGTTTCGTAAGTGGGTGTAATATAATGGATATAAGGGTTAGGGATCAATCCTCCGCAGTTTTAACAGTACAAATGGGGAGAATTTACGACTGCGTGCTTGCTTGTGTGTGTCCGTGTGTTTGTGTGTCTGTGTGTCAGTCTGGGACTCTGAAATCATGTCTGCAATCATCCTTTTAGATGCAGTTAATACTTAAAATCAGTCTGACTTTTTTCTTATTCATTTTATCAACAGCAAGCCTATTCTTTGATTGTCTTCCTTGATTCCTTTTTGTGTGTCTCCGCTATTTGGGACTACAAATCTATAGAAGCATAATAACCACAATAACTTCACATGGCCGAAAAGGTAGGAGAACCCAAACCTTCGGCAGTACAAGCAGCCTGCTTCTCATGTCCATTTTATCATGTTATGCACAACTTCAGCCAGACAGCAGAAGTCAAGGCAAATTTGCTGCAATGAGTTTCTCTTGAAGCTTTGCTATCCGAGCCTGAAATCCACCATTGTTAGAAGTTGTTCTCCTGGCTACTGTTTCAAGCTATTTGTTAAAAAAAAAAAAAAAAACACAATAACAGGATATGTAAGAACGTTGAAAAAACTTCCAAGTTCCTCTAATCAATTTCGCAGTCATAAAATAACAGTTTGTAGTTAGATTGCTGCTGATTTAGTTCTAATGCGGCAATAAATAATAATGTTGGTCCTCTCAAACCTTAAGCTGTTACAGAGAATTCAAATTAGTTTCACCCAGATGCCTCCTCAATCCTCATGTGTGACCAAGCTGATGGGAAAACACCTGTAACTGTGCAATTATCAGGTTTCATTTCATTTGGCACCATGTGAACAAGTAACTCGACTACTGAAGCCATGAATCAGATAGTTAATGTTTTATGCCTTTTTTACAGTTACTATACCTTAGTTTTTCTGGATAGTGGATATTATCACAATTGTAAATTTGATTGGTGTATTAAAATGCCTGCTCATACTCACATGGGTAAAGTACATTACATAGTTCACTTTAGGGCTTGAGGACTTGCCATTTTACTGACTTGGAATTTAGCATTCACAAATAGTCCCAGAGGTGAAACCGCATGAGGAAGGAAGGAACGATGATCCAAAATAACTCATCCTCTTATAAGTCATTCACCAAGGTTCTGTTCATTCATCGGGAATGCTACATGGGAAATGTACTCTCAGAAAAGCGAAGTAAAGTAAAGGAAAAGGAATTTTTTTCCCTGTTCGTATTTTGTTAACAAAGAGTTTTATATGAAAACTAAAATTCCTACTTTTTTGCAGGATCTGTATTGCATGAAAGTATTTCCCACTATTAAATTCGGAATTGTGGGTCCCACAACTTTCTCGATAACTAAACACTATGAAAGTTGCAAGAAAGTTGATTTTCTCGTCCTTCTTCATCATTTCCATACAACTGAAGTAGGCCTAAGGGAATGCTTTGCTCTAACAAACAAAATACAAGAACTCTTCGATTGCAAGATCATTCAGTTTACCACGTCAGAAAAAGTATCCCTCAACCCAATAACAACTGTTAATGATGGCAACAGAAAATGGGTCATTTATGAGACAAGAAATGAGATGGAAAATTCCTTGTTGAAAGTTAAAGTTCCCTTCTGTCCCCAAAAACTGCAGAAGGCAAAGGCTTGCAAGAAAAGAAAAAAAGGACAAAGGTGAGCAAAATTAAAGGGAAGAAGAAAAAGGGTCACATTCGGTCAATTGTCTCATCCCTGCTTCATGTCTAAGGTCCAAAGGGGCGACACTATTAAATTTGACAGAAAATAAAGCATCTGCAATCACAATTCACAGAATGTAATAACACCTTGAATGATTTGGAACGACGAATGGAAGGATCCAACTCTAAAGCCATAGCATAGGACGTCTCAGCTGCATCAAATTGTTCAATAGCCATCAGAGCATCACCTTGGCAGATGTAAGCCTGCAAAACAGCTCATCAACAGTTTCGGGACAACATAGGACTAGGCGTAGTTAGAACTTCGCATGAACAGTTTGTTAAGAGAAGTGCTTCGAGCCATTGCTATTTGACTCGGACCTGTACTGGAAAAGTTTGACGTATTTTGCGTTAAATTCTGAACCTGACAAATACTCCTATTTTAGACAGGCAGTCGACCTTTACAGTTATCCACAGCAGTAACAAGCCCTACACTCAGAGGCACACACATAACATTGGAAACCATGGTTGTACCCTCGCCATTCATACCACTTGGTGGAGCGTGTATTCTTGGTCCTGACCTGAGTTTTGTGTTCAACAAAAATTAAGAAGACTTCACCGCACTGGAACTCAAATAAATACAAAAGAATTGTAACACAATTAGTGCTATAACCATGCAAATATGCTTATAAATTTCTTTAACTGACAAATATTTTCTCAAAAAAATCAGTGCCTGCATAGAAAACATAGGCAGGATACACTGTGTTTACCCGGGAATGCTAATTTTCCTCTCGAATTACGTTCTGGAAAGCACGTCTGAAACATAGCACCCATTTGTTCTACAATGGCGAATTCATATCCAAAGTGATCCCAAAGGTTTTAAAAAATCAAATATCACAAACAAAACATCAGGACATAGCCAAGATTTGGCGATGAATTTTTTTAAAATAGGTCATTCTGCCCTCAGAAATTTGTTTCTCACGAATGATCGAGAAAAACCTTTTTGCTTTTTGTAATTTTTGCTTTTAAAAGTACATTCTAGTTTGGTAATCTCTAGAAGTGTAGCCCTATCGTACCATTTACAGCATCTGGCGGTAAACATAGCTGGAGACTAATCCGACAATCCTAATTTGATCAACAATGGATTTGGAAGGCCAGTATCGTTACAAGAAATGTATCAGTCTTTAAATCCTCACCTCTGGGGAAAACTTAATGATAGTTACTACTACGACAACTGAAAAGGCACTGCAAATTGCAAAATCACAATCCCACTGATGTCAACTTTAGATAGCTGATATACATTGTTGGGCCCATTTTCCTAATAACTTAAGCTTTTGGGACTACTTGTAACTTAACATGGTATCAGAACTCAAATTGTGAGACATCTTGGGTTCAAGTCTCCCCATTTGTATTTGTTTCCGGTTTGCATTATGCTTTTCCACTTGGCATCCTGTTTTGCTCTATATACAAAAAACTGCATCTCCAGGTGCCAGACAGGGTTGCATGTGAGCGAGGGTGTTAGATAGCTTGATATACTTTGTTGGGCCCATTTCCTACCAGCATAAGCTTTTAGGACAACTGGTAAATTAACAACAACCAATAACCCATGGGGATGTTGTGGCTGTCACTTCACTTGATACTTGATAGTCCCTATAATCTAACCTCAATGCTGAACTGACCCAATTAAAATATCATCGTAGGATCCATTAACAACAATATTCAATAAAAAAAAGTCGAAACATTGTGGTATTTTTATCAAACTTAAATCCATGGTCTAACTTTGTGCTTGCATTTCTTGTGCTACACAAGTTTATGTACGTCAAGTACTCAACGAGATCCACCAGAGACATTACTAAGTCAGGCTTCCCTGTCGTTAAATTGGGCATGGAAGTCCCTGCTAACCTCATTAAATAGCTGGTTTTGGGAGGGTCCTTTCCAGCAATAGTGTCTCTAAATTAATGTTCACCAATAAATTCCTATTGAAAGTTAAAGTTCCTCATGGATACCCTAAAAAAATCTCTCCTCACGCTGCTAAAACCATACAATCTCGGTTACATGGGTTATGGACATAAAGCATGCAGTTTGGGGAAAGTGAGTAGTATTGAAAGAATAGCGCCTTGGCTGCTTTATGAACAGAACAGAAGAACTTCACTCCTGCCAATGTTTTTTTTGTACAAATGACCAGCTAAAACGCCCAGTCACTGTATTCTATGAAGAAAAAGAGGTACTGCAGTTATAAGCTGCTAGGCATCCCAATTTTTAGGACCAATACTTTAAACTAAATAATCATGGCCCTGTGACGAGTGAAACTTTGAAGACCGACCAAAGAATACATATAAGATCCAAGAGCATGACACCGCTAAAACGACCAATGGACTATACCAACAGGCTACAACCATATCCAGTTATGCTGAAACTACAACTTACTCAAGGCTCATGAAACTGAAAAGAACTTAAACAAGTTGCACTAGCATGGAAATATGAAACATGACGTTTTTCTTGCTTCATTGATCTGCATCAAAGTTTGGTGTGAAAAATACAAGGTGTGGTAACCTAACAAGATCGGCTTAAAAGCATATGGATACCGCTGAAGTAACTCCACTGTTCGTGGGCAGGACGAGAAACTTACTTATCACAACAAACAAGTGCTTAAAAGAAAATCATAGAACTACTAGTAGGGAACATCAGGAATGGAGATTGGCCAACTTCAAATAACGCAGTCATCGCACCATCCTATTCAGCATGGCTACCAATTCCAATGCAAGTTAACCCCGGACATTGGTGGAAGCTTCCATTTCCTTTTATCTTATTCAGTTGGTTTGGGGGAGTAACAGAGAACAAACTAAACGTTGAGATTGTCTGATTCATGGTTCACCTTCTACACATAATGAAAAGCTAGGCCACGTGATTGTACAATACCACAAGCGATATGCAGAATTAGTGCTTAATCTCCTAAGCAACCTCTCAGAATATACGTATGAATAGTATCACCCGACCCTACTACCTGGGTTTTATTCTTTTTCCTATCGCCCATGAGTCCAGAGACTCCAGACACAGAAATTAATTGATAAAAGCAAATGAAGCTCAAGTTCTAGTACAAAAAATTCATAGTTTTCATCTTGAGATCATGCTGAATTAAATGAAAAACACGTCTTCCATTCATGATCGCCAATTGATAGGCATTGAGAATTTAATGCCCTTCCAAGTAAACGATAACATTCCAGCTCACCTCAGGATATTTAGGAGCAATAGTCAAAGCTTCTTTAGCATCTTCAAGAGCCCCAGCCATATTGCCCATGGCCAATCTCGTAGAAGACCTGAATGAAATACAGTTCACTAGCTCAGTACGCCCACGCGGCCATAGGTCATGGAAAAAGTTCGCTCAACTGAATATTAAATGGGCCATATCAAAGACCAACTCATGAGAAATTCCAAAAGCAAAAGTACCCAAATCTTCTAATGGGTTTACCAAGCAAAACATCATCTAAAACTTCAAGTTCACAAAATGTGGAGATCACCACAGATCCAAGATTTAACCCTCTTCATGATTAGTGTGTGCACAAGTTTCCGTGATAGTGCGCTAACATGTGTTAATACACTTGTGAATAGGTGATGCAGCATGTGTTAATACACTTGGCACTGCTGATATGGATGTTGTCTGTGCATACACTTGTGAATAGGTGATGCAGCAATTCATGTTCATATTGATAACTTTCTAGGAATTTGATTCGGATGTATATAAAAGTACGATCAATATAACGATAAAGCGACATATTCTCTTGTAGTAATACGTTGAACTCAAGATAGAGGGTATGGCTACAGGTAGAATGTGACTTATGACGTTCTAAGATGGTCAATTCTGTGACCAATTTTATATAACTCCACTTAGCGGCTGACATTCAAAATTGGGTTGATCTATGATATCATCATATCAGATCACCTCAAAAATAACAAGTAAAAAACTCCTTCACCAATGGTACCATAAGAGTGTGAACAATGTTACCGAAATAGGCGGGTAAGGGTGTCGGTGACTTGAGAAGGAAGAGCAAAGAAATTGAAATAGAGGGTGACTGTAGCAAGAATTCAGGCTTTAGATCATCTTTCAAGCCTCTGACTCGGAGTGTGTAGATTTCAGTCAAGATTATCTTTACACGCCTCTGTGAGTAAATAATATGGGTCATCTTTCAAGTCTCCAATGTATACAAGTACTAAACTGTATTTGAGGCCTCTGACTAGGGTTTCAGATGGATTACATTGGATTCATGACTGATTTATGTCAAAGGCTCCGGAACGAATATGTATAGGACAGAAAGAACCGACACGACATAAACAATGCAAAGTGATGATGACCAACGCAATACGAGCAATATTGTCCAATGCAATATGGCCAACGTAGTCTATGCAGATAGAGAGATGGCCATGTAGTGTTGGGTGAGCAATGCGGCCTTGGCATGCAATATAGTTGCTCCTCCTTTC
Organism: Vaccinium darrowii; assembly: GCA_020921065.1. Lineage (NCBI taxonomy): Eukaryota > Viridiplantae > Streptophyta > Magnoliopsida > Ericales > Ericaceae > Vaccinium > Vaccinium darrowii. Next base: position 34,464,386 of record CM037153.1, on the reverse strand, counting down.
CTCTCTTCTTCTCAAATGAATAGACAATGCTATTTATACAGTGAGGCAAAGCTAGGTTCTTTCAAAAAAAGTGAACTGTGTCCCAATGACGTCAAAATCCTATCAGATCAAATATGATCCAATTGGTGAAACAATAGTTGTAGAAGTTTTACTGAAACAAAAATTGGTCAAATTTTAACACAATTGGTGTCTTAAATGTGTACAAGCGTCCAATTCTGGAGTCGTGTCATCAGGTAGAAACTCAAATGCATATTCATTTGAAAGCTTGAAACAAGTAATCTATTCCAAAGTGTTGATAGTTTATCGCTTGATATAATGGTCCAATCAAACTATGAAACTTCTACATAAATGTTTAAATAAAAATCACTGAACCTTGGACAACTTGCTTCTCATTTCTTCTCAGAAGACTGAGGTAGAAAGTTGCTTGCGGTGTTAAGGGGGGAGACACTTCAAGCTTGGTTAGTCCTTTTCCTTTATCAAACAATTACAAACCAAAGAAAGAAAGAAACTACAAAATGAGAAATGAAAAGAACAAATATCACTACGACAGTATGCATACATTACACAACTATGTTGATAGGCATGGTAAGGTTCTGTTCAACTGAGAGAGAAAACTGCATGTTACGTGATCTGTTACAAACTACAAAAAGCAGATTTAGTTTTCCACGAGTGATAAGATATAGTCCCTTTCATACAAGATAGATGATAGGATAAAAGAATAACTTCCACAAACCTGGCCTTATAGAGAACATGGACACCCCCTAATGGTTTAAGATTTATAGCCTACACCAATAAGAAAAATGGAATTGTCAGTGGCCTTGAACAACTCCTTCGTACATGTGGAGTCAATGACACTATAAGAACATGAAGGGAGCTACACAAGTCGAATTCAGATTCATAGTTACTAACAAGAATCAAGTTCAGACTATAATAACTAAGACAAGTAACGGTTATTTACATCCTGATATAGCACCAATAGTTAATTAGTCTAAACCAAACCAATCCAAAACGAGCCTTATGTCCCAATCAATTGGGGTCGGCTACATGAATCTTTTTCATTTTTTTTCATTGAGCTCTATCAAGGGTTATATGTTCACACGCCCTACCATTTCTCATAATCATATTGGGATTCATGTCATAAAGATCTGACAGGGTTTTTTACGTGCTTGTTGTCTGCTACCTAATGCACAACCCTCCCCATAAAACTTCTAGGGCAGGAGCTTTCATATCAGGGCCTGCCCTGACAATTTGAAGGCCCAAGGCGAACTTTTAAAAGGGGTCCTTTTAGCATTTCATGAGCAAGACCATAAAAGGATAAGGCTTGGTTTTCCAAAAGCTAAAATGAACATTTGCTAAAATCAAGGGGGTGATTTTAGCAAATGTCCATTTTAGGTGATAAAATCTCCAATGAATCTGGATCCAGATTCATTGGGGATTTTATCACCTCCCCACTTCATTTGCTAAAATCTCCCCCTTGATTTTAGCAAATGTCCATTTTAGCTTTTGGAAAACCAAGCCTAAGTCAACTACCCAAACCAAGATTATTTTTCAACAACGATGCTTCATTAATTGTTTTTTAAAAAATCACTTAAAATCACGTTTCTTGCATTCTTAGTGGCAAAAATACCAATCATGCTCGCATAATCAATTTTCCTTGTTTCATATGTTTAAAAAATAGGAGTACTATCTCTATTGGGGGCCCTCTTTCTAGCACATTTTGATGGCCGAAGCAAAAGCCTCGCTAATGCCTTCCCTCCGGACCGGTACTGTTTGGTATATACAACCCAAACCAACCCACAAAAACAATCAGACAGAAATGGCGATTGTTGTACCTGAGAGAGCAAGACATCAGCTTCATTGCTACTCCCATTAGCCAACAAATCCTCGGCCCTATTCCTCAAACCAAGTGCTGCCAAACTGTTACTCCAAGAATCCAAATCACCCCCACACAAATCGAACATGACATGGGCAGCTCGGGCAGGGGTCCCACAGTGGGCGAAAAAGGCTGATTGAGGCAGAACCACGAGGTTGGGCCCAGCGCCGCAGCGGCCCAAACAACCGCAAGAGTTGACGGAGACGTGAGGCGGCGCAATACCAGAGAGGGTTTTTAGGGTTTCCATTGAACCTTGCCGCTTGCAGGTCCTGTTCACGCATACCCTGATTTCAGAACTAGTGGTAGTAGAGCTGTTTGTTACGTGCTGGTTTAGCCTTGTTATGATTGGAGTACTGCGTCGGTTGAGTTTCGAGGACGAAGATGATGATCGAAGAAAAGGGTTCGAGTTGTGATTACAACTGAAGAAACGGTCTGAAAATGGGCGTGGGTGCACCTGAGAGATGTCCACAAGGCATACTACTCCCGTCATCTCTCTCTCTCTCTCTCTCCCCCTCCCTCTCTCTCAGCTCAGTCCCAACAAAAGCCAAAAGGGCGTAAAAGGGTGTTCGACAAATTTTTTATTTTTATTTTTTATAAAATGGTTTTTCCCCTTTTTTTATATAATGTAGGAGTATTATGAGAAATTAACCTCTCATGATTTTTGGAAAAAACTATTCTTTTATTAGTGTAACACCCCTTAAACCCAATGGTTTAGAACATTTCCTCCCAAGCTCTAAAACTAAAACTCTATTTTAGAGATTGGATGTGATATTTCTTTTATTTTCTTCAACCTTTTGTACGTTACAGAGGAATCCATCGTCTCAAACAGAGAGTTGGAGACCACCAAATCTCTAAAAAAGATGGTGAATCTTTCAAAAAATTACAAAAAATTAAAGAAGAGATGAATTCAATTACAAAATCTTCTCTCGACATGTCACATCCAGCCTCTAAAATAGAGTTTTAGAGCTCTAAATTCAAGTAACATTTGCTCCATCAACGCAACCGTCAATTTTGGCGTAATTTTTTCTTTTTCTTGTTTTGTTTTTTCTTAGGAGTATTTTTTATCGGACCTTTTGAGTCCATTGTACTCTTTAAATATAAGTATATTTTTGTTGCTTAAAAAAAAAAAGCAGCATTGCTCCGGTCCCAGAAAAACCATCCCTAGACTCCCCATAGGATGTGGACAATGACTTACGTTCGTAGGCAATCATGGGAGTCGTTACATATGCTTAGGTGATTATCCAATATATACAGTGTTTTTTCGGATTTTTTACCCCTATGCTTGATTGCTTCTCCTTGTATTTTTTTTTTTTTTTTTATCATTCATTAATCATAATCTACTCTATCTCTATCCGAGGGGACTTGAGGAGGGAATGTGTGCTTACTTGAATACTGATCTTTGTAATAACCAAGGTGCGGCATTTTATTTATTTATTTATTTTAAAAAAAAACTCCCCGGGAAGAAAACATACGCAATTATTCCAACTTAAAAGTACAACGTGATTTTTGCCAATTTTCATTAAGGAAAAATGAGGGTAAATTACAATAACCTCCCGTAGGTATCTGGCAAATACACTGGAATACCTTACCTTTAGTGCAATCTCTGCTACTTCCCCCCTCCCTCCCAAACCAACCGATCTGTACAATTTATGTGCATCACAATCTGTACGAGTATTATTATCCAAACATAACAAAACCAATCGATTCTTTTACATTACTTTATACGTCGAGTGCATAAATAGATTAGACCTCTCCTTCATATACCTGGAGGTGAAATATTGTTTTATCTTCCTACGTGATCCATGTTTAGGAATGTCATGTCGTCTCACCTCTTTTACCATTAAAAATGCACTTATCAAAGTTCCATTCCCGATCATGGAAAATATATATATATTTTTTTGATGTGGTATAAATATTGCACTTTGAATCATTATTAGTATTAGTACTAGAGTATAAATATTGTGGAGACTGGAGTTGGGGGTGCTGCGTAGCGTGCTGTCCAGTCCCTTTTGGCCCCATGCCGGTATCGTTTAGACGATTGGAGACGTCCACCGCGTAGAACTCGTCGAGTACTACAAGTGTACCAAAAATTAACTCGATCTAATATCATTAATTGCCTCATTGGAACACAAATAACATGAAAAAAATGGGTTCAACAGTTTTCATCAAGTGTTTCAAGCTTTATGTGTCATGATTTTTTTTAAAGTTATTTGTGTTCCGGTGAAGCACTTAACGATATCCGATCGAGTTGACTTTTGATATATTTGTAGAACTCGACGAGCTCTACACGGTGGACGTCTCCGATAGTCAAAACAATGTCGGCACAGGGCCGAAAGAGGCTGCACAACACGCTATGCAGCACGTGGCTGCAAAGCACCTCCCGGGTTCCAAATATTGCACTTTGAATCATTATTAGTATTAGTATCAGAGTTCCATTCCCGATCATGGAAAATCATTTTTTTTGATGTGGTATAAATATTGCACTTTGAATCATTATTACCATTAAAAATGGACTTGATCCTTTGGTTATTCGCAAAGGGACGGTAAGACTATTCTTTGATTGCATCTAACTGAGTGGTTAGCTAGTGTCATTTACCTTCGGCTTCCCCTTCTTACTCTTCCCCTTTTCAGTTTACTGAACCACAATAGTTTCGGTTACCGCTGTACTGCCAAATCAACGTAATTATTATCTGAAAAGCAATCAAACCGGACCGTTCACATCCCTGATGGATGTAAGTGAAATTAGTGCTGAAAATCAATTACCGCAATCAATCAGGTCAGTGAACTTGACTATTTTTCTTGAGGGAATGCTAGCCAAGCCATTGTGGCGTCCCCTATGCCGAAGGGACCTGAGGAGAAGGTGGGGGGAGCCAAATGAGTTAATAGGATGAACCAAACTAGCCAAAAATGAAAAACCCCTTCATATGATCTGGGCTGAGGGTAGGGGAGCGAACAGAACAGTCACCGGAGAATTCTGTCAAGGGCAAAAGGATTTTCAGTTTTGGAAAAAGATCCTTGCAAGAACCAGCTGTTGAACAAGATCATAATATCAGTTTCTTCTCCGAGGAGAAAACATCAGATGCCGGCGATCACATTTTGTGGAACATGGTTAACTGAAGGGAGGGTGTAAACAAGGACTCAGTTAATGCGAAAGATCTTGAAAATATGCGTTCAGCTGAAAAGGAAATCCCTCAAATCTGTTATAGTTGTCAGGAAAACCCAGATCTGTAACAAATGCTTTGCATATATCAACTGCTTGATTACAACATCACATGAAATTGTGAAAGGAGATCGACTGAAGTCCCATACACAGAAGAATAATGAATCATTTCATAGTTTCAATGGAGTAGATGATACTGGCTTTATCCTCTCTAACAATTTCTCTGCTTCAATAAATCCACCCAGTGGTCCCAATGACAAGTATTTTACACACCTCCATCTGTTTAAACTCTTAAGCATTAAAGACTTCTGTGGAATTTCTACGCGTGTAGAACATATGATTCAAACAAGAAAATTCAGGCATATGACAACAATCACAAAACTAATTGCTGACCTCGGTTCAAATGGAAGTGCAAGACAATGGAGGTGGAGATGGTCAACACTGTTCACAGGAGGTTGATGAAAGCCAAATCTAAAACAAGGACAGGAGAATATTGCATAAAACTCTTTAGTACCAAAACACATGCGAAGAAAGAATAAAATAACATCCTAATTGTAAATCCTAGTTTAGATGTCGATGATTGGGTATCAGGACCGTTGATCGCCGATCGGACAACCGAGGGAGCTCACTACGTGCATGTAGTGAGCCCCCTCACTACACACCCCCTAAGCAAGTTTGATCCTTATAATACGCGTTATGTGATTCAACATAAAGTAAGAAGCACAAGCACGTCAATCTGCCTCGCGTGTCCATGTCAGACAGGAAAACATGAGGACAAGCTCCGGGCAAGGGTAGGACACGCTAATATATGCAACCAATTATTTTACTGCATTCGTTTAAGTAGGACACGTTAGGGACAGGCTAGGAAGAAATATGAGGACAGAATGCAGTTTAAACAAATTTAGGGGATGCTTAGTTCTCGAATATTTATGGAATAGTAACAGTTATCACATCTTCATAAATGATCCCTAATATGATCCCCAATTTGATAGAAGCATATAACTGGATTAGTTCACAAAACTATTCAATGCGTCTCCAAGTGTCTGAATCCTTGTTTTAAAAGAAATGACGCTTCTACCAAGTGTCACTATCTTGTCGTGTCCGTGCCCGTATTTGTGGTTCTTGGGTTCTCAAAAGGTGTTTTTGTGTGTGAGAGAACCAATTAATAAAACCAAATAACTGTTGACTTTGTCAGTCTGATATATCGGAGCTCCCAGCTTCCATTGATAGATCTCAACCCATTGCACCTAAACTCCAACCACCAATTGACGACAAAGATCCCATTTTAGCCCTATATAGAGACGTGTTCTGATTAAGGGAAAAATTAAAATCATCAGAGAAAGAAGCAATTCAGAGGGTTTGGCTGTTTGGGTCTACACTTTGGGTTTTGGGTACGTTCTAATCTCCTTCATCATGGTGAAATCCACTGCCTATAGAGTAGGCAATTGTCGAAGCAAGTGTAATATTCTCTCACCGTTTTGTTTGAGGTATGATGCGTTCTGGGTATTTGGGTTTTCCAGACACTAACACTGTATTATACTTGGATATGCAACACTGTTTCAGATCTTGTTGTTTAAGTAGTTTAAGGAATTCGGATCATCGCAAACTCACCCAATTTGGCACATAGAAAAGCTGACATTCAACAGGAAAAAAGGGGGGATAATGCTCAATGCAAAGAAACAATACCTGTATTGCTTCTGAGGTGCATCTCTCTGCAATAGATTTTGCCCTACATTTAACATGTGACTCACTGGAGAATAAGGAAATATCAAATGTCATCCACAGTAAGAAACATAAAAAGCAAAGTACAATGACAGCACCAACTAATTATAATTTTATTTACCCAATGAGAAGTCTTCAGTTCTCCTCTGGAGATCTTTGACAGTTGGAATGTGCTCCTTAGAAATCACCAAATAATGCCTATCTAGATACCAATTCATGGGATGGATTCATATTAGCACGACAATGACAGCAGCAAGAGCAAATTTATCAGACAGGAGCCAAAATCACACACAGAAAAGTACATTATCTCCTCTGATAGAAACGAATATACCAGTTCAAATGCTGCAAAAGATAAACAAAATTGGTTCACTTAGGGAGTCACAGTGGATACCCCGTAACAATGAAGGATAATGCACTTCTAGTCAGCTAGAAAGACACACAAACAGAAAGCTGTTTTGAAAATTATGACATATGAAGCCGCTTGCATGGTACACGGAGTGCGAATTTGTTCACGTTACCCTCACTCAAATTGGTGGGAAAAGTGTCGAGTCCACGGGATCAATACACTTTTTGCTAATGAATGGGGTTGGTTTGTGGTGGACCCCACACTTTTCCTACCAATCAGAGTGAGGGTAACGTTCACCCTCACTAAGGTGGAACAAAATCACACGCGTACACAGGATATAGAAAATGAAGCAAATAAGATCTGTATTTCCTCTTTCACCCAAAATGTAAAGAACAGCGTATGGAAAACTTAAGCTTGTGAATAGGAATCTATACATCTTCCAAAATCCTTCAATTTCTTTCTCTTGATATACCCATGGAAGACAAAATGGGAGACACTATCCATGCCCTATTCATCTTCCTAACGAGACACCCCTTGCTATCATCAAGGCAAGAGCTGGACTGTTACTGGCATCACCTCATACATGGAAAAAAATAACCAGCAGCATGCTCCATCTCTTTGGAACCATTTTAGTACAAAAAAATGATTAATTGATTGTTCTTCCTTCTTACAAATGCAACACCTGTTAGGGACACATAAGTCTCTCTTTCCAAAGTTGCATGCACTCAAAATCAAATCCCAAGTCAGCCTCCAATCAAAGAAGCTATCATGATGGAGTCTCTTGCTTTCCAAATCCACTTAATAGAACCCCGAATCCTTTCTTGATAGTGTCATCTCTCCGGCAGGATCCAATTAACCCATCCAATGATCTCCACACCAATGATTTAAAAAAATGAAAAATGAAAAATTCAAGGTTGGGAAGGAGCTTGTGTCTATGTCTTGTCATGTAAATGAAGTCTAGATACTCTTGAAAAATATTTTGTTGTTAGGCTAAGTTTTCCAACATGATTTTAGCAAATGAGTTCAGCAGGTGCTAAATTCATGATTTTGAAATCAAAAAATGAAGTGGTTCCGTGTATCGTTTTTTGATTTTTTTCCGCGTCAAATTAAAGTACTCCTCGTGTACTTTAATTCGGTGTGAAAAATTCAAAAAATAATACACAGAAACACTTAATTTTTTTATTTTAAATACTATGATTTTAGCACCTGCTGAACTCATTTGCTAAAATCATAGTTGATTTTAGTAACTGGGTTGCTAAAATCAAATGGAAAACTTAGCCTTAGTCCTACAAAGTTCAATAGAGTTCCAGAAAGATTTCCTAATCGAACGTGGTCACACAAAACAACCTTTGAAATCTCGCCCCTTGAAAGGACTCAACAAATGCTAAATCTCACCGTCTATCAAAACCAATCCCACTCCACGCGTTTGGGTTGGGGTTCCAAACCAAACCAAACTAAATTGAGCCTTAAGGCTACATGCAGCTGACTACGTGCGAGGGTAAGGCTACTTGAAAGTGACAACATGCGAGGGTAAGGCTACTGGCTACATACATCTGATCGTTCTGCACTCGGTAGTAGCTGGAGCCTTCAGCTGAAGTTCGACTATTCGACCAAGTTTTATATGTTTAGCCACGTTGGAAAGTAAGGAGATGAAAAAAAAAAGCAACATTGGAAAAACAACTCCCCACCTTATGTGACTTGTCTAAAAACTTAAATTCTGTGTTCTCTAAATACAAAGATACAGGTAAACTAGTTGATTGCAACCAGATATTGAGCTTCCAGCCCCACGCCTAATAGAAGACTAATAGATATTTTTCACGTGTATCTCGGCAACCATGGAAATACAGCACACAACATGGAAAGAGGCCAGATAATCAACCAAAAAAAGCTTTCCCTAGTTTTACCCTTTTCTTGACCCCAAATCAAGGATACCTAATTTATTGATTGCTACACCAGAGGTAAAGATAGAGAACAAGTGAGTTCAGATTTCAAGCTTACAGAGAGTGAATCGAGCTTCTCAACAAGACAAATGAACTTCACCATGTTCATATTTCTCTCAAAAAGTAAACTTGGGTGGTTGTAACCCGTGTTGGTGTTTCAGGAAATCCTATAATGGCGGTGGTGAAGGCCGAAGGGGTTCTCCGGTGTTGGCAATGGGAAGGATTTTCGCCTTTAGGAGTGGACGAGTGGTTGATGAAGATAAACATGAAACCAAGATATATTTAATTTGTTTTAGACGAAATTTTAGCAAAAAATAAGCTCACACAAGAGTGAATGATCTCAAATAGAGCTACGAATCAGGGTAAATTTTTACTAAAAGCTGGCGATAGCCTTAGTTCTGTCCTTGTACAGAAGGTTTATAGATTTGGGCTTCGAATCTTAAATATACTTGGGGTCATTTTCAATCGAGTTATATATTCTTCCGAATTTCCAATCCTATCATCACCCCATCTTGAAAATTTCCCTCATTCAATCCTAGCTCATCTTGTCCAACGTTGAGATCGGACAATCCCAATTCTCAAAGTGAGCCAAAGTAATTCCAATTACACGCAACAAAGCGAGCCCAAAAAAAAAAAAAAAATGCATACAGTCGTAAGACTTTTGGTCATCGGAAAAAAGTCATCCGTAACAACTAACATCAAATGATGGAAAATCCCAATGTAAGTGAGAACATTACTAGTAGTTAATTACAAAGCATTGAACTCAAAGAGTGTTAAGAAAAAGAGGTGTTGATTGAAACCTGAATGCTGAAGGGTTTATGTCTGGGAAAGCAGCAACCTTCTCATCCTGCATGATCGGAACTCGTATCAGTAAAAGTTTAGCATATATGAGAGAGAGAGAGAGAGAGAGAGGAATCCGACGGAGTGGAGAAGAGGGGTGGAGGTGGAAGAGCGGGCGATTTGACAGAAGATGCAAGACGGTGATGGTCCCCCCAGCATTCCTCCCCCCTTTGTCGCCGCAGGTAGCATCGAGTTTTCTCAATAAATTGCTCGTTAGGATGCTGTTGCAAATTCAAGATCAAAATTATCCCTAATCTTCCGAATCACCTCGGGATCAACTCAAGAGAGACAGAATTTTGAATTGTACAGCCCCTTGGCTGGTGAGATGGGGGAAAAGAAAGGTTGTGATCTCTCTTACAGCAAGAGGGGTGAGAAAAGCAAGAATGGGGAGAGATTTCCTTTAATGGTGAGGAAATAAAGGAAAGGGAAAGAGATTTCTCACATACACATCTTTTTTTGAACGGGCACATACACATCTAAACAATGAGAAATGAGAAACACTTTCACTTTGTTCACTTCACATTTCTAAAAAAAAATTTCAAAAAAATTCTTTCCTCATCTCTCATCTCTCCAATCATTAACCACATTTCTCTCTCTACTCATACGCCTCTTTCCAATCATTATTCTCATTTCTCTCTCTATCTCTCTCCAATTATTACACTTCTCTCTAATTATTATTTTTTCCAAAAACTCATCCAAACACTATCTCCAAAATATTTTTCAAAATATTCTACTCAAAATTATCAACCAAACACAGCCTGTTAACTTCATATTTCTAAAAAAAAGATTCAAAAATATTCTTTCTCCATCTCTTATATCTCGGATCATTAATTATATTTCTCTCATTACTCATACCTCTATATCTAATTATTATTCTCATTTCTCCCTCCAATTATTACACCTCTCTCTAATTATTATTTTTTCCAAAAACCTATCCAAACACTATCTCAAAAATATTTTTTCAAAATATTCTTCTTAAAACTCTCAAGCAAACAAAGTGTTTAACTCTTCCTCTCATTTTGGCGACCTCTGTCTTCTCCGGCGACCTCAAAACTAAGTTTTGATCACAGATCCGGCTTCTCCTTGACGAGACGAAGACAACGGTGTACGCACGACGACGATCCGACGAAAGGGTGGACCTCTGGTTGTCGCAAGTCAACGTTCTCTTTCCTTTCTCACGCAATTGTACCAATATTGGCGAGAAACAAAATGGGGGTTTGAAGGGAGTCCGAATTCTCACCCTCTCCTTTCCTCTCTCACCTCTGGTGCCATCCAAATGGGGAAGAGGAACCAGTCTCCGTCGATTTAGTTTTTTTTCTCACGAAAACCCTCAATCCAAAGGGGCTGTTATTATCAATGAGAAAGAAAAAAAAGGGAGATGGGTGCGGTTTCTCATTGTGTCATCTAAATAACCTGAGAAATCAAATCTTTCCCTCCTGTTTCGGTGATCAAATTATTTTCGGCTGCCAAATCAAAGGTTTAAAACTCAGTTTTGATAACAGAAGTAGCTTCGCCTTTATAAGACAAAGACAATCGTGCAAGTACAACGATAATTGACGAGTGGGTAGACCGCACGTGCTGCAAAAAATCGGCGACGATCCGTTCGTCCTCATTTTCTTACGGAATGGCGCCACTTTTTGTGAGAAAGGAAACTTGGTGTTGTAGGAGTTATGCTGTCTCACCCTCTCTCACCACTTAAATCATCCAAATGTGTGAAAGACTTAGTTTTCTTTCCATTTTCGTTCTTTCACGTCGAAATCTATCAAATCCAAAGGGGGTGTAATTCTTCTCCTTACTCAATTTTGAGAAAAAAAACTTGGGTATAAATAGGGTACCACGTGCTGTCCCTCGACATATCCGAATTGTCAAAAAGTGTATTTGGTTGGTCCTGTTTTGGAGAGATGAAGAGATGAGAGTGTTTTAATCGAGACCATCCAACACACTTTTAGACAGGCTCGATGTCACACCCTCAAAACAAAAATTATACACTTTTACGCATTTATACACCTTCCACACATTTCAATACATATTTTTTAGAATTCTCTATTGAAAAATAAATCCCTGATACGGTGATACCTTATCCCCTGGCGATTAGGAAAATGCTAGGGACGTGATGAAAGCGAAGACGAACGAGCAGGGAAATGGGGGAGGGAGAAAGGAGAGAGAGACCCAAAAAAGTACTATAAGAAAATTAGCCCTGATACGTCCATGCTTGGCCGTCCAAGCATGATTAGTTTTTCACCTTCCAACCCTCTAACATTTAACTTGCCTGCATTCTCAACTTCCTTCACCATCACTGCCACTGCTAGCCGTGTATGGGTTCCCTTAGTGACGAGTAACAGGAGGAACAACAACAGCAAGAGGAGGGATCTGCTTCTGACTATTTTCGCTGGGCAACAAGGACTGAGATGTGGGTGTGGTCGTGCTCCGGATTTGTTACCTTTGAAATGCAGTTGGGAAGAAGAGTACAAGGACCATGAATTCATTGTTGTGAATTTCTACCATTTCATTTATATCAAGGACCCAGACGATGAGGTCGCCAGACACCTCTCCTTCTTGCAGGTTTAAACCAATCCCCCAGTTCTTTCTCCCATTATTTCGTTTCTTTACATTCTTTCAGTTTGTTTTCATATCATATTCTCTGAATGCTGGGATGGAGCCAGGGGTGGCTAGTAGGGGCAGTCGCCCCTGGTACAATTTGAAAAAACCTCCCTATTGCATTGAAAAAATATATATATCAGCAAACTATGTAACCCCGTCCCCCTTCCATATATATAACCCGTCCCCCCTCCGCAAAAATCTTGACTCCATCCTGAATGTGTTCTATTCCCTAAATACAACTTGAAATGCACATGTTTCGGTAAATTTATATATGTTGTAGGATTTGCTTTGATGAGTTTAAAGTTGGGTTTTTGTCATAAGGTACATAGTCTTCGGCCGTGTAAGCTTGTGAATCACAGGGACTTTGATGGTGAAACTGGGACGGACGCGTGATTTGTGTGTTGGGTGGACAAAAATTATAAATAAAATAAAATAAAATATATGAAAGATGGCGTCAAGTATGCCATTACAAATTGCAAATATACTATCAAAATTATTACCTCATACTGTATCTTTTAATTAACCTATACAATTACGAAACTGTGATCCTATATAATTGCATAAATGCATATTTTGCATCCATATCCATTTCACAAGCAAAATGGAGCCCAATGTTCTACTATTACAATGTAAAGTTAGAATTTAAAAGTGTGTTTGAGGCTCTTTCATGATATACAAATATACAATGCATATATAAAAGTACTTGGGTGGACAGGTGTTACGTTTTAAAGGAAAATGCTGGATGGGCAAACGGCCGCAAACCTATATATGTTAAAAAATTTACGCAGAAACTACTATGATTATAGAGAAAATTTAAAACTTGGGTAGGGTGATTGCTTGGGCTCATCCGTCAGGCGAAAGAATTCCATGTTTGGTGCTTTTACGCGTGTCCATGTGCATACGGGTTTTTTTGTGAAGAGCAAAAGCAAATTAGTTATCAGTTATCACTTGCCCTGCTTGATGCAGTGTTTGTGTCTGGTTTTGCCTTTCTTGTGACAGTGGCTCCTTTGCTTTTATTTGCAGTTCTTCCAACGGGTCCATTTGGCTCTTGGTTTTCTGTTAGTTAACATGAAAATTTGAAGCGGGGAGGTAGAGGATGGTATCGACTTATCATTGAAGGTTTAAGGTTCTGTATCAGTAAAACAAAACAAATACTGGTTGTGTAGCACAAACATGGGTGGATGGTCTTATTTCCCATGAAGGTGGCATTAGAACCCCAGAAAGAGGCTGGCCAAACTTAAATGGCAAATGAACCTATGGTCTAAGACTCTTGTCAATACATTTCTTATTTTGTTCTGGATTATGATCTCTAACGAGCCTGGCATCATGGAGAGACTTCTGCTTGTGCTTCTGTCAACTCACACAGAGTTGGTCCTTTACCTTCCACCCGGTTTCGATATCCATCATAAAGCCCATATGCTGTTATTCCAATCTCCAATATTAGATACCATACGACTGAAAATCAATTGGTGGTGAGTGGAGAGGCCAACCAAGCTCGTATAGTAGATTTGGTAGCGATAATAAAACCATTTGGGACAAGCTTTGACGTCCCTTTAAGAGGTGCCTCCTTTTTTTTTTTTTGGGGGGGGGGGGGGGGGGGGGGGGGGGGGGGGGGTTTGAGTTGTTGATATGAACTTATATTGTGGTAAAATGTGAATGATTTTGAATTGGCTGATGAGCTGAAGTTTCATTTTTGTGGTGATCTGTTAGGGTCTTGACATACGTGGTCGAATATATGTGAACGAGCAAGGGTTTAATGCACAGGTACTTCTTTATGGATAGCTATGAATTAATTTTTTCTTGCAAAGTGTTCAATCTTTTTTTTTCCCATTCAATATGGTGCAAGAATAGTTTTCTACATTCAGTGACTCCTTAGGTGCTGATAAGTTGGGCTTTCACACTGAGTTGAAATAATTTTTTTGACTACATGCAGATGTCTTCTTGGCTAGTCACTTGACTTTCTGCTTAGTAAGTCTGATGAATTGTACTTGAGTACCCATTTGCAGTAATTCAATGTTGCGATAGGGTTCTTGTTGAATATGAAGGGGTAGAAAATATTCCACATATCACCTATTCATACTTAGCGCTTACATTTTTATGTTTGGCTATATATGCTGGCAAGAACATGACAGTGAACCAGACTAACAATTCCTGGTTTATTCTGTTGTCTACATATTTTCATGATTGAGTGAGGAGTGAATTGGGGCAATAATGATTAGAGGTTAAAGAGGACCATTTATAAGACTGTAACTGCAGATCCCAAATTTGAACCTTTCCTAGAGAATGGCATTATTGTCGATGATTTCTAGACCTTGTGTCGATAATGAAGTATCCTGTTAACCTGTCAGGGTTAGCCTAGTAGTTTAAGGTAGCCCGCAGGATCAGCCTTAAACCCAAAGGTCCTGTGTTCTACTCCTGCTTGCAACGCCCTATCTCTATTGGGGGTGTAGGTCTTGCAGGTAGGTTTGCACATCCGGGTTTATCGTGTGGGTCCAATGTCACTCTTCCTAGGGCGGGTTCCTTGGTTACCAAAAAAGAAATCGAATTACATGTTCAGAAAATTTTAGAGATGCTCTTTTCTTTACCAAAATTTTCACTCTCCCTTAAAAATAAGTGGAGTTTTTTTTTTTCATAGCCATTCTTGTCAATCAATGTTATACGAATATGGAAATCATGGAGATTTTCTTTAAGAAGTTGGTTTGGTCTTTATCTTTTTTTAATCTCCCATCAATCTCTTCCTTCTCGTCATCATGTCCTAGAAAATTTCTTTTTGGGTCCAAGATGTGAGATCGCTGTTATTCTTATTGCATGTTAACATATTTTATCAGCATGCCTTTACTGCAGGGTAGAGTAGTTGTTTTGATGAAATGCTTCAGTTCATTATATTTGTTGTTATGCTTCAGCTCAGTATTTGTATTGAATCTATTGATAAAAGCCATTTTCCTCATTCTTTATCTTGTGCAGTTCAGTGGGCTGTTGAAAGATGCTCTTGCATATGTGAAATGGTTAAAAGAAGACCAGAGGTTTTCTGGTGTACTGTTTCAAGTTTCTCCAGCTTTAGGTGGACATGCCTTTCCAAGATTAAGGCTGCGGTATAAGCCCTCACTTGTTCAGGCAAGCAACATAGTAATTGGGTTTCTCTGTTTATCTTCTTCCTCATGCTATTTATCTGATTTGGTGTTCCCAAGCATAAGTTTCCCGACAATCTCTATATGATTTGCTGGAACCTCTTTTATTAAGTTCACGGTTCTCCCTATGATTACTAGTTTGTGGGAAGTCACTTTGAACCACAAAACATAACCTATAGATTGTTGAAAGACTTGCATGGGGATTAGTAGAATTGAGATGAGAGGATTTGCTGCTAGTTATTTGGGGTCAATAGTTTCAATTTAGATTTGATTGGTTATTTAATATTTCAACATTGAGTATGAGAGCTAAGTGGGTTTTAAATAAAGATGCGAAACAGTAAAAGTACTTATTGAAATCCTTCATGCTGCAGTGTGGTTGTTTTAAAAAGATAAATTTTTGCACCAAACAAATAATATCTGGTAGATCTATGAATATCAAACATCCGACAATTCTAATCAACCGAACCCCACCCTCTTGCATTGAAATGGTTTGGTATGGTGTGACCGAATTGGGCCTCAAAGTTGGGTTCTATGCAATGGAAGAATGAAGGTTTTATATGGTTTGGAAAGGAATTCAAGTCCACTTGAAATGCTAAGAGCGGCTAGAAAAGTAGCAATCTAAAGATTCACAAGGGAGTGCTATCTAGTGTTATGGGAAGTACAGAAGGAAGGTAAGGAGAGTGTTGCACCTCCAGGCTATCTAGTGTATGGAAGAGAGAGCAAATGTAAGATGTGATAGAAGATATAAAAGCAATGTAAAGAAATCCGTCAGTTTGGTGAATAAATCTTTCAAAACAAAATTGAGCCGAAAATCAATTTAGTTAGTATTTCAAAACAGAATACCCCGAAACTAATTCAAAAATTGACCAAAATTGATCTGTTTAGACTGGTTTGGGCAGCCCATTCGGTTTGGAAAACATTCCCTATGCTGATGGTTCTAGTTCTACAAGGATTTCCATCAAACACGCCTTATATCTCTAATTTATCTTGTCCTTTAGTGTTGAGGCTCTCTCTCAAACTTGTACAAACTTCCTAAGGGTTCTGGTTCTTCAAGGATTTCAACGAAATACATACTATCTTCTATCTCTAATTATCTTCCCCCTTTAGTGTCTTAGTCCACCTTTAAATAATTGCTCTCTCTTGCAGTTTTATTCAAAATTAACCTCCTCTCTAGTCTCTTCATTTAAAATCCACCTATCCTATTGAACCTATTCGGAGCTTAGACAATAGGCTATTTTATATTTATGGTTCAGATGTTGAATATTGCTCTTATTTCTTTAACCATGCTCTATTTACTTCCCTCACCATATCTCTAGCAATCGTCAAACGTAAGGGCAAGCTTTGGCTCTTTTTCATCAATTTAACGCGTCAAAAACAAGTTTGATTATGTTGGCAAACCATTTTTTTCCGCTCAACATCATTTTTTTGGTAAATATTGCGTGTAATCTCTTTCATTCTGTCTTTTCATTGGTACTTGATGCAGGCGAGACCTACAAGGTTAGGATAGTCCCGGGATGTCACTCGAATCTACTAATCACGGATGTCGCTTGACGCGACCAAGCCACACACTTGGTTATAGGAGGAGTTACTCACTCCAAGCAAAACACACTTGCCCAATATTTAATAATTAACTCACCTCTCCCTTTTCATTTCATTAGATCACCTATTTATAGGCATTACAAAGATTACACTTCCAAGACTTAACACAATTTCCAACTCGACCTTTCAAATACCTAGACCACTATTAAAAAAATAGACAACTTACTAGATAGTCAAGACACAACTTTCAAACTACAACTACTAGGCTAATAATACTTAGACCAGAAACTAAAAGACATTGACTAGAAATTTGAAATACTCCTTTTAACTAATGACTCCTCGATTTGATCAGCACCATTATGCTCCTGCATCATTCTCTCTTTCTTCAAAAGAACTTGACCTCGAGTTTCCATGGCTTGAAATAGTTTAGAAAGCCGAAATAGTTTAGAAAGCCGTTTGTATTTTGCATTGTCTAAAAACTTTTGTGGATTGAGACACCAAGTGGCAGACCCATGATTTTTGTCCAGTTGCCAATATGGCACAGGATAGATGCAACGGCGGTGGTCACCAGAGAGCTATGAAGCACGGATACGGATACGAGATACGAATACGCGGATGCGTGATTTTTTCCAAAAAGTCGGATACGATACGTTGGGGGATGCGTTGAATATAATAACAACAACAACAACAGTAATGATAAACTTCCATTGCTTATCGCCAATATCAATGTATTGAACAGAATACATAGGGAGAGAGAGAGTCAAGTATCAGGAAGAAAGTTGAACAGAATACCTGTAAGTCGCTGTGTGGTTAGGGCTTCTATAAACAGATTAGGGCTTCTATCGAACAAGTACAGACTTGCAGTGTGCCCTATCTGCCATGCCTATATCGTAATACACACACACACACACACACACAGAGGAGACTTACAGGAGTTCTTCTTCTCGATCAATTTGCTTTTGTCTTCTGTGTTGATCGATTTAGAGGGAAAAAAGACTAATAAAGTCCCAATTACACTTTGCACCCACATATTTCAAGTAATAACAAATTTACCCCCGCGCGTATCCGAAACATATCGTAACGTATCCGAATAACAAAAAAATAAATTTAAATTACGGATACTCTAAAAAACGTATCGGATACGTATCCAGAGCGTATCCGTATCTGATATGTATCGGATACGTGGTACGGCGGCCAAAATAGAGTATCTGTGCTTCATAGCCAGAGAGGGGTAGGGAGTTAAGAATGAGAAGAAATATGAAGTAGAATGGGCGGGAAAGCTGAGGAAAATGGGAAAGAAAAATGAATGGCCGGAGAACGATGCAAGTAGGTCATGAGAGAGATAGGAGAGAGGCAAAATTAGGTGTATACACCACAGTTATAATAGAAAATTAAGTATCATTGGGTATCGGAAGATTTATGCATATCTAGAAGTCCTCCACCATATGATACCGCCAGGGAGCTTTCAGGCCATCCCGGTGCCTCACATTTGATTGAGGTCCCCTCCAAGGATCACTCTCCACTAGGTCTTGCATAACTCTTAAACCTGCATAGCTCCATGAGATTGCTAAAAATTATCAAATGGGACTCCAAAACACCCAACGCCGTGATCAAGGCTTATTTACCTTGCTCGGGACCGTAGGAGGCATGTGGTATGGAGGCTAGGGCAAGGGCATTTATGAAGGCTCGTCCTCGACGGCATGAGGATAACTCCATCTTGACCGGTATAGATATGGAGAGGAGGCATTGACCACTTGACATCTCGAGACAGTGTTCTAAAAGAAGGTCTAGAAGGCCGAGTACTCGTCGCCTAGGCGCTAGAAGGACCCTCGCCGACTAGACCGACTATCCCAATTATCCTGACTAATTGCCCGACTAGGCGCCGAGTACTCGGCCCTGGAAGCTAGAAGGTGCCCGGCCACCCTGGAAGCGCTTAGCGAGTTTTAGAACCTTGTCTCGAGAGATGTATAACAACTGCTTGACACTTAAGAGCTCGTATCGTACCTACCACCTATCTTAGTCCTATAATACAGGGTCCACGCATATCACCTTGATTACCTTGGAGAGTCCCATGAGACAGAACTCGAGTGTTGATTGTAGGACTCAAAGAGAAACCCTATCAACCTCCATTCTATCGTGCCAATGAGGACGAATCTAACCAGTTGATTTTACTTTTCTATTCCTCCAAGGCTCCTATATGAGGAGGGGTTCATTGAATACAGACATTCAATACAATTGAATGACATCTGGGTATTTTTTAGTCTCTGGTTGATCACTATACATTGCCATCCCTCTCTTCTCTCTCTCTCTAAGGCTTCCTTGAGCTCTCCCCTTCACCTTCAATGGTCTCAATCTATTATAATGCCTGTGTATTCCAGGAAGCTCATGTCATGTATACTCCCAATACTAAGATCCACAAATTGAAACAAAATTGAAACCAATCGTTTTTCTTTTATTAACAGATGGAACCAATTGGTAAGGTTAGTATTTAACCTCAGTGGACAGTCGTAAAAGTTGGAGGTTAAGGGATGGTATTACACTGGCCTATTACTTGGCAGTCCTGCTCTTTCAGGAAGCATTCCCTGCACTGCAGACTGCAGTTTCAAGTTTCTGCTATATCCTTTTAATTTTTGGGTCCTAACAACTTTCTTATGTCGTTACCAGTTGGAGGGAGGCATTTCACATCTTCCTTTGATCGATCCATCAATGCGAGCTACTCCTCTCACGCCATCTCAATGGAAACGGAGATTGGAAGCAGTAAATGGAAGTGACAAATCATCAACCTGGAAGTCCAGTAGGAACTTTATTCTATTGGATGTGAGAAACGGTACTTGCTCATGTTTCTTGTTGATATGCCTTAGTTGAATTCTGTCAAATCACCGGATACCGCGCCGCCTCCACTACCAGTAGCACCACCCACCCACATGGACACACAAGTTCTGTGAAGTGTTATGCAGAAAGTTTTTTATCGAAGAATTAGAGGATCCATTTTTATCACATCGTTACTGTCTACAGTGAAGTTGGTGACATATTGTGCCACAGGCTAATTGGAAAATCTTTACAAATGATTCCAATTATTCAGTTGCAAACCATTTGTTCGATTAGCTGGAATTATCTAAATTTATCAACTGACTCAAATATAGAAATAAATGCACGAGGATTTCATGTGGAAATCATGTGATTCCTGGCGTCTTCTTGCCTACCTCTAATCTCTAGACAATCTATTTCATAGTAAAGCTTATAGAAGTCTCTATGACATGATTGCTTCTATAAATTTGAATCCTTGTGAACCAGCTTTTTATTGGTAATGTTTTGCGAATGAAAAGCAAAATGCAAAGAAACTGAAGTCATTCTTCTATCTTGGTTTTAAGCTGGCTTTCAATGATTTATTAGGTTTTAAGTTGGCCTTTTAAACCCAGACGAGGCCATCGTATTTTTCTTTGTTGAAGAATAAGCATGTTAAACGTTTTCGGGTCTGTAACTCAATCATGCTTTCATGTGCTAGTTCACTTGCCTCACTTTCCCCATTTCTTTCTTTTATCCTTTGCTGAATATTTGCTTCTACAGATTCGTTACCTTATCTTTGATTGGCAAGAATAGATAGGAACTCGTAACCCATGTGTGTTGGGGTTCCAGTAGTAACGGACCCAAGCCTATTCCTTGTGCTTTGACTTCCAACCTTTTCCACTTTTTATTACTTATTGCAGTATAGTAATAGAATACAAGCTCACTTGGCTGTAATGCAATAGTGTAGCTTCATGAGTGTTTTTTTCCCGGGTGTGGTAATGATGATATACTGGAATAGCTCAGATATTCAATACAACATATTAGCAAGCAAATGTAAAGGCAATGTTTACAAACCATATGTGGAGGGATGACTGGCCATGAACCGTGGGGCCTTACCCATGGAACACAGAAGCCTAAAAACAAATACTTGAATTAACATCTGGTGGATATGCAAACTCTCCACGGAGGTCACGAAAATACCCAGTCCAAAATTGTCTGTCTGACCACTCACCTGATAAATTTTAAATATACGGTGTGAGCTCAAAGCCTTGTGAGTGAGAAACACGCCATAGGAAATAGAGAATATAGAATAGAAGTGCGGATATCAGGAGTGGAAGGGATCCTTCCTGGAATATGGAGGTACCATCAAAATGGAGGAGGGAGCTCTGAGCAGCCTTAGTGGATTGGTGTTAAAATCTTTTGTAGGGGTGTGTATGTGTTTTCATGTGCATGAGTTACGGCCCCTCTACGTTTTCTAAGGTTCACATCAGGACAACATGAACACGCGTGCCAGGCTTGGAAATGTGCTAGTGTTGGACTTATTCATTTCCAAAAAGAAAAAGTGCATCGTCTCACTTGACTTATTTAGGAGTCTGACAATGATAAGGGCTAGATTTTTTTCCTTGTTATCTTCTTCATTGCCCAAGGGTAAAATGGGGTTTTCAGATGGCATATTATTGAGCCGGGGCACTGAAACTTGTATTGAAGTATGGGTCGGGCATAAGTAACATGAAGGGTTTTCTTGCATATTATATATACTTAATGAGATCAGGAAAGTTCGTGTGATGTAGTTTTCTATGACAATCTGCCCTCTTGAACACATCTTTCTGATCGAGTTTTTTTTTTTCCTTTATTTGTGAAGAAATTACCTTAGATTTGTACATGACATAAAACTTAATTGGATCTTGCTTTTGTTTACTTATTTGTTTTACTTCATGACATTTCATGCTCCTTAATTCCTTAATTGAAGTCTGAATTTATTGTACCATGGCTTGGAACCAGGTTATGAGTGGGATATTGGTCATTTTCATGGGGCTCAACGGCCGGATGTGGACTGCTTCAGGAGCACTTCATTTGGGATATCGCAATCGGAGGTTTGATCTTATGGCGTGTATCAGACCATAATTATGTTCATAATAACTAGGAAAGGGCATCCAGTTCTCAATGTTTGGCAAGTGACCTACATGTGTGGTAGATCTGAAGAGCTTTACCGTGAAAAATTTTGGTCATCATTGATAAACCTCTTGGTGCTTGCCTGAAAATGCATATGGTTGTAAGAACATGCATATGGTTGTAGAGTAGACTATGATCAGGGTCTTAGAAAGAAGAGGCAAGGAAGGAAGATAGAAGAGAGAAAGAAGTAAAAGTGATAATCAGCTTCTACACGTCACTGGTGCTTGTATTGATTCACCACGAGAATACAATAAATCCCCAAGTAAGAGGAACAAAGGAATAATAAGCAAAAAATCACTCGCTAACTCTCCCCCCTCAAGTTGAAGCGCATATATCAACTATGCCCAGCTTGAAGGTCAACTACAGGAAAGACGACGAGCTGAAAGCTTTGTGAGAAAATCACCCTATTGGTCCTCGGAACGAACATACAGAGTAAGAATGTGCTTATTCATTAACAAAATCTCGAATATAGCGGCAGACAGTAGTCAACCTATATATGGTATTATGGTTGGTGCGCTTGTGGATAATTTTGGTTGCTAGCATTAAAGATAGTTGGATGATTGCCACAATACATTTCTGTAGGAGGAGTAACACCAATTCCAATGTCGAAAAGTAACACCGATTCTAAGGTTCTCACCAGGACAACATGAACACACATGCCAGGCTTGGAAATGTGTTCAATTGTTCGTACAAATTAGTTTTTGACTCCTGTAGGAGATATGATCATATGGGTAATTACTTGTTATATTCTGGATGTCTTTTCTTCGCCTAGCTTCTCTGACTACGATACTAGTATGTTGGATCATTATTTACTTTTACGCAAAGAATTCCTTTCTGGGTATATCTCTAAACCTTACTCCAGTTCATCTGTGTTTCTGCAATCCAGGTGAATGGTTCAGATCCTTTAGCCTGCGTTGATAAGGAGAAAACAGATATATTAATGTACTGCACAGGAGGAATTCGTTGCGACATATATTCGACGATCTTAAGGTAGCCCCATTCGTAGTTCTTGGACTCTTGGTTTCCTTTTTAATTTCTATTTCTTGTTGATTGTGCATTAGAATGGAACTTGTGAAGCCATCCCCGGAGCTGCTTTTGCATCTAATGGAAAAGTTTAATGTAGAAGCCCACAAACAAGCTTGATTAAGAAATATCAATGTGGAAGAAACTTTAAATGGTAAAAGACTTACCTGCTTGTTTTTTAAACCAATATACTGGAGGACCCAACTACACATGGTACATTCAACCCATGACATTTGCATAGCTTTTCTAGGCTCAAAGGAGCCGATGTTTTGTAATAGCCTAAATATCCGTAGAGACAACAAAGGTGCTTGCATAATGTCCTCTCATATTGCCATTTTACTAATTGATTTTCCTATTTGTTCTTAAGTGCTTGTTTCCGGAGTCAAGTTTTACTTGCTCGTGCCAGTTTTGAAAATTTGGCATAAAATTAGTGTTGACATTGTGGATGGTATGCTGAGCTGGTTTTATTTCTGCTTATGAATGTCTGTTTTTTTTGCAATAAATAATTTTTTTGCTTCAATAAACTACTCCTCTTTGATACACACCAAGACGGACCACCACTGCAATGCATTTCAGCCAGTACAAGATCTAAAATTACCATTGGCTCACCTAATCTAGGCCCTGAAACAATGTAAACCTCATTATGTTGTTACCGATTTAGACTTGTCAATCACTGTCTCTTAAATTGGTGCCAATTCTACTATACTCAAAAGGAACCCACCTTGTATTCTATTTTTTCCTTTATTATTACTGTTCATAGGGATGATTTTCTTTCCAATAATGAGTGAGACGAAAACACATAGATTCCAGATTTACTTATCTAACCATGCATCTTGTATCTAACATTGTTCATATAATTAATTGTTGAGCCTTGGTATGTGAAACATTAGGAATTCATAATTCCTCAGTGGTCATTTGAACCAAATGAATAAAATAAGCCTTTTTTATGAGCTGATTCAGAGCTATAACTGGTAGCCTGATTATAATCTGTTAGATTGACAATCTGTACACTATGTTTTGATCCCTTTACAAGTTGACCCACCTGTTTCATGGGGCACTGGTACTTTGTGAGGTCAATTTCTTATTAATTTTTCTTCCTTTGTGTGTTCGTGTGAGTCTAACTTCAGTTTTCCCTGGCGAATCATTCTGCATCTACATTGTTTGGTTCTATTGATGAGTATTGTTTTCTACATTGCAGGAAAAAGGGCTTCAAAAACTTGTACACCTTGAGGGGAGGTGTCACTCATTATCTAACGAGTGAAGGTTCTGTAGAATGGGTTGGGAATCTCTTCGTGTTTGACTCCCGTCTGTCTCTGCCGCCTTCTGCCTACAAGCCTCAATTTTTGACTGATACAAGTAGGGCACAAGAGTGTTCGGAGAGTACTTCATTTGCCAGATGCTATATTTGTGGTTCCCAAGTTTCTGAACTGAGGCACCGGAACTGTGCTAATCTCGACTGCAACTTACTTTTCTTGTAAGTCCCAATTTATCTTTGTTTGTGAAAAAAATTACTAGAACTGCATTGAAACATTTCTCGATCAAGACAAACCCACAAAGGCATGCATCTACAAAGGCCATTAAATGGCTACCGAGCAGCCCAAAGGAAATTAAGAAATTTTGACATAATTGGAAATTCACTGGTGAAGCATAGTTGCCAATTCTTATTTCCAACTTAATTCGTGATTAACCATCTCGTACGTGACTTTGGAAACATGTTTGCTTCAAAATGAGGTAAAAAGCTCTTCTTAAAGCTCATTGGACGTTCGAGCTTGTCCCACATTGGTTTATTATAACCTCCAAATCTAGTATATGAGCCTAGGCGACCCTCCACTCATTGCCAATTGGTTTTGAGTTGGATGCTTAAACAGATGTCAAATCACTTCTTCACTCCTGGACTAGGGAATTTTCTGATTCTGATGCTGTGAAACATACCTGCACCTAGCACGTATTAAGGACCCACTGCGATTTTGAAATCTCCATCTGCATTGCTCAATGAGACATTTTCCAGACCAAAAATTCCTGATGTCTGCAAACCTGAATTCCACACTGGTCATTCAAATTGGAGATTCTTGAAGTATACCTTTGCCTTTAGCAATTCTTGCCCTTCTGTACTGTTTAGCATGGGTGTGGTACCACATGGCTAAGACTCTTCAAAGAAGCAACTAACTGGTAAATGTCTGTGCAGTGTAGACTACTTTGAGAAATCTGTGTGTGTTGATTTGAGAATCATTCCCAACCAGAAATGGTTGGTTTGAACCAGATCAAAATGGTGGCAGAGGATTTGATTGCCACAGGTTATGAAGCACTGACACTCACTTGCCCTTACCGTGTTGGACACCCCAGGAACACTAATGGGACATGCCATGTGGCGTGTCCAATATTAACTATTTTTTAGCAGGGGACACCAGTGTCTCAACTTGGAAATGACGGAAACATGACGAATTAATTTATAGTACTGAAAACTTATTCTGGGGGTATCAGATTCCAAAAATATGAGGAAAAAAGTACAAATAAATGAATTTTGACAAATCAGACCATTGAACTTGTAAAATTTGAAAAAGGCAACAAGAATTGTAGAGATATATTATTTGTTTTGGTTATTTCCGGATAGGCGGATAGAATATCCTACGAAGAACTACTAAATATCTATCCAAGTATGTTATGTTTTTTGCCGTGTTCCCCGCTGTGTCTATGGCCCCATTTATTTAAAATTTCCATTGCCTTTCATATTCATAGGGAAGAGCTGACAATCAGTTTCCAAATGCATCACTATATGCTCTTATTCCCCATTTTACCATTGGGATGTGACCTAAGAAGCACGGATACAGAAACAGACACGGCAAAATAGGGAAGAAGCAGCTAAATGGTGAATTACTCTTTCTTAGGAGCCTCGCAGGCTTAAGTAAATAGCATGTGTACCATCCATAAAGCTGTCAGTAAATTGAAAATCTCGAAGTGCAGAAAGCTTGCCCAAACAATTCCAGGGTAATGTAGTCTGGCGGCATGGATTCTGCTTTGGCATTAAGATGCTTGAAGAATACGATTTTCCATAGAATTTGAAATTGGTCATTTAATTGCTTGAAGAATACGATTTTCCATAGAATTTAAAATTGGTCATTTAATTACAGGTTTAGGTGCATTGATAGATATTCCAAAACTTATTTCATTCGGCAATTGTTTTGATCATTCTTGGCTGATGGCCCCTTGTTATACTAGGTGATGCCAATGTAAATTCATATCTCCGGTGATCATATTTGCCATCTGGTGTCTGTCTTCCTCTTGGTTTAATCTCTGTTTCTAAGAGTAGGCTTCATATTAATTGCAAAAAATCTACTCTCAAACTGGGACTTTTAATTACTTCCACTTCTCATGAATCATGTTCGTTGTGTTTTTTCAGGTGCTGCACTGGTTGTGTCAACAATTTAAGAGGATGCTGTTGTTTGAGTTGCAAATGTTCCACTCGGCGTAGACCTGTGCTACCAGGTCATCAGAGATACGAAAAATGGCATAATTACCGAGATTTTGATTTGCAAAGCATTTGACAACTCGTACCAGACATTGGAAACCATGAGTACGGAATCAGGTAGTTATCTGGCATTTCAGACCTAGAGTAGAACATGTCCATTCGAGAGTTGGAAGAAAACCAGCAAGTGGTGTTTGATACTGAAGATAGTTGGTTTCTTAGGCTTGTTGCATAGTAACTGTTATTGTTGTTGGCCTCCATTTTTTGGTACTTGACATATCTGAAAATCAAATTTTCTTTAATGATTTTCCGTTTTAATAGATTCTTTGATGACCTCTCTTTTGCAAAAGCATATTCAATTTACATCTACATAATCTTTTTGTTCACTGCTTAATCTTAGATACATTTTGGGGTAAACAAGCACCCATCAAGTCATTAAACAAGACGGCCACTGAGTAACTGCCTAACAGGTAACAAAAGTGCTTAGCTTTGTTAAGGAAAAGGAAATAGAAAAGAATAAATTTTCAAGTCACGTGTCAAATCAAGGATTTTGAATTTTCAATCTAACTTCTCATATTTTTTATCTATGGTTTGTGGGTAAGTTAATGCATTGACCTATATTGAACCACATTTATATACATCTCCCTTTAGCTCCGATTATTCTCATTTTGTAGGATTTATTGGTGACAAGGTAGATACACTTCTACTTACCAAAAAAAGAAAGTTAATGCATTGACACAAATGCCCGTATTTCATGTGCAGTTAAAGTCATGTGTTTATTTTTTGTCGGGCCCACTTTATATTTTGTGTACAAAAATCGGTCAATTAAGAGTCTTTATAAAAACCATTACAAAATGTAGACGCATAGTTATCCAAAAATAAATAATTAGTACAATACTTTAAAGCCTATCATTTATGTATAGAAAGGCTACACAAGCATTGTCTAAGCCCAATACATATATATAGGGTCCTAAAAAATTGGAGGCTCCAATTTTTAGGATTTTTGTGAGCCTGGAGCCTATGCATGGCGCATCATGAAAGATCCCGACTCACTTCTTGCTTTGGTTATATTGGGTAAGTATTGCATAAGATCGAGTTTGTTAGCAACTTTTGCATGATCCAATGCTTCTTGGGGGTGGAGGAGTATAATGTGGGGTAAAGACCTATTGAGTCAGGGGCTAAAAATGGAGAATTGGTAATGGTCTAAGCATTCTAGTTTTTAAAGACAAGTGGATCTCCAATGCTAATAACCCATTTATTGTGCGGGATTTTCAACAGGTGTTTTCTGATTTTAGAATGAAGGATTTGTTTGATCCATGCTCTAAACCGTGGAGGGTGCCTTTGATCTCAAATCTATTTCCCGAAGACATTGTAAATAGAATCTTGGCTTTGTATGTCCCGGTTAGGGATTCTCAAGATGAACCATATTGGGAGCCAGCTAAGGATGGAAAGTTATCAGTCAAAACAGCATACTTTCTCAGGTTTTATATGTAATATTTTGGGAACTATAAGGAAGACATGGGTGCTTTTTTTTAGGCATGGGGTAAAGTATAGGCTTTGAATTTTCCTCCCAAGTTCATGATTTTCATCTGGAAAGTAGTTCATGGCATCCTGGTGGATAAAGAGGTTTCGAGTCGAAGGGCAATGGATATCGAGTTGGTGTGCTCAATGTGCAAGACAGAGCATGAAACTCTAGAACACCTATTCTTCAAATGCCCTCTCTCCAAAGACTATGGAAAGCTTCCCACTTGGGTTCTGATTTTCATAGTGGTAGTCCTGTGTTGGTTATTGAATGGCTGGAAGGTTGGCTTAAAACTACGCCAGATAAGAGGGCGATATGGGATTCAATATGTATGGTCTGGATTATCTGGTGTAACCGTAATGATAAGATATTTCGAGGAGAGACAACAGATCCTGATGCAATACTTGCCAGATTTGCGGGCCTTGAGACTCAGTTTGGATCCAGAAAGGAAGAGCAAAACGAAGGCCATGATTGACTCTGGGGACATAGAGGGCAAAGAACCACATGTTAGGCGAGAAGCAAAAGTTAGCCACATTTTCAGTGCATCCAATGGAGGAACATTCGTTGCAAATGTGAAGCATTTTGTGACAGATGGGGCTTTGGACTCGAGTGTGTTAAAAGGAGTCGATGCTTGGGTGAAGAATAATGGTCAAGATGCAGAGGAAGCCCAGCAGGTGATGGAATACAAAGCGAGTTCTGCAACTTTAGTAGAAATCAAAACATGTATTTTGGCTTTGCAATGGGCTAAGAGTATGAATTTAAAGGAAGTGTGCATCTATACCGATAGTATGGAGTTTGTCAAAGGACTCAACAGTCCAATGAATGCGCCAACTCTAACCCAACATACTCTCTTGAATTTTTGTCATCTATGTATAAGTTTTGATTATGTTAAAGTTATGAAAGTAGCTAGATGTATTGTAACCGCTGCCCATAATCTTGCCTAGGCAGCTATGGACAATATGTAATGTTTTATATTTATGGGATTTGCTTGTTTGTCAAAAAAAAAAAAAAAAAAAAGGGCCTATGCCTCATGGGCTTTGCCCTTAAGCCGGCTTTGGTGGCTTTACTTGATCATGAGACCTTAATTACTTTTTTCCTCCAAAAAAATGCAAGAAGATTGCTATTTAAATAATTATTATAATGTATTATCCATCTTTTTGTTATTACTTTAACATTTGTGTTATTTTCTTAAATTAAATTAAATACTTGTAGAACTTTCTTAATTATTATTATTATTTTTTTATAAATTTTATAAAGGACTCCATTTTAAGAGCAAGTATCTAAGTTTCAGAAAACTGAGAACCGGTTCTGTACACGTGAAAATTGGGTTAAATGCAGAAGGCTTTCGTTTGGCACTGGATTCTCTGCTTTGCTCTTTGGAAAATGAGTATACTTTGGAAGGAATCGCGCAATCTGTCATTATGATGCTCTAGGGTCAATCTATCGTCAAAGCATGTTCCGAAGTTGTCATTAGAAATGTTTTATCTTTAGCTAATAAATTCATTTTTGTTTCTTTTCATGTTGTTTCACGTGATTGTAGTAGAGTAACTAATGTTATAGCCAAATATGTCGTATGATCGTATCTAAATGGTCTCTAACGCGGGGCTGTTCCGGACTGGATTAATAGGAGTATCCTCGATGTTTTTCCTCGACATTACAATAAATAAATTATTCTGCCGGTTGACCCCAAAAAAAAAAAAAAATTACGGTTTAGGTGATAGAAAACGTAAACCGAACCGCTAATCAAATTAGAATCTCTCCCCACTCTATCTGCTCCTTTGTTCGAAAATACTCGCGAGGCGAGAGAGAGAGAGAGAGAGAGAGAGAGAGAGAAATTCTCAGTAATGGGAGATCCATACGGGAAAGTGAAAGGAGGGAGGCTCACCTTCAAAGGAGGAGCCGTCGCCAGTCTCAGCAAATCCATCGACAAGAGGAAGAAAAAGAACAAGAAAAACAAGGACAAAGACCCACAAAATTTCTTGGACGAAGCTTCAGAATTTCAGCCGGAGGAGAACGACGACCCTTCTTCTGTTGCTGCTGCGGCTGGTGAGGGTTCGGTTGGAGGAGAGATATACACGATTGACGCAGCAAAGCGTATGAAGTACGATCAGTTGTTCCCAGTTGAGGCCAAGAAGTTTGCTTATGATCCCAAGTCTAATGTTAAGTCTGTCGAAGATGCTCTGGATGATCGCGTTAAGAAGAAGGCCGATCGGTACTGTAAATAAATTTCAAGAAAAAAAGAAGTGCACTGTTTACGAATCCCATCCATTATTCAGGTACGGCCATGGAATCACCACATGGATGTAACAACCCTAATTATTTATGCGTTCTATTCCCTTTCAATTTAGCCATGTAGTATTTGAGTTACCTTTCTTTGTTGGGTTTAAAATCTTGAGAAGCTTAATATTATGCTATCTATTGTTGTTCGAAATTTCATTTAACTTTCCATACTCGTACTATACCCTTGGTCACATAATCCCAGGAGGACCCTTCGCTCATGCTTTCAATACTGGATTTAGTCTCAAATACCTGACCTCCATAGTCAAAGCGTTTTCGTCAAACTCCTATGTTTGTCACGGATTCAGAATTCTAATCACATGAAGTCTAATTTATAACAAAATAAATCTCAAAATACTCAATTAGAGTTCGATACAGAGTAAATAACCACAAGACTATCAAATACATTCAACACGGTTAATAGTTTGAAGGCAACAAATTATTTTGTGTTCTCAGTAATCTACGGGGTCAATTATACTTTTCAGTGGGCTCAAATTATACCACTCAAAATTTGTAGTTCAAAAATAGCCACTAATGTTTCCCCCATGGGGTCAGCTGACGCCACAGCAATTTGCACGGCATTGCCACTGACTTTATCCTACGAAGTACATGAAATTACTTACATCATTTGCAGGAGGTGAGAAATCTAGGGTTTGAATACTCGAGCGATATTCAGGGAGGGATGAGAATAATGAACAATTAGTTAAGGGATTAAGTGGAAATCTAGGAATCGGTGAAAGAATCAAGGCTAACAGTAAAGAAGAACTCTTGGCAGGAATTTGTTTAGAGCACGAATTAAGTACGACTCATCTCTAGAAAGAATGTTCCCCTCTCTAGAATCGTCCTTGGAATCCATCTAATAGTCCCCCCAAAAGTGGAGAGAATGTCCTATTTAAAGGCAACTCAACCTCTCTTTTTGGGCCAAGTAGACGAAAAAATTCTAGACACGAGTCACAGAAATCGTGCACATACTATTAGGCTGCGGCCCTCGCAACACCCATGGTGGTCCCACGAGTCCTACTCTACGAGTGCCTTTTTGCGGCAATCCCGTATTCTTTAGCCACCAAGTCGCTAGATCTTAAGTAATCCCGAGTGATAGGTGTGGTCAAGGTCTACGTCGGTTTTTCCTTTGGCACTACCGAGCACGGCAAAGATTAAGCTCTGCCTTGCCATTACCGCGTAAGTGGAATAGTCATGACCTCTTCGGTAATGCCAACACTGCAACCAAGCCTCTAAATGGCCTCCCTGCTGGCCTTGCCAAGTTGGCCACGGCAGAACACGTTGTCCAGGTCAAGTTGTTTAAGGGATCAACATCTCTCTGCGTTGTATCTTAGGTCTTCGGGGAATCTCAATCGGTTCCCCCCATCAATGTCTCTTGCCCGAGTCAAGTAGCGTCTTTGATCTTAGTGTGAGATAAATTTTTAACATCTTTTTAATATCGTAGACTTAGTGCGTGGATCCACGTTCTGAAACCAAGATCCAGGAAAAAGGCTCATGATCAACGTACGTGTCCGAAGCAAGCAGCCAAGGCTTGGTGGTCATGCAATAGGGTGGGTCCCGCGGCCACACCCACCCGTGGTTCGGGTCACGCCCCATTTGTCGTCTTCTTTTGCATTCCACATGGGACCTCATTCAACGTGCTACGTTACCAGTGTTTTTTCCCCTCTACATTTTGCCCGCTTCCTCGGGTGAAGGCTATTTGTGCTTCACTTTTGGGCTACACTTGGCCAAATTTTTTTAAGTGTAGAACTTCACTGGTTTGTGTAAGGGATTTTTCCGCCTCTTTGTTCAAAATTTGTAATTCAAAGTGCTTTTTGAAGGACAAAAGTATTTTTTGCACTCAAACTCATTCATTTTGAGTCCTTTTTCTTCTCTTTGTATAGCCTTTCTTCTCTTCAAAAACTTAGAGCAACAAAACATCTACCAGACTTCCATTTTGACCTCTCCCGACTCTCTCAACCAGCACCCTCTTGGCCTATCTCCGGCCACCACCTTTTCTTCTCTCCTTCCCCGTTGGTACACCTCTCTCCCTCCATCTTGGCCTTTCCATCCAATGCACCTCTCTCCTTTATCTCTCCTATTCATCCCTCTCTCAGTCCACTTCGCCTCTTTCTCTTGCAATGGCGAATGTTAGGGGGTGCAATGTGCCTTTGGTTGATCCAGGATTGCCCAATGAATGTGTGGTGACGGGCTCCTTTCTTTGGGGGTGAGGGGGGGATGCATTATAGCAATCCGCTGATTGCTATGACCCCACTGGTCCTTCGGTGCCAAAACCACTACTCTTACTTCCAGAATGTAAGGAGCGTGATTGCGTTCATTGATGCGGCTTTGGTTTTCCGCCTTCTTATCAAAAGAGGTGACTTTCCTTATTCTTTCATTACTTACAAATTTGAGGAAAAGCCCTGTACAGATTGGGCTCTTTGTTGATGATGTTCTTTTCGAGAGGCTACTTTGAAACAAATTAATCTTGTGGAGGCAATTTCGTTCTCGGCATCTCTTGAAATAAAGAGAAACAATGCTTATTTACATGTTCTCGTTGCGCGATGGAGCCATCAAACTCACACCTCCATCCTTAAAAACTGGCAAGTGCGGACTGACTCTTGAAGACGTTGCTTTTTTGCTTCTATTGGGAAGTCGTGGGCGAAATCGCTTTGACCCTTTTTCATTGACTGCGGAGGATGAGGCCATGACAGTAGAACTCAAGGTTTGTATATAGAGGAGGCCAAGGAAAACTCTTGGTTTGATGGCACAGGTCGGAAGTTGACAAAGCGACCATCATCGGATAAATGCTCTTCAGGGAATTGGGTTCGCTATTGATGAAACACTTCTCGAGATTCACTGGTCCTTTCTCCAAAACCCATTTTAGTCGACTCCCACGGATTTTCGAATCAATGTGTTGTCTTATCATGTTTGGTTCAAATCTCAAGCTGAGAAGAGATGAGAAGAGACACGCACCTTACCCATCTCGATATCATATTACATACTCTTGGGTAGAACTCAACTCCAAAGCTAGCTCATGAAGTGAGGGTGCCCTCACACTTATATATTTTATCACTTTTGTCCCCAGGCGATGTGGAACTGAACTTCACTCAATCCTCTAGCATTAGGCCTATGATTTGTGATTTGAAAACTATGTTATATGAAGTCTACTGAATTTTTTAAGTACCCACCATTGGGTTAAGGGTATGGGATGTGTCTGAAATGTTGAGTTGAAATCCTTATTTTATATGCATGAATCGTGTTTTCTGGATGAATTGCTCCATGCCATTGTGTGGTTTTAGTTTTACCCTAGAAGTATAAATCTATATTTTTAAAAGATATGTAATGTAGCCGCAGCCCATGAGTGTATCTTCGACAAGAGAATAGATGAATCTCGTACACTTGACTGCACTCGGCACTGCAGTTGAGCCCCATCAAGATAATGGTCTACTGTAAAAAAAGTTGGGTGAATTACCTGCATATTACCATCTCTAGTAGAGCTTATAGTGAGTAGGAGGAGCATTTGGCAATTCATATGACTTCTTTTTTCTTTTGGCTACCCTGTTAGTAACCTGAGAATTGTTAAATGGAGTCTTCTAAGTATTTAGTACCCGACCAGTTGGTTTAGGATATGGAATATTCCTGAAATGGTAGTTTTATATATGGAAGTCTCCCTTTTTCTGCCTAACATGCTCCATGCCATTGTGTGAAGTGTGAACGCTGTTCTACCCTAAGGGTATTTGTAATTTAGGAGATGAAATATAATGTAGCAGATGACTTTAATCTTGGATGGGGGAATATATGAATCTCATACTTCTATACTTAACCTCTCTCAGTATTGCACTCGAGTCTATCTAAACGTTGCCTAAACTCAGATGGGCCCCTAGTCTTT
Organism: Vaccinium darrowii; assembly: GCA_020921065.1. Taxonomy (NCBI): domain Eukaryota; kingdom Viridiplantae; phylum Streptophyta; class Magnoliopsida; order Ericales; family Ericaceae; genus Vaccinium; species Vaccinium darrowii. The sequence continues at coordinate 34,430,122 of CM037153.1, read as the reverse complement.
CTTCTATTCTTCTTCAAAAAGTTAGGTTAATTCCCTGCCTAGTACTGTCTCTACCACCTTATTTTGAGCTGGAGGCATATGCATTGGAGATGACCTCTTTTATATGTTTAGTTACCCTTGCAAAATTCAATAGGTTCTTGGAAATACGATCCCAAATTGCACATTGTCATGTGGCCCACGAATTGGAACGATAAATAGGTATGTATTAATAGGCTGGTGGGTTTTTACCAATTCTCTCTAGATTTTAACTCGCTTAAGAGGCTAATGAGTTTTTACTAATGGCACTAAAATTTTGACTTGCAAACTGGGAACTGAGAAAGTCTGAATTACAACTATCTATGATATTGTAATGCATTTTGAGAGAGAGATTGCAACTTAAACCCGTGTTATGACTCAGATCAAAATGCATCCATTTCCATTCAATTTGAAAATGCTAAAAAAACCCAGACCATGACAGCGATTCTGAGCATGACTTGATGCCAATGGGTTCCTCATGCGGAATTCCACTAACCTTATGCAGTGCCCCCTACCATTGGTTGGTAACTGTTACCATCGAAACAAATTATGTGATGCTAGTTAGAGCTAACAAGACAATAAGTAGTCATGTTATGGGCTTAAGTGGAGAATTACTCACTTGGTGGGACCCCAAGTGTTTTGACTTGCATTGAGTGGATATTGTTTACTCCACATAACATGGTGGGTGTGCAGTTTCATAAACACTTGTGTAGGAATTACTGTGGGACTGTATTGAAACTGTTTTGTTCCTTGTCTTTTCCATTTTTCCCTCTCATTGTTTGAGGGCTGGCGACATGAAGTATATAGACCAGCCAAGAGTCCTAAGCTCGGTGAGAACAAAGAAGGTTGGATGACCGTTTGATTCATCCTAGAGAAAAGCATGTTCTTTGAAATTTTAACCAACTATACCTTTGTTAATTGTGCAATTCATCTATATTTTGGATTCGGACTAGAGTTATCCGGACAATGAAGTTCTTTGACTTCTAAGAGTCTGGACGAAATGCCCTGATAGTTCAAAGCAACGAGCAAGCGTTTTTCAATTTCGTTAAACTACTTCTCAATTCTCATTAGGCTCAATGTTTCATGTTCTTAAAATCTGGAATTCCATTATTACCAGTAGTGATTTTCATGTTCTTATAGTGCGTGCTTACGTTCTTATGGTTGGAGTTCTGATCAACATCTCTGGTTGAAATGGAGTGTTGTGCATTATTGGTACCCTAGATCTTGATTAAAAGAAGCAAGGTAGTGAGCACAGAAATTGAATCATGTCTTTTAGACTACTCTCTCTGATGTCTTCCGGTTTTTTTGGGTCATGGTTCCACAGCATAACGCTTTCCCTACTTTCGGAAGTATAGTGGGCTGCTATTTCAGTGGTGTGGTAAAAACTTTCGTAGGGTAGCCACCTTGTGCGTATGTTATCAAAGGCTAGATCTATCTCAAGTCATCTCTCCTGCCCATACGCTCATGGATTAGGGATTACATCAGTACTGGTATTGTTGCAAAATGTCATTCAGTATTTCATGTTTAAGTAGATCACGGATATTGTTTTCGTGCTGAACCAATGGAATTTATTCCAGTCATAGTTGACTCCGAAGATGCAACCTAGAGTAGGATGCTACAATTTGAAATTTGTAAGTTCGAGTTACTTGTTGAGACGCTCTTTTAGACATACTACCTCCTCTGTCTTGAATAATTTGCATGGCCAAAACTCTTCCATGAAATTGTAGATTTTTTTTTCTTTCCTTTTTGGTGCAAAATTTTGGGTCTCCCCAGCACCTACGTGGGTTTCGTATGATTTGCAAATACTGTCTAGTGATAGCATTAATGCAGCAGCTTATGTTTTGTGCTGCTCTCATCCAACTGATAGATTTTGCTTCTTAGTAAATGGCCATCATATTATGTTTGTTGATTTGATTTTATATTTCTCTCAGCCATTTCCACGGAACAATAGGCCAAGCTTGCAGGGGTTTCTGGATCTGAGTGCTTTGTCTTGTCCTCTTTGCTTGTCCTCTGTTTTCAAGGGTTTTACCAAGACTTGTGCAATGAATCTGCTGGTTGTACTTTGATCTTTATAGAGGAACGGCTATTTTAGTTTCTAGCTAAGGTCCCGATTGATGTTTCATAAACTGATCAGTGGCCCGTGTAATCGTCGGACTCTTGGGCAAAAAAACCCGATTGATGTTTCATAAACTGATCAGTGGCCCGTGTAATCGTCGGACTCTTGGGCAAAAAAACCAAAAACGGTTTTTTTGGTTTTTTCATTGTCCTTATTCAATTTTTTTTTTTTTTAATTTTTGCATTTGTTAGTTTTGCTTCAAGATTTTGTGGGTTATGGATTCCTCTCGACGAGACGAATCTAACAAGTATAAATTTATGGTCAAACCAAATATTTTTTTGAATAAAAACGAAATACTTGGATTATTGGTACAATTTTGGCTTTATTAAAAAAAATTTGAGTTTTGACCATAATTTTATACTCCCTCTGTCCCTTTTTAAGTGATCAACTTGGAAAACGTGTATTTTTGCGAACGTTTAAAAATGTACTTTCCTATATCGTTTTTAATTTTTTTTTTGGCACCAAATTAAAAAATTATACAGAGAAATATGTTTTTTAGGGGTTTGAAATTGCACGTATTCCCATATAGATCACTTTAAAAGGGACGGAGGGAGTATTTGTTAGATTCGTCTCGTCGAGAGAAATCTAAAAACTACAAAATCTTGACGCAAAACTAACAAATACAAAAAAAAAATAAAAAAATGAATAAGGACAAAATGAAAAAACAAAAAAACTGTTTTTTGGTTTTTTTTTTTTTGCCAGAGGAGCTTGAGAAGGGCAGTGATAATGCCAAAACTCTTTTTGATTGTGTCAAACCTCCAATGCATAAAAAGTTTGTGTTTTACACATGAGTATAAGCATTTCATGTACTTGAGTTTTGACACAATCAAAAACAGTTTTGGCATTAACACTACCCCGAGAACATCTACTAATGTTGTGTAATTTATCTTGCGTAGCCCGAGAACATGGTAGGGCGTTCCCTTTAAGCGACGCGTTGTGCCTACCTTCGGGTGCTTCGAAAAATGGGCAAGGGGCGCCACATCGGCGCCCGGGTGTGGTGAGAAGTGAGCAAGGGTTCTCGCGCGGGCCTGGACGAGCGCGGGTAAAGAAGCTAGCCCAGGATTATAGGATCCGTTTAGCAACTTGGAATATAGGGACTTTAACGGGTAAGTCTAGGGAGCTAGTTGATACCATGATTAAGAGGAGAATTAGTATAGCTTGCCTTCAGGAGACTAAGTGGGTAGGGGAGAAGGCTAGCGAGATAGAAGACACAGGGTATAAGCTTTATTATACGGGTAAGGATAGGCATAGAAATGGGGTAGGCATCATAGTAGATAAGCACCTTAAGAACTCGGTAGTCACAGTCATGAGTAAAGGAGATCGGATTATTTTAGTTAAGCTTGTGATTGGAGAGAGCATAGTGAATATTATTAGTGCTTACGCGCCCCAAGTTGGCTTGGATGATCTCACTAAAGAGCAATTTTGGGAACAGATGGATGATGTGGTTCAAGAGATACCTTGTGGAGAGAAGCTTTTTATAGGAGGAGATTTCAATGGTCATGTGGGAGTGCAGAGGCAAGGGTATGAGAAGGTACATGGAGGATTTGGATTTGGTTACCTAAATGAAGGGGGTAGGAGGATTTTGGATTTTGCGGTAGTTGGTGACCTTATAGTTGCGAATACTCTTTATAAGAAGCGTGAGGAACATTTAATTACCTTTAAGAGCGGAGCCAATAGAAGCCAGATCGACTACTTCCTTGCTAGAGGCGCAGATCGCTTGTTATGTAAGGACTGTAAGGTCATTCCCGGAGAGTGCGTAGTGGCACAACATAGACTTTTGGTGTTAGATATTGGTCTCAAGGGGAATAATAGACCGAGAAAAGAAACTAGAAGACCACGGACTAGATGGTGGTTCTTAAGAGGAGAGAAACTAGAGGTGTTCAAGGAGCGTATGGGCCAGGAGGTGGAGTGGGGAGGAGAAAGCGATAGTGATAGTATGTGGAATACAATGGCTGACGGGATTAGAAGAATATCAAAAGAAGTCCTTGGGGAGTCAAAGGGGAAAGGTCCAAGCTCTAAAGAGACTTGGTGGTGGAACGACGAGGTTCAAACCATGGTAAAAGCCAAGAAGGATTGCTTTAAAAAGTGGCAGAAGGACCGGAGTGTGGAAAATTTTCAGAGGTACAAGCAAGCTAATAGGGAGGCTAAGAAGGCCGTTAGTGAGGCTAAGTTGAGAGCCTACGATGATTTTTATGCTAGACTTGATAGTAAGGATGGAGAAAAGAATATATATAAACTCGCCAAGCTAAGAGAAAGGAAAGCTAGAGACTTCTCTCAAGTTAAGTGTATAAAAGGTAGTGATTCAAAAGTGTTAGTGAAAGATGAGGAGATCAAGGATAGATGGAAGATGTATTTCGAGAAGCTGTTAAATGAGAAACATGAAGGAAGCTTTGGTGAGGAGGAAGTTGATGTCCCTAGCGAGAAAATAGAATACGAGTTCTATCGGAGGATACAAAAGTTCGAAGTGGCCAAGGCCTTGAAGAGGATGAAACCGCGTAAGGCCTTAGGACCAGATGATATCCCCATTGAAGTGTGGAGAAGCCTAGGTGACTTGGGGGTGACTTGGTTGACAAAATTGTTCAACAAGATTATTCTATCTAGGAGGATGCCCGACGAGTGGAGGAGGAGTACCTTAGTACCTATCTACAAGAATAAAGGGGATATTCAAAGCTGCAACAACTATAGAGGTATTAAGTTGATAAGTCACACGATGAAGTTGTGGGAAAGAGTTATTGAGCATCGATTGAGGATGGTGACTACGGTGTCGGAGAAACAGTTTGGGTTCATGCCTGGACGATCAACTATGGAAGCTATTTACTTACTAAGGAGATTGGTAGAAAGACATAGGTCAACGAAGAAGGATCTCCATATGATTTTCATAGACCTGGAAAAGGCCTATGATAGGGTGCCTAGAGACATTATATGGTGGGTTCTGGAGAGAAAGGGAGTGACCAGAGGCTATATTGACGTGGTTAGAGACATGTATGAAGGGGCAGTCACTGCCATTAGATCACCAGCAGGAGAAACGAGTGAATTTCCCATTACAGTAGGGTTGCACCAAGGGTCTGCCTTGAGCCCGTACCTTTTCGCGTTAGTTATGGATGAGTTGACTAGGCACATTCAGGAGGATATCCCATGGTGTATGTTATTTGCAGATGACATTGTCCTTGTAGATGAAACGGCTAGTGGTGTCAACACTAAATTAGAAATTTGGCGGGAAGCATTGGAGTCTAAGGGCTTTCGGATAAGTAGGAGTAAAACTGAGTATATGGTCTGCAAGTTTAGTGATACCAGAAGTACGTATGAGGAAAGAGTGAGGATCCAAGATCAGGAGATACCAAAGAGGGACCATTTTAGGTATTTAGGATCTATTATTAGTCAAGATGGAGAGATTGCGAATGATGTGACTCATAGGATCCAAGTGGGGTGGCTCAAGTGGAGGAGTGCTACTGGTGTACTGTGTGACAAGAGGGTACCAACAAAATTGAAAGGAAAATTTTATAGAACTGCCATAAGACCAGCGATGCTTTACGGGACAGAATGCTGGCCTATTAAGAAGCAGCAAGTGAACAAGATAAGTGTAGCGGAAATGAGGATGTTGAGGTGGATGTGCGGTAAGACTAGACGAGATAGGATTAGAAATGAAACAATTCGCGAGATGGTAGGCGTAGCACCTATAGAGGAGAAGTTAAGGGAAAATAGGCTAAGGTGGTTTGGGCATGTCTATCGTAGACCGGCGGATGCAGTAGTTAAGAGAGTGGATAGGATAGCTTTGGGTAGAAACGCACAAGGGAGGGGAAGACCCAAATTGACATTAGATGCGGTAGTACGGAAAGATCTGAGTATACTAGGTTTAAATGATGAAGCAGCACTGGACAATGGACATAGCTCAATGGAGAAAAAGGATTCATGTAGCCGACCCCAATTGATTGGGACATAAGGCTTGGTTTGGTTTGGTTAGCCCGAGAACATGCATTGAACGGGCCACATTAAAATTACCCCCGCGAGGTAACTCCAGGAAAGTGCGAACGCACCCGCAGTAGTGTGTTATGTACGATGAGTGTCTCAACTTGTTTGGCGCGCTAAATCATGCTCTTCTTGTTGGACACCAACTTGGCCTTGATCTTCTAAAGCTTTCTTTGCTATCTCTGCATTTCCTGCAATCTGCCATGGTAGATTTGGACCTGTTAATTTTAATAATGTAACACCACTGAAAGAAAGAACCCGGGGCTCTGCTGATCCATCTAGGCCGTCTATCTCCGCATTAAACGGTAAGAATGCAACACCTTCAGTACTTAAAAAAATTATTGAGAACCAAGGATGAGCCACTATAAATGTTTTTAGACACTTATAAATCTTATATAATGAAAGTAAAAAATCTTACTTAAGAACCAAAAGTGGTGGTGAATATGATGCAACACCTTCAGTACTTTTTGCCTAAGGATGGAGCCAAGGGGGACAAGTGGTGGCGACCGCCACCACAAGGTTTTCAAAAAATGTAATTATTCTATAAAAAATAAATTTTTACCCATGAATTATATAGACTCGCCACCACTAGATTTTTTTATTTTCATCCTCATGATGCATATCGTCTCTTTATTTTTTAAGTATATATTTTCACCACCACAAAGGTAAAATTCTGGCTCCGTCCCTGGTTTTTGCGAAGAATTTAGTGTTAATAGTAGATGAGGTCACTCCACTGTAATCTCATGAATGTAATGAAATACAAACAACAAGAATAACAGAACCCATATAGTCTTCAATTATTAGGGGCGCATGGGCGGGGATAATTAGTGATAAACCTAACTTTTGATTTGTTACATATGAGGGAAATGAGATTGTTCCAGAAATTGACTTATTCCCCAAAATTGATCTAAAAACTAACTTATGTTTGACGAGACAAGTCATTCTCTCACAATACATTAACTTAAAAAACCAACTTAAATCAGACCGATCATACTCTGAAACAATGCCTTAGTTTTTCAAGATCTATAGGGATCGACATTTCATATTCTCATTAACTTTCTTTCTTTATGTCTAACTTCTTTTTCATTTTTCGCTCCTACCAATTCTTTTCGTTCTCAGTGCATTTGTCTCTACTACCAGAATGATACAATATAGGCAAAATATCGCATGGTGCATTAAAAATAAATAAAATTCGATGTACACTTTTGCCCAGGGAGTCTTCCAAGTGGATCATCCACCAAATATTACTTAATAATATGTTGATGAATTTTTTTAATGTTTTTTTGTACCATTAGAATAATCATTCGACGTAGGTCCGCAGGGACGGAGCCAAGAAGTTTACTACGCAGGGGCGAAATTTTTCCCCAAAATACTTTGCAGGGGGCGAGTCTATTAATTCACAAGAAAATTATTTTTTTCTATGTAATACGAGAGGTTTTTATGGATGATCCCCCTCTGGCTCCATCCCTACGTAGGTGATGCCATACTTGTATTTCTATGGATGCACCTTTTGAGAAGGAGTTATTCACTAATTCACAATGAGTTATTCAATTTTATCAATTTTAGCTAATTACATGTGACAAATTGTGGACTTTCTTACGAAATTAACAATATTGGTTTCAAGTGGGTGTTTAAGAGTAAGTTTATACCCGATGCCATTATTGAAAAATACTATTAGGCAAAATTAGTAGCTAAAGACTTGTCATTGGATATATTTCCAAATTTAATGGGCACCAAATAGATGTTAAATCTGCATTTTTAAATGTTGGTTTAGAAACAAAAGTTTATATGTAACGCTTGAGCGATACTAGTTAAATCCTTGAATGTATTGAAATAAGTTCCGAAGCAATCGTATACAATATTTTGTAGTATTGTGACATCAAATGGTTTTAGAATATTATAGCGCCGATAAATACCTATAAGTAATTGATTTTTCTATTCTACTTTTTATAATCACACTCTAATATTTGACATGCCCTTCAATGTTCAGAATAAACATAACATGAGAATTAAAAGACAAATATTTAAGTGTGGTTATCAACATTTGGAATGCCAATATCTGCTGCTTGAAGGATGGCACACAATATGTGCACAATTGTAGGACGGTTGTGGATAATGGGGCAGTGGCTAGGACAAGTTAAATTATTATTTTACCCATAACAGTTATTCAATGGCACATTTAAACTTTAAATTAGTCGTACAAAATTATTTTTTGGAGGGACAATTATAAAAACTTATTTATGACGGAAGTTCAAATATTGTCCACACCAAAATAACTTCTCTCTTTATGTATTATAATAGATGAAGTAGTAGATTATCATTATTTGATGCTAGTTTTTTTTTTTTGCCATAGTTTGGGAGAACTTGTTAGTGGGGGTTAGCGGGGTGTTAGTGGGTTACTACAGATAAGTACAGGGGCTATCCATAGCCCTGAAACTCCAACGCCCCCAATGGGGCTCAATCCCTGGTCTCCCACGTGGAGAGAGCCAGGAGATGCCAACTGAGCTACAGCTCACTGGAGGGTGAGACAATGTTATAATAAGGAGAGGTAAAGAGTATAAAATAAAAATCGTGTGTTTTATCTGCTTCCATACCTGTCATCATGCTAATATCTCTGTTCTGCATTTCAGTATATCATAAATTAAGCTGCATGTTAGCTGGTGGAGACAGCAGTGGGCCCACCGTGTTGTAAGGGGCAAATATGTGACTTTGTTGAATGTTTAAATTAGCTATAAATAGTTATTGTTAATTTAAAAAATCAGTCGCTTTAGAAAAATTATAACCAATGTGAGTTTTTTCCCCCTATCGATGGACAAGGGTGTTCGAAACATTTTGCCTCGATTAATCCTTTAGGTACATGCAGTCCCCCTGTTCTACCAGTGGCGGCTCCAGAAATTTTGGACACGGTGTTTAATATTACCTTAACTCTACTAGTTCTATTAACCAGTATATACATACAAATTTTTCATATATTACTGTGAATAATGAGGCCAAACGATATGAAAATACAAAAAAAATGTCACAAATTTTCTCGACAAATTCTATATTATTGGGTCATGTGAAATTAAATCGAGGGATAAATACACTAATATTTACTGAAGAAATTTGAGATCGAATAGGCTCGCACGGATATTTATTTTTTTATATAGAGAGTTGATTGTTGCTCAGAGAAAAGTCATAGGATGATATCAATACAATAAATACTTTTTTTTCTTGATTATTCTAATTTTTGTTGTAAACAATGTGCACTTTGTTTTAAACTGGTGTATTAAGGATTCTATTGTGAATTACCAAGATTGGTGAGTGTTCACAGTACAAATGTTCAAACAAAACCCAATATAAATTTATTAAATGTAATATTAAACATAAAAGGCTTTACAGTGTACGTTAACCATCTACGAGCTTATTTGTTGAGCACTTGAGCTAGGTGTTCAAATATTTTTGAGTAAGGTGTTCAAATATTTGTTAGTAGGGTGTTCAACCATGGATATACTAAACTAAAACTCAAATTTTTACATGTATTTCTAAGCAAATTTTTTTCTTGAGGGCGTTCAAGTGACCACCCTTTGATAAGGGTGGAGCCGCCTTTGTGTTCCACACATCAAGGGTAATTACTTGGCCTAAGCCCCGGGGTAACGTGAGTTAGCAAAGGTTTAGCATGATTTTCAATTCACTAACCTTATGCGATTTAATCTACGAATTTGTATTATGACACGGCCCATACAAAACATAGGTATGGGGATATTGTATCTCCCTTATCTCTCACCATAGCAAAGCATAAAATTAATCATAAGAAGGCATATATATATATAAAACGTAACAAAAAACTACGAACCACAAATGCTGCGATGAAACCCACAAAATGGCGTAACAAAATAATACCATAAAATGGCATAACATTTGTCGTAAGAAATCATAACATTTTCACCTTATTAGGCATGGCATTTTATAAAATGACGTTACATTTTCAAAATCACTTTTCTACGGTGTCCCCCATCATAACCTTTGCCCCAAAATGATATAACATCGCCCATGAAAAGGCAGAACATATATGTTTTGATCACACCATAAGAGGAGGATATATAGCATGGATTTTCCCTTATTATGTTTTGATCACACCATAAGATGAGTATTTTTTACTTTTTCAATCCTCTCACCAGGATGAATATAAAAAAAAGAAAAAAAGAATCGACTCAAAACTTGAAGAGTTGACAAAAATAAATAAAAATAAGCCAATTAAAAGGTAGGGCAAGAAATTGATAAAAACATCCCAAAGTCCTGGACAAGGGGCATGTTGTGTACCTTGTTGTGCCAACAATTCGGGCCTTGTTTTGAGCTAAAAAATATCATCTGAACTGTTCACACTTTAGAACTAAAGGCGAATTGCATCCCTGGGGAAAAAACTTTGATTGTGCTTCGTTAGCTTACTAATCAAATTGAATAATATTTTTATGGAGTATTTATTAAATTGTACTATTTGCTATTTCTCTACTGGGAATAAATGATTTGCCTATTGAGTTGCCGATGTACAATTGATTTGATCTTTTATGTAGGTGTTGTATGCATCAGGATCTACAGAGTATATAGTTTGAATCACATTTTATAGTTCGGGACGAGGCCTGAATTGCTGGCACAGCAGGGCCCCTGGTCCCAAAGGCATGAATAGTATATAAAAAAAAATTATAAAAAAATGACTTAGTTGAGGCTTGAATGGTGTTAACTTTTTCGTGAAATGACCGTAGTACCCTTAGTATGTATTCTCAACCCTAAAAAAATCATTTTATAAAACAATAGATTATAGACAAAAGTATGAAAGAGATTATTTTTTTCCACATAAAAACTACTTTATTTTTAAAAAAAAAATTGAAAAAAGTTTTTTCTAGTAAAAAAAAAACTAATTTTGAAAAAAAAAAATAGTTTTTGAAATGTGGAAATTTTGAGAACGTTGTTTTGGATTAAAAAATTTAATTTTTGTTAAACCGTTATTTTTAAAAAATAAAGTTTTGAAAATAATTTATTAAAATCTGAAAAAAAAAATTTGAAAAAAAAAATTTAAAAACTATTTTCAAAAATATTTTTTTTCCCTCCAAAGAACATTCAAATTGAAAAAAAAAATAGAAAAAAAATTATTGAACACTTTTTGTTTAAAAACTACTTTTTCAAAATGAAAACTAACTTAATTTTTTCAGAAAACTTTTTTAACTCTAATTATTTTTTTAGGGTGGAGAATATATACTAAGGGTGTTCTAGTCATTTCATGCAAAAAGTTAACGCCGTTAGCCTTAAAGTAACGACAGAGGAGGTAAGTGACAATTATTTTGAAAAGTAACGGAAGACAGTGGAATTTTAGAAAGTATTGGCAATGTCTCTGTATTTGTCAAAAACCTCATAGAGGTAAGTGAAATTTTCCCTTTTAGTTATTTTACATATGCAAAACAACAAATATGCCCTACAAAAGACTCAATACATGACAAGGTAAAGTAAATCTATGAATAGTATCGATCACTTATTTTATCACTTCGTGTCTGGGACTTCCTCTCTTTCCACTTCCTCACAATGAAAAAGAATAAAAGAGAAAAGAATGTATACGTTAATAAATGATATGTAAAATATAAAGCATTGTTAGGGTTTTGATGGAAAAAGTGTCCAGCTTACTAGCTATAATATATATGTGAAATGTACACTTATAATTTGCCTACTCATTGTTGGGCTTGTCATGAAGGCACAGTAAAAAGATATGACGACACCAAAAGATGAACAAAGGGTGTGACAACATGCGTGCTGACCCCATCCAGGTTATTTGTGCTTGGTGATCATCTCTGCGCTGTTGATCGCAGAGCACAGACAAACTCGGATGGAGTCAGCATGCATGCTATCCCTTAAGGGACAACACGCACCCCATTTTTGAAAGACAATGTACATGCTACATCGAATAATTTATTATATCAACTATCATGATATATTCACATATAATATTTGTTTATCGGGTGCAAGGTGACCCCAAAAATAAATTATTGAAGTGGAGACCCAAAAAGAATCTTGAAAAATTTTAAAAATCCTATTATGATTTATGAAACGTCCAAAACAAAATCCAATTTTGTTTTCAAATTTGGAATAATATGACTAGGAGATTTGAAATCTAGATAATTCAAAACATAAAATAGAAAAGGAAAAGAGAGCTAGCAGATAATTCTGTGGGTGGGTGCACGTAGTGCATGCCGCATGTCAAACTCCCAAATCATTTTCCTCAACCAGTCAAAGTCAAAGTCTGTCAAACCCTTCAACTCCAACACATCATCGTCTGACTCCCCCGCAGAATTTGGCACAAGTCTGTCCACAGACAAGTATTTTCTCCCCCACACGCATGATTGATGCGGTTCTCTAGAAATTTCGTAACCGTACTATTCTCAATGTTTCTAGAAAACTGAGAATCAAAATCTACACAAAATAGCTAGAAAATAACCAAAATTAGACCACCAAACCGGACCGGTTTTCTTTAGTAGCATCTATTTTCACAAAAAACATGAGCACAAAAATCTCATATACTCTATTAATTATAGGAATAATTTAAGAAGTATCCTAAATGGGTCCAATAGCTATGGTAATAAAGTTATAGAATTTCCTACCACAACCGATAATCTCTAACTAACTTGGAATTAATAATCCAAAAAATTAACTTGGAAGTACACAATGATATATGTATATGAATTAATACTAAACGGTTTAGTTTGGTTTTAACCACGGTTTTAAATTCCTTGACACTCTCTTCGTACCAAAATGAGAGTCTGGTTCAGAAAACGATAAGTTCAAAATAATGTATTTTTTAAAGAAAAATCCAAATATTTTTCGACAATTTAAGTGCTAGATATATCAATGAGCTATTTTAATTCACGATTTTTTTAAATTTTTTCTTAAAATTTTTTATTATTTTTAACTTATTATTTTGTAAATTGGACCATCATAATAATCAATTCTTATATTTTCAGAATCATAACTAGCCCACTAAACAATAGAACTAAATCAAATAGGACGGTTCGGTCTGGATGAATTTGTTTTGCGATTTCTATTTTTGAACGTTCCTGAGGGCATCGCCATTTGATCAATTTTGACCATTTTAGGGTTAGTATTTTTTCTGATATGTTAGCTAACCAAACATTTCTCTCTTTTTTCATCCCATTTGAGTGCTTTAGATTCATTTATAGGGACCAATTTTATAGTCAGATTCCAAGAGTACCCTAGCTGCCAATTGTACGGTAGAGTGGTTTTGTGGGACCTAATGTAAGTGAAAGAAAAGAGATGAGTGTACAACAGTCAAGAGGAGAGAGAAAAGTGAAAGAGAATGAGAGAAAGAAGAGACAGAAAAAGGGTCAAGAGGAGAGAGAAAAGTGTACCAGAAGGAGAGAAAGAAGAGAGAGAAAAGGGAGATGGTATGGTATTGTATTTTTATTACGCCTCAACAAACACTAAAGACACTTCTAAAAATCTCAAATGTCACCACTTTTTCAATAGAAGGGGTGTCCACGGATCGGATCCGGACGGATCGGATACGGATCTGATCCGATCCGCTCAGAGCGGATTATGATTTTTAAGATCCGGAACCGAACCGAACATTCACGGATCATTTACGGATCGGATCGGATCGGACGGATTTGACAGATTAAAGAAGGATTATTGAGCGGGTTGAGCGGATCGAGCGGATCCGATTCGATCCGATCCGGAATCGGAACCGCCAAATAAGAAATTCTCGATCCAGAACCGAACCGAACATTCATGGATGGATCAACGGATGGTTCGGATCGGTTCGGATTGGTCGAATTGGCGGATCGAATGATCCGCTGGACAGCCCTCTACCTAACAATTCTCTCACACAATTTTTTAGACCCATTTTTTTAACACTTTTTAGTCATACAACAAATGTTTTTGGAAAGCCCCAAATGCGAATTCCCCGAGAGAGAGAGAGTGATGGGGACACTGGGCAGGTCATTGGGGCAGGGGTGGAGTTGTCATTTTCACCCCACAAACCACTCCTTCAAATATATAGCCTTGTGGTGCCTTTTTGTTCGGGTTTTCTTACACGAGGCTTGGTTAGTTATATCCTCTCTCTCTCTCTCTCTCTCTCATCACTGTTGCTGGCTTGCTGCTGCTACTTCTTTGTTACTTTCCTCTTTTGACGGAAAGCGGTTTCGGAAGAGCGGTTTCCAGGTACACGATGGCGGTTTTAGGGTTTCGATCGGTGGTCGAACAAATTGATATCTGTTTAGAACTTAATCGCTCTGTGCTTGGTTGAGTTGTGATTTCTGTTACTGCTTTTTGAGTAGTTGTTCACTACATATCTACTCCATTTCGACTTCACTCTAGTGTTTTTTCCCTCAGATCTAATGCGATTTTCTGAGTTTTTCTTTCTTGTCGTCTGTGTTGGAAACCTATGCGGAAAAACAGTTTTGAATTTAACAAATTCTGGAAATGAAAAATTGGAAAAATCAGAAACACAAAAACAACCGTGTTTCACACGTTTACCGTAAAGCAAATTCGCTGCCTCACCACGGGTGTTTGAGGGGTTGATCAACGTTTGCCTCAGATACAGTGGCTTTTCAACGATCGATTGAAAACACTGGTTGGCTTGCTCTGTCGAACGAACTGTGTTTGACCTCTCTCTCGAAAATTGAGCAAAGGAACTATAGAATAAGAAAGGATGATTTTCGGTGCGTAGAAACAATGCCAAAGACTCCCTTTATATAGTTGAAGGAGGAGCTAAAAAATTGAATACTGTAATCAATAGGATAATTCAGTAGGGGAAAATCAATGCATTCAATATCGGGAGTTCAATTTCTGGAAAAAAAACAGCTGCAACCATTAATCCAGAATTTAACTCGTGGTATTAATCAACCACAATTAACACCGTATTGTCCATATTCAATGAACCCGAATAGGTCCTTTCGATTGCCTCGTGAGACCCTTCGAATATCCCAATTTTATTCATTCAAAATTCTGAAAAATTTCCAACAATCCCCCACATGAATGAAATTGGCAGAAATTGACACCAAAGACAATAAAAACTGAAGAGAGAGTACAATGGATCAATCCCACATAGGATAGGTAGCTTTTGGCCTTGAACCTTTCCTTGTGAAGACCTATCGGGTTTACTAGCTGACTAGTGTTTGATCCCGCTTTGAACTGTTCTGCCGTTTTTGTAAACCGAGACAATAGGTATCACACGGAACATCACCTGACCAAGTTCTATTCTCACTACCGTGTTTGATTTGGCCGTGAACACTCTCCTTCGTTTTACAAGTATTTTCTTGAGAATGTTGTCAAAATTCTCAAAGAAGCGGCCCTACTTCATACTCACATAGGTGACCTTTGTATGAAGGGTATCTTGCAATACCCCGTTCGGTAACTCGATGCATAATAGTTATTAAAAGCAATGCTCAACCTAATTTCCTTTACAAGTATCACTGTTTCACACCATAAGAATGGGTAAGAGATCTAGTCTCCTAATTGATCGTTCTCGGCTACTCACGAAAGATAGTCTCATTTCACTGTTTCACACCATAAGAATGGGCAGGAGATCTAGTCTCCTCATTGATCGTTCTAGACTACTCACAAAAGATAGTCTCATTGAACCTAAATCTTTGGATCTCCAGTCAGCTAGGTTGGCTATCCCCACAGTAACTATGAGTGTAATGCCTTTAGCCCCATTCCCTTCGATGTTTTCATCAGCTAGTTCTCTCTTTTAACCTTTTGGTTAGTGGCCGCAATGTTGTCCTTTGACTTAACTCACTCAACAATGACAATCCCTATTCGAGAGCAATTCATGTCTGCTTTAGAAAAACCCTAGAGACAGCTGCACTACCAAGTTTGAACATATCCAATCTTGGATTTCTAGTCTCTCATAACTAATAATCTAATATCCAGTTCATATCATAGTATCTATCTAGTACTGTTGGATACAGTAAAGTGCATTCCCAAATTATGAGTATATCTCTAGCACTTGTGTATTTGCTTAGTCTATGTTAACTGAATAGGCTAAGTTGGCCTTGTACAATTCATTAAGTACGCTAGAGTGCCAGTTATCCAAGAATACACAAATTGCACCTTCCTCCACATTCTAGGATAAGTGGAGATTCACAATTTCACCATAATATTCAAACTACGTTCGCAAAACACCCTCACATTTGAAGGTGATCATAGATGTATGTAATTCACGAAGAGAATTGCATCACCCCACATGTTTTGTGAATCTTAGAACTAATCGACATAATTCTTATAAAAGATTTTTGTTGCTTGCCTCATTCTTGCTGTTCAACAAGTATATATAGTAATTCATGCCATCATGGACAAAAGTGATAGAATGCCCTTTGTCACTCCGTGTTTGGACAAACTTCAATCCCATACCTCAGTGTGGATTAAGTTCAATGATTTAGTGCTTCTTTCAACTAATTTATAAGAAGTCTTTGTCACTTGAACCCTCACAACGGCAACCACTTGCCAATCCTCCTCATTTTGACTAAATAAAAGGAACATATTCCTGTAGGAACCACTGTTGGCGCACCAAACAGCTATGGTCAATCTACTAAGGACAATACCATCACAAGTATTTCCAAAGATAGAACCATTTCCAATCTCCATCAATATATATGCATGTATTGTGCAAAAATGGCAAATCATATTTTGCTAATATACCATCCAAGCTTCTGCTCAATACAAATGTACGTACATGTTGACCATTAAACAAAATCAACACATTCCAACCATGGAAATATGAGACTACACAAGTGAAACCATATGATCTTTTAGTAGCCACTAAGATCAACAACAGATTTTTCACAGTAATTCCGAAACCGCTAGATGCATAAAAAAGGACTAAAAAATAGTTGTTTTTTCTTATATAACTATTTTTTTTTCCCTTTGTCTTTTCCTAGACAACGTAAGGGCCCAACCGATTAGCATCATGTTCTTTCACTAGCCGCATAATAGCCGCGCTCCACACATCAACCTGTGGAAAGTTACCGAAAACTTCCACAAACAAAGTTAAGTTGAGACATGAATAATTAAACAAATATCCATTAAACAATTTGTCCTATGAATCTAGCCTCCGTGCTAGTCGGCGCATATTGTTTTCCATTCCCAATCACTGGTCTACAACTTATTAGCTTGCTAATGTTCACAAAATTAGTATGGTCACAAGTCTAAAATAAGATTTTTAGCAAGCATTCATCTATGCAATATTCAATGGAAAACCCCCACAATTCATGTAGACATATACCCCTGGTTATGAATCTCACTATTGCAAAACTGTAACTCCACTTTCGAACCTGTTTCCCTTCACAAATCACAAACGGTTAATCATTGATTTTTTTTTTTTTTGCACGGCAATTAATCATTGATAGTGATGAGCTTAAGAGCATAAGCGATTAAAGTATCAAACTTAAAAAATCTTAAACACTTGTGACTGAAATATATAACTATGTAAGTATAATTCCCTAATCAATTAACAAATACAGTTGAGTTCTTACCAATTACAATTAGCAAAACTCTTCAACTTTACCTAAACTAATTACGGAACATATCACAAATCAGAACACAGCACTGATTAAAACTAATATTGGTAAGACTCAAATCTCAAAAATTAGTCAATAAATCAACCAAGTAGAAGCCTCAGTGCATTATCAAAAATTCCATGTATTGACAAATAAGTCTGAAAAGTTCTTATTTGGAAAGCCAAAATAAATACACAAGTTAACAAATCCACTCCATTGATCCGAGAGCAATTGCACTTGTATACAACTAGTGTTATATCATGAGAAATTTTTTTGCACAAAGCCATGTCAGCAATGAATCAACCACAAAATAGAATTAAATTCTACTATCTCAAATATTGAGTGTCAAATAACACCCAGTTTCTAAACCTAACCTGTCTAGGAATTAAACCAGTTACTAACACGAGTTTTCCTTTTTTCAATTTCACAATTTTTTCCCCAATAAACCGAAAGAAGAACCTGTTGTAAAGGAGAATTAATAGCTAGATTCAGACGGCTATGTTTTATCCCAAAAACCAACACTGGCTTCACGGAAGAAGTCCAAAACTGTAACTCCTTGATCAATTTTTCCAGAACCGAAAAACCACCTTTTCAACAAAAATGATTTGCCAAAAACGAATTTGCTTTAAGATTGTTGGAAAACTATGCGGAAAAACAGTTTTGAATTTAACAAATTCTGGAAATTAAGAATTGGAAAAATCGGAAAAATCGGAAACACAAAAGCAAGCTAGGGCCCGTGTTTCACGCGGTTTCCTTAAAGCAAATTTACCGCCTCCCACGAGTGTTTAAGGGGTTGATCAACGTTTGCCTCCCAGGATGCAATGACTTTTCAACGATCAATCGGTAACACCAACCGGATCGCTCTGTCAAACGAACTGTGCCTGAACTCTCTCTCGAAAACAGAACAAAGAACTATCGAATATGAAGGATGATTTTCGGTGCGTAGAAACAATGCCAATAACTCCCTTTATATAGTAGGCGGAGCCAAAAAATTGAATACTATAATCAATGCGATAATTCAATAGGGGAAAATCAATACATTCAATCTGGGGAATTCAATTTCTGGAAAAAGAACTGTTGTAGCTATTAATCCAGAATTAAACTCGTGGTATTAATCAACCACAATTAACACCATGTTGTCTAGATTTGATGAACCCGAATGGGTCCTTTCGGTTGCCTTGTGAGATTATCTGTTTCCTTAACACCATATTGCCTAGATTCTGAAAAATTTCAAAACAATGTCAACATACACTCCAGAGTGTTGAAAGTCAAATCCCTGTCAAACCTAAGTGTTGACCACTCAAACCTGAGCGCTAGATCCAAGTCCTTTCTTGAGCGCTCAAACCATAGATTCTATATGGGCCAGAGCGGTCAAATTGAGTGTTGACCACTCGAACCTGAGTGCTCAAATCCAAGTCCATTCTTGAGCGCTCAAACCATAGATTCTCTATATGGACCCGAGCACTTGTGAGGCAAGCGCATCAGGCATATTCCTGCAGCTGTTGGCCTATGTGAGGAGGCTTTTCAGGCATGTTTTGGGTCTTCCCTACGCACACGCGCACACACACACACTCTCTCTTACTTGAGAAGGGAGATACATAGCCATCTTTGGTGAAAAATCAGACTCTTTTAGAGAAAGAGAAAGAGAAACCCCAAAAAACCAACAAAAACACCTTGAAACTTCCATTTCAAACTGTAGCCAAGATTCCTCAAGCCAAAAACATCAACCTCAACCCTTTTCGAAGCATCAACCAACAAAGGAGCCCTGTTTCAAGCTAGGAAAGGTAGAAAACTTTTTTTTTACGCACTGTTTGGATATACTGAGGGGAGCCATTGGGCTCAGTCAAGGTTCTAAAACTCGCTAGGCGCTCCGAAGGCGGCTGGGTACCTTCTAGCTTCAAGGCCGAGTACTGGGCGACTAGTCGACGAGGGGCCTTATAGCGCCTAGGCAGCAAGTACTCAGTTGCCCAGAGCTTCTTGTTGAACACTGGGCTCAAGTCAGTTCCTTGTACTGACCACTGAGCTCAATTGGCCTTTGTTGCAAATAACAGAAAAGGTTCAAAACCTTAGTGCCCAGAAAAAAGTCTTGAGCGATCAAGACCAGTTCTTGAGCGCCTAAGACCTTCTCCTGGGCACTCAAGTCTCAATCCTTGGGCTTTCTAGTGAGATTAATATGTGTTTAGCCCAAGGCATTTTCTGGTTATTTCCATGGTCTTTAGTGTTATGTTATAATTTTTGTGCAAAAGTTTGACATTTTAAATCTACATATTAATACATGTTGTAGCTTCTGGGTATGCTCTGGTCCCCCCAAAGTCTAGAATAAGTTTATTTTGAATCTATTGTGAGAACACACTTGGGCACTCAGGACCAGTTCTTGAGCGCTCAGGAGTGGTGCCGAGCACTCATGTCCATTGCTGAGCGCTTTGGGACATTTACGGTAACAGTATGTTGTTTTGTTGCATATTCTGTCACTTCATGCCATCTTGCTATCACATGAGCTGCACACTGTTCACACACATGCACGCAACGTGTTTATAGTTTAAAACTCTTACCTTTATTGTTCCCTCCCCAATTTAATCAAAGTTAAGAAATGAAACGATTTTGATATCCCACAAGCACTAAGTACAGACCGACCCTCGTGTTGGGCAAGAGGGGTGCCTTAAAACCCTCTCTCTCGCAACCTGGCTCCCGAACCTAAGATATTATGCTTATGATGGACCGGTAACAAAAACCTTTTCCAAAAAGCATGGATGTCATACAAGCTCGGTTCCTCGGGTGGCAAACCTCAAACCCGGGTGGCTCCTCCAAATTGTTTCGCGCCGTTTTGCTAATGGTGCTCAGTCCGGGCGGTAGCATACCCACAATGCCCGTCCATGGTATTGTGTATGTTGAAGTCAATTGATGTTTCAGTCTTTGAGATGCATTTCACAGTTTGACTGCTTATGTTAACAAGTCAGCTTTTGGTTATCAACTTTGCTGCAGCTATTGTCATGCCAAGGAAGAAGAGAACTCAAGCTCCTGGTGGAGGAGAAAGCTCTGCGTCTCAGGATGTAAGAGCAGGAGGCAGTGGAGGTCCTCAACGCCCGCCAGGTCAACAAGCACCACCGCAACAAGGAGAAGGTGGAGGGCGGGGTGCCCAATCTCAGCAAGGAGGTCGTGGAGGGTATGGTGGACGCGGGGGTGGAATGGTGCCTCAGCAGCATTATGGTGGCCCCCCTGAGTTTTACCAACAAGGCAGGGGAACTCAGCCTCGAGGAGGGGCACCTCAGCAGCAGCGGCGCGGTGGTGGTGTGAGTGGTGGCCGTGGGGTAGGAGGACCTTCTGCCGGTGGGCCTTTTTCCAGGGCACCAGTTCCTGAGCTGCACCAAGCTACCCAGTCTCCTCCCTATCAAGTGAAACCTGCAGAAGTGCATGGGGAGTCCAGTTCTGAAACTGTGGTGCCCGAGCCTAGCCCTTCACAAGTCACACAGCAGATTCAGCAGCTTTCTGTCCAGGAAGAAGGAGCCTCCAGTCAAGCAATCCAGCCTGCTCCTCCATCAAGTAAATCCATGAGGTTCCCTCTTCGGCCGGGCAAGGGAAGCACTGGTGCTAGGTGTATTGTCAGGGCCAACCACTTCTTTGCTGAATTGCCCGACAAAGATTTGCACCAATATGATGTCAGTATATCGATCCTTTTCATATTTCCGGTTGTACTTCTCTCTGTGTATATTCTTCTGCATCATGGCCCTGAACTTTGTTCTTGCATTGTAGGTTTCGATTACACCGGAGGTGACCTCGAGGGGTGTCAACCGTGCTGTGATGGAACAGCTGGTGAAATTGTACAAGGAATCTCATCTTGGCAAGCGGCTCCCTGCTTATGATGGGAGAAAGAGTTTGTATACTGCAGGCCCTCTCCCTTTCGTCTCGAGAGAGTTCAAAATCACTCTCATTGATGAGGATGATGGATCAGGAAGTGCTAGGTTTCTTTGCTTATTATCTTTTAATTTTAAATTTTCTTTAACTTGTTACTCATATCCAAGTACTCCTTTATTTGTACTGAACGTCATTTGCTGATGCATCATGTGTTCCCTCTTGATATAGGAGAGAGAGGGAATTTAAGGTTGTCATCAAACTGGCTGCACGTGCTGACTTGCACCATTTAGGATTGTTTTTACAAGGGAGGCAGGCTGATGCACCACAAGAAGCTCTCCAGGTCCTGGACATTGTTTTGCGTGAATTGCCCACGCAGCGGTGAGAAATATAGGTTTTGATGGGCATATGATAACATTGTAGAACTGCTTATATTGTATTTGGTCTCGTCTTTCGATTTGTTGGGTTTTTTAGCTAGTACTGGTAGTATTACCTTATTGCTTCTTACTGAGGCAAAATTCTGAAAAACAATGTTTATTTTTCTTTGTATTCCCAATAATTGTGGTCGTGTCCTATTTAATTGGAGCATAGTGTCATGGTACGTAAATCCAAAATAATAAGGTACCTTTTATCTCACTTTCTCTATAATGTTAGTTGATTTGTAATTGGTCAGTTACAAATTGCGTGTCTGGCATGGACATGGTTTGGTTTAGTTACGGTGATACAAATTGGAAGAGAGTGATTGATAGAACCATCTTATTTTAGAAACTCTCATGGAGAGGTCAATTGTAGGAATATACTCTTAAAACTGTCAGATGAACATTTAACTTTTTATGCTTATTTTAATTTTAATTTTTTTTACAAATATGCATTAGAAAATTTTGTCGTTAGTAATCTTTGTACTCCCTCCGTCCCAATTTTATAGTCCCTCGTTGCATCCTAACCGTATAAAACATCGATTATATTTTTCAATCGGTTGTACATTTTATATGCAATATGGATCTTGTTTGAAAGATCTAAATTTAATCTAATAAACAAAGTTTTCAAAATCACCTGAAACATTGTAGATTATAAGATATAACACTTTGAAAAGTGGCACAAACTCCCAAAAGGGACTATAAAATTGGGATGGAGGGAGTAGTTAGTAATGAATGCCTAAGTTCGTTATTATCTTGTCGAGGGTTATTATGAAGATAAATGTTTGTGATTGATAATATGGCGCCCCCTCTGAGAAATTTCTAGGTCCGCCACTACCTATACATATGCTGTTATTCTTTATAGATTACTCCGTCTGGTAGAATATTATGTTGACTAGTTCTGGTTGTGCAATCTGAGGTAGGTATTGTCCTGTGGCCCGCTCATTTTACTCACCTGTTTTGGGGAGAAGGCAGACATTGGGTGAAGGACTAGAAAGTTGGCGTGGTTTCTACCAGAGTATTCGCCCAACCCAGATGGGTTTGTCGCTTAATATCGGTAATTAAGTTCTATTGATGTGGTTTTATTTTCTTGAATACTTTTTTAGAGTTTTAATAGTGCACCTGTTCTGAATACCGACAGTAAAGTTGGTTAAAATAGACCCATATTACTTTTATCCTGTACCTATGTCCTCTTGTTTTAGTAGTTCATGAATAGGATTTTGTATCTTCTTATGTGGTTGCTTTGTGCAGATATGTCGTCCACTGCTTTTATTGAGCCTCTGCCTGTCATTGATTTTGTGACACGGCTGCTTCTGAATCGGGAGGTATCTCCAAGACCTTTGTCTGATGCTGATCGAGTGATGGTGAGATAATTCTCATTGGTATTTTTTATTCCTCACCGTCCATTTTTGTCTTCCAGGGATTCTTTTGTTTCAATGCTCTTTGTTTCTAGGGGATCTTCTTTTTTGGTGTTCGACTTTCACTTCTCTTAGCTGCTTCTTTAGATGGTGCTTTGTAAGTGGAACATTTTAGGTAGTTCCAATTTTACTATTTGTAGATAAATGGGAACGCATGCTTGCTTATTTTTAAATCCTTTGTTCGGTTCTGTTCTGTGGACCTCTTTTTTTTTTTTTTTTTTTTTTTGTCTTTGAATATCTGCTTTGGTTTCTAATTTGTTTCTTCTTCTTCTTCCTCTTCAACGTGTGCATGTGTTCATGTATGATTAACATTCACTCTGTTTCTTTTTTGTAAATGCTCAAGTGCAGGGATCGAATCGTTATTTCTTTTTTCCCTTTTGAGTTTTGACTATTGTTCACTATGCATGATTATTTCATTTCATCAACTGGTAGCTCAGCATAGGACATTTCAATTTCATCCAGCTTGCATGCAGCTAAATTTGATAAATTGAGTCATTTATCTTGATACTTGGCTTTTCTTGTATATTAGATCAAGAAAGCTTTGCGGGGAGTGAAGGTTGAAGTAACTCACCGTGGAAATATGCGTAGGAAATACCGGATATCTGGTTTGACCTCACAAGCAACAGGAGAGCTAACGTAAGTTGCAATGTTTAATGGGTGATCCTGATGGAATTTTATCATCCACTATTCCACTGTACTATTTGATGCATTGTATTGGGATGCTCTGTGCTATACGCTTCCCTGACTCTTTTGTTTATTAATTGTGTTAGCTTCCCAGTTGATGAACAAGGCACAATCACAATGAAATCTGTGGTGGACTACTTTCAGCATACATATGGGTTCACCATCCAACTTACTCAATGGCCTTGTCTACAAGTCGGGAATCAGCAAAGACCAAATTACTTACCCATGGAGGTCAATACATAGATTTGTATCCTTGTTCTTTGGTATGTTGTGATGTGTGAACTCAAGTTTCATGCATTCAGGTGTGCAAGATTGTTGAGGGACAGAGATATTCAAAGAAGTTGAACAAGAGGCAAATTACTGAACTGCTTAAGGTGACCTGTCAGCGTCCACTGGAAAGGGAGAACGATATTCTGCAGGTTGGTTTGTGAAAGATTTGTATGTTTGTTGTGCTTTATTGCATTGCATTAAACATCCTAACCGTTAGTGTTTTTTAATATAGGCTTTTCAATGTCTTTTTGTGGCAAATACAAGTTGAGTACTTTTTGAACATCAATTTACATGCTGTGAATTGGCCACTCAGTAGTTTTCATTTGGGAAACCAACAGATCGACTATGTTGTTCAGCAACTGGACATGATTTATTGTTGTTTCCCATGGAATTTATTTAAGAATATGGAAAACTTTAAGAAGTAGGTAACTGTCATGCCTTACATTCTCACGTCTTGTTCTGTGATGCACGTGATGCAGTTTTAAACCAGTGTCATCACGGTCTTAAAAGCAGGCCTTGATTAATTTGTAGACATGATGCACAGACGCACTCCGACACAGTCATCACTGGTTTAAAATCAAGCCCAGTTCCGCATCTTGGCGCTCTTGATCCCTAAACGATAACTGTGTGTATGTCTGTAAGCATGTGGACACCAAGGGGACTGAATGTGCTGATTCTTGGAGTGCATCTCTAGTTTGTGCAGTACAGTTGGTGATGTGTGAATTGCTTATGGTGTATATAATGGGAGTCATAATCTGTCAAGCCCAGTTCCGCATCTTGGCGCTCTTGATCCCTAAACGATAACTGTGTGTATGTCTGTAAGCATGTGGACACCAAGGGGACTGAATGTGCTGAATCTTGGAGTGCATCTCTAGTTTGTACAGTACAGTTGGTGATGTGTGAATTGCTTATGGTGTGTATAATGGGAGTCATAATCTGTCTTTTATTCTAGTTATCAGTTGTCTTTTTGTGTTTGACATGCATGCTTAGTATGGTGTGGAAATGGTACAAGGGCCATCGTTGTATTCTTGGACCGTTCTGGTCAATATTTCTATATCATGCCAAATCTCTTTTCGCTGTGCTGTTACGTATTAAGTTGTTCTATGATATATTAGTATGTTAACAGTCTTATCCCAGTACACACACGAGAAATAAAGGAGCTATCAGACCATGCTCAAGCTGGTCTTGGATGAATTATAAATTCTTAGAGATATACCTCTTATAAGTAAAGAATAAAGATTGCTTAGAATTACTTGATAAGAGGTCATGGTTTAGCCTCATTGTTTTGGCCTGTTTTTGTCCTTCTTCAGACAGTCCGTCACAATGCCTATGCTGAAGACCCTTATGCGAAAGAGTTTGGAATCAAAATTAGTGAGAAACTGGCATCAGTAGAAGCACGCATCCTCCCTGCGCCCCGGGTAATTGATAAAATTGTTTATGGATGTTTGCTTATTCATTTTTTTTAGTTGACTTCCATGTTTTGAAAAATGCTGATTTGGTGGTTATGGCACTGTCTCTGCAGCTTAAATACCATGATACAGGTAGGGAAAAAGAGTGCCTCCCACAATTTGGTCAATGGAACATGATGAATAAGGTATTGAGAGAGTTTGTAAAATAATTTCCTATATTCAAGCTGTCATAATTATCAATTTTGGAACTCCGCATTGACTATTGCAACCTGTCTTTTCTGGAAAAAAATCACGAGGCTCTGAACCTGCTTTATCAGTTCATTATAGTTTTAAATATATTTCTCTGAAAGAAAGCAAGAGCAATTATTCTTCTATTTGTACCTTCGTGGCACTGTTTGAGTGCTTTGTGGAATTAATTACAGTGTGTTGCTATCAGCAATTTAAAAACGTGTTCAATTCGCAGTATTATACAGATAATTTCTTGCTTAAAGTCTGGCCGTCCGTCCATCGATGATTACATCATGGACAATTCTCTCTCTTTTTTCGTGGGGACCTAGTTGATTGATACAGCTAGTGGGGAATAATGTTTGGCTTTGTTTTGCAGAAAATGGTGAATGGGGGAACAGTGAATAACTGGATCTGTATCAATTTTTCACGGAATGTGCAAGAGGGTGTGGCCCGGGACTTTTGTTATGAGCTTTCTCAAATGTGTGTTGTTTCTGGAATGGTATGGGCCTTGAGATATATTTACGTGTTATCTGTCCTACTAAAGTTGGCTTTGAGTTCTCTGATCTGAACTTTGCATAGGTTTTTAATTGGGAACCTGTGCTCCCGCCACTCCTTGGACGACCGGACCGGGTAGAAAGTGTTCTGAAAGGTCGGTTCGATGAGGCGATGTCTAAACTCCGACCTCAGGGCAAGGAGCTTGACCTGCTAATTGTTATTCTGCCTGATGACAATGGATCCCTCTATGGTATGTGAATCATGTCAACAATCAAAATGCAATTATTATTAGCTTATGTATTTGTGCTTATATTATTGGGTAGTCTTATTATTGAGCTGTATCTTTTCAGGGGATTTGAAGAGGATCTGTGAGACGGATCTTGGAATTGTTTCTCAGTGCTGTTTGACAAAGCATGTATTCAGGATGAATAGACAATATCTTGCAAATGTGGCTTTGAAGATTAATGTGAAAGTGGGGGGAAGGAATACAGTGCTTGTTGATGCATTATCCAGACGCATACCTCTAGTTAGTGACATTCCAACGATCATTTTTGGTGCTGATGTCACACATCCTCATCCTGGCGAAGATTCAAGCCCTTCCATTGCGGCTGTATGATAACTTCACTTCTTCACCTTGTGCTGAATTTGTTTTCTCCTGTTTCTTGTGTTGATTAGGTGCCCTTGTTAACAGCCAACGGTGTTTATTTGATTATGTGTTCATTCTAGGTGGTTGCTTCTCAAGATTGGCCGGAGGTTACAAAATACGCTGGTTTGGTTTGTGCTCAAGAGCATCGCCAGGAGCTCATTCAAGATTTGTTTAAATCTTGGCAAGATCCTGTTAGAGGTCCTGTAACTGGTGGAATGATAAGGTATGGTTCGCCTATTTCTCTCCCTCTCTCTTGAAAAACAGAAGAATTATAAAAAAGGGAGGGAACAAAATTGAAACCTGAATAGATTTGTAGTTTATATATACTTTACATTGGTGTTGAGTTTGTTTGAGAGCAATAGTTTAGTTTCTGGTAGTGTTCACTGAATCATCTTTGTTTGCTATTTTACAGGGAACTTCTCATTTCTTTCCGGAGAGCAACAGGGCACAAACCACTACGGATAATATTTTACCGGTACTGTAATAATCTCCTACACTTGTCTCATGTAGTTTTCAAGGGGTGTTGCTTTTAAAATGCTCTCTCTCTCTCTCTCTCTCTCTCTCTCTCTCTCTCTCTCTCTCTCTCTAACAGGGATGGTGTCAGCGAAGGACAGTTCTATCAGGTTTTGCTTTATGAACTTGATGCTATTCGAAAGGTGATTTTTATTGTAGGCTATGGTTTTATTTATTTATTATTATTTGCTTTCTTTAATAGTCCCTAAACCTAATTCGATGTTGCATACGTAATCTTTATCAGGCATGTAACTCTTTAGAGCCAAACTATCAGCCCCCAGTCACTTTTGTTGTGGTTCAGAAACGACATCACACAAGGTTGTTTGCGAATAACCATGCTGATAAACGTTCAGTGGACAAGAGTGGAAATATATTGCCAGGTAAGCAAGCACGTCTGACGTCAACACCGTGGCTTGAATTACTACGTTGACTCATATTCCTTGGAGATGTAATATCTGTTTCTGGAAAATTTACAGGTACAGTTGTAGATTCCAAAATCTGCCATCCCACTGAGTTTGACTTCTATCTATGCAGCCATGCTGGGATACAAGTATGTAACTGACATTCTCTGGTCATCATGGCTTTGACTGTCAACTTTTGTGGATTTTGTTGCTCAGTAATTAAATTTTCTTCGCGGTTGACAGGGTACTAGTCGACCAGCACACTACCATGTCTTGTGGGATGAGAACAAATTCTCAGCTGATGGGCTCCAATCGCTGACGAATAACCTTTGCTACACGTAAGGCAGCTACTGAGACTCTCATTCTAATAGTTGCAAATTTTGTTGTTCATTTGCTACTGATGTCTGTTGCCGGTGGAAAACCCTTGTTACTTGTCTCAGTTTTGTGTACGATCTCTTTATTTTAATGATATCTATTACTGTGAGCTGTAGATAAATCCTTTTGACTTGTTGTCGAAGGTCTTTTTCATTGATCTTTCGTTTGATATTAAGTAAATTATCAAGCATTCAAGCTTAGGCGTAAGGGATTTAAAGTACCTCGATTTTTTTTTTATGTCTTCGTCTTGTCGGTATTTTCATTCACTTGGCTTTGGTTTTGTCACCCTTTGCAGTTACGCGAGGTGCACCCGCTCTGTCTCTATTGGTTAGAGTTTCTCCTTCGTGCCTTTGATTATTTCCTTCTTATCCACCTTTTCAGTTAGTGTTTTGTTTTTGTTTCACGGTAATGCTATCAACGAATGGTGAATTTGTATTACTAAAACAGTTCTCATATTTGTTTGTTTGGCAGTGCCACCTGCATACTATGCTCACCTGGCCGCTTTCCGAGCTCGCTGCTACATGGAAACGGAGACATCGGATAGTGGTTCGATGACGAGTGCAGCTGCTGCTGGTCGTGGTACGGTTGCTGGTGCCGGTGCACGTAGCACGAGGGTGCCAGGTGCTAATGCTCCTCCTGTCAGACCCCTCCCTGCCCTCAAAGAAAATGTCAAGAGGGTCATGTTTTATTGATGTCCCCATGAGTGATGCTGGATTTCGGACAGACAAATATGGCCTTTGAGTACATTACTAACAAAGGGCTTTGTCAAATCATGTAATTAACTCACTGAAATTGTAAAAACGAAGGCTTGTGCATATGGTTATACTATGGAACACTTGAAACTTATGAAACTCTTTTCATCTCCCAGGACATGCTTGAAAAACCAGACCAAGGAAATGGGCCTGGGAAATTCCTGTCGGCCATGTTTTGTTTGACAGGACAATTGTCTAGTAGTGGAGGAAAATATAATCTGATATATATTATATGGTCAAATCAAATTACCAACTCTTGGGAATGGGAAAAAATAAGGCTTGCATATGTTTATTCTCTTTTGACCAAGGGCTTGAATCTCGTACCGTACCTACCGGTACTGGATTTTGGTGAAACTGGTACCCAACAAGTCTTACCGGCGAGAAACCGGAAATTCCGGCCAATCTCGTGCGAGATGGTGGTAAGGAGGATTCCGTCTGGTACCGTTTTGCACTTATTGGTCTATATAATAAACACATCCGGCGATCGGAAAGGAGAGGGAGAGGCTCCGGATAGAGAGTTTTTGTTAATTTTATACTAGATCATTTATCTAATATTTTTTAGTTGGTTGTGATGGTGAGTTTTAATGCCTTAGTGGAATTAATTTTTGTTTTAATATAAGTCTTAGTTTAATTTATCTATGCAAGTTTAAGTACTTTAATAGTTTATGCAGATATCTCAATTTCAAGTGAATCGTAGTTTAAAACCAAACCGTATTTTAATGGTTTGGATCGGTATACTTACGGTATGAAAGGTGCACAAATTTGGATTTTTAAGTAGGGTTATGCTACACATTTTCACTACAATTGAATTACATAATTCGTGTACCAAAAAAAAAAAGAATTACATAATTCGCAAGTAAAAATGATAATTATATAGGAGTAGCATTTATAAGTATTTACATGTCTCTAACGTTTTGCATCTTGATATAAGTATATTATGTGAAGCACTAATACAAACGCGGGACAGATGTGACAATTGACGTCTTAATGTTTCCATCGAAAAAAAAAGAATGACTCATGGTTTTGCACTCAATTTCTTGGAGGCCTGGTTCCATTTTTAGGTGTCTGTTTGTTAGTGTCATATTGTCCCATGTTCGTGTCCATGTTACTTACAATTTAGACCATAACTAGAAGATGGTTTCTAGATTAATCTTCTGTCCCTTTTTAAGTGTAGACATTTTCATTTTGGGTTGTCCTTTAATAAGTGTGTGGTTTCAAAAGTTAATGGGTAAAAGTTTGTACAATTATCATTTTTTCATTTAAAAAGTTAATGGGTAAAGAGTTAATGGGTAAAATTGGAGGATAATTTTGGAGAGTAAACGTAAAAGTTGATGTAAAAGATGTACTGATGATATTTCTTTAATAAGTTGGATTTGGGAAGTAACACACTTAAAAAAGGATGGAAGGAGTAGTTGCTTTGTGACTCGTAGTGTACTGTCATATTGGGAGAATTGTTAATACCTATTATGTCAAGGTAATATGCTTGTACTTTGTAGTTGTAGGGTGATTGGGTCTATTTCACACGAAGTCTTAAAAACAAAGTACACATGTGTTGGATGGGTTGGCAAGGTTTGTCGTCCCTAAGGGACAGTACGGGTTGGACCTAATATCAACCGTGGATATTAAACATATTGACGAGTGAGAAATTCACCAAGACTAAATAACCAAGAGACGGTGCAAATTAAATTGTTAGTATTTGATAGTGATCGTCTCGCTTGGTGGCAAGATATTTCATATAATTTCTGTGTTCCAGGTTCACGAATTTTATTTTATTTTTTCAAATTATTGAGTACCAAGGATGAGGCACTATAAATGTTTTTAGGCACTTATAGAATGAAAGTAAAAATTCTAACTTATGGGTGATTTGGCAAAAAAGGAAAAAATGGTTTTTTGGTTTTGTCTTTATTCAAAAAAAATTTGCATTTGCTAGTTTTGCTTCAAGTTTTCGTGGTTTATTGATTCGTCTCGTCCCAAAAAGTATAAAATTATGGTTGAAACTAAATATTTTTTGAATAAAGCCAAAATTAAACCAATAAATTGGTTTATTTTCGTATTTATTTAAAAAAAGAAGTATTCGTTGTGAGCATAATTTTATACTTTTTGGATTTGTCTCGTTGAAATAAATCAATAAACCACGACCACAAAAATTTAACGCAAAACTAATAATAATAATAAAGACAAAACCAAAAAAACCAAAAAATCAATTCTGCCTTTTTTGCCAGAACACCCCTTGAGAACCAAAAGAGGTGATGAATATGATACAACACCTTCAGTACTTTTTGTGAAGAATTTGGGGTTATACTTATAGTAGATGTGATCGAGATTACTCCACTGTAATCTCATGAATCTAATGGAATAGAAACAATGACAATAGCAGAATTTATAATCATCAGGTATATGAGCGGGGATAATTAGAGACAGACCTAATCTTTGATGTGTTATATATGTCGACGGGATTGTTCCATATACTATTCCCCCAAGTGACTTAAAAATTGACTTATTGTGTTTTACGAGACAAATTATTCTTTCACAATACATCAACTCAAAAAGCTAATTTAAGCCAGTTCCTGACTTAAGTTACTCTCTGGAACAATGAGAACGAGATCAAATTCTTAGTATTTGTTCACGAGCCTATCAAGCCGAACACCTGTATGCTCAAGCTTGGCTTGAATTTTTAAATAAACAATGAAAACAATTGAGCTTGGCTTATATTTTTTGTGAATGAGTTTGAATGAGCCCAATGTCGCATAGTTATTCCAGACCTATTGGGATCGATCGTTCAGACCAATCATATTCTCATTAACTTTCTTTCTTTTAATCTAACTTCTTTTTTCATTTTTCGCTCCTACCAATTCTTTTCGTTCTCAGTGCGTTTTAGGCAAAATATGGCATGGTGGATAAAAAATAAATACTATTCTAACCACACTGGTGTCTTTTGAGTCTTCCAAGTGGATCATCCACCAAATATTAATAACATGGGGATAATTTTTTTTTATGTTTTTTTTTGTATTAGAATAACCATTCGAGGTACATGATGTCATACTTGTATTTCTATGGTTGCACCTTTTTTAGAAGAAGTTATTCACTGTTGAGTCAGATTCAATTTTAGCTAATTACATGTGGATTTTGTAACGACATTAAAAATATTGGTTTTAAGTGGGTGTCTAAGAATGTCCGGGGTGTTAAAAATCAAACCCTAGAAATCACCCTGAAAATCGCCCAGAACGACATCGTTTTGAGTGCCAAAATGGACAACAAAAAAATTACTTCAAACCACGTCATTTTGAGTTCTAGAACCATAAGAGATAGGGCTTTTTTGGAAACTTAATTCCCACTATGTCAAGCTTCCAGTAAGGTGGTTTTTTTAATAAACTGGCTTTTCACGATTTTTTATGTGATTCATTGTCAGAGAATGACATGTCTCAGTTTTTTGAAAAAATAATTTTTTGTTAGTGGAACTGGGAACACCTAATTACCACGAGGTCTTTTTTTTTTTTTTTTGAAAATTGAAACAACCACACTCATTATTCCTAGGTCAATTTTTTGGGGGGTTTAAGCACTTAGGGTATCATACTGTTTTATAGGGTTTTAGAAGTTTAGGCACTTTTATAAGATTTTGGGGGTTTAGGCACTTTCATAGCGTTTTATAAATTTAGGCACTTTCATGGAATTTTGGGTGTTTAGGCACTTTCATACGGTTCGGAGGTTTAAGCACTTTCATGCGGTTCAGAGGTTTAGGCACTTTCATATGGTTTGGGAGTTTAGGCACTTTGGATTTAGGGTTAGGCACTTTAAAAAAAAAAAAAAACTTGACCTTGTTAGGATTATTTTCTCAAAAGTGGACTTAGTGGTAATTACCCAAAACGACGATTTTCAAGGTAATTTCTAGGGCCTATTTCTAGCACCCCAAATCCATTTGGGAATAAGTTTATACCCAATGCCAGTATTTAAAAATATTGGGCAAAATTAGCCGCTAAAGGCTTGTCATTGGATCTATTTTCAAATTTAATGTGCACCAAATGGATGTTTGTTGGAACTTGTGGCTTATATGGAGAGATACCGAGAAGTTCTAATAAAGGCCAAATGCCGAGCAGAGCGGATTCGAATAATTAGGCTTGGAATAGAGTATGGCTTATAAATACTCTATTGTAAAAACCCTGGCCAGCTTTTATCACAATAACAGATTCGCTCACTCTCGTAGAAGCACCCAGTTTTGGGGAACCACGTAAATTCCTGTGTTGATTTCTTTATTCTTTCCGCATTCCATTATTTGTGTATGTGGTGATTTCTCTAACAATGTTTTTAGTTGCATTTTCGAATGGTGATTTAAAAAACAAAAGTTTATTTGAGGGATAAATTTACTCGTGGTATGCTAGTTAAATCCTTGAATGTATTGAAATAAGTTCCTTAGCAATCGTACACAATATTTTGTAGTGTCGTGACATCGAACGGTTTTAGAATAGCTTTAGAATATTATAGTGCCGATAAATAACTATAGGTAATTGATTTTTCCATTCCACTTTTTATAATCACTCTAATGTTTGTCTTTCGGGTTCAAAATACACGTAACAGGAGAACTGAAAGACAAATATTAGAGCGTGGTTATCAAATTTTGGAGTGCGAAAATCATTCCCTTCTTCTTCTTTTTTTGGCTTATCGAAGGTGTCCGAAACATTTTGCATCGACTAAAACTACTTGAAGGACGGCACACAATATGTGCACAATTTTAGAACGATTGTGGATAGTGGTTAGAATAAGTTAAATTTACTATTCTACCCATAATTGTTATTCAATGGCACATTTCAAGTAGTGGGAAAATTTTATTTTTTGGAGGGACAATTATAAAAACTTATTCATGACGGAAGTTCAAATATTGTCCACACCAAAATAACTTCTCTCTTTCTGTATTATAAGAGATGGATTAGTAGATTATCATTATTTGATACCAGTTAGAGGGTGAGACAATATTATAAGGAGAGGTAAAGGGTACAATGAGGTATATTGAGATCAATTCCACACTTTTTGGGATCGCTCCCTATGAATCGATTTTGGAAGGGAGAAATACTTAAGACAGGAGTGAAAAACGAGAATACTTGTATTACACTTGAATCCAAAACTCTTTTTTTGGCTTGATACAAAATGGCTAAAACCCATCTCTATTTAGAAGGCTCTTGTCAAGATATATTTTCAAATAAGATAAACTTTGAGGTACATTTTAGAATTACGCATGTGACTAATTCTCACAAAAAAAAATCTAGATATTTTACAAGGATATTCTAGAACTTCTAGAGGATAGCTATTTTAACAACAATGATACATGTACAACAAAATTTTCCAACACACTCACATGGTGTGTGAAGCCTACACGCACTTCCACACACCATGTGAGTGTGTTAGAGACATGTTGGAACTAGGTTGTTGTACACTTATAATTTTTGCTATTTTAAAGTTTCTAAAAACTAGATGTTTATACCTCGTTCAATAATATCTTTCATCTTTTGACTTTGTCAATTGGGTTTATTTGAACTTTACTTTCTTGTAATCAAAATACTAAATCTACTTTATGTTTCAACAACAATAAACACAATTGATAGATAATTAAAATGTAGTTATACGTAATAACACCAACAAACTATGCTTACAATTTAAAAAAATTACTTCTAATATGTAAAATTTCAAGTCTTTGAATCGGGGTCTAAAAACATTAAAGCCTTTTGTTGCCTTAGTCCCATAGTGTAGCTAAAGTACATTTTTTATTTTATTTTACATATGCAAAACAACAAATATGTCCTACAAGAGACTCAATAAATGACTAGGTAAAGTAAATCCATGAATAGTAGTAACTCAACAGACATGCCCGAACACGGGATTGCTGCTGGGCAGCCCCCGCATAGCACCTGTTGTGCATCATCCGAGTCGTCCGTTACTCGGATGGACGGCCCAGATTTCACCTTAGCACCTTTGCATCCGAACTCTTCATTGTCGTGCATGCAAGATGAAATTTGGACCGTCCATCCGAGCAACAAACGGTTCGGATGATGCACAACAGGTGCTACGCGGGAGTTGCACAGCAGCAACCCCAAATCTGACATGCCCTCGTATGCTAAAAGTATTATTCACTATCTATCGCTTCATGCCTGGGACTTCCTCTTTCCACTTCCTCACGATAAAAAATACTAAAGAAAGGATGAAAGAGAAAGAAGGTACTCCCTCCGTCCCCTAAAGTTAGACACTTTCAGGAGTGCGTGCCATTTTTAAATTGCCTATATCTTTTAATTCATAACGTTTTATGTGATTTTCAAAACTTTGTTTAAAAGAACTAATTGAAATCTATCAAACGGGATCCATATTGCTTATGTAAAACATTACAAATTAAAAGAAATAATCAATTTTTTCATAGGGCTGGAATAATGAAAGTGTCTAACTTTAAGGGACGGAGGGAGTATATATTAATAAATAACATGTAAAACAGAACGTATCGTTAGAGTTTTGATAGAAAAAATGTCTAGCTATAGTAGATACGTGTACCGTACACTTCATAATTTGTCTACTTATTTTTGGGTGTTCCGTTAACACACAGTAAACAAAACATGACCACACCGAAAGAAAATGCACATGCTATGTCGAATAACTTTGTACATTATCTATAATGATGTATTCATATGTAATATTTATTTGTCAGGTGCAAAATGACCCAAAAATAAATTATTGAAGTGGAGACCAAAAAAGAATCTTGAAAAGTTAAAAAATCCTATTATGAAACGTCCTAAACAAAATCTAATTTCGTTTTCGAATTTGGTAGAGTGTGACTTGGAGACTTGGAGTGAAATCTAGATAATTCAAAACATAAAATAAAAAAAATAAAAAAAAAAACAACAACAAAACAAACAAACAAAACAAAAAGAAAGCTAGCAGATAATTCTGATTTCTAAAATCACTTTCTCAACCAGTCAAACCCTTCAAGCCCAACACACCATCATTTGATTAGGACTCTCCCTCGGAATTTCGCATAAGTCTGTTGCAGACAAGTATTTTCTCCCCCTCACGCGTACAATTGATGCGGTTCTCTAGAAATTTAGTAACCGTACTATTCTCAACTTTCTTAGAAAATTGAGAATCGAAACCTACACAAAATTACTAGAACATAACCAAAATTAAACCGCCAGACCGGACCGATTTTCTTTAGTAGCATCTAAAAAGTTATTTCTTAAAAAACGTGAGCACAAAATATCTCATAGAGTAATTATAGGAATAATTTAAGAAGTATCCCTGATAGGTCCAATAGCTATGGTTATAAAGTTATAGAATTTCCTATAAAAATCGATAATCTCTAACTTAATCCAAAAAAATTAACTTACCAAATGGCAGTATATAATAAAATATGTATATGTATTAATTAATTATATATATAATTAATACTAAACAGTTTAGTTCGGTTTTAACCACAGTTTTAAATTACTTAACACTCTCTTCGTACCAAAATGAGAGTTTTGTTTGCTAAACGATAAGTTAAAAATAAAGTATTTTTCTAAGGAAAATCTAAATACTTTTTAACAATTTAAGTGTTGGATATATCAATGAGCTATTTTAATTCATGATTTAAAAAAAATCTCTTTTAAAAAGTGTACATTATTTCTTATTATTTAATGGATACTTCTTTAATTGGTTTGGCTAAAAAGTGGATTGTGGTTTGTTGGTTTTTTTGTTTCGTTTTTATTCATTTTTTTTTTGCATTTAGTTTCAGTCAAGATTTTGTGGTTTCTGAATTCCTCTCGGCGAGACAAATCTAACAAGTATAAAATTATGGTCAAAACTCAAATTTTTTTGAATAAAGCCAAAATACTTAGATTATTACTATATGAGATATTTGTGCTCCAATTCTAATGAGTTCATGTTTTCTGACAAAGAACTTTTCAGATGCTACGAAAGAAAATTGGTCCGGTCTGGCGGTTGAATTACGAAGCTATATATTGCCCACGTTTATAAAAATTTACCCCAAAAAGATTTAAAAAAAAACAAAACCTCAAAATTAATTCATCTGGACCGAGTAGTGGCCTAGTTATGATTCTGAATATATGAGATCCTCTCATTCAATAAGTCCGAAGGTAGAAATATTTCATCACAAGATACATAAATGAATCAAAACTACTAAAGTCATGACACGAGCACGGCAAAAGCACTACCAAGCTAACCACCTCCAGACACACCTGCCACGACAAATCGACACTAAGTGCAGGCATAGAGTCCGACCAAGATCTAGTAGTAGAAAATCTCGACGAAAAACTCAGCTCAATTCTAAGTATAAAACACAAATGAAAATCATACACAACCCTATGCAGGGGTATAAAAATCCACAAAAGGGATAATAACCCACACTGGGGTAAAAAAAGAGAAACAAATTAGGGGGAAAAAAGAAAAACTAGAAAAAACCTCCGACTGAGGGCTGTCACCCGAAACGTCGCGTCGATTCTGGCGACTTATTCACCGGAGGAACTTCAACCGAAACCCACCCGCCACAGATCTGATATCTCCTAAGCCAAATAAGGGGTGAAACGGACCCTTGAAGGAAATCTATGAAGGGAGAAAGTGAAAAACGAAAATGGATGAAGGTGATGGAGACCGGAGAAGGGGATTCGATGAGGAAAAGAGGCTGCAGCCCACTCCCCCAACCAAAAACCCTAGCGCCTTTCTTAGAGAGAGACTGTGACTTTTAGAGAGAGTTTTGTTACCTTGCTTATCCATACTTAAGAAGTATCCATAATGGGTCTAATAGCTATGATAATAAAGTTATAGAATTTCTTCCAAAAACCCATAATTACTCCAACTTAATTAAAAAAAAATTTAACTTACCAAATGGAAGTAGATAATGATATCCATAGGTAAATGTATACATATTAATACTAAACGGTCTAGATCGGTTTTGACCATGGTTTTAAATTACTTAATACTTTCTTCGTACCAAAACGAGGGTCTAGCTCGCGAAACAATAAGTTAAAAATAATACATATTTTCAAGAAAGATTCAAATACTTTTTAGCAATTTACTAGATATCAATAAGCCATTTTAATTCATAAAAAAAGTTTAAAAATTTTATTTTCAAAGAATATATTATTTTTAAATTTTTATTTTGTGAATCGGATTATCATAATAATCGATTTTTATACTTTTCAGAATCATAACTAGGCTACTAAACAATAGAATTAAATCAAATATAGGACGGTTCGGTCGGCATGAATTACTTTTGCTGTCTCTGATTTTTTGGAACTTTTTTTTGTTGGGTAAATTTTTATGAATGTTCCTTAGGGAGAAAGGGAGAGAGGTGGGGACACTGGGCAAGTCCCTGGGGCAGGGGTGGAGTTGTCATTTTCACCCACCAACCACTCCTTTAAATAAAGCCTTGTGGTGCCTTTGATTTCCCATTTTTTTAAACGGGATAACGAAAGGTTTGGGAGGCGTCGTTTGTTTTGTTTTATCCTCTCTCTCTCTCTACCTGTCTCTCTCTCTCTCTCTCATCACTGTTGCTGCTGCTACTTCTCTGCTACTTTCCGCTGTTGACGGAAAGCGGTTCCGAAAGAGCGGTTTTCAGGTACACGACGGCGGTTTTAGGGTTTCGATCGGTGGTAGTACACATTAATATCTGCTTAGTACTAAATCGCTCTGTGCTTGGTCGAGTTGTGATTTTTGTTACTGATTGTGACTGTTGTTCGGTATAGATCTACTCCATTTCGACTTCACTCTAGTGTTTTTTCACTCAGATCTAATGCGATTTTCTGAGTTTTTGTTTGGTTTATTGTTACTCAGGTTTTGTCGCGATTCTGCCCTTTATACCTCGCGTTTTTTACGTCTTTTTTATGGGTGAATTTTGTCGCTTAGGATGATCAGATCAAATCTTCTACAGCGGTATTGAGTAAACCGATATATGTTTTTGACTTGCGTTTCAGTTTTCGGTTTAAGATTTTTGTGTTTTTCATTAGTTGTTAATGGCCCTGCCAAGGATAGTTAAACTCGTAGGGGTAAAGGGGGTCTAGGGTTTTGCTTCAACTCTTGTGCGAGTGGGACCAACTGGCATAGGTCAGCTTTTGTATTTTGGGAAATTTTTATTGTTCTTCAGATTGGTACATGAGTGGAAGCCGCTGGATGTTCAAGTTGTTGTGACTAGATTTGTAGTCTTTATTTTTGGTCTTGTTGACACAAAAATGGTTGTTTGCGTCTTTGCGTGGTTTCCTTTCATAGGGTTTCTTTGTTCCTGGTATAGTGAGCATGGATATCGTCCTACATTTGCTTCTGATTCCATTTTACTTGGAGCAAAATCTGTTGATGTATATCTCCCGTCGAAACAGTAGTTTGTCTGTATTTTTGCACATTTGGGTATCTCTTGTTGCTGCAGTTGGTAGAAGTCCTCTTCTGGTTCAGTTGGAATGTGTTTTTTTCTTTACCTTTCTACGAATCATTTTCCCTATTGCTTGCTTGTTTCTTTCATGTCCGTTCGTGGTATTGTGTATGTTGAAGTCAATCGATGTCTCAGCCTTTGAGATGCATTTCATAGTTTGACTGCTTATGTTAACAAGTCAGTTTTTGGTTATTAACTTTGCTGCAGCTATTGTCATGCCGAGGAAGAAGAGAACTGAAGCTCCTAGTGGGGGAGAAAGCTCCGCGTCACAGGATGTAAGAGTAGGAGGCAGTGGAGGTCCTCAACGCCCCCCAGGTCAACAAGCACCACAGCAACAAGGAGGCTATCAACATGCACCACAGCAACAAGGAGGTTATCAACATGCACCACAGCAACAAGGATATCAACAAGGAGGTTATCAACAAGCACCACAGCAACATGGAGGTTATCAACAAGGAGAAGGTAGAGGGTGGGTTGCCCAATCTCAGCAAGGAGGTCGTGGAGGGTATGGTGGACGCGGTGGTGGTGGGCCTCAGCGTGGTGGAATGGTTCCTCAGCATCATTATAGTGGCCCCCCTGAGTATTACCAACAAGGCAGGGGAACTCAGCCTCGAGGAGGGGCACCTCAGGAGCAGCGGCGCGGTGGTGGTGTGAGTGGTGGCCGTGGGGTAGGAGGACCTTCTGCCAGTGGGCCTTTTTCCAGGCCACCAGTTCCCGAGCTGCACCAAGCTACCCAGGCTCCTCCCTATCAAGCGAAACCTGCTGAAATGCACGGGGAGTCCAGTTCTCAAACTGTGGTGCCCGAGCCTAGCCCTTCACAAGTCACACAGCAGATTCAGCAGCTTTCCATCCAGGAAGAAGGGCCCTCCAGTCAAGCAATCCAGCCTGCTCCTCCATCAAGTAAATCCATGAGGTTCCCTCTTCGGCCGGGCAAGGGAAGGACTGGTGAAAGGTGTATTGTCAGGGCCAACCACTTCTTTGCTGAATTGCCTGACAAAGATTTGCACCAATATGATGTCAGTATTTTGATCCTCTTCATATTTCTGGTTGTACTTCTCTCTGTGTATATTCTTCTGCATCATGGCCCTGACCTTTGTTCTTGTTGCATGGTAGGTTTCGATTATACCGGAGGTGACCTCAAGGGGTGTCAACCGTGCTGTGATGGAACAGCTGGTGAAATTGTACAAGGAATCTCATCTTGGCAAGCGGCTCCCTGCTTATGATGGGAGAAAGAGTTTGTATACTGCAGGCCCTCTCCCTTTTGTCTCGAGAGAGTTCAAAATCACTCTCATTGATGAGGATGATGGATCAGGAAGCGCTAGGTTTCTTTGCTCATTATCTTTTGGTTTTAAATTTTCTATAACTTGTTTCTCATATCCAAGTATTCCTTAAAATATAGTGAACTTCATTTACTGATGCGTAATGTTTTCCCTCTTGATATAGGAGGGAGAGGGAATTTAAGGTTGTAATCAAACTGGCTGCACGTGCTGATTTGCACCATTTAGGATTGTTTTTAGAAGGGAGGCAGGCTGATGCACCACAAGAAGCTCTCCAGGTCCTGGACATTGTTTTGCGTGAATTGCCCACACAGCGGTGAGAAATATAAGTTTTGATGGGCATATGATAACATTGTAGAACTGCTAATATTGTATTTGGTCTCGTCTTTTGCTTTTGTTGGGATTGTTAGCTAGTACTGGTAGTAGTATTACCTTATTGCTTCTTATTGTACGAGGCAAAATTCTGAAAACGTTTCTTTGTATTCCCAATATAGTGTCCTATTAAAGTAGAGCATGTTGTCATTGATTTATAATAAGGTAACTTTCATTTTTACTTCCTCTATAATGTTAGTTGATTTATAATTGTCCTGATTTAAATTGCGTGTCTAGTATGGACATGGTTTGGTTTGGTTTAGTTACGGTGATACAAATTGGAAGAGAGTGATTGATAGAACCATCTTATTTTAGGATCTCTCTCATGGAGAGGACAATTGTAGGAATATACTCTTAAAACCTGTCAGATGAACATTTAACTTTATATGCTTATTTTTGTTTAAGTTTTTAAAAATATGTATTAGAAACTTTTGTTGTTAGTAAGAATGCCCAAGTTCGTTTGTTATCTCGTCAAGGGTTATTATGAAGATAAGTGTTCCTAATTGATAATATGGCACCCCTTCCGTGAAATTTCTAGGTCTGCCACTGCCTATAAGTGCTGTTATTCTTTATAGATTACTCCGTCTGGTAGAATACTATTTTGACTGGTTCGTGTTGTGCAATCTGAGGTAGGTATTGTCCTGTGGGCCGCTCATTTTACTCACCTGTTTTGGGGAGAAGGCAGCCATTGGGTGAAGGACTAGAAAGTTGGCGTGGTTTCTACCAGAGTATTCGTCCAACCCAGATGGGTTTGTCGCTTAATATCGGTAATTAAGTTCTATTGGTGTGTTTTTATTTTCTTGAATAATTTTCTTAGAGTTTTAATAGTGCACCTGTTCTGATTAACGACAGTAAAGTTGGTTAACTGGACCCATATTACTTTTTATCCCACGCTTATGTCCTCTTGTTTTAGTAGTTCATGACTAGGATTTTGTATCTTCTTATGTGGTTGCTTTTTGCAGATATGTCATCTACTGCTTTTATTGAGCCTCTGCCTGTCATTGATTTTGTGACACGGCTGCTGCTGAATCGGGAGGTATCTCCAAGACCTTTGTCTGATGCTGATCGTGTGAAGGTGAGATAATTCTCATTGGTATTTTCAATTTCTCGCTGTCCATTTTTGTCTTCCAGGGAGTGGCATTGTGTAACCAAATCCATGGGGGCACTTCTAAGTGATCTTTTCAATCCCCTTTGTTATTTGTTTCAATCCCCATTTTTTATCCTACGGCTATGCCCAACACTTTTGTTTAAATCCTCTTTGTTTTTAGGGGATCTTTTCTTTTGGTATTTGACTTTTCACTTCTCTTAGCTGCTTCTTTAGATGGTGCTTCGTAAGTGGAACATTTCATGTAGTTCCAATTTTAGTATTGTAGATGAATGGGAATCGCACACTTGCTTATTTTTCAATCCCTTGTTCGGTTCTGTTCCGTGGATTTTTTTTATTTTTTTGTCTTAGAATATCTGCTTTGGTTTCTAATTTGTTTCTTCTTCATCCTCCTCTTCAACGTGTGCTCTTGTTCATGTATGGTTAACATTCAACCTGTTTCTTCTTTGTAAATCTTCAACTGCAAGGATCGAATCATTTTTTCTTTTCTTCACTAAGCATGATTATTTCATTAACCAGCTCAGCATTGGACATTGCAATTTCATCCAGCTTACATGCAGCTAACTTTGATAAATTGAGTCATTTATCTGGATATCTGCTTTGGTTTCTAATTTGTTTCTTCTTATTCCTCAATGTGTGCATTTGTTCATGTATGGTTATCATTCAATCTGTTTCTTCTTTGTAAATGCTCAACTGTGAGGATCGAATCATTATTTCTTTTTTTCCCTTTTGATTATCGTTCACTAAGCATGATTATTTCATCGACTGGTAGCTCAGCATTGGACATTTCAATTTCATCCAGCTTACATGCAGCTAAATTTGATAAATTGGGTCATTTATCTGGATACTTGGCTTTTCTTGTATATCAGATCAAGAAAGCTTTGCGGGGAGTGAAGGTTGAAGTAACTCACCGTGGAAATATGCGTAGGAAATACCGCATATCTGGTTTGACCTCACAAGCAACAAGGGAGCTAACGTAAGTTGCAATGTTTAGTGGGTGATGCTTATGGAATTTTATCATTCACTGTACTATTTGATGCATTGTGTTGGGATGCTCTGTGCAATACCCTTTCCTGACTCTTTTTTTTATTATTATGTTAGCTTCCCAGTTGATGAACGAGGCACAATGAAATCTGTGGTGGACTACTTTCAGCAGACATATGGGTTCACCATCCAACATACGCAATGGCCTTGTCTACAAGTGGGGAATACGCAAAGGCCAAATTACTTGCCCATGGAGGTCAATACTTAGATTTGTAACATTATTCTTTGGTATGTTGTGATGTGCGAACTTAAGTTTCATGCATTCAGGTGTGCAAGATTGTTGAGGGACAGAGATATTCAAAGAGGTTGAACGAGAGGCAAATTACTGCATTGCTTAAGGTGACCTGTCAGCGTCCCCAGGAAAGGGAGTACGATATTCTGCAGGTTTGTTTTTGACAGATTTTTATATTTGTTGGG
Source organism: Vaccinium darrowii (assembly GCA_020921065.1). Classification (NCBI taxonomy): domain Eukaryota; kingdom Viridiplantae; phylum Streptophyta; class Magnoliopsida; order Ericales; family Ericaceae; genus Vaccinium; species Vaccinium darrowii. The sequence goes on along the minus strand of CM037153.1, from coordinate 34,386,424 downwards.
TTAATGGACTTTATTTGCAACGCATTATACATCCTAAGTGTAGTGTTTTTTAATGTAGGCTTTTTGTGTCTTTTTGTGACAAATACAAGTTGAGTACTTTTGGGAACATCTATTTACATGCTGTGAATTGGGCCACCCAATAGTTTCCACTTGGGAAACCAACAGATCGACTAAGTTATTCAGCAATTGGACATGATTTATTGTTGTTTCCGTTCGAACTTATTCAAGAATATAGAAAACTTTAGGAAGTCTGGAAGGGTATCTACATTTTGTGAATGTTTGGCTGGATGTCACAGGTTTCTCTTGTCGGTATGTAGGTAACTGTCATGCCTTACATTCTCGGGCCTTTTTCTGTGTTGCACATGATTCAGTTTTAAACTATTGTCATCACGGTCTTAAGAGTGTGCACGATGCACAGACGCACTCTGACATAGTCATCACTGGCTTATAATCAAGCCTGTTTCCAGAGGTTGGTTCTCTTGATCTCTAAAGGATAACTGTGTGTATGTCTGCAAGCGTGTGGGCACCTCGGGAACTCAACGTGCTGAATCTTGGAGTGCATCTCTAGTTTGTGCAGTACCATTGGTGACATGTGAATAGCTTATGGTGTTGATAATGGGAGTCCTAATCTGTCTTTTATTCTAGTTATCAGTTGTCTTTTTGTGTTTGACATGCATGCTTGATATGGAGCGGAAACGGTACAAGGGCCATCGTTGTATTTGGCGACCGTTCTGGTCAATATTTCTATACCATGCCAAATCTCTTTTCGCCGTGCTGTTACATATTAAGTTCTATGATACATGGAAACTGGCAAGACTTAGACTTTTCAATCCAGGACTCTTTTCGCTTCAATTCAAAATTGGAAAATGTTACTATGTTAACAGTCTTATCCCAGTATACACACGAGAAATAAAGGAGTTTTCAGGCCATGCTCAAGCTGGTCTTGGGGGAATTATAAGTTCATAGAGAAATACCTCTTATAAGTAAAGATTGCTTACAATTACTTGGTAACGAGTTCTTGGTTTAGCCCTCATTGTTTTGGCCTGTTTTTATCCTGCTTCAGACAGTCCGTCACAATGCCTATGCTGAAGACCCTTATGCGAAAGAGTTTGGAATCAAAATTAGTGAGAAGTTGGCATCAGTAGAAGCACGCGTCCTCCCTGCTCCCTGGGTAATTGATCAAATTTGATTAAGGATGTTAGCTTATTCATCTTTTTAGTTGACTCCATATTTTGAAAATGATTTGGTGGTTATGGCACTGTCTTTGCAGCTTAAATACCATGATACAGGTAGGGAAAAAGATTGCCTCCCACAAGTTGGTCAATGGAATATGATGAATAAGGTATTGAGGGTGATTGTGAAAATAATTTCCGATATTCAAGCTTTCATAATTCTAAGTTCATCAATTTTGGAACTTTGCATTGAATATTGCAACCTGACTATTGTAACCTGTCTTATCCGGAAAAAATTGCGAGGCTTTGAACCTACTTCATCAGTTCATCATAGTTGTAAATATATTTTCTGAAAGAAAGCTAGAGCAATTATTCTTTTATTTGTACCTTCATGGCACTGTTTATAGTACTTTCTGGATTTGATTCTGCTTTTTTTGGCGGTAAATTGCCACTTTATATGGAATGTCATAGCTCAAGTCCCTAAAATTCAGTGTGCTGCTAATTGTGTCGGGAGATCAGCAATTTAAAAATGTGCTCAATTCGCAGTATTTGTAGATTTTGCAATACAGATAATTTCTTGCTTAAAGTTGGTCCTTCCGTCCATCGATATTAGTACATCATGGACAATTCTCTCTTTTTTCGTGGGGACCTAGTTGATGGATATAGCTTGTGGCTAATACCGTTTGGCTCTGTTTTGCAGAAAATGGTGAATGGGGGAACTGTGAATAACTGGATCTGTATCAATTTTTCACGGACTGTGCAAGACAGTGTTGCCCGGAGCTTTTGTTCTGAGCTTTCTCAAATGTGTGTTATTTCTGGAATGGTATGGGCCTCGAGATATATTTACGCGTTATTATCTGTCCTACAGGAGTTGGCTTTGATTTCTCTGATCTGAACTTTGAATAGATATTTAATCGGGAACCTGTGCTACCGCCACACTCTGGAAGACCGGACCAGGTAGAAAAAATTCTGAAAGGTCGGTTCGATGAGGCGATGTCTAAACTCCGACCCAAGGGCAAGGAGCTTGACCTACTAATTGTTATTCTGCCCGATAACAATGGATCCCTCTATGGTATGTGAATCATTTCAACGATCAAAATGCAATTCTTATTAGCTTATGTATCTGTGCTTATATTATTGGGTAGTCTTATTATTGAGCTGTATATTTTCAGGGGATTTGAAGAGGATCTGTGAGACTGATCTTGGAATTGTTTCTCAGTGCTGTTTGACAAAGCATGTATTCAAGATGAGTAAGCAATATCTTGCAAATGTGGCTTTAAAGATTAATGTGAAAGTGGGGGGAAGGAATACAGTGCTTGTTGATGCATTATCCAGACGCATACCTCTAGTTAGTGACATTCCAACAATCATTTTTGGTGCTGATGTCACACATCCTCATCCTGGCGAAGATTCAAGCCCTTCCATTGCGGCTGTATGATTCTTCACCTTGTGATGAATTTGTTTTCTCTTGTTTTTTATGTTGATTAAGGGCCCTTGTTAACAACTAACAAAGTTTATTTGGTTATGTGTTCATTCTAGGTGGTTGCTTCTCAAGATTGGCCGGAGGTTACAAAATACGCTGGTCTGGTTTGTGCTCAAGAGCATCGCCAGGAGCTTATTCAAGATTTGTTTAAATCTTGGCAAGATCCTGTTAGAGGACCTGTAACTGGTGGAATGATAAAGTATGGTTCGCCTATTTCTCTCCCTCTCTTGGAAAACAGAAGAATTATAAAAAAGGATGGCAACAAAATTGGAACCTTAATAGCCTTGTTCTTCATATATGCTTTACGTAGGTGTTGAGTTTGTTTGAGAGCAATAGTTTATTTTCATAGTGTTCACTGAATCATCTATGTTTGCTGTTTTACAGGGAACTACTTATTTCTTTCCGTAGAGCCACAGGGCAAAAACCACTAAGGATAATATTTTACCGGTACTGTAATAATCTCCTACGCTTGTCTCATGAAGGTTTCACAGGGTGTTGCTTTAAATGCTCTCTCTCTCTCTCTCTAACAGGGATGGTGTCAGTGAAGGACAGTTCTATCAGGTTTTGCTTTATGAACTTGATGCCATTCGAAAGGTGAGTACTTTTGGCTATGGTTTTTTTTTTTTTTAATATTTAAATTTTAAATATTTACTTCCTTTAATATTTCCTAAACCTAATTCCATATTGCACATTTAATCTTTATCAGGCATGTAACTCTTTAGAGCCAAACTATCAGCCCCCAGTCACTTTTGTTGTGGTTCAGAAACGACATCACACAAGGTTGTTTGCGAATAACCATGCTGATCGACGTTCTGTGGACAGGAGTGGAAATATATTGCCAGGTAAGTAAGCATGTCTGATGTCAACATCGTGGCTTGAATTGCTACGTTGACTCAAATTCCTTCGAGATGTAATGTCTGTTTCTGGAAAATTTACAGGGACAGTTGTAGATTCCAAAATCTGCCATCCCACCGAGTTTGATTTCTATCTATGCAGCCATGCTGGCATACAAGTACGTAACTGACATATTCTCTGGTCATCAATCATGGCTTTGAATGTCAACTTTTGTGGATTTTGTTGCTCAGTAATTAAATTTTCTTCATGGTTGACAGGGTACTAGTCGACCAGCACACTACCATGTCTTGTGGGATGAGAACAACTTCTCAGCTGATGGGCTCCAATCACTGACGAATAACCTTTGCTACACGTAAGGCCGCTATTGAGCTCCCATTCAATGGTTGCGTAATTTGTTTTTCGTTTGCTAGCGATGTCTTTTGCTGGTGGAAAACCCTGGTTACTTGTCTTTGTTCTGTGCACATTCTCTTTACTTTTTTTACCCCCAAGTTTTTTAGTGATATCTATTACTGTTAGCCGTAGATAAATCTTTTTGACTTGTTGTTGAAAGTCTTTTTCATTGATCTTTCGTTTGATATTAAGTAAATTATCAAGCTTTGGCGTGAGGGATTTAGAGTATCTGGATTTTTTTTTATGTCTTCGTCTTGTTGGTATTTTTCGTTAACTTTGATTTGGTTTCCCCTTTGCAGTTACGCGAGGTGTACCCGCTCTGTTTCTATTGGTTAGAGTTTCTCCTTCCTGCCTTATATTATTTTCCTTTTATCCACCTTTTCAGTTAGTATTTTGTTTGTGTTTCCCGGTAATGCTATCAACGAATGGTGAATTTGTATTACTAAAACAGTTCTCAATTTTTGTTTGTTTGGCAGTGCCACCTGCATACTATGCTCACCTGGCAGCTTTCCGAGCTCGCTTCTACATGGAAACGGAGACATCGGATAGTGGTTCGATGACGAGTGCAGCTGCTGCTGGTCGTGGTATGGTAGTTGGTGCACGTAGCACAAGGGTGCCAGGTGCTAATGCTCCTCCTGTCAGACCTCTCCCTGCCCTCAAAGACAATGTCAAGAGGGTCATGTTTTACTGTTAGAGATCCGTCTCTATATATCCTTTACTTTTTGCTCCCATTGGTGCCATGCATAAAAATGTGTTCACACAACAATAGACTGGATCATAGTGTGTGATCGATTGGGTCCCAGTTCATCTCGCTCATTTGCTTTTGGTTCATTAGACAATGTGGAACGATAATTTAACTTTTGTTGTTAGCCAAGTGTGGTAGAACACTTGAAACGCTTTCTGGGTGATGTTTTTATCTCGAAACGCATTTGGGGTTGATCTTATTCTGCAGCGTTTATTGTTTTTGTTGGGTTTGAGTGGTGTTCTGTTAGATCAAAACTGAAATTATGCAGAAAAATCAAATGAAGAGAAACGCGTCTCAAAATTAATCCAAGGGAAAAAACCTTCGACTGCTACCACTCTTTTTGTGGCGGCAGGAGTATTAAATCGACTTTATGTCATACATTATACATGTCTAGTTAGAAGAAGCTATTGATTGTTTTATTGTGGCGCTGGTAATTGAACTCTGTATGTTTCTGATTTCCCTTTTGGTTGTGTTGGTTCTCCGCCGGTAGAGATTTATGTTCCCTCTGTGGAACTTTCCCTACCCATTGTTGGTATTATTTTCTAGTGCTCAGTGTCCTACTTCCCAAATGGATAATCTGAAAGTTGTGGTCTGTATTGGGGGGGGGGGGGGGGGGGGGGGGGGGTGTTTGAGCAGATTCTGAATTTCAAAAAATAAAAATAAATGTTTAGCTTATGCAGAAGATTGTATTTTTTTGGTTAAATTTTGGAATTGCGTTTCCAGTGGTTGGTTCTATTTTAGATCCAAAACAGTTCCAAATATCAACCTCTACATTTCGTCACTGATATTTTCGCCATCCGAACTTCATAATTGACCAGGAAGTCTGTCACTATTGCACGATTAATAATGGGGCACAAGTTTTGGAGATTCAATGTAATGAACGTTTGGTGATGCCTTGTAAAGTTTAGTGATTGTAAAGACATTTCTGGTGGCGTGATGGCCGGTGATGCCGTTTAAAGTTTAGTGGTTAAGTGTAAGATTGGTGATGGATTTTAGAAGTTGGGCATGAACTTTAAAATTTGGTAATGCATCGCAGAAATTGGTGATGGAATGTAATGCTCGGGAATGGGTGTAAAGTTTGGCGATGTCGTGTAAAGTTAGCTTTCTGTATTGGATTGGTGTAGTGGCAATATGGAACAAATTTTAGTACCAAGTCATTTTAGAACCAAATTTGCTTTCCTATTGGAATCATAGTTGTTAAAAACCTACGATACACAATATGTATCCTACGATTTGTATCGTGTCCTTCGAAAAATGATACGTATCGCACCTTGTATCCTTTTTTATTAGAAATGACACGATTTCGTGTCCTACGATATATACGCATATCCTGATTTGGTACGTATCCTACGAATTAGTTATTGGAAAAAAAATCGGACCTTATTTTAAAAAGCGAAAGCCAGACGCATTAATGTAAATCATTTGATCTGATTATGGTGACATTCAAACCATTTGATAGAAATTTAATGGTCTTTTTTTTCTTTCCATAATTAAGTCAGCAGAAAACTTTAATGTAATAGACCCATTTAAGAGATTTGAAATTTTACATCTTAAAACTTTTTTTTTTTTTTAAATTTCTCTTATATCCCTTCGACTTTCACTCGAATAGCACTCTAGTCCTTCTAGTTTCAATTTGAACAATAAAAAACTTACATTTTTTATTGCGTTTCAATGTGAACTCTTTGTGGCCTTCCGTCCAAAATTTGGACGGAAAAAATAAAAAATGGATTGGCACATGGCTGGCCAAGACTGAAAATGTCCTACTCCAAGCCGTGGTGTTTACTCTGGACAAAAAATGGTGCCAATGATCTGAAATTAATGATCAATGATCTGAAATTAATGATCGAAAAATGCTAAGTACCCAGAAAATTAATGATCTGAAATTAATAAACTTTTTCTTTTTCAATACACACTCATCTGATAATTTTTGGGAAATTCATTGGTTATGTGAAGAGGAAGACGACGGAGAATATTATGATTTAACTGAAATTCTTTGGTTGGACTTAATGCAAGGGAAGTTTCATCAGGTTCCAAGCCCAGATTGGGAAATTGATCGTCATAGTTGCAGCATGTCCGTACCGGGAGGTTGTCTCGCCGTAACAATTGATGTTCTTGTTCATTGGATTCAAGTTCATATATGGGTGTTGAAGGAATACGGCGTGAGAGAATCTTGGACAAAAGAATAGTGGGAAGAGACAATGTTCCACTCAAACTTACAATGTTTGGTACTCCATCCGTTCCTTAAATAAAGTAGTATATCCTATTTTGGAATGTTCCTAAATAAGTGTAATATTGAAAAGTTAATGGGTACCTTTCCTATTTTGCCCTTAAAAGTATATTCCTTTACGATAATATATCTTAATGATAATATATCTTCATCAAAGGCAATAGTGGAAAATGGATGTAAAAATTGATGTGAAAGATGTAATTGTGATGTTTTCTAAATAAGTTGGAATTACGAAACTATACACTTAAAAAGGAATGGAAGGATTTTTCTCTAGTTCGTTTTGGAAGTGGAAAGAGTGATATTATTCGATGAGAGAGCTTTCTACTCTAATGATTCAGAAAAAAGGAGTGGTTTGAAGCTATCAATGATCGAAAAATGCTAAGTACCTAGAAAATTTACCCAGACAAGTCAATAGGAGTCATTGATTTCAAATTCCGGGTAATTTCTGGGTGTTCTTTGTGGTCCCGAACAGCAGAATTTCTTGTAGTACCACTTGAATAGAGGAAATACTAGAAAAGAACTAAAGAAGCATGCCCTTGATTTTTTTTTTTGCATCCCCATTTTTGGCAAGAATACAAAGCAGAATGGATATTTAGCCTTCTCACCTTAAATTCCTAGAAGCCACTTTGAATTTATAAACAACAGCGGTATAGCAGTCCAGTCATGTACAGTTTCACTATTATTTTTCTTTTCAATTACTACATATTTTGTTCCCCTCCTTTTTTTTCTCTTTCATTTGTTGTTCACTTTCTTCCTTCCATTGACCGAAAATAGTTTCTGAATATAGTGCCAAGAATCACCTAAAACAAATTATGTACTGCGTATGAACGAACTGCAGATTTTAAGGCTTTACACAGCAGTACCATAACCCAGAAGTTGGAACATTCTGCTGCTCATTTCCGATGTCCAGCTGATGCCATTAAAATGCCAACAGCAGCAATAAACATGAACAACATGCCTCCAAGCAGTATATACGTTCTTCTCGACGATTTCCTGTACTCTCCAAACAGAAGTATACCCCAAAAGGTGCTCACAAGTGGAAGCGCCTGATATACCACCAAAAACATAAACTAGGTAATCAAGGTGTACCATACTGAACAATGAAGAAAACCGTTAGTCTTGTACCGTACACGAGTGGTTTTCATCTTATTTCCTAAAGTTCTTTTATGAAGCTGAAATTTGAAAATTAAAATCTTTTAAGCTACTTGAAGTCACAATGTAAAAGCCAGACTTAGAAAACTTAAGTCATTTTAAAGCTAGTCGAAGTTGCTTTGTAAAAGCACAAGTCTACAGTTGTGCTTCCTAATTTCGGGTTCATAAAATGAATTTGGTCTGGGAAATAAGTTAAAACGACTCAGATCTTCTCAAAGTTTTTGTTTTTTTTGTTTTGTTTTTGTTTTTACATGAGATCTACTAAAAGTTTACTAAACAGGTTTTCAACTTATGTTGCATCCCAATCACGGGTTTTTCAACTTATTTTTCATTAAAACCTTTGTAGTTTTATGGAGCCAAACAAGTTGAATAGCCCCTTATCTAGCAAACAACTTTTCAAATTTTTGGTGTCCATATTGTAAGAATCTCAATCTAAGTGTGTGTGCAAGGGACAAAACTTTGTTTTGATGGAACCGAAAAGAATGAAACATGTCTGTTTCCAAGGAGAACAAAACAAACAATAGTAATCCTGTAATCAAATGTTCCCAAAGACGAGTGCCAAGACGCACAGAAACATGTCAAGACATTCAATTGTCTTGACACCTATTGGAATCAAACACCGACATTTTCCCTACGCATAAATCCTTCTGAACATTTCCATTATCTTCGGGCAACATTTGCCAAAGGTCTCTTAAAGGTTTTCTGTCCCTAGCTAACCCGCAACAGCACACCGAAATGAAACTTTAATCCTTTCTTGTGTATAGAAAATTGAAAACTAACCTGAACAGCATCAGCTGCAGCATACCCTGCAGCTTGACCTCCCATAAACTGAAGACCGTTTCCGAACCCGCAAAGAAATCCGGCCAAACAGGCCCATCCTCTGCCGTCCCAGTCTGACAGATAAGCCCTCAGTGATGATTTTCGTGTGTTCAATACAGGATAGTAGAGGAAACTGAGATTCAAAACAATGGCAAGCACAAAACAAGAGATGGAGAAATAGAAAAAAGCAGTGTAGACACTCAAATGTGTTACACCGTGTTTCAGGGTGTGCCATTGGTCGTTTGTTGCAAGGTTGAATGCCGGTGAGAAGAGAGAGAAGCAAACTCCCGCAAAGAATGTTATGGCCAGTCCGATCATAGTGCTCTTTCCAAATACCTGCAAGCAGAACATACCAGCCATTGCTAAGACTTGTTGCTGAATAAGGCCACTTTTCGTGTCAGACACTGACACTTAGCATTCATCAGACACGCCAAGACGTGTTCGACACTCATCAAAACGTATCTTATGAACCATTTAAGGACGGGACACTCTTTTACGAACTTGGGAACACAAGTTCTATCACTTCCACATATATGAAAACAATTGCAAGTTTGAAAGAAATAATCTAGAGCATAGTGCAGATTTATATCAAAGGATATATAGGTTTATAGTTTACTTAGTGTAAGAATATTATGATAGCTGATTTCCGTCGTCAAACAAATACTCACTCGATGAATTTTCTTCTATGATGTAGGTATGCATAAATGAATGTTTTGTCATAAATTTCTTTAGTTTATAAATAGATCCTCTATGCTGTAACTACTATGCACTATGCAGATAATGTGTAGGTGCTTAGGTTGTGCTTTTTAATAAAAATACACAAAAAAGTGAAGTACTATAATATCTAAAACATATAAGCTTAATGTGTCCTTGTCGTATCGCGTCCTGAATTTTTAAATAGGCATTTCGGTGTGTCAGGCTATAAGGGTTGATGCTATCCTGATTCCTAATTGACAACATTTGTGCCAAGTGTTCAAATATTAATATTGTAGATATTTGAAAAAGGTATTTGAACTTCAAAGGTACTGATTTTTTCCTGCAATCACCGATTGAGCTACAGCACTTCAAACAATAAATCCAAATTAATGAACTTGAAGGCAAATACATAAGAAAAGGTAGTAATCATGAAGTGCCCAACCTTAATTGATCTTGTATTCTCAAGCTCTACAAGGAAGCCTGCAGTACCAGCTTTTGCCTTCTCAGAAGCTCTACTTCCATTCTCCAGGTCCTTTGTTCCCACTATAATGTTTTTACAAGCGGAAGATTAAAAAATAACCCCCCAAAATTGATATTCCAGTTTGACAAATAGAATGTGCTACAGGACCAGAGGGTTTCTTACCTATGTTTGAATTTGGTTCTTTGGACACTGAAGTAACCGCACTCCTGTTAAAGCATTAAATATTATGTTTATCATTATTGTTCAACGGTACTTGAAAAAAATAGTAATGCTGAATGCTTGATCTAATCTGTACAAATCAGAACTGTTGACTCAAATTTTCGGCACGAAAACTCAAGTTTTTTGCATGCAAATGGGGCTTGACATTACAAAGGCGGAGGGAGATTGTGTTGAGGTTGGGTCCTCTAAATGAATGAAAGATTCGTCTGGTTATTAGAGAACCAAAACCATGAAATGGCCCTGAGAAATCTCCTCTGGCCTCGTTTGGTTAAAGAGATATATTCCTCATAGGATTGTATCAGTAAAGCGAAGGGACATATGACCTCATAGGATAGATAATCTCATCTGATTACAAATGAAGGGAGTAAGGGACTAACATGGTATATCCCATGTTTTGGGGAATATGATATCTGATGTCGCCTTTGAGTTTAATGATGCTTGATTCCAGACACAAACAAATATGACCATTGTGTATATTAATAACAAGGGAATTTTTGTCAAATCAAATAATTAACTCACTGAAATGGTAAAAAAGAAGGCTTGCTTACGGTTATACTCTTTGAATGCTGTTATGATGAAATGTCAAGCATTCCATCTGCAATTCACCTAAATGGTGACAAATGTAGTAATAAGTGCGCTAAACTTAGGTGTCTCCTTCCTGATTTGGTTTCTAATGGAAACAGACAAAGAATGCACGACTGAAATCTCTTGCTACGAAATTTTACACAAATTTAATGAATTTGGATTGAAGTCAAATCAACTAAAACAAATGGATACACTAGGAAACAAGAACTCATGAACCTCTTCTCATCTACCAGGTCATGCTTGAAAAACCAAATCAACTAAGTGGGCATGGGAAATTCCTTTTGGCCATGTTTGTTTGACAGGACAATTGCCTAGCAGTGAAGGAAAATACAAACCAAACCAAGCCTTATTTCCCAATCAATTGGGGTCGGCTGCATGAAATCTTTTTTTTTTCCATTGAGCTCTATCAAGGGCTACCTGTTCACTTAGACTTTAGACTCATATCTTTATCTTTGCGCCTTACACTACAACATCCAATGTCAAATTGGGTCTGTCCCCTCCCCTAGTGTTACTATCCAAAACTATCGTATCAACTCTCTTAACTACTTCCCTTTCCAAAAAAACTCTATTATTCACTTCATCTACAAGTCTACGCCAGATATGTCAAAACCACCTTAGTCTATTTTCTCCCAACTTCTCCTCTATAGGTGCTACATTTACCATCTCACGAACGGTTTCATTTATAATCCTATATCTTCTAGTCTTACCCACACATCCATCTCAACATTCTCAAAGAATAAATAATCTCATCTAATGGTAAAAGGATTAATCTTGTACAACCCAGCTCTATATTATCTGACAAGTATCTTATCAGCCAAAATTTCAACCAAACCGTACATACGTGGTCCCCTTGGGTTTAATGATGCTCTATTCCGGACAAGTGAACATGGCTTCTGATTATGTCTGCAGAACAAGGGATTTTTGTCGAATCAAAATACTAACTCTAGGGAATGGGAAAAAAAGAAGGCTTGCATAAGTTTATCCTCTATTGAAGCTATGATGATGTAATCTCAAGCATTCCATCAGCTGCCAATTCACCTAAACCCCCCCCCTAACATATCAACACCAATAAATGCAGTGATAGTGACAAGTGCACTAAACATAGATGGATCAACTAGGAACCAAGGTTTGGTCCTCGCGCTTCTTCGTTGGAGAATCATCAATGGAAACAGACAAAGAAAGCACATGACATGATGGAAAAGTAAATTCAACAAAAATAAATGTGTAAACTAGGAAACAAGAACTTGTGAACCTATTTTTAAATCCCAGGACATGATTGAAAAGTAGAATTATCTCAGAAAGAACTGTACCCTTCCCCAGTTCCATAATCATTTGACCATGTACTAAGCTTTGCTCTATTATCAGTTGTGTTGGATGCATGAACAGCAGAGCCAAGGCAAACTGCAATCAAGAAGCATGCCACACCAGGAAAAAGAATTTCTGCTTTATTGATTTTGTCATCTAAGTAGTAGTTCATGGTTGTTCCTGTAGGAATCAGGATAAGACCAACATGTGAAATTTTAGAATCATGTCTTCTGATGTACTATTAAAGAAATCTTGCTAGAAAATGAAGGTCATCAAATAATATGGGGGGAAATGTTACCTATAACAACAGTTATGCTTGAAGTGACAACCTCAACCACTGATAAACCAACGAAGGCCCAAGCATATTGTGTGGATAGGTTTCCTATGCTAAGGACCACCCCACCAGCCATTGCAAACAAAACACTCGGCCAATTGTCCTGCATGAAAAATATCTTATAAGTTCGAAAGCAAGGTGCACCTTAAGCTGCAGAATATACACATCGTAACACTGTTGCCTGTTGGAATCTGATTTACTAAAAATGAAAACTGACTCAAGATAGCACACTCTTAGTTTCTTGTAGGTAGAAGTAAAAGTCTAAACCACCAAAATAAGACACATCATCGTCATCCCAACTACAGTTTGGAACCGTAAGCTATCATATACTCCTATTTGACAGGGAAAAAAAGAAGAGAGAGAACAAGTACATAGTCTGTTGGAACACAGAAGCCGCAGCTATAATGTAAAGCAATTTCCTAGAGTTTAATATGGCACCACTGCCAAAGGTAAATGCCTAAATTTACCCCTTAGATTTCTTCCTGAGTTCTACAACCATGGTATAAGAAAGCATGATTCTACAACCATGGTATAAGAAAGCATGATTATTATCTGGTTCCTCCATGCTTTTTCTCATCACTGTGGCCCAAATCTTTTTGATTGATAGGTAATTGAACTGCTCCAGAACAGAATTAAGCACTTCTAACTTGGTAGTCCTTATACCTTTTCGTTTACAGGCAAACTTTTGAGCTCAAAATGGAATAAAAAAGAAGTTGGTCTAATGCTTCCAAGACAAAAGCAATTGTAAGCCACCACAATAAGTATATCATAGTCTTGACAAGATCTTCATCTTTGGAACTTGTTTAGCTTTACCATACAAACTCCCCCATATTATCATTATGAATATGAACCATAATTTCTTCGCCACTCTAATGGCAAAAATATGTGGGTAGCCCTAAGCCCATGTCTAGTTGTGTTATGATTATGTTGACATGTGACTACGTTCTCACTGCTATGAGACATCATTATCAAGTTATCATCACTGCCCAGCAAATGCATTTGTAAATGCGACTATGTGAATACTTAGTGCTTACAGGTTTCCCTTTTATTTATTTATTTATTTATCAAATCAGAGCTACATAATTATTGCTGCCAATGTATTGTAATATATGTAATGGCCACTAAGATCCGGAGCAAGTAATGGAATTTAATGGAAAATACGGCCCCAATTGTACTTACTATAAAGTACTATTTGAATTTACACCGAGCTAGGGACAAAGAATCTCAAGGTCGTGGAATCGTTCTTGATATAAGAGAACTAAGAAAATGGGACAGCCCGATTCATGCCACCAGAGCAAGGTTCTAAAAGTTGCTAGGCGCTAGTCGAGTAGCCAGGGACCACCTAGTGCCTAGGCCGATTAATCGACATTCAGCGCTTAGAGATTAGTCGGATTTTCCATTTTTTTATTTTTAAAAAATATTCTCCCCTTCCCTCCCTAAGTTTTGAGTAACTTGATCAACATAAGTAGAACAAAACACAAATAACTTCCAAAATAGAGCCATTGATAGTTTGATACTGACCCGACACATACAATTTATGATGTTTATATGAAGTTATGAAAATAGAGAGAGAGAAAGAGAGACGACGAGCGACAAGAGGGGGAGATCGATTTGGTATTGTTTTTGAACTGGATCGATTAGCTGATTTGTGTTTAGGTTATAAATATGATTGTGTTTACTGGACTAGATATGTATATATTATAGCAAAACTACGCAAAAATCTGTGTAATATATTACCACAATAGTTAAACCCCTAGAAATTACAGAATTATGCAATTAACCCCGATTAATTCCACCGAGCAGCTTAATCGTCCGCCTAATCCCGCCTAGCCGCAGGCCAATTAATTCTGCCTAGCTGCCTAATTGTGTGATTACCACCTAATCTGGCCTAGCACGTAGCCGATTAGTCGCCGCATAACCGATAAGTCAGCGACTAATCAGCTTGATGCCTAATTCAACGCCTACACCATTAAACGAGAAGTCCAGGCATCACCGAGTGCCTAGGCGCCACGTAAGCCGACTTCTAGAACACTGCATCAGAGCAGACACAAATTTAGACTCCTTTCTACATCCTCTGGGTACAGGAAAGGGAAAGTTTTCTCCAGTACTAGTAGCCAAACTAAACGAGAATTTTTAATATCCATGGCTTGATTTTTCTCTAAAAGAATTCAAGCTTAACTCAACTGAACCAGAACATGCTTAAAATGATAAACACAATATCAGAAAAAATAATACGAAAACAACTAGGCATTGCAACAGCACATGATTTAAGAAGTTAGATCACTTATGTAGCTACACATAGTAATTAAAATGCTTCTATGAGTTTTCAGCAGTTCTTGAATTTAGAGCTACCATATCTCAGTCAAACTTGAAGTTCGAATGTCTGCTTAGACAATGAAGGAGACTAACCTGAGAAAGTTGACTTAGGAAATTTGGTAGGTCATTGCCAATTTCACCGAAGGTAAAGGCAATAATTACCGCAGCCAAGAGATTTGTCACTGTGTAATCAAGGTAAGTGTGTTGAGGAAGACGACCTCGCCTTTCTAGGAGAGTCATTATAGCAGGCCATGTGCCCAAGAAGAAGAGGGAAAGTAGCATACAAGCTATAGCACCTCCCTTGCTCTCCACCACATACATCTTCAACCCACTAGACAAAAATCCTCTCAAATGGAAGTGTTATCAATCAAGGAATGCCTGAGAAACTCCTACTGAAATGGAAAAGATGATTTCATATTAGATTCTTTCCATTAAGCCTTCTATTCAAGAAATTTAGCAAATCCACTAACTTAAGATGCCAAAAAGCACAAGGGGAGACCATACTAGAAAAAGGGTTCCAATAAATTTCTTATTTATTCTAAATTTTTTTCAAGATTGTGCATTACTGATGCTCTAGATTTTGAATGAATGAAGCATTGAGCATAAAAATTGAAGGCTTTGATTCGTGAGCATGTTTCTACGGCATAAATTGGGAGAACCCATTTGTCAAAGAATCATGAATTATCAACAACAACAGCAAAAAAATTCCAAAACTCTATGCTACAAAAAAGGAAAAATCATACCCAATCTCTTGGAATCCTTGCACAAGTAGAGCAATTTCCAGGTAATGAACAAATTGCAGAACATGGGTAGAGAGAGAGAAGTGCAAGCAACGTCACAACTTGACTTACAGAGAGAGACAGCGAGAGAGAGAGGTTGAAGACGAATACAATATAATACATGTGAGGATTGTGGCCTGACTTTTCAACGCACGAGCCGTTGAAACTGCCAAAAGAAATCACTTTTGAAATGATTTGCTCATCTGTGGATCTTTGGAGATTCCATGGCTCCATTCTCTATGAAACTGGGCCATGTTTCACCTCTTTTTACAATTTATGGTACTCTAACACTAAAAAACAAATAGTACTCATAAAAAAAATATTCCCTCCTTCCCAATTTTATAGTCCCTCGTTCTATCCTAACCGGATAAAAAAATGATTATATATTTCAATCGGTAATACATTTTATATGCAATATGGATCTTATTTGATAGATCTTGATTTAATCTAATAAACAAAGTGTTCAAAATCACCTAAAACATTGTAGATTATAAGATATAACACTTTGAAAAGTAGCGCGAACTCCCAAAAGAGATTATAAAATTGGGACGGAGGGAGTAATTAAAGTGTCAAAATCAATTACCATTTGAGTTTTCCGTATTTCTATTTTTTTTTTAGGCTGGATTTTCCATTTTTAACACAAATCGCTAAAAGTCAATCTTCCTAAAAGAGGAGCATCCTTAGCGACCTAAAAAATCTTTGCTACAGTGTACACATAAGCACATGCGAAGCCCTATTTTATATATTCACTTTAATGAGCTACCTATATATGTTTATTATTTTTAGTCCTTCCTCTCTCTCTCTCTCTCTCTCTCTCTCTCTCTCTCTCCTTGAAGTCTTTCTCTGTCTCCTGTCTCTCTCTCTATCTCTATCTCTATCTCTCTCCTCTCAAGTCTTTCTCCAAATTTAGGGCATCTCTAGTGCACTACCTAAAAGAGTTTCCTAAAGTGTCATAACTAGTTATCTAAGAAAAACTCAAAAAAAAGGGTCTCTAGTGCAAAAAATTGACTCCTTCAGGTGGCATCTCTCACTACCTGAAGTACCCTAAGTGACTACCTAAATTTGGGGAGAGACTTAAGGAGAAAGAAAGAGAAGAGATATAGAGAGAAGGGAAGGAGAGGAGAATTTTGTGGGACCACTTGGCACCCCTCACCACTTAAATGGGTTCCACTCTAAAAGATAATAAACATTTTTAGAGAGTCCCATTAAAGTGCATTTCTCCTTCGCTAGCTAACTAAGTTCTTAGCACGCAAAATAGGGTTCCACATGTGCTTAGATGTACATTTTAGCAAACATTTTTTAGGTAGTGCACTAGAGATGCTCTTAGGTAGTAAGGCACTTTAGGAAGTAAGAGGTGACACCTAAGATTTTAGGGAGTCAATCTTTGGGCACTAGAGAGCATTTTGTGAGTTTTTCTTAGTTCTAAGAGTATCTCTAGTGGACTACCTAAAAAATGTTTGCTAAAATGTACACTTAAGCACATGTGGGGCGTTATTTTGTGTATCTTAGTTAGCTAGGTAAGGCACTTTAGTGTACTCTTTATTTCCTTATTTTATCAATAGTTCTAAGAGTATCTCTAGTGGACTACCTAAAAAATATTTGCTAAAATGTACACTTAAGCACATGTGGGCCCTTATTTTGTGTATATATATATATATATATATATATATAGAGAGAGAGAGAGAGAGAGAGAGTCCCGATCTAATCCGGAATCCCTAAGTTCGGGACTCATAGTTCTGGACCAAATTTTCATGATCCGAATTGTCCAATGTGTTTAAAGCGTGTTTTCAAGGGTCCCCGCGAGAAATCATCCAAAAAAAATACCGAGAAAGGCTTGATCTAAGCAGTTTTTCATAAAACTGTAAATGTACAATTTTTGTGAAAAACTGCTCGGATCAAGCTCTTCCCGGTATTTTTTTTGAACGATTTCTTGCGGGGACCCTTGAAAACACTTTTTAAACACATTGGACGGTTCGGATTATGCAAAAAAAAAATTTAAAACCTTCAAAACACCAAAAAACCTTCAATCCGGGATCCTTGACTGGATAATTCGTGTATATATATATAGGGGCTAGTTCCGGAGACACACAAAAAAACACAAAAAAAGACAGCCCATCTGAGCCCTTAGTTTCAACTCCCCACCTCACTTGATCTCTCCCTTTCCCTCTCCACTTCCCATCTCACGTTCTCTCCGACGAGTCATTTCCCCACTCCGGCGGCGGCGGCAGTGAGTCATCTCCTGTGGCCATCTCTCTATCTGTTTGCCTCCCTGTTTTGAAGAAACAAAATGGCTCAAGAAGCTTTAACTACTCTCAACCCAAATCTAAAGGGAATTCCGAGTGATTTTTGGTGTTCAAACTTCGAGAGCAATTTGCAACTTTAGAAGTACCCGTGCTTTTTTGGGTGAATAAAGGAGGACTTATGGATTGAAGAAGGACAGACTTGATTGGGTGAAATATCTCGGGAATGTTTTTCATTTATCTATGCATGCAACTGAGTTTTCCTATGGCACTTAAATGCCTTCAAGTGGCCATTGCAGGAACAAGACCAAGCATGTCTACTCAATGTCGACAAGTCGGGTTAAAATCCGCAATGGGTCATTGATTGTTGGTTGCACGAATCCATAAACCCCAGAATCAGGCCACTAGCAGATCTGGGATGTTTGGGGAAGAAGATAGGAATTATTTTACGGTGTGCACTTGTTTTGACGGAGAGAACTTGTTTTTGCTAAGTTCTAATCTCAACAATTGAAACCAAAGGCTAGGATGGAGTGCCATTTTGTGTGTTTTTTTATGTGTCCCTGGAACTGGCCCCATATATATATATTCATTAACTTTAAGTCTTTCCTTTCTCTCTCTCCTCTTTCTCTATCCTTAAGTCTCTCTCCAAATTTAGGTAGCGACTTAGGGCACTTTAGGAAGTGAGGGGTGACACCTAGGATTTTAGGGAGTCATTTTTTGTCCACTAGAGACCATTTTTTGAGTTTTTCTTAGCTAACTAGTTAGACACTTTAAGATACTCTTTTAGGTAGTTCACTAGAAATGCCCTAAGCTTTGCTAAAAAGTCAATTTGTTACTCAGTAACTAAAGTTAAGTTGTTAAAAATTAATTTTCTCTCACATACTCTTTTTGCTAAAAACAAGTTGGTAAAATGAGAGTTGGTGGTGCTACGGCAGCCTAAATCAAATGATATGTCAGAACATAAAGTTTTTCTTCACAAGTACTCCTATATTCTTAAAATTTACTTATGTAGTAATAAGTAAACAAGTTATTTGTGTAATTAGTTTTTTTTAGTATGTTAATCTACATTGCTCATACAGGCATACAAAGAAATCGAAACCTTGTTAATCAACCCGAACTATGCTCTCATCAAATTTATGTGGTTGATATAATAGGAGTCAAATCTACAGACTTCGCAAATTAACACAAAAGCCGGACCTGGGGACCTGTTGTTCCTTGGGGTCAGCAGCCCTACCAATCTCATCTAAGCTGTCTGTTTCACGCTCGGATTGCATTAAGAAATGGACGGTACAGATACACTTAGGCGAATTAAAATCTGAATAGTTGATGCACAAAATGGCCGGCCGGATGAGTCGGCAGGCGGCAAGTCCCCCATGAAAAAGCTAGTCCTATTTTTGTCACTTTGCTCATCTCACACTTTGACATCGTATGTACTATTTTTGTCACTTTGCTCATCTTACACTAAAATACTAGTACTATCTAAAGCTCCTTAAAGCATCCTTATCAGACGCACCAAAATTTTCACCAAATTTAACTTCAAAAACACCTTTTATAAATTAGCAAGTCACTTTATCAAAAACTCACAAAATCAGACTCTCTATTTTAACTTTACTATATTAAACTATTCCCCTCAAATCTAAAAAAAAAAAAAAAATTCCCGGGCATTGCACCTCCCCAGGCGGCTCCGTGCACTACAAAAATAATAAACTACTCGGGAAATGAGACCTTTTGTACTCTGCCACTGGGCCACCGCCCTCTCTCTCTTGCTTTCCCATAATGATCATGTGCGTGAACAGTAAAAGCAAACGGAAAATGGGATAAAAAATTCATTAGGTGCGTGAACAGTACCGCACCAAATTTGGTGCGGTACTGTAGCAAAGTTACAAGTTCTGTAAATTTGTAAAATATTTGTTAAGTCTGATTTTGGAGGGTTTTGTTACATTTCACTCATCAAATTTAACTTTTTAACAAATTGTTAAATGAGATAAAGATGCCCTTAAGTTCCCCGTCGCCGGCTAGAGTAGACTTTTGTTTCTACGCTAACTAATGTTGACTTTAAAGTCAATAACCAAGACAAACATGATATAATTATTTGAAGAGACGTAGCCAGCCAAAATATTGATAACTTGTTAGGCATTGGCTCATTTCTTGTGATACCGTAGCACAGGCGTAAACAAAATGTCTTTAATCAGATTGGAAAGGAAATTAGTTGGAGATGTGTATAAACTAGTTCGAATATTCTGACCGCCGAAGAGAGAAATACCCGAATAATTTATTGGCTTATTCAGATTTAGAAGCGGTGTATTAAAAACCATACCCAAAATGATAAAAACTACTACTGCAACTTGCAAATATTTATTTGGAACCTCTTGTCATTTTAGTCAAAGTGACTTCGGCAAAATTCAAACCTGGACATGAAAGTAGAGTCGTGGGCGTAGACTTAACTTTTTATGGTGGCGTAGACTCAACTTACTCATAAAATAAAGGAAATTGATATTCACACTACCAATTTTGATGTAGGCGCTCCAAGCTACAGTAGTTTTTCAAAATTACCCTTTTGCAAGTTCTATGATTTATTTCAGGCACTTCAAAAAATCTTTACTTTTCTCTTTTACTTCAGACACTCCAAAAAAGCAAATAGTTTTTTTTTTTTTAATCAGAAAAAAGCAGATAGTTGCTCAACTACTTTTACTGCATGTCACTGAATTGCCTACTTCCGTATGTAATGTTTCCTTGGTAGCTAGAGTCTTTATGTTATTGTCTCCATGTTCCGCACCAGGACAACCTGGACAATTGGTCTTCGACCTCTGATTATAGAACCATCATTTTGTCTATGCAAAGTCTCTTGAAAGTTCTGTTACTTTTCCTCTCAAGAGTTCTCTTACTTTGGTGATGTGGTTTGTTTGTCTCACTATGAGTTTTAAAGTGTAGATTTGCAGCCAATATAAAGATTTTGAAGAAAAAATGTAGATAATGAGCATGAAAATATGAAGATCTTGTGTTGCAGTCGTTACAAAGATTTTGCAGCATCAACATTTTGGAGAATTCTAGCAATGTTTTGTTTTTATTTTTGTTTTTTTGTTTTTGTTTCTTTTTTCAAAGTGGCGTGAAGTAACCTGACATGGATGCATGTTTAATGTTTGGAACCTAATTTTTATGTTGTGGATATATAATGTTTGGAACGTAATGTTAATGTTAATGTTTAGAACCTAATGTTTATGTTTGGTTTTTATTCATTTTTCTGTTTGGAGTGTCTTAGTAAATAAGGAGATAATTCGGAGGTGGAGTGCTTCTAGAAATTTTTATATCTTAAAAAGGGTAGTTTTGTAACTTCATTAAATATTGGAGTGTCTACATAAAAAAATGGAGCCCTAAAATCAGCACCCTAAAATAAAATACTCTTATAACTTTTATTTATTTGGGTTTGAGATGGAGTCAGGGTGTTTGGGCCAGCTTGCCAACGTCGACTAAATCTCCCATCCGGTTTGGTTTGAGGCTTTCCATCCACATCAGGACCAAAAATTTTACGAAAGAAACTCTTGCTACCTAATCTCAAGAGGTTATTATGTTTTGAACTCGGAATATCTGAATTTGAATTTATAGCTCATTCCTATTACTACTTGAGTTATCGGTTTTTTCTTTGTCATTTCAGTATGACTTATGGTTGTCTATCTTTGATCCAAATAAACAAGAAACATTGGCTCTGCCCAGAGGTCTTTATTAATTAAAAGCCTGTTTTTCCAAAGCATCCTACCCTTGTTCATTTGCTACACACAAATGCATAGACTACTATGATAGTGGACCCAACTTAACAAAAGAAGGCACTGCTACATAAATAAATGATGCTTGTTTAGTTTAATGATGTTTTTTTTTTTCCCCTCCAATTATACTAATATAAATTTATGTTCTATAAATAAAAAATTATTAAAACATAATTTAATTATATTTTGACAAAGATCTAAAACAATTTTTGCTTTTTCTGGGGAAAGAAAAAAGAGTTTATGCTGTTATTGTAATAACCTTTTTTCTTAAACATTTCCGTTAGGCTTATAAAATACTTCCACCATTAGAAAAGGCATTTCTCAGTATTTTTAGTTAGAAAACATGGACAACTTTTTTTTTGGTTGCCTGTAAATTATTTTGGCAAAGAAGTTTAGTCGAATAAAGAAAATACTTATGTGTTCCTTTCTAAGGGGGTGTTCCACTAACCTAGTTTTTTGAAAAAACTGGTTTTTCACGGTTTTTTATATGATGTGTTGTGAGAGAATGACTTGTCTCGGTGTTTGAAAAAAATAATTTTTTGTTAGTGGAACACCCCCTAAATCTCAAAAAAAAATTGAGCACACCTTTTCAAATGATGCAAGTTTTTGGTGTGCAAAAAGTACGTGCAAGGAAGTAGAAAAAGGTATTGCAACTTGCAAGGGTGAAGGGTGAATTACACCCACCTCATCCCCTAAGGCTTTGCTTCAATAGAGACTCGGCCACACGAATGGAAAGTTACTCTTCTGCCCTCGTGTTAAAAGCATTTTGCTTTGGCCGGATGCTCACCTGTTCATTTTGCGTAATACATATATACTTTTGAGGTTTCTATTTATGTCAATGGGTTTTGGAGACTCAGATTAAAACAATCTTGAATGCGTTATTTTGCATTGCAGACATAGAGCTGCTTTTTATTTTCAAAAAATTGGTCTAAAGGACAAATTTGGGGTTTTAAATAGTGTTTAGTCCAGCTTAACTTATTTTAATGCTTCCAATACATTGATAGGAAATTTTTGAGGACTCAAAGACAATACTAGACAAAAATACCCTTAATGAAACTCACACTCACGCGCACCATGTGGAGGAATTTTCAAACTGAAAGCTACAGCATTGAAAGCGACATTACTGTGACTAAAAACTTTTCAAACCGAAAGCTACAACATTGAATTTTCAGACCAAAAACTTTTCTTTCATGCCCGACGTGTGGTCCCCTTTGCTGTGACTAAAAGCGACATGTGGTCCTGGCTCACTCATTTTTCCCATCACTCTCTCTCTCTCTCTCTCTCTCTCTCTCTCTCTCTCATGCGTGGGTTTTGGGTAGGTGGGACAAAATTAATTTCTCTCTCTTTAATTTTGGGGGTGGGTTCAATTTTTGGGGTTCAATTTTAGCGGGTTTAGGCTCTTTGGGGTAGGGTATAGTGGGTTTAGGCACTTAGGATGCACTTTCCATTATAGGGTTTTAGCTGTTTAGGCACTTTCATAGGGTACCCTAGTATTTTAGGCACTTTCATAGGGTACCCTAGGGTTTAAGTTTAGGGTGCACTTTTCAATTATAGGGTTTTAGTAGTTTAGACACTTTCATAGGGTACCCTAGGGTTTAAGTTTGGGGTGCACTTTTCAATTATAGGGTTTTCATGGTTTAGGCACTTTCATAGGGTACCCTAGGGTTTAAGTTTAGGGTGCACTTTTCAATTATAGGATTTTAGTGGTTTAGACACTTTTATAGGGTACCCTAGGGTTTTAGGCACTTTCATTAGGTTTGGGGGTTTAGGCACTTTTATTGGTTAGTGGGGGCATTTTTGGAAGGTGTAGGTGATTTGCCCTTTTGACATTAAAGAAAAAGTTGATGTCCTTCCTTATTGAAGTAAAGACCCCTTTACTATGTCCTTCCAAAAAACGGACCCTATTATTTTTGCATTGCAGACAGAGAGCTTGGTAAGCTTGATGATCATGGAAACTTTCTCAAATCTGGTAATGCTTCCTTCTGGTAGTGATGGGTATCAGTTGAGGTGGAGGTGATAGCGGCAGCTTGCGTTTTGTCTTAGTTGAGGTTGTGGCAGGTTGTGTTGGGTCTCTCTGGTGGTAGAGAGGGGTTGGGAGTGTAATGATGGCATAGGGTCATATGTGTAAGAGATAAATGAAACCGAGCCTTGTGAGAGATGATGTAAGATTATAATGGGCATACCAAAAAAAGTGAACAGTTAGTGATAGTAGAAGTTTTTTTGGTTGCCTAACGCTCGACTAATAGAGGGGACTATACGGCAACTTACTAAAACCTAAGGAGGGCAATGTCACAACATCTCAATTTTCAGGGGTATAAATATGATGGCAGCAAACTTCAGGACCCATATTTATTTAAGGGCAATCAAATGTATATTGATAAAAAAAAATCAGATACAAACTAAAAATAGTACAAAACAAAAGCTTAAGCAATGAATATAGCAGCAACTAAAAAATACAAGTAGACCTGAACACCTACTTCTGCTTTCATCTACAATCCTTTGTATCCCTACTTCTTTGTACCCTTCTTGTTTAATTTTCTTCAATATTTTTCCATTCTCCAACCAATAGTATTATTTTCTGATATCAACATGTAGTAAAATTGGAATCGGTTGCACCTCAATGAATCAACATGATGCAGCAGTTGCTTGCTCTTTACCGAGCTATGATCGTTGTTTTGGTTTTATATATCAACATGATAAGGATCCTTCATCAGTTTATTTATCCCGCTGCCCTGCAGACGCGATTAAGACCGCAACAGCCACAGTGAACATGAACAACATGCTGACAAGCAGTATGTATGTTCTTCTTGAAGATCTCCTGTACTCTCCAAATATAACTATTCCCCAAAAAGTGCTCACAAGCGGAAGTGCCTGTTTGTACCAGCGAAAATTTAGACGTGTTACCAGGTGTATTGCATCCCATGAAGAGATACACAAGACAATCCATGTCCATCACAATGAAAAAATATACCGAACATAGTCCAATTAATGGGGGTCTGGGAGGGATAGATTGGTTATAGACTAACCACTGGCGTTATTTGAGCAAAGTGGTTGGCCTAAGCTTGAACCCCCAACCTCAAATCAAACTTAAAAGGTCCACTTTGGCAACTAAACAGTGAGTAACCCCTTGTTCACTTTCAAAGTGAACGAATAAGGCTTGTTTGATTTCTCGAACAATGAAAAAAACATATATGTTTTTTTGTTTTTTGTTTTTCGGTTTTAGTCTTGAAGTTAACTATTTCGGTCCAATTCTTTTGTGAGGATTAAGGTTCCTGGGACATAGCAAAAAATTCAAAAACACTAAAGACAAGAAATTGGGGGCTTTGTACCAGAAATTTGAGGAGGCCGTTGTAATGAGAAGGGCAGGGTTTTGTGGGCTAGGTCTTCCATCATTGACCAATGTGCTTTGAAATGGCCTATACAGAGGAATAGGGTTATCGTGGAGATCCTGAGGCAAAATCCTGCTGACGTTCTTCCTTCCCCATCGAACTATGATGAAGTCGTGTGGACCTTGACCCTGATGGTTGTTATTGTGTTAGGTCTGCCACGCAGGTTTGCTATCCAACCATTGCATGCTCCGGCATGGTTTGGCCAAGGTGTCCCCAGAGGAGTTTTATCGAATGGCTTGCTGTCTGGGGAAGGCTCTCAATTAAAGATAGACTAGAAAGGTGGGGTTTATCTGTGAGACTATGAGTCCTCAGTGCGTGCTATGCCGGACTGGGTTGGAGTTCCATTCTCACCTATTGTTTGATGTCCTTTTTTGGCAGTAATTTGGAAGCAAGTTCTGGCCAAGAATCGAATCACTAGGGCTGTTCTTCCTCTGGAGCAAGAGCTAATATGGCCAGTCCAGCATAGGAGGGGAAAGGATCTCGGGAATGCAAAGCTCTCTTTGGCAACCACTTATTACTTCGTTTTGAGGGAACGTAACCTGCGGATTTTCCAGGACAAAACCAGGGATGTGGATGTGGTGTCCTCTGCAATCCTTGAAGATATCAAGGCTAAGCTTAGCATTTGGTCATTTGTTCAAGTTCACTGCCCTTAATAGGAGGCTTTGTGATATATGGCTTTTGGATTCTAGAACTTCTAGGGTCAATAATGTTTGATTCCTTTGTTTGTTGTTTTGTATGGTTTGATAGTCAGGTGATCTGCTGTATAGTTTGCTCAGGGGGATGCCCAGTTGATTTTGAGTTCCTGAGTTTTTTTTTTTTTTCAAAAGAAATTAATTGCCCAAAAAAAAATTCAAGAAAGACAATAAGATCCCGAAACAAGGTTTTTTGGACAAGTGGGCTCAAAAGATCAAGAGTATATTGTAGTGGGATTTTATCAGTTGCTCCATCATCTCTGGATGTCATCATTTAGTGACAAGTTTGGACTAACCTGAACAGCATCGGCAGCAGCATACCCTGCAGCTTCGCCTCCCATGAACTGGAGACCATTCCCGAACCCACAGATAAGTCCAGCCAGGAAAGCCCAACCTCTGCCATTCCAGTCTGTGAGATAAGCCCTTATGGATGATCTGGGTAAGTTCAATACTGGGTGATAGAGGAGTATGATGTTTAAAATGACAGCAATCACGAAGCAAGAGACAGAGAAGTAGAAAAATGCAGTGTAGACAGTTAAGTTAGGGATGCCTTCTTTCAAGGTGTGCCACTGGTCATTGGTTGCCAGGTTGAATGCCGGTGAGAAGAGAGAGAAGCAAATCCCGGCAAAGAATATTATGGTCAAACCAGTCATGGTGCTCTTCCCAAACACCTGCAAGCAGACCATGTCAACTATTTCTATGATGCTTGACAATTGAATGCATCTGTGCAACTAATATTCATGGAAATGTTTTAAGTACAAACTGAATGAGTAGCGTATGACATGCTTTAAGCTTGAAAAAAGGAAGTGCATTTTTGTTTCCTCCTAATTGACTAGCTAGGTACAAAAATGTATACCACTGTTCTGGCTGAATAAGTACCTTTGGTACGCAGAAAAATCAACAAATATTTTGGGAATCCAACTATTTAAGCAGAAATGAATGACTACAGCAAAAAAAAAAAAAAAAGAAGAAGAAATTGGAGTTTATCATTGCCTTTTCAAAGGGACAAATGGTATGCGACATTCCATTTGGGAATTATGGAGAGGGAGGGTAACCATTATAAAACTGACACTTCCAAACATAACATTCTAATTGTTGTTGTTTAAGGGATAATCAAAAGGAAATTAGGTCAGAGATTTGTAAGCGTAGCAGGGTTGCTAAGCATCCTCTTTAGGGAAGTAGAAAAGACACTAAACAAAAAACCAATCTACCAAAAAACTGCAGATAAACCTTAATTGCTCTTCGGCTCTCAAGCTCTATAATAAAGTCAGCACTCCCAAATTTTGCCTTGTCTGCAGTACTAGTTCCTCTCTCCGGATCGTTTGTTCCAACTATATATCAACATTCATTTGGAGGATAACAAATAATCAAATGTCAGTCTATTAAATGAAATGAGAGAAGTTTTGATACAGTATGCACTCCTTGAGTTTCGTACCTATGTCATTACGTGTTTCTTTAGACACAGAATCATCCGCAGCCCTGGCAAGGTTCATTTTGGTTTAATGTCAAATTGTCAATGCTTTGGAACAACAGTGTAGAATAACGTAGAAATGCCAACGCAATTATTATTCTACTGAAACCTATCCTACCGGAAGCATATTATATTTGGATAAAGCAAGCATAAATCATAAAAACAAAAAAGAACCTGGTTCTTCAGGAATAAGGCAGTGTTTGGTGTTAAATCAATAGAATTAGTTGGTATAACTCAAACTAAAATTTCTAATGCACAAGAAATTGACTTTATCCCAAATTTGAGACATGATAATTGTGATCTGCATTACAAAAGATGAATCTACATGTCATAATAATTCAGTTGCTTTCATCCACTTCATGACAGAGTATCTGCTGCTTAGATATGTCGAAAAGGCAAGCACTTCACTAAAGGTGACATCAACACAAGCAATGGACAAGAAACAAGGGATATGACATAAAACTATTAGACTTGGGTGGGGTAACTTCAATCGATATGAAAAACTATACAGACACACAAAAAGCACTACTCATGAAACCGTAATTCTATCAGATTGTCTGGTACTCAAAGCATAGCCCTTACGCATATTTGTAATCGTCTGACAAGCTCCTAAGCTTCGCTTTATTATCAGCCGCATTAGATGCATGAACAAAAGAGCCAAGAAAAACTGCAATCAAGAAGCATCCAACACCAGGGAATAGAATCTCAGCTTTATTGATTTTGTCGTCCAAGAAGTAGTTCATTGTCGTGCCTGTTACAATCAGATCAAGAATATATGTAAACTTTTAATTCATGCCATGCAATATATTTTTCAAAAGAATTCGTAGGACAAAATGAATTCTATAGGTCATTGGTGTAAAGAAGACAATACCTATAACAACAGTTATGCTTGCAGTGATCACCTCAGTCACTGATATCCCAACAAAGGCCCATGCATATTGACTGGCCAGGTTTCCAAGGCTAAGGACCACTCCACCAGCCATTGCAAACAAAACAGAGGGCCAATTGTCCTGCATCGAATGTTTTTTACAGCTCAAAAGCTAGGCATGAACAAAATTCAACATGGTAACTAGATGAAACAATCAATACAAGCACGTATGTATAAGTATGATTGGAACAAGACAGTGGTTGGATCAACATCGATAACTCATACTAGCTTATTGCAGGTAAGATATTGAATCATAGTGTTACCCTCGGAAAATGTAGAGTCTTGAAGGTGTCTCATTGTCAACAAGCAGATAAGGTACTGGATCATAGTCTGAAATCTGTAAACTTGAGATTTTCAAATATATCCTAGAGTCCACACGCCCAAAGCTTTTATCTGCTTAAGTTTATCCATCAGATTTTGCAAGTGAATAGTACACGTACTTTTTAATATGACGAACTATCAAGGGAAAGTGTAAAGACAGTTACATTTTTTTTTTTTTTTGGGTGATCGTGAAAACAGTTGCATTATCTTCTGATCAACATATTTTTCCACTGTATTCCATGACTCCTCCCAACTGGGTGATGCAATACTGAACCACCTTTTAGCACTTCTGACTAGGTAAACTCTAGACCTCATGGTGCGCCAAGACAAATTTGCCGAACTATATAAAAGCACAGAAGCATCCATTGTTCCAACCTCAAAATTAATCAGATCATAAAGACACATGCTTCCCTATTTAACCACTTATTCCATTTGCATTGTAAAAAGTGAGGGCACTTTCTATCGTTCATTGAAACACAACTTACAGTAATTCGCTTACCTGGTTATTACTGCCTGTCAACTGCAGTACCAACTGAGAGACAAGCCCTATGTCCCCACTTCCAACAGAAGAAGCCGAGCTGTTTGGCTTCCGTATCCTAAGGAAGTATTTTCACTTGGTAAGACCTGAAGGTTTCTGAGAAAACCACTTCCCAATCTAACATTGAATCCACTTGCTGTGGTCTAGTACACCAGTAAATTGACATTGATTGATCTTATACCTTGCAAATACAAAAGGCCTTTCCCACAAGGCTGTACAAACTACAAACGACGAAGGAAATACAAGGATAGGCACTTGCCTATTTTCGAAAAGGTTTGGAGTCCTATAAGTATCTATCTTTCGTTGTGAATTTACTGGGGAAAAATCACAAAAGGATTCTCTTCAAGAAGATGTACCCGCGTAGGTTACAGTTAACAGATCACGGGAACAGATAGTAGTGATTATAAGGACATAATTAAAAATGGCTTTTCATCAAATACAAAAAAATGGAATTTATTAGAAGCAACTAGTGTTACAAAAGCTCTTTCCTTAGTATGTGCTATATCTGCAATAAAAGAGAGCAGTTTCTGAAACATTAGGGAAAGTCCTAACTCTACTATATGCTACGAATAGGATTTGAAGTCTGCTGTGAAGAAGGGATAGTGAACTAGGGTAAAAGTTTTTTACTACCAAAGCTTTACCAGTGATAAGAACAAGAAGTTGAGATTTCCTGTATAGTCAGTCACAGAAAAATTCCCCTTAAGGTCCTTCCTAAACAGGAGCAGGAAAATTAAAGTTCAGAAAATCAATTTACTAGCCAAACTAAACAACAGTAATTTGTCAATTTACCATTGAAGAAAATTTAATCTGGATTGAAGTGTAACAGAATACAACAACTACTCTTAGTCTCTCACTATCTTACGTGACCGACATAATAAGGATTAAGGAGTGACACATTTCAATATTACTGCATATGTGAAGTTGGATTGCTCCATTACATGTCATACAAAAAGATGCAGAGCAGCCATGTTTCATTTCTTCTCTATTACCATTTTCATTTTAAAGTGTGAAGACTCTGAACACCCATTGACTATAAAGAACACATACCTGAGAAAGTTGGGTCAAGAAATTTGGCTCTTCACTTGTGCTCTTGCCAATCTCACCAAACGTGAAAGCAATGATCACCGCAGCCAATAGATTTGTGATTGTGTAATCAAGATAACTGTGTTGAGGCAGACGGCCTCGCCTTTCTAGGAGTGTCAAAAAAGCAGGCCATGAGCCCAAAAGCAAAAGGGCTAGCAGCATACATACTATAGCAGCTCCCTTGCTTTCAACCAAATAAATCTTCAAATTCAACCCACCCGACAAAATACTCTCATTTAGAAGAGCTATCAACGACGGAACACCCGAAAAGTCCTAACAAAGGAAAGAACCAATTGGAATTAGAACCACAATCTATCCATTGGCAGCCTTCACTAATTTTTAGGAATACATTGGCTCAAGAGGCCAAAGAGATACTGGAAACCGTCATAGAGCACAATATTGAACACTTTAATTTGTAATGCAGATCTGAATTAAAAGAGGCACAAAGGTAAGAAGCCAATAAAACATCAAAGATCTCATTTATTTGCTTGTAAACTACAGCAGTCCCCTTGACCACTTTCAAGAAAAATACACATCCTTTCAGAAAGGAAGAGAAACTACTGACTACACCATACTTAAGAGCAAGACCCAAAAAACCCCAAAAAATGGGCCATGAGCCAAACTCAGAAAGTAGATTGGGAATCAAGATACTGATGGTATGAAGCAAGAACAAATTAGATTCAAGAAATATGTAAACAGCGAATCAAACCAATACAGCCATATGAGTCGTGTCAAATCATTGATACATGAACAATAGAACGCAAGGCCTTCAAAAAATTACCAGTCCAGACATATTGGAGGAAAGAAGGAGAAAAATGGTTTGACGGTTGTTAAGGAGAAACCCAGCAAAATGTTGCTGCACGAAGTTGTTCCAGTTCAATGTTTGTGTGGGTGTGCGTGGGAAAAGAAAGTTCAACGGCCAAACAGAACGTGTACTCTGATCTCAAATAGTACTCCCTCCGTCCCAATTTTATGTCCCTCGTTCTATTCTAATCGGATAAAAAAATGATTATTTCTTTCAATCGGTAATACATTTTATATGCAATATGGATCTTGTTTGATAGATCTTGATTTAATCTAATAAACAAAGTGTTCAAAATCACCTAAAACATTGTAGATTATAAGATATAACACTTTGAAAAGTGGCACGAACTCCCAAAAGGGACTATAAAATTGGGACGGAGGGAGTACTAAAAAGAAATCAGAAATTGAATGGTAGACGGAAATATTTGTAGGGACCATTTTTGTTTTTTGTTTTTTTTTTTTTTTTTTCTGTGAGGGGCAAGTTGGAGGGGCCAATTGTTAACAGAATAGTGCCATAATTAGATCAAAAATGATATATACACACAAAAAATACCCACAATTTACCCACACACTCACACAAGTGTGTGGGCTCCACACACACTTCAAGTGTGTGTGGAGCCCACACACTTGTGTGAGTGTGTGGGTAAATTGTGGGTATTTTTTTGTGTGTATGTATCATTGTTGTAGTTAGATAGTGTGGGAGTTAGTTTTAAGAGAAAATGACCAAAACATGACACGGAGAAAAATAATTTCACATGCATGGCATTTTATCCTTGCACTGCCCAAAATGTCTCTGGGTGTATTTTTTTTCCCCCCCAAATCACACAAAACCCCAAGTGCAATGATTTTCATATAAGGTGCAATGTTAGTTAATTCATACAAAGGTGCAAAGCAATTTTGAGATTGCCCATCCAAAAAGATTTGATTTGATCTCATATTGGCAAGGCAAGTTGGACTAACGTGAGTGCAGTGCTTTTATTGCATGATGCAAGGATTTTCGTTTATAGTGCAATATTGTTGCGTGCACGGTGCAATTTTGAGATTGTCCATCCAAAAATATTTGATTTGATCTCACATTGGCAAGGCAAGTTGGACTAACATGAGTGCAATTCTTTTGTTGTAAGGTGCAAAAGTTTTCATTTATAGTGCAATGTTATTGCATGCACAGTGTAATTTTGAGATTGTCCGTCCAAAAATATTTGATTTGATATTACACTGGCAAGACAAGTTGGAATAACATGAGTGCAATTCTTTTGTTGTAAAGTGTAAGGCTTTTCATTTACAGTGCAATGTTGTTTGCATGCACAGTGCAATTTTGAGATTGTCCATCAAAAAATATTTGATTTGATATTTGTTTGGTTCTTTTATTTCTTTGCAATGGAAAATAGTTGTGTACGAGTGTGCCAGAGAGAGTCTTTAAATCTTCTCCCTCAAATTAACTTTGAAAATCAAATCTAATCAGGCGATTGTACTTTAATGGTTCAATTACCTCAATTAAGAGGATTTTTCCTTCAAAGTGAAGAAATATAAACCAATATGCTTAGGAAATCAAAGAACAGCAAATAAAGAAGATACTTTGATTAATGAATCAAAGGTACATCGACTTCCTTCGAATCGTCTTCAACTTCAAATAAAAAGTAACAGGAAACTTCAAACACTTGATTATTACAAGAACAACCGAAATCTACTTCCTAAACTACTTCCTAATCTACTTCGAGCTGAGTCGAAATCCTAATTCTACTTGCCAATGAACAAACCAAACATCATTTTTTAATAGCTGTTTGTTGAAGATTTGTCTGGGGGTTTTCACTCTTCAACTTCTTCTACTTATAGACTTTGCTTGTAGTTTAACTTTCCAGCTCAATCATTTGAACTTGGCTTGCTTCAAACTCCATCATTGCACTTCAAATGAGCAGTTTATTCCCTCCAACAACATCTGAGCTTGAATTTCCTTGATCTTCTTTTAGAAGTTTCAATTCGAATCTGCACAGTTACTCCAACAATTTATATGATTAGTTTTAAGGAAATAATTGCCTTGCAAGTCATATTCCACGTGTCTCAACTGTTAACTGTTTCGTTTTATATGCTTACACGTGGAGTTAAAACATTTAGCAATTGAAAGTATGGCTTCGAAGCCGATTTTCTTACTTATCTGTTGATTCTCAACTGCCAATAACTGCTTTTCAAATTGGATACTGATACACCACCGTATTGACCCATTTATAACTATTAATCCAGTGCTTCTCACAGATATTAAGCCGCCAACGTTTGACATTCTTAATTACGTGTCAATTAATTACTGAATTTGCTAATTTTATATGCAAACAATATTACACTAGCAATGCAAGTTGGACTAACATGAGTGCAATTCTTTTATTGGAAGGTGTAAAGGTTTTTCATTCACAGTGCAATGTTGTTGCATGCACGGTGCAACTCTGGTAGCTAATATTTCTAGGAACAATGGGAAGGAGATGTGCGTGTTAGGCTTAAAAAATGAGAAGGGTATTTGGACCTGTAATTTGTTGGTATCATGTATGTGAAATTATTTTTTTCCTGTCATCTTTTTGGTAATTTCCAAAATCCTTGTCATGAAATTGGAATATTTACTTTTAAAAATCATGTTTTGGTCATTTCCCCTAGTTTTTTTAACGACTTTGGTTTTCTGTTATTTTCTGTGTTGGTTGAGCTGGAAGATGTTGAGTGTAAAGCTTGCCCCACTCTTGTATCTTGTAATGAACGATCATTCAATTCAATTAAAGTTTGTTTTCACGTTTCTCGCTAAAGTTGTCACCAATTTGGTCGCAACAATTGATGAACTATATTTTATTTCACAAAGGTTATTTGTAAATTTATTTGTCATGAAAACAAAATTGGTTGAAAGATATTTACAATACCTTTATATAAGATAAATATAGAAATATTTTAAAATTTAAGTAAAATTTTGAGAAATGGAAACTTAAATTTTGAAGTGTTGAATATATAAGGTTGGGAGTGATTTTCATTTTTTCTTGGAAATAGAGGATATGGGTTAGAAACACCTCAAATCATACACTCCTTCAAAATAAATAACGTATTTTAATAGTACTTCCAAGGAAGCTAACAAATCGGAAATTTGAAAAGTCATGGCAACAATGCATTCAGGAGGAACCGAGGCCCTACAGTGAGGGGCTCATTATAGGCACCCCCAAGCCCACTACAGGAGTGTAGTGATTAGTGATCCTATCTGATTGTCCATATCGGTAATTAGGGCTGCACACGGGTCGGATTTGCTCGGGTTCGGGTCGGGTTTCACCCGACCGAAACTTGATCGGGTTTATCAAAACACCACCCGACTCCGACCGAATATACAGTCGGGTGAGATCGGATCGGGTGACGGTTTGGCCGGGTCGGATGAACCGGGTTGGTCGGGTGGACAGCGCCAGCATGTGACTCCAGTTTTTCCTTGAAACAGGAAGGAAAAAAAAAAATCTTGAACAGATCTGGCATAAATACAAAAGAAAAATGAGTTTCTGCAGGACAAAAACTGTAGAAGAGGAAGATTTAGCAAAAACTGTAGAAGAGGAAGATTTAGCAAAAACTGTAGAAGAGGAAGATTTAGATCAACAAGCCACCGTTGTGTCTTCTAAAACTTGAAGCTTCTGCCATGGAGTTATGAGGAGCACAGACAAACAAGAGTGAAAAGTAGATGAGAGAGAGAGGAGAGAGAGAGAGAAGATGTGCTGTGGGTTTGAGAAATTTTCGGAGACCACTGATCTTTTTGGAGGGCATGAGGGGAAAATTTTCAAGTGCCTAGTGGACAATAATCTCATATGTAAACTTCAAACACCTGTTAAAGGTGCACATGACAACAGAGTAGTGGTTATAGCACTGAATAATTATTCTATACATGGGAGCAGTTGGCATTTATAAAAAGAGGAAAGTGAATTACTGTGCTTTTCTCTAGGGAATAGAATAGCTGTCGAAATGTTTCTTGGACAGAGTACTAAATTGATGATATTTCTTGGACAGAGTATTAAATTGATGGGAGAAGGGAAAAATTAAGATAAAGAGAGGAAAGTTCTGTCTTTCTCAGACCATGCGCCAGAGTTTGAATATAAAATAATACTCCTATAACTTCTAAGACCCATGCGCCAGCTTTGGGTTTTTAAAAAGGGGAGACAAAAAGGACAGAGAGGGAGTGTTTTATGGGTAAAAACCGCAAAATAGGGGTGTAGACACCCCAAAATAAGCGTTCACGTACATTTTAATCCCCAATGATGAACGGAAATACCCGGAAGAACTCTCGGATTGAAATTCTCCAAGTCAACTCAGTCAACAGTACCGCACGGTACTCATCTCTCAACGCACGGGACAGCCAGTGTCACGTACAGCAGAGTTTTGGAAATTTGACGGCCAGGTGTGCCGCACGGTACACAAGTTGTGCCGCACGGCACAGTTTGTGTACCGTACGGTACTGTTTACGGGTTCCCAGTTTTCACAGGTTCCCAGCAAGCCGAAAGTGTTGACGAGATTGGTTCCCCCGCCGTGGCCGAAAGAGAAGATCATGGCCGAAAGGGATATGCTACTCCCCATGCCATTGTCTCCATGAACAAGAATCAAGAAGGGGTTGGCATTCGGCTCCCTCATCTCTATAAAAACCGTTCGAACTCAATGAGAAAAAGACCCCCAAAAACGGCCGGACCCCATACGATTTCTGTGTAAGGAAGACCACGAAACTCCATTCTTGGATACCATTTTCATTGCCAAAACCTCTTAGCCACCATCTCCATTATAGAGAATCCAATACCATTCTCTCTGTAAAAGCAAAACCCAAAGCAGAAACTCATCCCCTGTTTTTTTTTATTCCAAAGCCGTGAGATAGCCATCCCAAATCGACCAAAATTTGAGCATCCAATCCCTCTTACCACTATACTAGAGTAAAAGTGAGGTCCAGAGAAGGTTCAAGCAGCATTCGGAAGTTCAATCCGACGCTCAATCCGAGAGTTCGAAACCGAAGGTATAAACCCGTTTCGCCAAATTCCTTGAATTTGGTACCCTGAGGGGAGGGGTACCTAGGGTGGAATGATTCCTGGTATCATTTCCATGCTTGGTATGCCCAAATTACAGCAAGTTCAGTTTCATTTCACACCTCCCGGTCGCGTCGTACGGTGAAAACATCGCCTCGTACGGAGCGGTTCAACGAGGAGGGACATCCCATACTCAATACATTGCTTTCTCCCTTTAAAGTAGTTCATTTTGAATGCATTTCATACCTTGTATGTGCCTCTGATGAATCATTTCGAAAAGCCAAAGTTTCAAACTGTTTTGCAGCCAAGTGTGTCGCACGGTACTCATACTGTGCCGCACGGTACATCTTGAGTGCCGTACGGTACTCATTTAAAAATTTGACCGTTAATTTGAAGAACAGTGCCGCACGGCTCACTGTTTGTGCCGCACGGTACATCCAGTGTGCCGCACGGCATATTTTTCTGGTAAAAATGTGAAATTTGAACCTTCCCCTGCAGGAATAGTTTGAAGTTTGGATTTTCGTTTGATTTCTGTTAATTACAATATCAGTCATTTGTTTTTCTCATTATTATTATCCGCTTTGTTTGATTTAAATGTTTATCTGTTAATGTTCAGCAATAAAATTGTTTTCTAATAAAATCCCACAAATGTTTAGTAAAGACCGATTTTTAATCGGGCGAACAGGGTGCATTAAAACCCTTCCCTGTTCGTAACCTGGCTCCCGGATCCAAAACGAATCTCTGGTTTTCAATTGGTTTTATAAGTCATTCGCTCAAATCATCATTTTTGAATTGGTTCCTCGGGTCCCAAACTATTTTCCCAAAACCCGGGTGGCGACTCTAAAATCTTTTGTTTTTCGAACCGCTTCGAAAAACCATCTCCGAACCGAGTGGAGGCTGACTGTCCACAAGGGGATAGGGAGTAGTAAGTTACATATATACATATATATTAAACCAAAACTCAATCGGGTGGTCGGGTTCATCCGAAGAAAATTACTCCAATCCGAGACCCGACCGAATGACAATTTATTTCTCACATATGGACCCGGATCCGACCGAATATCTGATCGGGTAAGTATCGGATCGGGTTTTTTCGGGTCGGGTCGGTCGGATTCTCGGGCGGATCGGATCAATGTGCAGCCCTATCGGTAATGGATGCTCGAATTTTAATCTAACTAATGGACGACTCGGATCATTTGGAGTTTGGATTAAATACGAGCCGTCGGTGCTAGGATGGACGCCCGGATGAGACTCACTAACCCTTGTACTCACTACAAGCCCCTCAATTCCATTCCGGGAGGTAGTAGCAGGTGTTTGGGAGTCTTGTTATCTTTAACTTTTTAGCTTTTCAATTTTTTGGATTATGATCAGAATTTATTTTGAATCTAAAAAGAATGTTTGAAAGAAATGAGTAAAGTGCATTTTGAGTTCTTGCTCCAATTGTAGAATGAGAAGCCGAAAGAGAGAAGGGGCTCCTTTTGAATTCTTTCTCCAATTGTCAAACATTGAAAATGAGCTTTGCATGAACGTGTTTTGCGTTTTGTCGGCCAAAAAGCCGAAACTTAAAAAATGAGAATTTGAAAATGAGAAAAGCTGTCGGCTAAACATGCCCTAAATTTGCTACATCATTTTTGTGTAGTTCTCATTCTAGGGAGATGGTAATTTTAGTCGCAATTGTGTCTGAAATTTCAAGTTGAAGCTTTGTAAGTTTTTTTTTTTTGGAGAATAAAGAGAAAATATTATTAATCACTACGTAATACCGTACACATAAGAATTAAATGATGCAATAAGTTTGTATTGCACAATTTGCTAGGAGCATGTCGATATTACTTTGGATTTTTCAATATTGGCTTTGGCGATTTGGTGGTAAGCGCGTGTGACTTGGCGCCTTAATATCCAACCACAGTACAGCACAGCTGCCACTGCGTCCATTGACAACCGTCGCTGGGCCGAGATGATCCCCACCGCCCTCTCACCCGGAGCCACTCCGCTAGGTTTCGTGCCCACCACCAGCAAACTCCGACGGAGGAGTTTCAGAGTATCTGCCACGGAGGCATTTCCGTCATTTATCCCCAAACAAGTGGAAAAAATCAAAGACCCGTTTGCTCGAAAATTGGCCGCCAGGATTGAGAGACTACCCGTTCAGGTGAATTCTCCACTTGCTTCGATAATTTTTCTCTCTCTCTCTCTCACGAGCTTTGAATGTCTGGGAATAATTTCTCATTCTTGAAGTGGAATTTCTCACCAATGAGGAATTGGTTCAGCGGTGGAAACTCGAACTTGGTTGGACGAGGCTGTTCGAGTTCCATAGCCCCATAGCCTCTTATTAGAGCTAGACATACCCCTGACCCATATGTGGTCAGACCTTAGATTTGGTCCCGTCATAGGTGCGATGAGGTCCTACAAAAAGTGTTGTGGTGTGACGGGTTAATACTCTCTGGCGATCGTGTCGGGTATCATACTTGCACTTCCATTTCCGTGACCAAAACAAAGAAAGTGGAATTTTTCTACTCAAGTAGGTCAAGCAGTTAACAATGGGCCAATGGCTTATGGGAAGAAGAAGAGGTGATCCTTCTAACGGTCTGACAGGTGCAAATGTTAGTTCTTAGGCCATCTCCAGCCTTAATCCTGATTTCTACTATAATTTGATTAAAAGTTTGACAAAAAGCTTCATTTGATATGAAGTAATCCATGGGGCCAGTCTTGAGTAACCCCATCAATTGCAGAATTTTAAGGTTGTTTTGAACTGTGCAGAAATTGAAGTTTGAAAGACAGAAGATGACTTTGAAAAAATGTAAAATTTGAATCTCCGGAGTAAACTCGACATTGTATACATTTGAATCAAGGAGTGGAGCGGGACTTTTGAGGGGATATTTACTTGAATTTGGATTTGAAAAGTCACTTGAGAAAGGTTGGAGATGCTCTTAACGACGGTGTTGTTGTCATGAGAACTAAGAGTATTATCTGTCCTCCTATTGGCCCTTCTTGTCAGTTGCCTTGCTATTCCTCCTCAAGCCACTCACTCTCAAACCATCCTAACTTTTAGAAGTTGATCAGTCTCCTGTTCAAATGCCATCAAAAGTTCCTTATCACATAATTCATTATGTAACATTTCAAAAGGTTCTATCTGACAAAACTACCTTCCTTTGACACAATCAGGTACAGTGGTTCCAACCAACAATAGCATTCGTTGCAAGAACCCCATTCAACACCTACAAAACTTGGATGCGTGTTATAGATTGTGGAGCGTGATGGTATTGTTCACCTAGACATTGGTGTCATGATTCCAATTATTTCCTGCAGACGTGTAACCAGCTATATGTGTTGTAATGTAGAGGAACTCTGACGCATTTTTTTATTCTTTTTTCATCATGGTAAAACAGTGCACATTGGGTGAAACACTAGTATCTTGTGCTCTTCTGCTTGTGCTGTTGCTTATTTTATGTGCTGAATTTATAGCTCCTAAATTCCGTGCTAGTGTTCTGCATGTTCCTAAGAATGCTAGCTGTTGTACAAGAGCCGCCACCTCCGATTGTTTTGTACTGAAGAATGTAACATGCTGCTAGACCTGGCCCACAACACTGCAAAGCAAACAAAATGATCCACACAGTGTTTTACATGATTGACATTTGAAAAACTAAATGAAATAGGAAAAGAATGTAGTTGAAAAAACTATCATTGGTTAAATTGAAATTGTTGTGAGTTTGTGACATGGCAACCTATCAACCAAACTCTTTGCATGCTTCAGTTCTTGGAAAGTGGAAACTCTTGCTGCTCAAGATGAAGTTCTCCTATTAGGGGTTAGCCTTTTTTTTCGCCCTCCTTTTTCTATGCTGCTTTATAGTTTTCCTCCTGTGTCTAGCAGTTTCGGTGAGCTGCATTGCTCTCTGTTTCAGATTTTGGGCAGTACCCCAGTTCTTGACTCCCAGGAAACAAAAAAGACTCCAAAAACTACCTGTTCTTTGCAGGTCATTGTCCCACAAGAACCAGAGTGAGATACTGACAAAGGGTTGCAACATGGAACACAAAATGCATATGAAGTCTAAAGAAAGTAATCTGGAATTGTTTTAATGACCTCCATTTATTGTATTTGCTCTTTGGGGAAGTGGCATAGTTATCACATGATTTGTGTCATCTGGCTGCATCCAGATTAGGTTTACTTGGGGAGAAGAATTCTGGCTCTTCAATTTGTGTAGAAGAAAGTACGATTTATTGTCTTCTTTAGCCTCACTTTTTGCAAATAGCGTCGTTAATGCTGTGATGCAGGCATTTGAATTTCCACCCGTAAGAGTTTCCTTTTGTCCTGCACTCTCATGTGTGATGAGAGTGCACTCTGGATCTCTAATTATTGTCTCATGTATCAATAGAAACTACACATCCACTGTTTGTCTATTTTTATCACTGTTTGTATAAAAACCTAACAAACTCCCTACAGAAGTAAGTCTATATTTTCTGGGGTCTATATTGCTTACAACATAATTATAAAAGCAGTTGCATGAAATGGACAGTGGACTGAGAGACATTTTAACACCAGTTATTCAAACTTGAACAGGAACTGAACTTACATTAGTTGCCTCGCTGTGGTTCTGCAGTTGGTTCTCATGTTTCATTTATAAAGAAATTGGCTGTGCTACATTTATCACAAATTCTCTTTGTTTTCAACTCCTATGACTAACTCAGGACTTTGGTATTCGGTTCAGGTCAGCTTCTCAGAGGAGTCTATCATGAGCAGTTGTGTGAAGCCATTGCTACAGACTAATACAATGCCAGTTGTTCTCCTACATGGGTTTGACAGGTCTGCATTATGTGAAATAGATGCTACTCTTCTGGCAAAAATCATTTTATTCTTACGTTTCTGCAGTTCATTCCGTCATATTCTTCAGTTCCTGTTTAGAGTGGAGATACACACTTCCACTGCTTGAGGAGGCTGGTTTGGAGACTTGGGCAATGGACATTCTTGGGTGGGGCTTTTCTGATTTAGGTTTGTGTTTTGTCCGTTTACTTGATTATAAAAGTTCATGGAATAATATCATTTCAATGGTATGCTTCCTGTGTGTTTATTTCAAAATTCCAATGCACCCCCATGCATCAACGTACATACCATGGTATGCACTGAATCATCTTTCATTCTTTGTGTGTATTATTAGAAAGGCTTCCTTCATGTGATGTGGCTTCCAAGCGCGATCACCTGTATCAGGTACTGTAGTTCCTGCTGCATGACTGGTATCCACTCTTGTTATCTCCTGTATGCATGTAAAGATTACTGATCTGTACAAGTTTGCGTTATAAAATGAAGGCTATAATACAATCGGATGTCTTTTGCTTTTTTGGATTTTCGTCAGGGGCTATCTTCTAGAGCGTCTTTCCTGTTACTTCTATCTACTAACAAGCAATCAGATTGCCTACCCTCGGAAACTATTAGATTGTTTGGTTGTCCTCCTTTGTTTTTACCCTTTCTTTTCGTTCCTTTTGAATGTTCGTCACTTTTCACACAAAATGGGTAGTTCTTGGAAAAGCTAGCTCACCCAATTGCTCGTGACGACACTTCACTGTCATCCCCAAGATTGAGAGACTTGAGTTCTTCAACTTACTTTTTTTTTTATTGGCTTCCTATTTTGCATAGTTTTGGAAGTCCTACATCAAAAGGCCGATGCTACTAGTTGGACCAAGCCTTGGTGCAGCGGTTGCAATTGACTTTGCTGTCAACCATCCAGAAGCTGTAAGTGATTTTACAAAAACAACAGTAATCCGTTTCAAGATGCTTTCTGGTTGCCTCTCAGTATAATTTGTACAGTAAGAGTGAATAATGGTCATGGATTACCATGATTAATGTACTATGTTCCGCTGTCCAGGTTGAGAAGCTTGTTTTGCTTGATGCAAGTGTCTACTCAGAAAGCACCAGCAACATGACAACATTACCTAACGCAGTGGCCTATGCTGGGGTGCGCTTTTCCGTAAAATGTTTTTGATTAAGTAATTATCCCGGTGCTGTTATTTGGCGCGCTTTGATATTCCATTGGATAAATGATAATCATGTACAGTTGCTTTGATTCTATCATTAGTCTGAGAGTCATCAATGAATCCACCGTAGAAGATGAACTAACAATCTCATGATGACTTGGTAGTGACTCAAGCTTGCAATGTTGCACATTAAAGAGTACTTTTTCTTGTTCATTATGTTATGATTGACCCGAGAAACCTTTTTGAGTCATTACTTTAGGCCTCATACCCCCATCCCTAATAGATTTTCTATGCTCCTTTACGGTAAGACAAGGTGATTATGAGATTGATTCTGTATCACCAAAATTGTCTGTGGCCACCAATGACTTGAACCTTCTTCTGTTCTGCATGTCTGGTCTGCCTGCTAACTCTAATTCGCCTGCCTTTATGATAACCATGCAAATTGAACTGTCATAATTCAAATTTTAAGAAAACAAACAATAACTTGAAAAAAACTGCCTCGTGTTTTATAGGAATGTTGCAGGCACTGCAATAGCACGTTGTACAAACCTTTGCACTGGCATGATGCTGTGGTTTGTATGGTGTCGGACCCTGGTGTATGTACAACACTTCAATTCCACTCTTCAAAATCTAGATAAATTTTCAGTCTCTTCCTGTTGAGTGTGATGCCAAATTGGAAAGGAGTGACTCAAGGCATCACATAGTAATGGTGGAAATCATTGTGGTTGATGGTTTACTTTCTTCGTCTTTTGTTGAACACCATATTTTCAGGTGTACAACTTGTTTTTATTGACATCTTGTGTCAGTTATTAGTTATTACAACTTTTAATGGTAAACTCATTCATAGTTCCGGCTAAAATATTGAACTTAAAGCATGTATATGGCATGCAATGAGATCAAAACTTATTCAGGACTGCTCTTTCCCCTGAAATGGAAGTAGAGAAACAGGGGAATAAAAAACATAAGCATAAGGTTACTCTAGATGTCTCTCTTTTCCTGAAGTGATAGTGAAGTGGTTAGATACTGTTTCTCACATAGAGAATAATGATACATACTACGTTGTTAGAAGGGAAAAATATGTAATTCGTGGCATGCCTCTTTTAAGCAATTTATTGTTCAATCTGGTATCATGTTTTCACGCCCTCTACATATTAGCACTCATCTGTAGCAGTCCAAAGTTACCCTGATATGAAAGCTAGCTTGGGTTTGATTCCATGTTTTCCTCATGAAACAGGTTTATTTGTTGAAGAGCATCCCACTGCGGTTATATGCAACATATCTTGCTTTCAATGGTTTACCATTCGATACCTGCATAGACTGGAGTAATGTAATTGGTCACTGTTACAGTTTGTATTTGACTATATATCTGAGACTTCAGGAGTTAGGATCTGATGCTGTTCTGTTTCCATGTGCTACAGGTAGGCCGTCTACATTGTCTATTGCCTTGGTGGGAGGATGCTACCGTGGCTTTTATGAATAGCGGCGGTTATAATGTCGTCTCTCAGATAGAACGGGTAAGATTGAAATTGCTTTTGCATTTACCCGAGAATATGGTATTGTCTTGCATTCATATACATGACGAAAAATTCACGTATCGTGCTCTGAAAGACGTGCTGGTTAGTAGCTGTCTATTTCGCCCCGAGTGTTGCATATGTTGATACTATTGTACTAGGGAATGAAATTTGCAAGATGTATGTCTAGAAGCCCCTAAATGATGAGGGGTTTTGCGTTGCTTTCTTCTTTCTTTCAGTTAGTGCATAGTTCTTATCTAGTATGTGTGAGTGTACAAGGACTGGAATAGGGTGTTAGAATAATCACCACACGCACACAACAGAATACGAAAACAGTAAAGGAAATCAACACAGGAATTTACGTGGTTCCCCAAAATCGGTTACGTCCATGGGAGCGAGTCTGTATTATTATGAAAATCGGCTAGGGTTTTTACAATAGAGAGTATATATAGCCCTACTCTATTTCAACCCTAATAATTCCGTACCGTACCGCGGGGGGGCTATGCCGCCCTCCCCCCCCAACCCAATTATTCGGCCCTACGGGCCACTCGTGACAACAGTTGGATCCGCGATGGGCTAGATGCCGTCGCTCCGCTTGGTGCATTGCGCTCCCCTCGCTCCACTCCATTCCACTCCACTCCGGCATCTGGCCTTTCATTAGAACTCCTTGGTACCTCTCCATATGAGCCACAAGTTCCAACACAGGGCCACTATCTTAAAGACATTTGTGGGCCCTATGCAAGAAGGCTGGTGCACTTTGGGTTAAATGGGTCCATTCGCACATCATTAAAGCTCAATGCATCTGGTACATGGACATTTCTAGTGATGCCTCTTGGACCATAAGGAAAATCCTGAGTCTTAGG
Source organism: Vaccinium darrowii (assembly GCA_020921065.1). Taxonomy (NCBI): domain Eukaryota; kingdom Viridiplantae; phylum Streptophyta; class Magnoliopsida; order Ericales; family Ericaceae; genus Vaccinium; species Vaccinium darrowii. The sequence goes on along the minus strand of CM037153.1, from coordinate 34,342,298 downwards.
CATCCTGCCCAGCCTTTCTTGATTCAATACGTGGCGGGTAATGGTGAAGCTACCTTTTTATGGTTGGATAATTGGCACCGTAATGGCCCTTTGTTCTCTAGATATGGGGATAGGGTGGTGAACAATTCGGGAAGATCATTAAGTGCAAAAGTTTCCTCTATTATTCATCTTGGGCAATGGAGATGGCCTAGGCTGAGAAAGAGTAACTCTAGCTATCATGGCTGCTACCCCCTCAACCTGCTGCCTAATCCTTACGAACTTGATTCTCTCAGACGCTCCCACATCCTAGTGGTTCATACACAGCAAACTCTGCTTGGAATGCCAGTAGGAATAAAGCTCTTGTTCAGAAATGGCAGAAACTTCTTTGGGCTGGCCCTCATGTTCCTAAATGGACTTTTATTTTATGGCTTGCTGTTCAACTAAGGTTAAGTACGAAGGACAGATTAGGGAGGTGGGGAGGGAGAGTGAACGAGGTCAAGCCATTTGTGCAGCCTTGAGCAGGAGACTCGTAATCATCTTTTCTCTGACTGCTCTTTCTCCTTTGTTGTGTGGAAAGTTTTGGTGGACAAGAATCTTATTTGTGGAATGCCTAACCAAATGGTGGATGTCATTGATTGGTATATCCAGAGTGTTAAGGGTAAAATCTTTAGAAATTGTAGTCTAACATGCTCTATTGCTGCTGCTGTTTATGCTATTTGGCGGCAAAAGAAACCAAAGGGTTTTTCAAGGCTGTGGTACAGATTTGGATCTGTTTGTTCTTACCACAGTGAATACGGTTAGAAGTTATCTGGCCCATCTATTGGAACTGATCACTTGTATAGCAGCTGGTGTATATCTCAAAATGTTGAGGGATCTGTCTAGTTTTTCTGATGTTTTCCTCTGTCTCGTGATTTTGTATAGTTGTAGTGTGCTATGCTGCCTTTTGTTTTTTTGTTTTTTTGTTTTTGTAACTATTACATGCCAGGCATTGTAACTCCTGGGAACTCCCCCTGGTTGTGTTTCTTCGGTTTGCTTCATTTTATCAAGTTGCGCTATTTACAATTATATTATGCAGGTCAAGCATAGGACGCTTATTATATGGGGCGAGGAGGATCAAATTATAAGTAACAAACTTGCAGTGGTTAGTACTTTTCTTGAGAGTTTTTCTGGTTATAAATACGAATACAATCAAACTAGTCCTCTATTGTTGTAAAACTTGCTTGAGGAAGAAATGAATAGTATTAAGTTCATGCAATTCACGAAGAAACTTGCTTGTGCGCTACTTTCCCCTATTCGAATTCGACGAGTTGATTCTCTCTTTAAGTTCTCTACCCTGTGATTGTACTCCTGCATCAATCGGATCACTTATTTTGATGCTCCACGCCATATTTTAATGCAGAGGTTGCATTGTGAACTCCGAAATGCAATCGTACGCCAAGTGCCTGATTGTGGCCATATCCCTCACGTGGAAAAGCCCAGCGTTGTCGCTAACTTGATTGTGGGATTCAGTCAAGATGACTAGGGGCCAATTTTGCAACATCTATTAGAGGTTTACTCTCTTCTCCTTATAATTTTTATTCAACTTAGTTTATTTGACTGCACTCGTAGTGATCGTTTTTCGTTTCATTTTGGTGTGGGGATTAGTATCTGCAGGTACTTTTACAGCGGTCAATTAGTTTGATTTTATATTTACCATAGTCTCTTGTTTTGAATAATCCAGTGACTTTTTTGATTGATTATGGAAGCTGAGATCCTGAAGAAAAGCTTCTTTTATTCCAATGGAAAAGCGTCTCGTAAAGCAATATTCTCTTGTTGAATCATGCTTCATAAATGTATTGTAGTTGTTACTTGTTAGCATGCATCTGATGAATATTTAACCTTACCAAACTTAAGGCTTAGTTTTCCGTTTGATTTTAGTAACTCAATTGCTAAAATCAACCATGATTTTAACAAATGAGTTCAGGTGCTAAAATCATAATTATTTCAAATCACAAAATTAAGTGGTTCCGTTTATCGTTTTTCGATTTTTTTCACACCGAATTAAAGTAGACGAGGAGTACTTTAATTTGGTGCGAAAAAATCGAAAAACGATACACGGAACCACTTCATTTTTTGATTTCAAAATCATGATTTTAGCACATGTTAAACTCGTTTGCTAAAATCAAACGGAAAGCTAAGCCTAAGTAGAAATTTGACACCTCCAATCCGCATAGAAATCTAGACCCAATCCATTAAAAAAAATAAATAAATAAGTTTTTTTTTTTTTTTACTCTACTAAATGTTCAAATTTACTGATTCCTGAATAAGATTACTAATTAATTCAAACATCAGAATAGAAGTACTCCGGCTATTTGATTCTTGGTACGATTCCCGTTCGAAATTACAGATGTCCAAACATAGCCAGGGTGCGTGGTCCAAAAAGATGCAGCAGTATTAGATACTCCCTCCGTCCCGCAAAGTTTGACACTTTCGGAAGTGCATGCCATTTTTAAATTACCTATATCTTTCAATTCATAACGTTTTATGTGATTTTCAAAACTTTGTTCAAAAGATCTAATTGAAATCTATCAAACGAGATCCATATTGCTTATATAAAACATTACAGATTAAAAGAAATAATCAATTTTTTCATAGGACTGGAATAGTGAAAGTGACAAACTTTGCGGGACGGAGGGAGTACCAAAAAAAAGCACCTAGAATTTAATCAGTGGCACCTGATTTCAAACTGAAGATTACGGGCATCCAAACATAGCCTGAGACGTCTGGGTATTTGATTCTTGGTAATTAGGGATGACAATCTCGACCGAACTGTAACCAGTTTTTTTTTCCGAACCATGACCGAAATATTTCCCGTGGGTGCGGGTATGGTATGGGATGTGAGATAACCAAACGGGTTCGGTTCGATTCTGGTTTGACCTGATAACTGAACCGTTCTCTGAACCAAACCAAACCGGATATGTGCAATTGCAAAATTAACCTTCATACATAGAAGTTTAGCTTGTGTATAGCTTCAATCCATTGAATTTCTACTTAGATGTATATTAGTTTCGCATTTAAAATATCTAGATGCATATCTGCAAACCTTTTTAATTGACGGATATGTGGCATTTTCAGTTTAACTGATTTTCATATTTGATTTTCATTCATAATTATTTCGTTTTTATTTTGTTTTCTAATTTAATGGGGAGTACCCGAACCAAACCGATCCCTGATTGGTTCAATTATGGTTTTAATTTCCCCTACCCGTTCGGGTTTTGGTTCGCTTCCGGATACACATCTAATTTCAAGTAACAAGTTCGGATATGACAATATCCAAACGGAACCGACCCATTACCATCCCTATTGGTAATCAAACTGAAGATTACAGACATCTAACCATAGCCAGTGGTCCAAAATGATAAGGACGTAACAGCTGTGGAGCCGTGTTCAATTAACCCTCCTTTTTCAGAGCTATAGCACCAACCCCCATACATGTTTGACCCGTGTCTCTTCATTTTCTGTTGGGATTCTTCCAGTTCATGCCCAGATGCATTCAATTATGGATGCGTGCGAAGGATCCGTTTCTCGAACCTTAAAACCTTTATAAAAACTGTTTTTACTGGTACATGAGCCAGAGGGGTTTGCAGTTTTGCACACATACACATAATAAATGAAGTAGGATTCAGGGGCCCAAGACACAATAGGCAGTTGTACCCACACTTCGGGCCTCGTCCTGTCCTCGAAAACATGATCCGAATCTCTCACTGTTTAAATTTAGAGGCGAATAACAATCTTCTAAAAAGTCAAGTTGATCGGGCATCAGTAACTTACTGGCCGAAACAAGTCACTCTCCTATGGCAGTAATCCATAATTCAGATTATTGAATTATTCATTGTCTTTATTAAAAAAAAATTGCATTTGTTAATTTTGCATCAAAATTTTGTAGTTTCTGGATTCCTCTCAACGAGTCGAATCTAACAAATATAAAATTATGGTTAAAACTCAATTTTTTTAATAAAGCCAAAATTAATCCAATAATCTAAGTATTTTTGGCTTTATTCAAAAAAATATTTGGTTTGACCATAAATTTATACTTGTTAGATTCGTCTCGTCGAGAAGAATCCAGAAACTACAAAATCTTGACGTAAAACTAACAAATGCAAATTTTTTTTTGAATAAAGATAAAATGAAAAAACCAAAAATCGGATTAAGTATTTTTTGCCAAAGGAGCCCAATCGATACAAATGATCTTGCTATGTATTTTGATATTATATTTGCTGTTATTTTACCGAATGAAAACGTGTCTAGTTACGGAGTGGGTAGGGACACGTGGTGCCCGACACTCCATCCGAGCGTTCAAACGTGTTTTAGATGGCCCAGATTTGGTGGCAAATTTACCCCCTCAAATCTGAGCATCCAAAACATGGTTGGACAGCTCGAATGGAGTGCCACACCCCACGTGTGTCTACTCTCTCCGTATGCAAATTCTTTGTTTACTGGGATGCCCGAGTGACTTGATTTTTTTTTACCGAGTGACTGCTCACTTTTAGCTTTATGTTTTTGAGCTCGGGACGAGGCTCAAACCGTAGACCCTGCAGGACCGTGAGTCCAATTAAGCATCTTTTTTTTTTGAAATTAAGCAAGTCCAATTAAGCAAATATAACTATTAACTGAGACATTAATATAATAAATTGGGGCTCATTAAAGCTAAATATATAAAAGAAAAAAGGAAAAAACTATTGCTTCTCTCTCTTAGATACACAAAATAATGAAAAATCTAAAAAGAAGAGATCAGGTTCTCTACCCCCAATGATAACACCACTCAAAAAGGAATCCTATTCCCAGCTTCTTTTTTCACATAGGAAGAACAAAACAAAAAGGGACCCTAGTGGAGTCCAGATAATTCCCTGCTACCCCACCCCACCAGAATCACATGCTCTACCCACAGCTGAAGTTGGCCAAACACCATCCGCACATATCTTTCAAAAGCCTAAAAAGCATGGGGCCACATAAACAGGAGGGCTAGAGTGAGAGCCCAAAACAAGTGTTTGTTTTGGTGAAGTGTCACACTCCCTTTGCTGTCAGTGTTGGTTATGCTTCCACTACTGGGCCCCAGGCCGAAAACCGTGGACGGAGTTGTGGAGGTGGTGCCGCCGGTTGTGGAGGTGGTGCCGCCAGTTGTGCCTGTTGATGGAGTGGTGGTGGTACCGGTTGATGGGGTGGTTGTGGTACCGGTTGATGGGGTGGTGCTATTGCTGGTTCCTGCCGTGCTGAAAACAGTACATGCGTACATGTGTCATTAGACTCGTTACGGTAAACACAAATGCTAGGATACAGTTTCAATTTTCTGATAATGAGATATCCAAGCCGGCTTGCGCAAACCGGCCTAAGAAAAGATAAAGATTTTTGTGGCTCAGTTTTAAAAGGGAATATAACAGCCAATATTTAAGGAATCGCTCATGCGAAACGCAAACAAGGTGAATCCACAACCTAAAGGGCAATGAATATGTCGTGTGTGGATTAGTCCCAAAATATATACGAAAGACAAAAAAAAGAAGAGAGCGAGGGGAGCAATATACAATTTGAGAGCTTGACTCGACTTTTGGCTCGTTCAAAAATAATATAAGCCAAATTCAATCACTTTTTATTGTTTGTTAATAAATTCAAGCCAAGCTTGAACATATTAGTGTTTGGTTCGATAGACTCGTAAACAAGGGAAAGGATAGGGTATTCCAAAATTTAGCCTGAACTAAACAACTTAAGCTCAAGTTTAAAAATGAGAAACTTCACAAGCTTGAGCTCGAGCTCGAGCTTGAAAGCTCAAGAGAGCATGTGGAGAGTCAAGCTTGCACAATTAGTCTCCAAAAATTCACGAGCCAATCTTGAACACATGTAATAAGGATTCAAGCCCAGCTTGAGCAATACTCTGCTTGGCTTATTTGGCTCGATTACAACCCCTAGAGGAGAATGACCTATCTCGTAAAACATGAAATGCATTAAGAGAAGTTCGAATAGTGCAATGACTATTCTATTGATGCACCTCGCAAATACAAAACCTACCTCGATCCCTACTATTGTTTTAAAGCAAAAAATGCTTCCATACTTGGATTGAGCATAAAATGGTCTTCTATTTTTCAGTCATTTATGTTTCTGGGATTATTTTGAATTACCACCATCTCTCAAGAAATTTTGAAGGTTATTTAAGTCATACAACTCAGATGAAAAGTTCCCATAAAGGACAGGATGATCTTTGGAAGGAAAATAAGGACAAACCTTGCACAAAAAAAATATAGTATCATGACAGCTCAACAGACCATGACTTTTTCACCAGAAGAATAAATGTTCAAATTGGTATCTAGATCTACTTTCCATATCAGCGCGCGGGTCCCACACAAGTGATTTGCATCGTTAATTAATTTTAAAACATTTTCCCGAGCGATTCCGCATAAATTTGTACGTTCGGAAAATTGGTACGTCAAATCAAGCATTTTCAGGTACTTGATGGAGTTGATTTTTTACCGAGTTGCTCGAAAAAATGTTTCGAAATTAATAAACGGGTGCGGATAGACGTAGGTGGGCCCGCACGCCGATGTCGGTTGTAATGTCGGTTGTAAGACCCAGCAAAATCCACACAAGGTTTCAATTGGGAGAAGAACCTCATTTCTAATATTAACTTCAAACCTACCCTACTAGTACAATTTGTCTATACCAGTGTTTGGTTGTATTTTTGGTATTGGATCACTTTAAGAAAATTGCAGTTTGATTTAATAATGTAAAAATGCACTGATTTATACACACATATTCCAAACCCTAACAACCAAAAGATTTGTGCTAAGATGTGAAGGTGCCAAAAAATGAAGATTCTCTCTGGTTTATGGAAAGAAAATCACTGCAAAGAGAGGGATTCTGATTCTCATCCCTTGTAGAAAGATTTTCACAGCTAAAAGTCATAGGAAATTTTGAATCAATCAAAAAAGATTACCCCCTTTTGCTTCACTAATCACCATGAAAAAATTTGGGGGAAAAGGGGATTGCCAGAAATACCCCCCAAATCTTAAAGAATTAACTTTTCTTAAAGAAGGAGAAGAGAGGAGATGAGGGGCAAACCTGGGACTTGCAGGATAAACACAACCGGTATTAGTGGCTGCAAAAATCACAAAGAAGAAAGACAAACAAATAAATCAAACACTCAAAAATGGGTTTTTATGTTGGATCTTTTTTTTTTTGGATGATGGAGGAATAGCCTTACAACCAGGCCTTTTGTCCCCGGCTGCCCAACCCAAACCTCCGAGGAACTAGCATAGCAACACACCCTGCGGGAATCGAACCCCAGACCTTTTAAGAGTATTTCTAAGGCCCGGCATCCGCCCGAACCACCGGGGCAACCCGTGGGTGTGTTTTTTAAATTGGATCTTGGATCCAAATGCAGCCTGTTTTTAATTATTAGTGAGATTTAAGAAGGAGACAAAGCTTACTGGAGAGAGTTGGAGTGACGGTGCAAGAGCCAGAAAAATCACAGCTGCCAGTAATTTGATTCTTCCTCATGTAGTAGCTATTGACAGCATAATTGCAGTGGTCTTTCTTGGTGTTTGGGCTGTAGCAATTCCCAGTTTGAAGGATTGGTGAACAATCAGCTCCATTTCCACAAGCATAATCAATGTTGGTTTGATAAACTTGGTCACTCAATCCATCTTTACACACACAATAGCTTGCATCTACCAAAACAAAAAACCCAAAAAAAAAATCAGAAAAGGGGAAACAATAATCAAGAAGTATATCAAACACCCACTTTGGAAAACAAACAAGAAATACAATAAAGGGCTTTTTAGTTTCTGTTTTATTAAGCTGGCTTTTTCGGTTTTCGAGTTTTTTTAGTTCCAATGATCCGTCTCGTAAAACGTTTCAAAGGAGGACGGGGGGCTTAGATCAACATTTAATAAGGTAAACTTTCTACTAAGAAATATGTGATTGGAAGAAAATCAAAACCCACAGAGGAAAAAGGACCTTTTTTTTTATATAGAAAAAGAGATTTGTTTGTTTTCATTGTAGTAGAAAAAGGCAGAGGGATTAAAGGGGCTGGAAACCCATATGAAGAAAATGAGAAAGAGTAAAGTTTTTGAGAAGAAAGAGAAACAGAAAGGGCTGATGAATCCAGGAACTTACCAGAGTGACCAGTCATGGCCAAGAAAAGCACCAAACACACAACCATCACAGCCATGATTGTTGCAATATTGTAGGTGGGGAAATTATTGAGAGATATGAAAAAGGGTGATTAATGAGGGTTTGTTGGTTAGTTGAGCTTGAAAACAACACTGGTGAGAGCCCAGAGAGAGAGAGAGTGAGTGAGAGAGAGAGAGGGGAAATGGTGATGAGAGGGGGGTATTCAGATTTCTAATCTGTTGGACAATAATATAATACTCATGAGTATGATGGTGGGCAACAGTGGTGGTTGTCCCTATTTCTTGAAAAATTATTCAGTGCTTTTAGGGTAGACTCCTACACTCTCCCCCACCAACGCGTACGATTGGGTGTTCAGTATGAGTGCATACGGTCTGGATTAGTGCGTTTTTAAAAAAAATTAAGTAACCGGATCATTCGTGACGGTAAGTCGGTAACGATTTAGGTTCGGATCTGATTCTATCCTATGAGCATCAAACAATATGGTACTCCCTCTGTCCCATAAAGTTAGACCTTTTTTTTATTAGCGTGCCATTTTTAAATGTATATATCTATCAATGTGAATGTCAAAAAATAGGCAATATAAATCTTGTTTGATAGATTTTAATTAGTTCTATTATACAAAGTTTTCAAAATCACATAAAACTTTATAAATAGAAATATATAAGCAATTTAAATTAGGTCTAACTTTTAGGAACGGAGAGAGTAATTTGGTACTAGAGCTTCCTTAATGGAAATTAGGAAGTGAAATAAATAAATATATAATTCGAATGTGGATGCAATGTATCTTGAAAAATGTAAGAAGTGAATCCAATAAGCATGGTCAAAAACTGTAAAGATTCCTATCATATCATAACTGATCATTAATCATAAACAATAAATATAATAGATGCAAATAAATACTCGGCCTTTTGCAAAATACTCCCTCCGTTCCTATTTGTTTGTCCCTTTTGGGGAAGTGGGTTTTTAAGGGGTGTGAAAACTTTGTATTGTTTTTTCTATTTTGCCCCTAAATACAGTCAATATTACTGTGACCAATTTTGTGGGACTAATTTGTTATATGAAACTCAAAACATATGCAATATGGATCTTGTTTGATAGATATCAATTAGTTTTATTATACAAAGTTTTCAAAATTATAAGAACCGTTATAAAGTAAAAGATAATGGACAAACCAAATGAGATGGAAAAAGTACTTTTTAAGGGTAAAACTGTAAAGTGACCCTGTTTTGATGGATGTTTTTAGAAATGAGACAAACATTTTGGAACATCCCAAAACGGAAAGAAGGACCAACAAATAAGAACAGAGGGAGTAACTTTTACTCTGGTAAAAGCTTTTTACCAAGTAAAAATGAGTATCATAACTGATCATTACTCATAAATAATAAATATAATAGATGCAAATAAATACTCTGCCTTTTGCAAAATAACTTACTATGGTAAAAGTAACTTACCAAATGAAAATGCGTAATTACGCATTATAGGTATATATGTACATATTAACACTCAACAATTCAGTTATTGTCATGGTAAACCAAACTAAAATTATGGTTCCAATTTTTTCAAAATCATAACCAAACTGTTGTAGAACCAAACCATAGAAAGGATCGTTTCGGACCGGACCAGTTTAGCGATTGCTTTGGTTTTCCCTTAACACCCATATGATAATTAGGAGTTAGTAATTATTCTTTAGATTTTGGATTGTAATACATTTTAAAATTTTTATCGAAAATCTATAATAAATGCAAAATAGAGTTTATTATTGTACAGAGATTTTGTGAGGACAATTTTATTTAAAAAAAAAACATACCCTAAACTCTAGAGATGATTTAGTGATTGTGCATTATTCCATTCATTTTCATGGATGATGTATCTTGACCTAATGAATTCCATTATCGGCAGCCAATCACTCAAAATATGAAAATTTAAAATTTTCAAATATCCCGTAAGGCTGAGTTCGATATTCTCTCACAAGTTATTCTCCTCAGTCCTTACATACGCCAACTTTATTTGATAACTTACGTGGTGTTTCGCTAAGAGTGTCTTTTGTAATCAACTAATTTTCACCGTTTTTTACGTGATGTATTATGAGAGAATGACCTGTCTTATTTTTTGTTAGTAGAACAATCTTATAATCAAAGAATACCGAAAATACGGAAGTGAAAACTCATCATAGAAGTATTTGGGCAGCCACACAATGCTGTCTCAAAAGCACTGAATAATTACTTCCTCTCTGTTCATGTATACGTTACGACACCAGTCGTATTGAAGGATTGGGAAGTGTGTTGCTGGGCTTGGGAACAGGGTAAGCTAAGTACTCCGTAATAAGCTTTTTGTCTGCTGTCGTTTACTGAATGAATGTACAATGCCACGTGTGGTATTTCCAACGGTCATAAACTCGAGAAATTTTTCAGCACTGAGTAGATATTGCCATCGTGGTACCCGCTCAGCAATCTCAGCCGTTCATGACGAGATCCAACGATCTGAATTTTAGAGAAAGAAAAAGAAGAGAGAGAGTGTTTGAGTGAGAGGAGAGAGAGAGAGAATCAATCTGAGTTGCCCAAAACACATTTAGACGGCTCGGATCATACTCCATTTGGGTATCAAATGGCAATACTCACTCGGCACCCATAAATTTTTCCATAAACTCTGTGTTTAAACCAAAAGTTAACCCAGCTTTGGTTTATTTCTGGCCCTTGCATGCTAGAAGGCCGAAGATTCTATTCTTAAACTGGGCTTCTTTCCACCATCCGGCCCATCACTGTCAAATATTTCTACTGAGTAAGTTTGATGAGATGCCAAGGGATTTGTAGCCGAATGGCATTTCCTGGTCTTTCTCTTGTGGGAGGTCAGGGTTCAAGCCCCATCGTCGGAAGTTCATGGTTCATGACTATGGACAATTTCTAAATCTCTATAGACTAACTTATTGTCTACCGCATAATCTCCACTGATGTATATCGCTTGGGAAAAAAAAAAAATTTTGGTGAGATGGGTCTCATATGATTGTATTATTTGACTTATAAAAGAACGGTTATCAGCCAATGGAGAGGGAATCAAATGTATCTTACTTTTCATAAAGGAATAAATTTTGAAGTTGTGTATTTGTAAATTTTTCCAGGTTGATTTAGCTTTTAATAGTTTGTTCGGAAAAAAATATAGAAAAGACTCCAAATTTAAAATTTGCTTTTCGGTAAGTTAGAGCTAGCCCTGACAATTCGATTAAAAAAATAAGGCGAGTTGGTATTTGCTCCCCCGCCTCATTTTACCGGCCGTAGGAAGGCAAAGTAAATAAAATTTGCATACTTTTGCGAGTAAGGAAAATAGCTCAACAACATAAAAAAAAACTAACAATAGATTTAGTAACCTTATCTTTACTCTACACAATTTTTCTATATGAAAAAACTTTTGAACTTTTTTTTGTGCCGAATCAAAATTTTTAAGCCTCTGGATATCCATGAGAATAATGCTACAACCACACACGCAAAAACACACCCACTCACAAAACCCCCCAGGGGCCCCATCTAGTATGATCACCGCTTATTCTAACCAAGGACAGAGTCAGAATTTTACATTTGTGGTGGCGAAAATATGTACTTAAAAATTAAAAAGACAAACTATATTACGAGGATAAAAGATTAAAAAAAATTTAGTGGTGGCGAGTCTATATAATTCGGAACTAAAAATTTATTTTCTATATAATAATTGAACATTTTGAAAATCTTGTGCCGCCACGACTTGTCCCCCTTGGCTCCATCCTTGATTCTAACGTTTCATAAACTATAGATTGACATTTCGTTGGTATATGTGATCACCGCTTATTGCCAATAAGTCAGTTCGTGGAACACACCCTAAATAGTGATTAACGAAATCATAACAAAATAATCATCGTGTTAGGATTTTCGCAATCCCACAACACCCCTACGGATCTTGGAAATGATGAATCACAGAATAGAAAAACAAATAATCGTGCGTAATGGAAAAACGGAAAAGAAACGAGACACAGATATACGTGAAAAACCTCAACGCGAGGAAAAAACCCACGGGAGCCACACCAGTCCACTATGAAATCGAAATCAAGAGTACAAGTCTTCTCGCAATCTCTCTGAGATCTGCGTTTTCTCTCGCCTCTATCTCTGTTTTTCTCTGAAAACTAAAATAACCCTAATTACACACTAACAGCGAAATAATTAGGTCGGATCTATAGCCAAAATTACACACTGAGGTCCCTCAAATATCGTTTACGCTGCAATCCGGAGTCACACTCCGGATTGCGGGACACTCGTGTCCCGTGGGGCCTCCCGCCCCCACCCCCCGGTATTGCTGAAGGTTGTTTGCACCCTAACACATCGAGCCGTTTATGCATGATTATTTATTACTACCCATCTTTTATACAAACCCAAGTAGTTTTGGACCACATGAAAAAGGTGAAAAAGAAAAAATAAAGTGATATATCTCGAAACAAAGGGAATGCTCCAACAAAACTGAGTAATTGGGGAAAGTTTTGGAAATAACAATGAAAACTTACAATCAGAGTCGGTGTGAATAATTGAATCCTCCAAGCTTTCTTTGTTTTTCTAATCAACTGTAAAATGGAGCATAAGGAGTTGGAGACCCAACCCTTAAAATACTTGTCAAAGTTTTTTATTATTTTTTTTAAACGGCAAAAAAAATTGTTAGTCAAATGTAGTATACAAAGATTAAACGGGGCATGAGAAGAAATATCAGAGCGATGAGCGATATCCAAACAACTTTGGCACCCCACACAACAAAAATCATCTGCCTCACGAGACCCAATGGGTAGAAGGCTGACAAAGAGTCAACCAAACAAACAATCAACACAACAACAACAATAACAACAACAAAAAACCCAAAAAGAATAAAGGGGCTGCTGGAACAACCTCAGAGCCCAAACACTTACTCCATCTAACAAGTTAAACAACACAACAGAAGAGAAGTAGAGCACATTGCTGACTTCAGAATCTGAATCCAGCCAGAAGCAGTAGCAGTAGTTCATCATTGACAACTAGATCACCTTAGCAACCAAATACCATAAAAGAATCACCAGTTGGGTTGACCAAATCAGTGACTGCAATGTTGACAACTCATGTCATGCGCTGTATATTCATTTCTTTATATTGTGCAATATTGAAGGGTGAAAAATATGAAGCTTGGTATTCATTTGTTTTGTATTTTCAGTGAGACTGGGCGTCGTATCGTGTTGTGTCGTGTCGAATTGGGTTTGTGTCAAAATAACCTGCTTAACTAATCGGGTCAAAAAAATGAACCATAACCTGACCTATTGTTAATCGTGTCAATTCGAACACGACACGGATTGGCACGATTAACTTGGAAATGTATTGTTTAGCCAAATTTGACCGGAACACGATACGAATATACACAATTAATTTGTGTCATTCTCGGGTTATGCAGGTTAGTTCGTGTCGTTCTCATGTTACCGTGTTGACATGAATAGACAAACAAGTTAATTCGTGTCATGCTTGGGTTATGCGGGTTGAACGCGGACCCGACCTGTTTACTAATCGTGTTCTTGGGTCATGTATACGTGTTTCTTATCAGAAATACTCAACACTAACCCGCTAACTCCCTGTTGTGTTCAGGTCGTGTCATAAATTCCCACTCTTAATTTTTAACTTCTCTAGAGACCATGAACAGTTTAGATTATCAAAATGTGTCTGAAAAGGACTTACAAATGTATTAATTGGACGGTCGACCGGATGATCCTCTTCCTTTTGCAAACTAGCAGGGTAGGCAAATTAAGCCAAAAAGCAAAAGCAATTTAGGAAAGTAATCTTAGAATTTTAGAAGTTGCTTTTATAATACGTTTATGAGTCCCTATGGTTGTTGATTGGGACTTTGAAATTCTTACCAATAGAAATGAGAATTAAAGCACAACCACAACAACAACCACAAAAGTAGATGTCACATCTCTCACTCTCTCTATGGCCCATTGTCACACTTTTATGCATCAATTATTATGAGAAAAATATGTTTACTTTTTGTGGTTGGGTTACACTTAAATCACCAAATTATAATCTGTAATATCAATCATGGAAGTGTCTCTATTCCGTTTGTTTGTCTTTATTCACGTGAAAGCTACATGAGTGCTCTCATGATCGAAGAGCTAGCTTTAAATGGAATGTAAGGGGAATTTAGTAATTTCACATGCATAAGATAAGAGGAAAATTCTAAAATCAACCTATTGGGCTGACAGTAAAGGTTAAAAAATGTACTGAAATGTGTGAAAAATATATAAGAATGTGTGAGTGTATAGGAAAGTGAAAAACTTACATTGGAGTTTGTGTTTTTTTTTCCTTGTTGCTTTATTGTTAGCTAAAAAAGAGTTCACGTAGATAAAACAGGAGTTCAAAAATCATTTCGTTATCATAGATACAATATGAGTACCTCTTGACGTATGAACACAAAGCTAGCATTTATACACTATATCTTTAGACATGAAATTCTCCTTGTTACGGTTCTTACATTTCTTTGAACGTTTACCTCCCAAGATACAACAATTGAAATTCCATCGAAATAGAACAATATACAATCAATGAGTACGGCAAACCTACTCTGAGTTTAGTATTCCCTCCTATGATCTTACGACTCAAATGAATATAAAACATCAAATCTAAAAATTACTCTCGAAATCCAATATCCAACGAATATGAACCTCTATAACTTATGGGAGACTAATAAACTAGCGCCTCTCGAAGGGATCCAGCGAGTGCTTTGCGGTAGGTGTTGTGTGGCAAAACTACGCCTTTGCTTGATTTTTGGGCATACATCTAAAGTTTCCAAGATCCTTGTTTGGAGGAAGGAAAAACCACTAGAAAATGCCTAAACCAACTATACGTTACCCTAAAGAGCCTAAATCCTCTAAAATTGAATCCCAAAATTCTCTCTTCAAACAAACAGGGTCTTGGAAACTTTGGAGATTTACCAAGAAAATGAGCAAAACGGTGTAGTTTTTTCACACAACACCTACTGCAAAATACCCCAGATTCCTTTCGAAGTTGTGACAAACTCAATTTTGAACAATACTCGAACAAAAGTGGAGATTGAAAGGTGGCTATCAACCTCATAAGCGTCACCGTCCTCCAAACTGGCCTTTTTAAGGTCCTCACTGAAGAATGCAAAGTAACGTGATATCATGGTCTGGATGCACGCTAAATCACTACATGTAAATTTTTCTTTCAGGCAACAAAGTTGCTGGCAAGACGACAAAGTTAGGAACTGATCCAAAATACCAATCTCGTCACCCTCAGTTTTTCCTGGTTAAGATTCGAGATTTGTTCTCTGCCAATGTCGCAGGTGATATTTTTGTCACGGCCTTAGCCTCCTCTTAGTTTTTTTTTTTTTTTTGAGTGCAATTTTGTTCACTTTTTTTTAAAAGAGAGTGAACAAAACACTCCCTCCTCCTATTAGTTGAAACATGTGGATCTCACCACAAAGTGATGTCATGCTTATCAAAAGGTGTATTGCAGAGGTAAGCATAACATCACTTTGTAATTGGTGTAAATCTCATTACAAAGTGATGTTATGCTTACCTCTGCAATACACCTATGTGTTGAATTGGTGTAAATCTCATTACAAAGTGATGTTATGCTTACCTATGCAATACACCTTTTGATAAGCATGACATCACTTTGTAGTGGGACCCACATGTTTCAACTAATAGGAGGAGGGACGGTCTTGTTCACTGTCTTTTAAGAAGGGTGAACAAAATTGCTCTTTTTTTTTCATTTCCAATGTACCCTTATAAAAAAGAGGAGGGCCTACAAATATGGACTGTCAATTGATGCGATCAATCGAATTTATTCAGAGACTTTTATGAATAAGAGTTAATGGTACTGGGAAGAGTCTCCGAACAAATTTTAACCATTGATTATCCTAATGTATGGTTCATATTTGGACTATTTTCTGTAAGAAAAATTTGGGTGCAAATAGGGTGCGGGTGACATGGTCTCACTCTCTCCTCTTCCTCTCTCTAAAATCCGGATAGTGAAAAACGCTTTTAGATGGCTGCGATGCGCTCTGGGTACCACCACCGGTACCCAGCCGGTATCCAAGTTTTTGTGTTTTCTGTAGTCCAAATTGTGGATTGCAGAGATCCGAATCATCCGATCCCATAAATAACTAGAATAACAAACTGGGAGAGAGAGAGAACAACCTCATCCATCAAATGGGCCTTCTGGAATTGGATCTTGGGCTCTGACCCTGATATGTGCAAGCTGTCCGTAACTAGACACATAAAATGGGCCTTTGTCTACGAGCCTAATACGTGCGAGCTCTCAAGAACCCAACAACAATAACGACTCCAATTTTACCATTCCCAGAATACCCTTCCATTTCCAGATAATTACTTCTCTTCAAAATTACAGTGCCAATTTCATCTGGATCATCATCCAATCTCTCATCCCCAAAACCCTAGCAATACCTCACTCTCTCTCACTCTCTCTCTCTATGAAATCTCTGTACTAAACCTGCAATTACAACCTTCCGCATTTCTCAACAATGGCGTCAATTGCAATACTCACCAAATCACGATCCATCATCAAAACCCTAAACCCTAAATCCATCACAACCTTCGCATTCCTCTCTCAGCAACCCGAACTCGCCGACCTCCCTTCCTCACAACCACTACCACCACCACCACCACCACCGCAATCACCACTTCCGCCTAATCCTGCCTCAGGAAGCCCACTATACAACGAGAACTGGAGGAGTCCAATCCAAGCCGCTGCCTCCTCGCTCGTCCCGCTTGGCTTCCTTCACCATTCCGCGGACCGAATCCAGGCCCTCGCGCTGACCCTGGACCTCGCGGCGGTCATGAACGTGTTCGCCGATTGGATGACGTCGCAGCGGTGGAGAGATATGAAGCAGCTGTTTGAGTTCTGGATTAGGACGTTGGATAGTAAGACTGGGAAGCCGAATAAGCCTGATGTGAACTTGTATAATCATTATCTTAGGGCTAACGTTATGATTGGGGTGTCGGCTGGGGAGTTGCTGGATCTGGTGGCGCAGATGGAGGATTACGGGATTGCGCCTAATACGGCTTCGTATAACTTGGTGTTGAAGGTTATGCACCAGGCGAGGGAGACTGAGGCTGCCGAGAAGTTGCTCGAACGGTGAGGTTTCGTTTAGAGAATTATACAGTTGTGAACACTCTTTTGACCATGTTTTAGATACTTTGTAATGCATTAGTGGAGTGGGTCCACTTTTCACGTTTCTAACTAATGCAAGGATGACAACTTCAGATTTGGTATGCTAAAACATGGTTACCAAATGTGTTCCCCGTAGCATTGCTGATTTTTTGAATGTTAACTTTGATATAAGTGTAGACGTCTATGATTGTGTACATGCCTGCTAACTTACTAATTTTTGTTTTATGTTTGGCGTCTGTAAAAACACTATCTTCTAGAGTTTTATTGTATTTTTTTTTGCTGTGATATTGTTTCCGTGGAATGTAATGTAACCATAAATTTTTTGATCCTAGGGAAATGATTGCCAATAGTCTTGCATTTTGCTAGTGTGGATATTGTTGTCCTGAGGTTTTCCAACATAGAGAACCTCATGAAAGTTTACCAGAATGGTCAATTTGTTAACAGACACAGAGACTCTGTAAGGAAACGTTATAAGGCTAAGTATGATATTGTTGTCCTAATGTCTCTCAAACATGTAGAACCTCATTTTATTTTACGGGAATGGTCAAATACGTTAGCAGTCATGAAAACTCAGAAGAAAACGATATAAGGCTAAAATCAATCAAGTAGAGGGCTAGAGGCAATGGGGGATTCTAAGATTTGGTTTAGAGTGGGAACTTATAATTAGTCACGATCTTGATATTTTCTCACTATCAAGCCCAATGTTGCTTTCGGTCCTATTTCATATGTTTGAAGATAACTGGTTATTCGAAATGAAAATCGGACCAACCAAGGTCTAACTGTGGAATAGCCATGTGATAAAATAAGAATGTTTGTCCTGTAAAATCAAAGATGATAGTGGAGAAAGTGATTTTTTAGATAAAAACTGCTGAAGCAAATTAATTTAGAGGTTATTTTTATTAATTGTGAGGCTTTAGAGAGTTTGTAGTTTGACAATTTTTAATTGCCAAGAGCGCTACTGGAATTTTTTGTAGAGATAAATGAAAGATCATACAAGTTCCTGGGCATTCGTTGAATCAGCCCCTGAGTAGAGGTATTAAACATGGAATAAATTTCTACACTGAACAGTCTAAACCCCAACTCATAAAATCTGATAATTTGTTGCAGGAATTAGAGCATTTGGGAGGACTTGTGGAGACGTGTCACATTAATTGGGGGAAGGGATGATGGGGTGAAGTTTTCCATCATAATTAATGTGGTGAAGAGTTTGAAAAAAACTTTCCTCACATTTCTCTAGTTTGTGATTGATGGTAGATTTGGGAAGCTGGGATGGAGTTTTTTGGACATTGTTTTGAAAAGAAATCTTTAGGACTGGGAGTTGGAGCATTTTGCTAGCTGGATATGTTACTTCTAATTTTAAAAATTTATTTATTTAATAATTTGCTGCTTGTCATTTCTGGTTCACATTCAAGGAGTGTAGATTTTGTATTAGTAGAGAACTACCCCAAGGGGAGTTTTGTTGGTAGTTTTTTCGGAGTTGGTGAAATCCAATTCCCATTTTCTACCATAGTTGTCCACATAAGGAGGGTAAGTTGTTATCATAGATTCATTACCTAAACATTTGAAAATATGAGGACCAAATTGAAACCGACATATATAACTATAAGGGCGAAATTGGGACATTTAAAAATGCAAGGACCAAATTGAAACCAGGCTATAATTACAAGGACTAAACTAGTAGATAAGCCTTGTTTTATTGTGTATCTTAGATTATGGGGGAGTAAATTGATGCGATTTTACTTTGGGACTAATTGACGCTTAGCTAATACTTCGGATATCATTGGTAAAATTAGGCCCATTAAGGAACTGAAGCACCTGGGAGATATTTTTCCCCGAAAAAGAAAAGAATTTTTTTAGGACTATGAAAGTTCGTTTCCTTGAGAGGGAAATTACATGAATTCAGCACTTAGACACATAGCCACACCTGCTACTCGTACCCAAGTCGAGGTAACATGTTAATAGATGAACAGTTTAACGTGAAGTCTGGGGCATCATGGAGTGCTTCAATTTAAGCTACTCTCTCTCTCTCTCTCTCTCTCTCTCTCTCTCTCTCTCTCTCTCTCTCTCTCTCTCTCTCGCTTGTTGTGAGCTTACTGCAAGTTTACTCCTTCCCGAATTTTGGTTCCTTCACCATGTATACATTTAGTATCTCATGGATAGATTTTTTATTTTATTATTATCAGGATGCTGCAGTCCGGAAAAGAAGCTCTACCAGATGATGAGTCGTATGCCCTGGTTATTGGCATGCTGTTTTCAACAGACCAGATTGATTCTGCCCTAAAATATGTAGATTTGGCTTTAAAATCTGGTTATATGTTAACAGTGAACGTGTTTACTGATTGCGTGCAAAGCTGTGTTGCCCAGGGGAGGCTCGACACATTAGTATCAATTATTGATAGGTGCAAGGTATACTCATCTGGTTTTATGACGTTATTAAAGTTTTATAATAGGTTGTGCATTTTATTAGCATATTTCAGTTTGTGACATTGTCGTTATGGACATTATCAGAAAATGGATCAAAACAAAGCCCTTTGTCCACCCTGGAACCTATGCAATTACATTGCAGATGTCGCAGTGCAAGAGGATCATAGTGATTTAGCTTATTTTGCCCTGGAATTCATGGCCAAATCGATTGCACGGGGTGAAAATGTAAGGCCACCTGTTCTGCTCTCTGTAGAAGAAGGACTGGTGGTAGCTGCCCTAGGAACTGCTGGTAGAACGTACAACTCTAAACTCCTTGACGGATCATGGGCTTTGCTCAAACGCTCGTTGCGCCAAAAGAAGGTCCCGAATCCAGAATCTTACTTGGCAAAGATATATGCCCAATCTTCGTTGGGCAATCTTCAGAAGGCTTTTAATACTCTGCATGAGTTTGAGACTGCTTATGGGGGTTCTACTTCGGAAGCTGAAGAGGAGCTGTTCTCTCCGTTTACTTCTTTGTACCCCCTGGTTGTGGCATGCTCCAAGAATGGCTTTGCTACTTTGGATTCAGTATGTCCTATGTTATTCAAAACTGATATTGACTCATTGGCTGGTTCTATAGTGTTAAAAATCCTGTTCTCTTGCTTCAGGATGCCACCTATTATTTTACAATTTATATCAAGGCAATGCTAAATCTAAATCAGTTTTAGTAACTGTACTCGTCTTGTTTGTTCTTCAAAGAACTATGTGTTTGACATTTTTGTAGTGAGTAAAGGGATTATAAAGCGCAGCTGTCGCACCATTGGTGACTCACAGCCCATACATCGACCGCTTATTATGCTAACACAAGGGGTATTATTAAGTTTGTAAGAAATTGTTGGGAAGTTTCTATACATGCATGAGCATTGTACGCATCCCATGTTAACCTAGCTTTACAACTACTACATGCATGAACATTGTACACATCCCATGTTAACCTAGCTTTACAAGTGTGTGCTTATTTCTGTTATGTAAGAAGATGACTGGCCCTTGGAATTTGGTGTGTCCCTTATAATTTTCTTGTAGGTACTTAGTGACTGCATCTATTACTTTTCATGTACATGTCGTGGCTGATTTGTACTGTTGGAATGTCACTCAGGTATATTATCAACTGGAGAATCTTAGCCAAGCTGATCCTCCTTACAAGTCTGTTGCTGCGCTAAACTGTATAATTTTAGGTTGCAGTAACACATGGGATGTTGATCGGGCCTACCAGACTTTTGAAGCAATTAGTTCCTCGTTCGGGTTGATCCCTGATACCCATTCATACAATGCCCTGATGTATGCATTTGGAAAGCTCAAGAAGGTACACACCAATGCCTTCCCTTGTGCTCCTTCCTCTGACCAAAAACAATAGAATAAACACTTGTTTAGCTATTTCCTATGTAATGGGTCTAATTACTTGTTTAGCTGTTTCCTATGTAATTTTAAGTGTTTTTTTTTTCTTTCATTTATTTTGATCTTACTTTTAACTTTTAATGTCAAATTCACAAATAAATCAGACTTGACAATAAATACACCAAAATAATTTATTTTCACTCAACAAATTTTGATAAAAAAGGTTAAAGTAAATAATTTTTTTATTGTTAAAAATAGTATTTTTACGAGAATAAAGCTAATAACATGATCAGTTAGAGAAAATACATAGCGGTAGTAGTTGCAGTACTTCGCTATGTTTGATTCATTTTTTTTAATGGTATACTTCTTTTTTTTTAAAAATGTTTATTATAGTTAATTACGAAACAAAAATACCATGTTTAATCTTTTTACCTTATATTAGCCACCTAAATTGAATTTTTTTAAACAAAAACCTAGGGCCCTATTTTGCAAATTAGCATTAGGCCTCCTAAATATCAGGGCCGGCTCTGGCATTGTGTCAGGTCTATTTCCGGTCCTTCCCCGCCCATACTCCTATTGATTAGGGATTACATGGGTGTTGTTAGTGTTGTCATCGTTTACCACACCCGTATCAGGAAGCTTGCTTTTGCTATGTGTAAAAGGACCAAACTACCCCTGGCAATATTTGTTAAACCCCTTCCCTTAGTCTATCCTCGTCCTAATTTCAGCTCAGCAAGTTGTCATTGCAATGACAACCTGGGAACAACGTGCTGTAACCATGATTATTATTGTCAGTTTTTAGTAGTATTTGAATTTGTTGATATTGTTCTCTTTGGGCTTATAAGGGCATGTGTGGAGGGAATGTGTGGAGGGAAGTATAGCAATACCTAGTCAAATTGACCAACTCAATTCTTCAAAGTCTCCACAATTTTTGAGGTTTGAAAGATATTTCATATATTTGAACACACTATCAAGTGTAATATTGCTCAGAACATCTTACACATGTCATAAAATTGCCACAAGCATCCATTGAAATAAAATGACGACAACCATACTATGGGTAGATTGTGAAGACTGCATTCCGCAATTGAATGTGGACCATAGATAAATTATAACTTGTGTATGAATGATAAAAAAACATCTTCAATACCATACCAAATGACTATTTTGCGTGGTCTTCCAAATATAAAAAGCCACTTGGATTTTGGTCTGTTAATATCACATCTCATCAATGAATTTGAAAAATATAATTTTTGTTATTGTAGGAAAATGATTTTTCTCCCTCATTCATACCAAAAGAAAAATGTACCGTTGGTAATATTTTGACCTCTTACCAAGATTTATGACTCTGCCCTTGTATAAGATCTATGACTTTGCTCCAGTAAAAGTCGGGCCTATGTAGACCTCATTGCCTAGATTTTAGGGTCTAGGCCAAGCAACTAATATGAGGGGTATATCTCGTAATTTTTGTAGTATTTTGGAGGTTAAATGTGTAGTATTAAAAAGTACAGGGTGTTAAGTGTTATATTAACAAAACATATATGGAGAAGAAGAGGAGGAGATCTATGAGTCTGACTTTGATATTTGACTAGTTGGGTTTTTATGTGTGTAAGTATTCAATTTCTTTTGGTTTGAACTTGGAACATCGGACATTGAACTTTGTAGTTGTAACTACTTGCCTTTTAGTTGTTACTTTTTTTTTCCCAACTTTGGATTTGTTGCTTTTTTAGTTGTTACTTTAGTCTCATTTGTTTCTTCCTAATCTCATAGAGTATCATTTCTAACTCAAACTGTGGGTTTGGGACTTTGGGGGGATTTTTTTTTTTATAAAATGGAAAAACCGACTAATCCCTAGGTGCAGACTGGTCAGCCAAGGCATCTCTGTTTCACCTGACTAGCGCCAAGCAATTTTTTGAACATTGTCAGTGAAACATGTATTATTTAGGGTTCGCCTGTGAAGTTTTGCTCACAAGCACAAGACTAGAAATTCTTCTACAAGCGCATGTTTAATTTCATTGTTCTCTGATGCAGACGGCTGAGGCGTCGCGAGTCTTTGAGCACATGATAAGTAAGGGTGTGAAACCAAATGCAACAACATACTCTGTCCTCGTTGATGCTCACCTTGTTGAGCGAGATCCAAAAGCTGCTCTCTCCGTTATCGACCAGATGGTAATTGCATTGGTCCTTGTTTGTTTATCTATCTGGATTTAGCTTCTGCATTTTGAACAGTTGTAATGTTATGCTAATGGTATGACCACCCTTTGAGCAGGTAAATGAAGGGTTTGAACCGTCAAGGGAAATGCTGAAAAAGGTCAGAAGACGATGTATGCGCGAGATGGACTATACGAGTGATGACCAGGTGGAGTCGCTGGCCAGACGGTTCAAAATCCGGATGGGTGCAGAGAGTCGCCGGGATTTGTTGTTTACTCTGCAGTACAGCGTTGATTATGCATGATATTGATAGGTAACTCCTGATGCACTAGAGGAAATACTTCAATTGTAGCGGAGTAGGAATAAAAATGTATTGTTTAATGTTCCTTAATGGTTGACATTTCTTAAAGGGTGAATCCAATTTTTTTCTTGGTTCCTTTTGGAGCCATTTGCAAAGCTTCTTGGTTAATGAGGTCGAAATTTAATCAAGAGCTGTACACGACTCATTTCTTCTATGTGATAATTGAAGAATAGATTCTCTAAATAGTATACATGAAAGCGAATTATAAGACATAATTTTTGAGTTACAAAAGACCTCAATGACTTTCCATTCTTTGAAAGTCATGCAGGATAATTGATACATTAATTTGTAATGCTATGGAATCTTTCTTTCTAATATATACACAACTAAACTATCTTTGATCCACAGATCCTCGTCTGGTTGCATGGTCGGTTTTCGTAGTCTTCATAGTGAAAAACTCTCACTGCATCACATAGGGCAAAAAGGGCTAGGAATAAATTGTGGTGCATCACATAGGGCGAAGGTGCTTTTCTTTCGAATGCATTCAGAATCGGCAAATTATGCCTTTGGTTTAGATGTTTGGGGCAATTTTATAACTTCGGTGGAGTCAAATAGTGAAATGCATCTGCAGAATGTATCCCCCTATCTGTGGTAAGCGTATCCCCTTGTGCTCCTTTCGCCCCGCCCCATCACTGGCATGGCATTTGACCTATTATAGTAATAGAAATAAATCGAGGATGCATAAACTCACCATTTTTCATTGATTCTCAGTGTGGTAGACATTTCTGGTAAATTTTCGTGTTGTAAGATCTATTACTCTGTTCTCAGGTTCACTTCTCTTGTACCGGGACATCTCAGCCTTAGGAATCTGCTTCACCTATTTCTCTGGTGCTGTCCTCCTTTCTTGTATTTGGGTGAACATTCAGCCTTCTCTGAACTAGCTGATTGCCCTCAATTTTGGAACCTGGAAGACGAACATCAGGATCGTAGCTTTCTGCAGCCAAATAGTAGTTATTTGATGTATTCTTTGTCTGCGGGTTTTTTTTTCCCCCTAGGGCTAGCTAAAAAGGATATCAAAATAAAATCTTGTGAAATGAGATTTTTGTGAAAATAGTCTTTTACTTACTGTGCTTTTGTACTTCTGCAGTAGCAGGCACATTGTCTAACGATTGATGATGCAATGTGGTGCTTGTACTACAGAGAAATGGAATTTTTTCGGCATTTGAATTATGGCAGGACACAAAACTCTGAAAAAATACTACGCGCAATAGGTTTTCTCGGTTGCCCTCCATATTTGCCGGAGTGTAAAGAAGTTGAAATTATCAGGAAATGATCCAAATTGTTTCCTAAACGTCAGGCACATGAAGCATCCTAATTGTTTTTCCTTGCAGATAAATTTGGTACTGAATACGCCACACCCCAACTATGGGTACCCATCTCGTGTGGGGCTATTTCAGATACCACAATGATCCAAGACGTTCATATAGCAATTTCTCTCTCTCTCCTCTATCAATTTCTCTCTCTCCTCTTCGGTCTCTCTATCCATATCAATGATATCACTCTCATTATTTTGAGAAAAGACATACTCAAAATGCAGACTCGGTAGTCTATAAACTTTTTAACTAGTTCACCGTGTTAAAGGCCACCTTAAATCATCTAAACTACGTTCTTATATTTTCTAATCTTAGTGATTTACATTTAGATGTATTTTTATTATGGCAACCCTCACAAAAAACAACATGTACTTCTATTACTTAAGAGGTCCCCGCATCGGATAACTTTGCAACACTTATTTATTGCCTGCCTTGTGTTGCTATCATCGTTGACCTTTATTATTCGAGTTTTGCGATTGCTAAGTATGATATAAATAGACACAATATTCAAGCATTACTAGCTCGACTCTAGAATCAAAACATTAACCATTACCTCCTTATTTTGAAACTTAAACTCTGAGCATTTTTAATCAGCTGTTAGAATTTTATCAAGCTAAGGTAGTACGGAGTATTATTTTGCAATAAAAGTGTTGTTTTTGAAAAGAGAACAGAAGGAGAATGCCCGAATTGAAAAAAAGTGTAGTCAAAGGGCGTAGTTTGTGACAAGATCAAATTCTAGGGTTTTCTTTTGTAATCGTACATCCAATTTCTACGCGATCTCCTGATTCAGCACCAGCCCAAATTCGAGCAGGTGCCCTTCTCCTCTCTCTCTCTCTCTCTCTCTCTCGGACTTGAGAGAAGAGGAACAAGACGTCATGTCTGTGCATTCTCCATGCAAGGCTACACCTTCCTCTGCTTCTTCTCTTCGCAAGGTCTCTCTCTCTCTCTCTCTCTGTGCACACACACATATTTATCTTTTTCTTGATCAAACACACCCATATTTATCTATATATCGCGTATGCAAGGGAGCACTAAAACTGTTTCAATTACGTTTTCATCCAACCGAGCTTTGTAATGTTCGAGCTGGGCGCGTTTACTAAACCAGCCTTAAACATGAGCTCGAACCCTGAACGAGCTAAGTCTGGTTCATTTGCTAAACAAGCATCTACAAACCATGGTTCTAAAACTCGGCAGCCTAGGCGCTAGGCACCCCCTTTTCCGTCCCTAGCAATTTTTAGAACATTGCTACAAATGAGCCGAGCCTATTCAAATGAGCCGAGCTTTTAAGTGTTGAGCTCGGCTCATTTATTGCACGATGAGCTTGAGCTTGGCTTGATTAGTAAATAAGTAGAGCCGAGCCAAGCCCTTAAATCGAAAGGGTCCCTATGTTACGTGGAATCGGTTCCAAGTATTTGGTGTGGGTGCAAGTCCAAGCGTCGGACTTCCTAAACTTAAATCTTTAGGATATTGGGATATGTTCCCCAAATTGGATATGTGCACAGGGACGCGCCCTGAACAGGGACACGTCCTGAACAGTTGTAGTAGTATATATTGCATAATATTTCAGATTATGTATTGTAAACTATGTATAGAAACGTATTTAAACAAGAATGGGTTAAAAAAAATTTGTTTTTTCTATTTCCTGGCCATTTGAGACTAGAAGTATTCCTTTTCTAGCGAATTTGATTTTCTTTTCTGTAGATATCATAGCAAATTAGAAGATCTGAGTGTCAAAATGGATACGGATATCGGACACATCGACATGGGTAATTTAGCCGAATGAAGGGTCCATATAACATAGAAAGGTCTAGTTAACATGAGGGCAAAATCGGAAAACGAAAATGTGAGCCGTTTCTATTGCTGGCATTCACACCAAAAGAGGTGTTTTGTTTATAATTGTAATAGATATGTGATCACACCTACACTTGCATACATGTAATCTGTAGGTGGTTTTGTTCTCGCTGTACTTATGGCATAATTTTTTACTTGGTCATTTGTGCATAATTAGGAGCAATCACAGGTTGAATTGGAGCTTAAATTGTTAGAAGCTCTAGCAATCTATCCTCCGGCGAAATTACAAGGCAAGTTGAGAAATTTTGAGCTTACTTTTGCCTCTTTATGTCTTTAGGGGAAGCTTTCCAAAATTATATTGCTTGAAAGAAATGATTATAATTGATTTGGGGTCAACATCAATGAGGAATACACTTGAGCATTGTCATACATTTTAGAGAAAAACTAATATAAGAAAATTTGTTAGAATAACAATTCTAAGTTAACATTAATCAACTATAGTCAGCAAACTAAAGAGTAACGTGAAAGGGTTTGGAGAAGGTCATGGGTTGAAGGTAAACCTGATTTTAACCCAAAATAAATGGCCTACAAAAGTGGATGAAGAAATTGTAAACCTGGTATTAGACAAGAGAGACCCAGAAATCAATGGCCTCCAGAGATTGTCTTTGATATCCTATAAAAAGATGAATCCACGTGTGTATCAAAGCATGGGAAGCAAATAGTGAATATGAGAGAGAAAGCAAAGAAGAGAAATCAGTTTCTTTCTTGTAATTTGTGAGTTTCGATCAATAAAAGTGTGAGTTTTTTCTACAGATTGTCTTTGAATCACCTCAAGTGGTTCTTGTGTAAGCAATGTTTGTCTTCCATCTAGGGATGGCAATCTCGGCCGACCCGCCCCTATCCAACCCGTCCCCTACCCATTTGGGGAGGGAATTCGGAGATTTTTTCGGGGATCGGGTAGGGGATGGAGATTATTTTTAAAAAATTTCAGGGATCGGGTAGGGGATGGTATTGTTAGTCCCTTATCCGATCCCTGCCCCTCCCCGCATCCCCGTTCACACACACACACACACACACACACACACACACACACACACACACACACACACACACATATATATATATATATATGTATATAAGTTTTTAAAATTTATTTTCCACCACAGCCGCCCGGCCCGTCTGTCTATAACCCTGGTCAGTGGACTACTGGACTGGTCATAACTCATAAGTCATAACTTAAAATTTATCTGTTCCGGATATACAGAAAAGTTTGTTTTGATATTTGATTGTGCACTCCATTTGTTCATATTAATTTGTGATCTCACATGGTAAACTCTTCTAGTGGATTGCATGTGATGTGATGTGATGGAAGTGTTAATTCTTCAGTAGCATGTGATGGAAGTGCTAGATGTACATTATTGGGCAAAGTTCCAAACAACTCGAGCTTTTGGGACAGTAGCAAGCTGATTCACTTTAAAGTGTAAGACTATTAAAAAAAAAAACCTACACATTAAAGAGCAACTATTTTTGCTGTTAAAAAAAAAAGAGCAGCTATTTTTGGATCCCCAATTACCCGTGGGGATCCCCGTTTCCCGCATCGGGGCGGGGATGGATGTTAAAATAAAATCCCCGGTGGGGATCGGGGAGGGGATGGGGATTGATATAGGTTCGGGGATTGGGGATGGAGGTAGTGGTATCCACCCCCTACCTTCCCCATTGCCATCCCTACTTCCATCATGATAAACCCCTCCTGCATCAGGTTGAATGGTACCTTTGAGATTGCTTTTGTGCAGCAAAATAAATCTCACGAATCAAGAGTTTCGCAACACTCCTCCGTCCCAAAATTTTGAATGTTCTTTGAAAGTCCAACGTTTTAAGGGGAACATAATCATTACCTTTTAAAACATTTGAGTTTCCAAAATTACCCTCTTTTTTGAAAGACAATGATTAGCTTTTATGCTTCAACTCATTTTTCCCTCTACTTTTTTGTTTGAATTTGAATATGTGATAGAAGGACCAAAAGGGAAATAACTTAATTTTTTCTCCTTAACTAGTCAAAGTGTACAACAATAAGGGGACATCCATAACAAAGTGGACAAACGACAGAGGAATTCCTCAATGATATGGCAGAGTAATCTCTCTATGGATGTGTTTGTGTGCTAGTTATTATATAAAAATGAGTTTTGGTTGCGTAACATCTTACCCTGAGAATATGGAGAAATAGGATTGAACATGGGAGTTGTTTTCGACCAACTCCTGGAAATCTTCCAACTAAACTACCCTTACAAGTTACAATACTGCTCTAGCTATATTCTATTATCACGTGTACGTGAAAATACATACATTGATGAAGAATCGGAGTTCATAAAATGAAATTAGGATTATTCCACTGACCTCCCTTGAGGTTTCTGACAAATACAATAATCTCCCCCGAGGTTTCGAATATTTCGCTGCCCTCCCTTACTTTTATTGACATTATCAAGATTCCCCCTTTTGTTAACCTACCTAAGATGACGTCAACTTCGGCAAATAGATGACCAAAACTCCCTTAAATTTGAAAGCTTGAATTAATAATACAAGTTTCCTAGCCCGTGTAATCATACAATGCACGTAAGCCAGAACACCGATTCATATAATCAAACAAAGTAATCATAAACTATAATATACTATCCAGTGCAAAAATAATAGCCATAACCCTATACATACATGTTCAGATGTTAAATTCTTACACTGTTTACACATATCTAGTTAGCAATTGATACATCCTTGTTTTTGAAAAATTAAGGAATCTATGCCCAACCACTATTTTAAACTAAATAGGTCTCATTTTATGTTGATCATTTTTATTAGTTTTTATTACCAGTTTATTGTTAGTGAGGAGTAAACTAAGACAAAGGAAAACAATTAAAATAAACTTATTTACAAAAAAAATAAAAAATGAAACATGAATATTCTCGCATGACTTCTCTTGCCCTAAGACAGAAACCTGTTGGTCTTCTCTGAAAACAGCAAGAACTGATTGTAATTTCCCTATTTCAAAGGATTGAGCGTGACAATCTGGAACAATGGACTGGAAAACTAGAACAAATGTTTTGTGCATTACTGGAGAAGACCATGAGCAACTATACCAATAGAAAAAACAGAGCAACAGAGAAAAAATGACCCATTGAAAAAGTTAACAAATATTAGATATCAGCCTTCACTTTATGGTAGCATTGCTCTTCTAACTTTAATGGAATGAACCACTAGCTCTTAATTATGTTGTTACCACGTAATATATAGTTTTGGCACCATAACTCATGTGAAAATTGATATTACCCTACTATGTTTTGATTACTGGCTTCTTGAATCAAGTTAGAGTCGTAGTTACAAATAGATGTAACTATGTACAATAGTGCTCTCAATTTTTTCCTTGAGTGGGCCCAAAATTGTCGAGCTCAACCAATTTGCCTTCGGACATTTATTAGTGATTATAAATGTGCCGTGAGAAAGATATATAGATTCATAAGGGAGTGAGCCCTTAATTTCACTGAATCAATGTGGATGTGTTTGTATGTATCTATGTGGAATGAGGGTAGGGAAATTGGCTAAAACCCAAAATTCAACCATGATAAGTCAACGAACTTTTTCCAAGTTTTTGACATGAAGCAGTTATGACTCAGGTCATGTAATGTAGGTTTGAGTGAGATAATCATTTGAGAAAGAAAGAATTAGAGCTAACTAAACATATGGCTGGAACCTAAATAGGGAGTAAATTCTTCAAGATTTAAACACAACATGGAGGTATCCTTTGATTGTATACTGGCTCTTACTCTAGCGTTCGATTGTTTACCAATAACAAAATTGTTTGCTTAAATGCTTTCATGCAGGTATACACCGACACTTTGTCCTCTACGGTCTAATGGAATATTTGCGAAGAAGGTTTTGGTCTATCTTCTTTTCCCTTGTTCTTTTGTTAATATCTTCTCCCAAGAACCTTGATTATATATTCTTAACTTTTCCTACATATTCTTGCACTAAGGTAACTTCTTCTTGCAGCTTTGGTCGACACTTCTCTTCTTCAGATGTTCTGCAGTTACTTGATCGGTTCTACAACTTGGAAATGCTGGTATGTGTTGTGAAATCTGTTTGAGATTTCATGTCATCTTCACAAGGACAACTCTAGCGAATTTGACACTGAATGTGGTGAATTACAAATGTATTGCTACATCTTCATACTTGGATGTTGAGTTTAAACTGTGCAATTCCTTGGCCTTTTACACGTCATTTGACACAGAAGTTGGTGTACCCAATGTCATGATCACAAAGTTCTAGTGGTAGATTCCTCTGTCTAAACCAACATGTCAGTGTCCATTACTTAATAAACTCTTATCAAATGTCATGGAAACCATGTGGACTAGCTTGATTTTCACAGGGCTTTGAGTGCTGATTGGTCTTGTCTGGTTTTGGGACAATGGAGTATTTCCATTTTGATGAGATATAACGTCATTTTTCCATCTCCCCATACCTTTTGATACATGTCTTTACTTGATACTATTTATTGCTTGCTTCAAGCTGTGTCTCAAACCCTAGAATAGGAAGAAAAAAACAACATTTTGTCCTTCTTATATTTGTGCGTCTTCAGAGCAAATGAAAATGTTTCAAAAGTATGCCATCTTTTTCAATGAAAGAGTTGAAGATTGACTGTTTAATTGACATCCTTCCTCCAATTTTTGTTTTTGTTCTTGTTTTGAAATTTTCAGAAACCCGATGATGAGGACGCGGAAATCCTGAATCAGGAGGAAGATTTCTCCCTGCCTCAAAGTTATTTTGTTAAGGAGGAATCTTGAGCGGCAGAACTACGGCATGCGTTTCCATCTGAAGTTGTTCCCTCTGCACTCCAAATAGTTGCATTTTGATGTCGGAATCCTCCATGTGTCCCTAAGATGCTTTTTGTCTTTGCCACAAACTTTGTTGTTTTTGAAGTTTTTGTACAAATCAAGATGCAAATCTGAATGGGATTCGAATTTGATTTCGAGATTTTTGAAGGGAGCAACTGTGTGTATATATTTTTCTCAGTAAATTGGCCTGTACAAGGATGGTTTCACACTTTGTGGGTAAAAAAGAAGCATGCTTCTTATTGTGACGTTTTTCTATACAAAAAGCAACAGTTTGCAGACTCCTAAGGGTGGACGTACAATTTTTGGATTAAGAAATAAAATATTTTTTAGCATAATTTTTAAAAGGTACGGTAATTGATATTCACACCCTCCAAATTGTTATTCACACCCCTTTTTTGTCTTTTAGTAAAATTTTTACACATGAAAATTTCACTAGAAGACAAAAAAGGGGGTGTGGTTAACAATTTGAGGGGTGTGGTAATCACTCCCCTTTTTAAAATTAATTGACACTAAACTAAAGAACTAATTTTATTTCTTAATTTGGAGTACTCATTGCTATATTGTTTTGACTTAAATCTTTCTGTCTTTGAGGTTGAGTAGTAACTGACAAAATGAAGAATAAAAAAAAGGACAGAGTGGTTGCCTCCCAAAGAGACGGTCCGAAGGGTTTTTGCTAAAGCCCCGTTTGGCACAGCGAAAGGTTTATTAATTTTTTTGGAGGTCATTTCAGGGCTCACAAAGATGATTCAAACCATTCATTAGTCTTAAAATGTTTTTTTTTTTTTGTGAATTCTGCCCCCCTAAAAAAGAAAAAATGCTCATTCCAATATAAGTTTAAATCATCTTTATGGGATCCGAAATAGGCCCCAAAAAATCAATAAATCAACAAAGTGTAAAACGGGCTTTAGTAAGCACACTTTCGGCGGCGGCCACTGCCATCCGCTGAATACAATCGCGCGCGCACAGATTTATACTACTCAATCCTAAACCCACTTTTGTTTTTTTTTTTTTTGTCATTCATCATTCTTAATCTATTACAATTTTGGGGGGGGGGGGGGGGGGGGGGGGGGGCATTTGCCCTAAACCTGCTTTGACAACTCCTCAATCCCCAAATTTGTTACCAGACAAACACCACTGATTCAGCTCCTCTCATTCACTCCCCTTCTCATTTTGTCTCTCAACAGAAAAACAAACAAACCCCACTTGAAAATCAAGCTTGTCTACAACAATATGAAGTTGCAAAAGGGATAAATCTTGAAAGATTCCTCTTTGGGTGCACTTCTTCAATATTCCATTACTATTCTTGATGGGCACAACCTACATAGTTAGCTCAGTTGGCAAGTTCTTATTGCAAATCAGAGAGTTGCTGAAACTTTGCTAATGTTAATTTTGCACCGGCGGACGGGATCACTGGACTCCAGTCACTTTAATTTTTTTGATAGTTTGCAGCCAAAGTTTGCTATTTTGACCCCACACAAAATATTTAAATTTTGTCCCAACTTGCTTCAAATGCATAACTACCATGTACATTCCCTTCCTTTCGAGAGTCGATAGTATCACAAGTGGCTCTATCATGCATTGTTTTTAAATATAACAAGTCTTTGGAATCAATCATAACGCTACCTAACAAGTAATATATGAATTTAATTATTTTTTGGATTACTAAATAGAAAAATTATCTAGCCCAAGGATCTGATTTTGACCCCAACATCCAAAGTTTCTGGCTCCACCCTACACCAATGGGATTGTTGTTGCCATTGGTATTTTTTTTTTATTTTTAAAAACCGTTGCCATTGTTATTTAGTACTCTTGTAAACCTATGAAATGCCATGACCGTAATGTATTTGGGCATTAAGGAATAACTGAACTATTGAAGCTGGGTGGGATAATAAATCCTCTCAGAATGTCCATGATCTGGTTGTCAAGGCAGGGACACACTGCAACTAACTCTACTAAAGGGCGTACATAGTGCACGAAGCTCCCGTATATGTGGGGAGGTGATGTACGCAGCCTTATCTCTGCAAGTGGAGAGGCTGTTTCCAAGAATCGAATCCGTGACCTACAGGCTCTTCGACTTTTGTCTACGGGCTCTGATACCATGAAGAAAATGTAACGCAAGAACAGAAATGAACTTCAAGATTTAGAAAGAGAAAATGTAGATCTGTTGTTCTCATTTTCACATTCTGAGTTCAACGAGAGAAGCCAAGCCCCTTTTATACATCTTTACAGCTAAGCCACAACTTAACTAACTACGAAATTAAGAAGTAACCGCCTAACTAATTAACCAACTGTAGTTAGTCCTAAACTAGTATTAGTGACCCTGGTTAACGCAGGCCACAATAAGGCAGCTTTACCGCTGCGCCAGATCTGCCCTTCAAATATTTTTAACAGTTTGTGTAAGTGATGTAGGGACTTCTAAGGCAACTGGTACCGGTGAATCTTCTGTTAAACATGGCAGTGTGGCAGATTGTGGAATTGCAGGGGTGGTTGTTAGCCTGTTATCTCTGAGGTTACTTCAATTAAGGGCACCCCTTCAAAATCTTTGGCAGGGAATAGGGATTAATTCTTCTTCTCCATTGCTTGATCATGAGGGGGATGAATAGTTCTGATAAGGATGTTAAACAAGACATGGTCTCATTTTTGTAAGGCAAGAGCACTAATCCTCTAGTACCAACCAAGAGGGGCAGGGGTAGAGGGAGGGGAGGTGAAGGGGGAGGACATCCAACCATCCTAGATGACTGAGAGAGCTGCATGGAATATGAGGGGGGTCAATTTCTCCTTCAAATAGAAAAAAGGATTAGGGTGTGTTTGGACAATTTTTTGATATTATTGTCAAAGGTATTTTTATCATTTTTTTTTTGAATTTTTGTTCAATTTTTGGATTAATCATTTGTCTTGACAAATGGAGTGTAAAAAGTAAAAGATTATGACCACAAGTCTCAAAAGTATACTAAAGACGAAAAGAGTAGTCTTATTTGAGTTTTTTTCGACTTCGGTCCTTATTCTAATCCTTTCCGATTTCTTTCGTCAAGATAAATCTAAAAATCTTGACAAAATTCAAAACTAAAAACTACTGAACATCTATATTACCCATTCCCCTTGTCTTTAGAAATAGTTAAGTTAGGCCAAACACTCTAACTCTTATGGGGTACACACAAACTTTGTTTGCTTGGTTTCATGGAATTTAAGCTCAGGGGTGAGCACAAGGAGTTAAATGTGATGCAAATAAAAGCTCTCTTCCAAGTGTCTAAGTTTCAAGCAACCACCTTCTCAATCATATTCTCTCTCGCTATTGGTCGAGCAAAGCTAGCGCTTACCTTACATTGCATATGGATAGAAGATTACAATCTGACTGTGGATACAATAACTTATGGGCTGACCTAATTGCTCCATTTTTGGGGATAGACCATGCTAAGATGGAGCTAGAAAGGGTTCAGTCCTTGGGGTTTTGCTTCTATCTATGATGCTAGCCTTTGTTTTCAAGACAGATTTGATGGCTTAACCTGTGGAATTTGGTGCAGGAGTCCCCAAAGAAACAGAAGTCTAGAATTCAGTGGTTCTTATTCGGGAATAAAGAACGCGAGTTTTTTTTTTTCCCACCCGAAAATGAATTCTCACAGGATGGGGAACACTATTTTCAGTCTTATGAATTCTTAAGGATATCAAGACTGGATGAAGCTAGGGAAATCAACCATGAGATTGAAGGGTTTAGGGTTCTATGAACAACTTGTGAAAGTGTATACCATGATAACTTCAGAGGTGATAAACAGAGGTGAAAGAAACTGTATTATTTCTGAATGAATACAATAACTAGGCTATTACATGATTAAATAGGAGAACGTCTATATCTAAAAAGGAAGGAAAATATTACAATGCAATCACTACCTAAAGTAGAAGATCATGATATGTTACCAAACCTACGAAATCAATGCCTAATTGAAAAGATACAGAGTATATGATTATTATGTGATCATATATTCCTAATACAGAGATACACTTTCACACAACTGTTAGCTTCTAAGTTTTTACGAAGAAGGGATGCCAGAGAAACCCTGGTAATGCCCAAGAGGAGTAGGGTACGATGTCCGTTTCCACCTGTTGGTTTCCTAATTGCCTTTGTTAGTGATCTAGAAGGTAATAATCATAATTACTTGATAATGCAGGAATTTTGATGGAATATTGTAGAAATGATCGGAGGCCTAGGTCTCGAATGAAGCTCGACTTGAATGAAAGCATATGAGACATCGCTGGGACTTGGATGGACACTTTTTTATGGCTCATTAATAAATGGCACGCTTTGGGGACTTCTGATAAACAAATAAGAATTTCAGTCTTGGCAGGTCTTTGAATGCCGAAGTTGCCAGCATTATGCTAAGGATGGCCTAGGAGGAGTTCAACCACTAGGGACAATATGGTCCATCTAGTGTTCGGCTTATTGCAGAAAACTTGCAACTAAGGGAAAGATCGTGCTTGGGGCGTTACATCAGATACTAAGGACAATATGGTCCTTCTTGCTTTTTTTTTTTTTTTTTTTTCAAATGTCAAAATGGAACAAATAGATATAATCGGTCAGTCTTATGAAATTTGTTCAAGAAGCAAGCAGATGAAATTTGTTCACGAAGCAACCAGACCGTACAACCTCGTTGGAAAATGTAAAGAATTAACACCTAAAGAACAGAAATATGCTAATTTGCATTAAGTTGAAAAGTCGATATAAGAAGAGTTGATCAAAGCGAAAAATATTGAAGAAGAGAAAAGAGGCCCATTTTAAACAAGAGCCGAATGTAAAAGAAAAATGTCTTTGCAAAATAAGTACCATAGAGAAAAAAGCATGAAGGCCTCACGATTGGAAACCAATGATTGATATGGTTTGGAAATAAGCTTAGGAACAAAAATTCTGATCTTGTCGCTTCAGATGGCCTGAAAAGATTGACCCTCCAATGAAAGAATGTCTACATTATCCTTGCATGAAATCCTGTTCGCTCATCAATGCTGCACAACGGGCTGCAAAAGGGGGGAATTTGAAATTGCAACAGTAACAAAAGCTGGACAGGCATTCTATATTTTTTACTGATTAAAGAGGACACTGAGAAATCAATGAAAGCACTAACCTCAGCTTCTGCTGTTTTGGGTTCTTCGGCTTTCAAGTTGTCATCACCTGCAAAGGGATTGACAAAATAAGATAGCTGTTGCATACTGGTTTCTACATGCAAAACTAAATACTAAGAGTATCGTTTGGATGCAAGTGGATTACTGATTTTCATGAAACTCAAAATTCTGTTTTCCTAAGAACGATTCAGCCATTTAAAGCTTAATGTGTCAAGAGACTCAGAATCATACCAAATTTCACTGATTTATATTACCCTTTAACTTAAGTGAGTAATCAGTCTATCGTCTATCTGTCAATAGAAGACCTTTCCAAACAATGAATTAAGTTGCGAGTCTGAGTTCAAAGCGAAATCTGATCCTTTAGAATCCTATAATCAAACTCCAAATTTTATTTGACTATGGCTACTGTATACCTCCATCTTCGGGCAAATCAGAAGTCCAGAGAGTGAGATTGTCTCTCAAAAGCTGCATAATCAGTGTGCTGTCCTTGTATGACTCTTCACTCAAGGTGTCCAACTCTGCAATTGCTTCATCAAAAGCTTGTTTAGCCAAATGGCACGCTCTGCAATTTGGTAACCAACATATGCCATCAATTAGCCAATAAGGTTTGGGATGTGAATGTTACATCATTAGAAATAAGAACTACCTCTCAGGAGAATTCATTATCTCATAATAGAAGACAGAGAAGTTGAGAGCAAGGCCAAGGCGAATTGGGTGAGTTGAAGGCAGATCTGTATTTGCAGTGGCAGAAGCAGCCTGAAAATTAAACGGGACAAGAAGAAAAGCATCAGGCGAAAGCTTAAACAGACAGAAAAAGGTTTCCACACTCCTGTTTTGCACTAACTACTTTTTTTTTCCTTTCCCTTTTATGCGAAATATAAAGCGGCCCTTTCATTTATCAATTACTTCAATAACACACTTTTGCACAAATGGAAAGGCAAGCCGCATAAATGAAGACAAAAAAAAAAAAAAATGGTGTCCTTGCACAAAAGTAGAGTGTAAATTGTGAAAATACTCCCCCACAAAATTTGCTATGCCATTATGTAGCAGTCCATCAAGTATCTCTTATGCATAAGATGTTAAGAAAATTAACCATGCCTCATAGCCTTTCAGTGATTGTTCAGCAGCCTCTTTTTTTTCCTGGTCGGTCTTAAACTCAGCAAGATACCGGAAGTAGTCGCCTTTCCTAAATTAGTCACAGCAGAAAATAGAATCATCTGTAAGTTTGGGAAGAAGAGAGAAGCATCGGAAACAGGAAACCAAGCACATTCAAGTGTCGCCCAAGTGCCCAACCCAAACACATTCAGCCAGGAGGGAGAGAATAAAAGACCAAAGAGGAGGTTCAATTCCTCCTCACATTCATAAGACAAATAAAAAAAAAAAAATGTGCCTTAGCATGTGGAACCAGAGGTAGATTAACTAGTCTTATTTCTTGTAGAGTATTCAATGTCTTATATCTGGAGATGATTTAGTATATTCCACATGTAAAGCATTGTGAAGCATGTAACAATCCGAATGGTCATAGAAAGTAATCCCAAAAGCCAAAGAGCAAGATAATACTACATATTAGGGACAACAAGACTCACATCTTGTAGTAAAAGACAGTTGCTTCTCCTGAGTTTGAAGAGGGAACGAGGTGCTTGTCGATGATAGTCAAAATATCATTGCAGATCTTCGAAAGCTCGTCCTCTACCTTCTGGCGATAACTCTTAATAAGCTTCACATTATTCTCATTTCCCTTAGACTCCTCCTTTTGCTCAATTGAAGACATAATACGCCAAGATGCTCTCCGGGCACCGATCACATTCTTGTACCCCACAGAGAGAAGGTTCCTCTCCTCCACAGTCAGCTCCACATCAAGTTTCGCAACACTTTTCATACAATCAACCATTTCTGTAAAAACAATCATAAAGTATTAAGGCAAGGACCATAGTACACAAAATTTCCAATAATATGAAGGATAGAAAACAAATAAGATTCTCTATGTTATTATTTCCTTGCTTACTGTTTCAATGATATTCATGCTGCAATATGCCAATATTACCAATCCAAGACTTATCATTCAGCATTTTCCCTTACCCTCTGTTTGGAACTTATGGAAAGTGAGGGAAGAGAAGAGAAAATGAAAATGTGAGGAAAATAGAGGGAAAAAATTACTTTGCTCAATACTCCATTTTATCATTTTCTCTCCTCTTCTCTCCCAAACCAAACAAGAGAATGGATTTTTTTTTTTAATCTCTCTCTTCTTTTCTTTTCCCTGTGTACCAGATTACCAGAGATTGTATGATTTTAGACCAAAGTCTTGAAACAAATAGGACTTATATCCACATAAACTATAAATTCATTATCTCATGGGTGGGGTGAGCTAATTTGGCAACTGTAAACCATCAGAATCTGCAGAAAAACTAATCCAAGAAAAGTTATAGCTATTTAAAAGACAGTTTGTGTCTTGATGGTCTAAAGAATGAGTTATTTGCCATATAGATGCATAGAAATTGGAAAAGGTGATTTAAAAAGTGGTTGAACCTGTCATCTACTGTGAGAGGGAAGCCGTGATTGTAAGCTTTACCAACCGATGGATGAACCACAACACCGTTAAGAGTGAGGTTCATTTGGCCCAAGAATTAACCCATATAGTAGTTTTTTTTTCCTGGTATATACTATAAGTTCTCCATTATACTTTCAAAAATCAGTTATCAAGATTTGAGCAGCATATGATGAGCAAATAACCCAAACAGTCCCATTAGAGGAATAGAAGAGCAACAAATGACCATAACAAATTTTCAAGCAAGACAAAAGAATATCCAAATTGCGAAGGGTCCACAAGTTAATCAAAAGGTTTCAATCGAGCATCTCTCATTTTCCATGTAAACAAAAACTAAAATCACATTGATAAGTCTGCGTCTGTGTCTGTGACTGCGACAAAGCAAATAAATCTACGCAGGTAACCACGAGTTTAATAATTCAGTCAGTCGAATTCAGACCCACATTTCCAAATGAAACACATGCAATCTCAAATCCAGAAAATCAAGGTAGATCAACCCGTGTCATCATCACAGCAAGTGAACATCTACCACACATACCGCATACATACAGACTGCTACACAAATTCCGAATTTTTTTAGGTTGGCTTACACTTGTTTCCCAAGCTTAGCCCTTTAAGCCACCCCAAATTTTTTCTCTCCCCTCTTTTGTATTTTCATCTTAGATACCAATATAGATTTTCCTCTTTTCATTCTTCACATAACACGATTTGCACACGCATCATCTTCTAGTAATGTATAAACACATATTTACTATTCCCTCCGTCCCGAATTTTCTTGTCCAGTTGTGTCCATTTATGGCTATGCATGTCATTTTTCAATTGCTTATAACTTTCAATCTATAATATAATGATTTTTACAATTTTAAAAACTTTCATCGAGAACAATAAAAAAATCCATATTGAATTATACATTAAAAAATATAAACTAATTTTTTGAGGCGCACTCAATAATTAAAATGGACAACAAATATATATGACGGAGGGAGTATGTAGGTACACATACCTTCGTAGCGCTCGGCCTGTTCAGCGAGCTTGGCCATATAAACATGAGTCTCTCTCTCCTTTTCCGTCGACATTGTTAATTGCTGATGAAGATAGATCGAAGATGGAGGAACAAAAGAACTCTCGAATGGGCAGGGCTGGGTTTGTGATTTTAGAGAGAGAAAACAGAGAGAAAATTAGGCGTGGAGAGTGAGATACGGAAACGGTGCTATATATAGATAGTGAGGTTGATGATCGAGCAAGTTGTTATTAGGGGAAGGAAGACCGGATCTGTGTGTGTATTTGAAGGCGGAAATCGTGGAGCTAAAACTGCAGCCAAAGCGCTACGGCTACGAGGTCACATGTTCCATTCTCACGGACGCCAAATACTGAATTTCCGGTCCTTAACTTCAAGGCCCTTCGCGCGGGAGAGAATTCCTCGCAGCCAAATGAATCTTAGAACTCTCGCTAAACCTCTCATAAACCTCTTCTCTCACCTCCGCACATTAACCACTGATTCAAGTTCAATCACACCAGTGAACCAATCTCAACTCCTCCGAGTCTCCACCGTCCTCTACCAACAACAAAATTCCCCTCAACCCCAACTCCACACCCACCTCCACCGCTGCCAGTTCGAACTGACCCATGAATTCTTCCTCCAAATCTGCAACAAGTTCCCACTGTCATGGAAACCCGTGTACAAGTTCTTCCAGTTCACCGAAACCCAGCCCCAGTTCAAGCACACGTCCATCACCTTCAACAAAATGGCAGATGTTATGGGAAAGTCAAGAAACATCGAGCTTTTGTGGGAAGTTGTTCAGGAAATGGGGCGTCGAGGGTTAGTGGACAATCAGACGTATCGGATTGCGTTGAAGACGCTGGCTTCGGCCGGAGAGTTGAAGAGATGTGTGGAGTTTTTTCATGTAATGAATGGGTATGGTTTGGGTTATAGTGTAGAGAGGTTGAATAAGGTGGTTGAGAGTTTGTGCAAGTCTGGTCTTGTTGTTGAGGCCATGTATGTTGTCACAAAGTTGAGAGATTGGGTTAGGCCAAATGGGTGTACTTACAAGTGGTTGATATTTGGGTTTTGTGATGTGGGTGATTTGGTTGAGGCTTCAAAGGTATGGAACTTGATGGTGGATGAAGGGTTTGAGCCGGGTACCGATGTTGTTGAGAAAATGATGGACACCCTTTTCAAGAATAACCGATTCGACGAAGGGTTGAACCTTTTTCAGATGATGAGGGTGAAGAGGATTGATGATTTGGGTGTTTCTACTTACCATGTTGTGATTAAGTGGATGTGTAAAGTGGGGAAGCTAGGACAAGCCCGGGTGGTGTTTGATGAAATGCGTCAAAGGGGGATACGAGCGGACAATGCAACAATGGGGTGTCTAGTTTATGGGTTACTAGCAAAAGGCAGGGTCAGGGAGGCTTATATGATTATGGAAGGCATAGAGAAGCCTGATATAGATGTGTATCATGGAATGATTAAGGGGCTTTTGAGGTGGAGAAAGCCAAGTGAAGCGACACAGGTGTTTAGAGAGATGATAAAGAAAGGGTGTGAGCCTACAATGCATACTTATGTTATGTTGTTACAAGGGCATTTAGGAAAGAGAGGGAGGAAAGGATCAGACCCATTGGTGAATTTTGACACCATTTTTGTTGGAGGTTTGGTTAAGGCTGGGAAGTCATTAGAAGCGACAAAGTACGTGGAAAGGGTGATGAACAGACAACTTGAGGTACCCAGGTTCGATTACAATAGGTTTTTGCATTATTATTCGAACGATGAAGGCGTGGTTATGTTTGAGGTCATGGCGAAGAAGCTGAGAGAGGTTGGGTCGTTTGATTTGGCTGATATCTTTGAAAGATATGGAGAGAAAATGGCAACTAGGGACAGGAGGAGGAATAGAGCAACTGAATCAGAGATTTAGCTTCTGACATTGTTGGAGCAAAGTTGGAAGGGTTTCACTTGAAATCTTTTATGGCATTTGACATTGCATTCGCATGTCTGTTTTTAGAGCAGTCAGAGTCAGTTTTTGGGGAAAAGGCTTCACTCAAGTCTTTTATGGAAGCAGACATAGCATCAGCAAGTAAATACTATATGGTTTTAGAGTGATCACAGGAACAACATCGTATGTACTCACAGGGAGTCAAGGGAACATTTTTTTGGGGGGCTACACAA
The DNA here is from genome assembly GCA_020921065.1 of Vaccinium darrowii. Taxonomy (NCBI): domain Eukaryota; kingdom Viridiplantae; phylum Streptophyta; class Magnoliopsida; order Ericales; family Ericaceae; genus Vaccinium; species Vaccinium darrowii. The sequence continues at coordinate 34,299,866 of CM037153.1, read as the reverse complement.
GACTAGAAGCTTGGTTTGTCTTCAATATCTCTGCTTATGGTGGAACAGGGAGGAAGCTTTTCTCCAACTTATATCACCCTGCATAAGCCTGAGCTTGCTCTGTAGTGAATTGGGGAATTCAATATCTTATCAAGAATCAGTTTGTACAGTGAAAAGAGGAGATTTTATTTGGCACAAGGGCATGAACATGGGTGCTTGCTATGTGATGTTTGTAGTTTGGTATCGGAATAAAGAAGTGGTGGAATGGTAGAATGATTCTTCTGTAAATCCGCTGAAATTGTTGGTTCGAGTTGGAAGAGGACTATACTGCAGACTGATTTCTATCTCATCCATGTTTTGTTATTTGAAAATGGACAGTATTCTAATTCGATGCTAAAACTAACGGCTCTTGTTCGGCTCGATGTTTGTAGTGTTCCGAACTCTGATTTCTGATTTAGAACCACAGTTCATCAGTTGCAAGGCCATGCAAGGCAGATATTGCATATACATTGGTTGATATTTGAAATAAAAAATCAAACTAAAATGTCAGCAATACGTTTTGGAAGTAGGTTACATAATGGGAGAGGAAAAATCCGGAACAGAAAAATGACATGACATAAAAGAAATGAAATCCCCAATTGTTGTACTCCATTGTTAGAGATTACAAGTCCAGTGAGTCAACAGTAATGAACTAGGGTTGACAGTAATGCAGTTTGATCTATTGCACATCCTTGATACGAACTAGGGTTGCAATGCTAGGTTTGGCGATATGCAAAAATAAAAAATTAACAAGCTCCGGGAATGCAGGCTCTGAATGAATCAAGAAGAATCTCTTCATTTAGAGATTGACCTGCAAATGGGAATCAGAAAATGAGTACAGTCAAAGATGTTGTCGATATACATATATTAAGCATGAAAAGATGTTTGATAAGATCTTTGCCTATAAAAACTATCTTGTTCGTCAGATTGTCTTCGTCTCTCCATTTACGCGTAGGAGTGATCTCATATATCTCTCTCACAGCCTGCCAAACAATAAAAGCCCAAATTATTCTTTAACATCTTCCAATCCAATTAGGTCCTTCATAAGACAAAGGAACTTCAACAAATAGGATGACAATCCAAGTAGTAGGAAAAGTAAAAAGGCAAAGGCACCAAAACAGACCAGGCTAAAAACACCCAGCAACAGACACCAGCACAAACACAGATTAGTTCTTTTCCCCTTCACAACGGAAACACCAAGACACGGGAAAAAAAACAAGGGACCAGCCCCTAACAACTCACAAAGAACCTACACACAAAAGAACTAAAGAAATTCTCTACACACAACACAAATCGTCATAAAAGTAAAAACCAATCAGTAAGCTAGCAGAAGAGAAGAAGAAGAGATAGTAGCAAATGGTCAACCCAACCACCACAAAGAGAAATTCTTCAACCAAAGCTGACACGTAGAAAGATAAGTCTTACTATTATCCTTCAAAATACAATTAATGGTATATTGGCATTTAATTCCAATCATTACCTGTAAAGTATGAAGTTGATCTGAGTCTAAAATATTTAGAACTCCTTTGCAACGGTAAACTTCCTTGTTATATTTCTTATCCCAAAGAATCTCTTCGAGCCACAACCGGACCTAGAGAGAGAGAGAGAGATGAAGACGAACATCAGGAAACATATGATACAAATATATGCAGCCATATGGACACTATACAAGGAAAAGGAGTAGAAGAGGTATTTAGGGAGCAAAGAGTGAAGGAAAATGAAACATAAAACTAACACTCCTGAGCCATCTGAAAAGGGTGCACGAGGGCACAGCCTCAATGCCTCAAACACCTTAAGGTGAGGCATGAAGCTAAATTGAGGCGCACACCTCATGATGAGGCTAGAGGCACATGAGGCCTCGCCATGATGCGTGCGCCTCATTGTTTTTAATTTTTTTCTCCCCAGATCTGTTTAAGATCACATCTTAACCATTGACATCTTACCCGTTGATTCATAGGATTAGAAATTGGAAAACAATTAACAATATTCTTCTTAGTGTGCTTAGTTTTGGCCATAAGTCTGTTTGTTTCCTTATTTTATGCACTTCCTAGTATTTAGTGATTCAAGCATTTAGAATGCTATCTTTGATGATATTTGGAATTCCAAAGATATTTGCTTATGTTGGATTTTTGTCTATAATTCTATACTACTACTTTTTTTCACAACTTGCGGCTTGCTTTGATGAGGCGTGCGCCTTGCGCTCAAGGGGCCATTGCGTCTCAATGCACTTGGAGCTTTCCGAAAAAATATCAATATTGTACTCACCAAACCCTTTGCTAGATGTAACTCAAATGGAGTCCATACTTCCTTTTGACTAGCTCGGTTAACGAGGATACAAATCGTAATTTGACACAAAGAGAGAGTGGGAGAAAGCTACATGTATATCCATAACTAACTCTCTCAGCCACTTGATTGCATGCTACACCCCAATCAATAAACATGAAGCTTGCTGTAAAACATATACGGACATACAAACACGAACTGTTAAGAGGGTTCCTTATGTCTTACTCTGTTACTAACATTTAGAAATTGTACAGGTGATAAAATAGTATTAAGTACGGTATCCATTTGTCATAGTAATGAAAATCAAGGATAAGGTTTCTCAAAAAGCCACCAAATAAAAGGGAACTGCACATCTACGATTTGCAACAGATTTCCATGTCTCATCTATACCTTATCAAGGTTGACAGGTTGTGGCTCACAAATGCACAAGGTTCGCACAGCACTATCATGAACATCTCTGGTAGTCAGAGAATCACTCTCTTTCAATAAAGCATCCAAATGGTTGGCTTTCTGGACAGAGAACAGAAATGGAAGAAAATGACTCGTGTTAATATTAGCTTAGTAATTCTTACCATGAACTCAGAAAAGATGCATAAAAGTGAATACAAGTATTCTTTATGACTAACTGAAGCATCATAAGCCCCGCAGTTTAGTATCTTTGACAAGTCAACTTGGCACCGCACAGATCGGATTATATTTGCAAGGGCATTAATATTGCGTATCTCCTTCTCCAGATCATCTAAGTCACTCCCAGAACCGTCTGGAGAAACCAGATCAACCTTGTTAAGAATTACAACATCCTGCAACAAGTGAAATTTATGAGTATCTCAAGTTTCAGAGTGTGAAGTTATAAATGACAATCCTAGAGTAGCAAGGACAGCAATATGATAAGGAAGGAAGTGGATAGACAAGTTCCACACAGAAATTATAATGAATAGTTACTGCAAATGCTATTTGTGAAAATGCTTCTGGAAAAGAAGACGAATCTTGATGCCTTTGAAGCTGGTAACGGAGGTTTTTTGCATCTGCAACCTATTTAAGAAGCAATTTCTTAGATAGTTTAGGTTAAAGCAGTCTCCAAACCAAAACTACAGGTAAAGTAATACCATTTTACAGTACTACATAAGCATGCTTCAATGACCATATCAACTATTCAATATTATCGGGATACAAATGGCTTAAAAACAAGTTGAATTCACAGTGTGATACTCACGGTAATTATGGAATCAAGCTTGACTTCCGATTCTAGTTGATCATCCAACCAGAGCACAGATGCAAGAGGAGCAGGGTTTGCCAATCCTGTAGTCTCTAACAATATATGATCAAGCCTACAGTAACCAAACAACCCCAAGAAACTCATAAATTTTGTTTGAAAGTTGGCAATTTTTTACATAGTGCCATGAAACTAGTCACATGAGATGGTGCAAAATATGTATGCATCTAGTGGCTAATCTGGCTCGAAGAACACACCAGTTATCATGAAGTTTGCTAATCTGGCCTTCACTTTCTCTTCCTGTTCCTCAGTTGCAACCTAATCCTACTGCCCTGATTCAGTCATTTGGACTGTTACACCTCCCTCAAAGTATAATGTTTCATCCAGCTGCAATGCCTTGAGGGCTCAGCATCCCCTTGTTAGTTGGCACAAAGTAGTTAAGTTTTCCACAGATACACCTAGGCATAGTTTTATTCTTGGATAGCTATTAGGGGCAATCTTAGACCAAAGATAAGCTTCATAGATTTGTTTGTCCATCCTGCATTGTCTATGATGAAACTTTGGGAATCATATTTGTTTATATATGTTGCCATATTCCTACCGGCCCTAATCCATGGACTACACTGGTTCTGACCTAAGGTCCGTAGGAAAAGCTTTCCCAATGTTCTCAGGCAAGTCACATTGGCTGCTACAGTTTATTTTGTTTGCCAAGAGGGGAATATCCACAAATTTAAAGGTATTTAGAGATCCCATTCTCCTATTATGATCAGAAAAGAAACACGTTTGAAGTTTGCACTGAGGCTTCTCAGAGGAGGAGTGTTGAGGCCTCTGACCTGCCTTCTTTGCTTTGTAAAAAATGGCTGATTCCAAAATGTACTTTTGCTCCTGTATAACCTTTATTTCCCTTGTAGATGCAGTTAGGCTGTTTTCATTTGGTTGTGAGTTTTTGGGAATTCACTTGACATTCGTTCTTCCTGAATAAAAATAGAAATAAATAAAGAGCACTCCAATGTTAGACTGCAACAATTGTAAAACCAAAGATCCATTTTCTCCCTCCAATATGGTGTTGGGCGAATGCATTTTTCCGCTTCTTGTTAGGGAAAATAGAGGGGTGACTATTAAAGGGGGAGAAGAGTGGCAACAACATTTCTACATTTATGCATAAGCGTGACAGTTGGTTCAACACTTGTGTGGCGGCGGTTACGTGCAGGAAGGTTGTGGCCTTGCTTGTTCAACTCCTATTTCTTTCTCTTGTTATCATAGGCTTTAGCCTTTACGGCAAAGCACATAAACCTGTCTTGTGTAATTAGTCTGCTTTTTATTCTTCTTGTCATATTCTGTCATCATGCTCAGAAAACTCAACCTATACATACGCAATTAACTTTTTCATAGCTGTAAGCCAAACACCTTTACACAGACACCCTACTAACTGTTGCTCTCATAAACTGTGCATACACGAAATGGTTCATAATTAGCATAAGTAATCCATGGATCACCTCTCCTTCCTCTGCACAAGTTGCTCCAGTGCTTGAACCAGACTATGCTTGACAGTGCAGCAAATGCACCCATTTGCCAACTCAACCCACTCTTCCACGAGTGCACCGCCTTCTCCTTCATTGATCATAGCCCTCTCCACTCCTATCTCTTCCCCAAACTCGTTCAATATCACAGCAATCCTCTTCCCGTGTTGCGTATTCAGCACATAATTCACCAACTGAAAATTCACACCCACAGATAAATGCAAATTATTCACCATAAAACCCATCCCATTGCATGACCATAAGAAATCAAAGGCTGCAAACGAGCCGAGCCTCCACAAATGAGCTGACTTACACGTAACTCGAGCTCAGTTCATTTACTAAACGAGCTTAAACTTGTTTCCTAACGAACTGAGCCGAGCCTCGAGTTGCTCGCGAACAGCTCGTTTGTTTGAATCCCTATCGCTATGCGAATTCTATAAACATTTGTAAAGATACAGGGATGTGAATGTACAGTGGATTTGCCGGCACCGAGATAGCCTGTGATTACAGTCACGCCGACGGGTGAAGCTCCGACGACTTCCCGCCGTTGATCGGACGGCTGTGGTGGGGTTTGGTAACCGATATCGTTGATTTCAACGGCAAGCGGTGGTTCGTCGTCGTCGTACTCCATTTTCACAGACCATTCGAGGTTTCGCTTTACGATCCAAAACCGGCTTTTTCACAGCGGGCCCATATATATGGACATAATGGGCTAATTAACTACATGTATATGTGTTATTTGGGCCTTAAAATCCAAGATCTAGGCTTCTGTACATCTGTAATTTGGGCCTTAAAATCCAAGATGTAGGGCTCTATGCGAGGGATATGGGAGTGCTGCAGGACGCCCTTGATCTCGTCAATCAATGGCTCGGATGCATTGGACGGCTTGAATCTGCAAACTGTCAAGATAAAATCAAGACCATTGAAAACACTTCCGCTGGTCCACATACTAACCTATAGGGGCGCCCTACAGCATCCCTGGTTCTATATGTGAGCAGGTTCTTCGACAAGACTAGGGCCGAATCTCATAAGAGATTGCATACGTATCCATATAGGAATCAGGCCATATAGTTTGTAGATCTTGAGTTCTTTAATTACTTTTCACCTCTCCTTTTGCTTTCTATAAATTTTATCCAAGTCGCCCTTTTGAATTTCCTACCTAGCGAGCTCATTTTCTCGTTTTCAACTAGCTTTTGTTTTTTCCTAAGCCGCGCTTTCGAATTTTCAACCTAGAAGGACATTGTTTCATTTTCTCTAACTTTTGCACGGGTCTTCCAATCCTCGTGGTCGATGACCTAACGAGCATCTCTCAAGACTAAAAGTAACGTTTTTTGAGCTCGTCAAACATTGACGTGATATGAATTCCATGCCATCACACTCCTCAGCTTGGAAGTACATAGAAGTTATCGGACAGAGGGGAGGTGCTGCGCAGCCTTGTGCTGCGCAGCGTGCTGTGCGATGACTTTCGGCGCCGTGCCGGCATCATTTCGACAATCGGAAACATCCACCTCGTAGAGCTCGTCGAGTACTACAACTCCACCAAGAATCAACTCGATCAAATATCGTTAAGCCCCTCATCGGAACTAAAATAACTTGAAAAAAATGGGTTTAATGGTTTTCATCCAGTGTTTCAAGTTTTAGATGTTTTGATTTTTTTCAAGTTATATGCGTTTCGATAATGCACTTAATGATATCCGATCGAATTGATTTTTGGTAGAGTTGTAGTACTCGACGAGCTCTACGCGGTGGATGTCTCCGATCGTGAAAACGATGTCGGCACGGCGCCGAAAGTCACCGCACAGCATGCCGTGCAGCACAAGGCTGCACAGCACCTCCCCTCTGTCCGAAGTGTTATCATGCAATATTGCAACTTGCAAGGGGTTACAAGCTCTTTATTGTTCCATGACATGAAGGCTGCATTTGGACGAATAAATATCCTTGTGAAATTTCTTAAAAGCATGAGAAAAAATCTCTGAAAGTTCCCACCTGCTCTTCCAACTCTTCCTTGGCACCATCTTTGGAAACTTCCTTTTCACCCAAAAGTCCGTTTTTTTGTTTGGTTTGTAGCACATCAGGTTTTACCTACAAGAGAAATTTTGAATTCTAGGCACATTCTGCCATCACCGCGTTGCTTATTTTGTCATAACGAGGTGGAAGCTTGGCATCAAATTGTGCATGAATGTCGAGTTTGGCAACCTCTCAGATCTTGGATCCAGTCCTTATTGCCTGTCACCAGCGACGGAGCCAGGATTTTACTTTTGTGGTGGCGAAAATATGTACTTAAAAAATAAAAAGACAAACTACATTATGAATATTCATCCACTCAACGGAAAAAAAATCTAGTGGTGGCGAGTCTATATAATTTGGAGATGAAATTATATATAATACTTGCATTTTTTGAAAACCTTGTGGTGGCAGCTCCCCTCTGGCTCCATCCTTGCCAGAGGGGAGCGATGTATTTTAGTAGCGTAGACCCCTCATCCCCCAACTCATATGATAAATCTTAACGTAGATGGATTGGCTTTGTGTAATCTTGGAATGTCGGGTTTTGCGGATGTGTTTAGGGATGCTGTGGGTCAGTTCTTGTTCGGCTATGCTCGATCTATTCAAGTTAATACTAATGATGTGGTTGAGTTTTGGGTAGAGCGAGATGGTCTTTGGTTAGCGTCAATTTACCACATACGACACTTAGTCATTGAGACTGATTCTCTTATGGTATTTAATAGTACTTTTTGCAGGACTCCTCCGTTGAATTGGCGCTTATCCCAACTGTTTCAGGATTGCAAGTGGTTGTACAGTAACTTCTGTAGCTTGTACATCAAGTTTTGTTATCGGGAAGTGAATGGGGTAACTGACACTGTAGCTAATCATGTAGTTAGGACTCAGCAGGGATGGGTTTTGTATAGTAATGTGCCCAACTTTTTAGTAACTAGTTTGGGTTTTGATCAGTTGGGCACTCCCACTCCTCGTTTTGTATTGCATGTACATCTTTGTAACCTTATTCAGTTAGTATAATATATTTCTGTGGCTGTTCAAAAAAAAAAAAAAAATTCTTTGAAAGTTGGATCTCACACACACACATATATATTTAAACGAGAATCCATTGAAGACAAACAAAAAATGATCTTTTAAACATGATCCATACTTTTATTTTTTCATTTTGCATTTACTGCTCTAGTGAAAGAAAAAAGTAACAAAAAATGTGACCAAATGAATTAAAAATAAATTAAATTAGAACAATCAAATGTTTTGTTGCCATTTTGAACGTCCCCAACAAGCCAAGATTGAAGTTGGCAAACAAAGTGGAATACATGAAAGAGCTAGTCCTTCGTGTAAACTGGCTCGAATATTCTTAACTATGTTTAAAAAAATAAATAAGATAGTCCACCCCAACTTAATTTGATTCTATTATGTGGATTATCACGATGTGTGTTGTTTAAGGACCCACCAAGCGGTGCATTGGATAGCTTCAAAATGTTTAGATAGGAGTTCTTTTTTTCATACAGGGTGTATTCCACCCATGCTTGAGTCTGTATTGTCCAAGGATTTGTCTTAGTTTTTTCGCAATACTACTTGACGTCTTTCAAAAAAAAACCTAGCACGGATAACTCGGATGAGATAAGCATGCATGCTATTCCTTAAGGGATAACACGCCCTCGGCTTTCGTTGTTTAATAGCCCACCTATGGTGATGTCATTAATCAGTTGCCAAGAATGGCAGAAAAAGCATCTTCGCTTCAATTATTTTCAAAATTTTGGAAAAGAAAGGATCAGAAGAGAAAGTGGTTAGGAGCATGTGTTATGTGCCATAAAGGACGTTGAATTTCGTAGTCATCACATACACAATTAAGAAACGAAAATCTGTTGTTGGCGTATATGTATTCTACTTGAAGGAGAATTCTGAACAAATTTATGAAACTGTTATAACAGAAGTGATTTTACGATCATTTACCAACAAAACAAAAAGTGATTTCCCAATTGCTTAAGAGAAAAGCAAGTTAAATGAACTTTTGAAGAAGTTAAAAAAAAAGGTTAATTATAAACTCCGAGCCTTTGCTCGGATTTCATCTAGGCATTGGACCGGTTGAATTTGTCAAGTGCCGAGATGAAATCAGGACTGGAAAAAAAACATCAAACGGTCCACATGCAGCATTACAGGGGTGGTCCTACAACACCCTGTTCCCTAGAATCGCATGTACATTTCGGAAAAGAAAAAGTGTTTCAAAATTGAATACTCTTCTAACATTGCGTTGTCATCAATTAAAAAAAGAAAAGATGTCCCAAAATTGAATACCCAATTAAATAATTACTTTTTTTTTGCATCATGTAAGTTTTCATCCTTATCATTTTGAACTGTTATGTTTTCATTATTTTTGTGTTTGAAATACCTTTTGGACCATTCTTATTATTACCTATTAAAATATGTAGATATAGTTTCCTAATTAATGTGGATTTGATTAGGATTGTGGATTTCAATTATTAAGGGGGTGTTCCACTAACCCATTTTTTTAAAAAAAACTTGTTTTCACGGTTTTTTATGTGATGTGTTGTGAGAGAATGACCTGTCTCGGTGTTTAAAAAAAACAATTTTTTGTTAGTGGAACACCCCCTAATTGTAGTTTCCTAAATTATTGGGTTTTGACTTGTAATCCATATCTTTCAACCGAAAAGGATAAGGGAGGAAATTTCAAATTTTCAAAATATTAGGTTAACATGTTTGTTTTTTCTTCGTATTTATTTTTACAGTGTAAAATTTTTACAAACATGAAAAATTTAATGCATTAATAAGGAAACATGGTAAATTAGTTAATACATTATTATAGAATTATGGTAAACATAGTACATTACACATTGAAACATAGTAAAAATGGTAAACTATTTACATTACATTAAAACACGGTGAACTATTTAATACATTACGGAAACATAGAAAACCAGTTACATTATACATTGAATACCATCTTAATTGATTTCATGGTAAACTTGAATAACATGGTAAAAAAATTGATCTATGAAATCCTAAAAATCATGATAAAAAGGAACTATGAAATCCCAGAAATTATGGTACAAACATCAGTTTGTATATAAATCATGGTAAATGCGTACTGGATATCGCCATGTGATACCTAGTCGGCACCCAAATTTTACTACACGTCTAGGAGAATATTCATGTTGTTTAGATTGCACGACAACTTCATTCTAAGACAAGAAATTATGCCTAAAATATGACAACTAATGCAAAAATCCAATTTATTTTGGCTATTTAATACTCCTATTTGGAGATGATATTGTCCCTTCCTTAAATAAAAGGTTATTCCATGATTCAGGTGGATAAGAAAATTATTAAACTGCCTAATCATTAATTTCCGAGGGCTGTTATGCGCCCCACCCTGACACACCCTTCCCCAGTCGGCCCCACCCCCCATTCCCCCAATACCCTTCCCCACTTTTTCGGCTGTTCTTTTTTTTTTTTTTTTCTTCTTTTTTCTTTTTTTTTTTTTCTTTTTTCTTTTAACTTTACTTATTTACATTTGCAAGTAAATTATTTTTTTTCTTTTTCTGTTTTTTCTTTTTTCTTTTAACTTTATTTATTTACATTGACATCTATATTTGACTTTATATTTTAATTAGTTAATTAATTTGTCTTAACAATGAATAATAAAAAAAAACTTCTAAAAGTGAATAATATTACAATCATGTTTAAAAGTAAATAAATAAATAAAAACTTCTAAAAGTGAATAAATATTACAATTGACAATGTTCAGCCCTAATCAATATTGCCTCCAAATAGTGGTCCCGGCACGACGTCCAGTATGTTCAACCACAATTGAACTCGTACATTATAAGTAACAGCCCATCCTGCGGGTTCAACAGACGCATTCTGCCACCACCATATTGAGATGGGTGGTACAGGGTGATGAGGGCGCAAAAAATGTTGCATGAAGTGATTGTTAATACGGACAATAGCTATTTCTTGGCGCTGTTGGACTGAAACTGGACGGGATCTCAAGGGCAAGTGAGTAAAACAACTTCCAGCATCCGCGTCAAATGTATGTAGTACAACGTTGTACCGTGATGCGATGACTACCCCCAAACTCATACAGTCCATCTAATTTGGCTGTGGAGCTGTAGGCATCCAATAGCTCATTGACCGTAGTACATCAATTGCCATATTTTGTAGCGGATAAACCGCATTGTAGAGAGCTCTATTCTGATTAATTTCTTGGATAAGATCCTGTCGTACTTGAACCCAGCCCTCCTCATTGTCATAGATATGCGCGGCTATCGCCCTGAATCCACAATGACCATCACCTTTGACGTCTTTGGTGTGGGACATATACTGCTGAAATTGCCAAGGTAAATACTGAATGTAATTAACCTCCTCCCTCTCCCTCTCCACCCTCTCTCCCTCCCTGCATTTTTCCCTTTCCCTCTCAATGTAGATGCTTCTTTACAGGACGATATGCGACGTCCACTTTGCTTAGCTTTTCCCACAGGTCGACCTCTATGTTCAGTGTTGTATGATGGGGCTCGAACACTGCTGTGAGACGGATCCGCCATGTCCTTAAACCTATCTATCATATGCTTTCGCATACGTGGATCCATCCCTTGTAATATGTCAACCACATGAGATGTCTCGTCGGGTTGATCTCCCTCGTCATTTAACCCGGTCGCGTGCATAGAGAGCCTACGCCAATGAAAATGGATACTGGATAGCGGAATTGACATGCCGTGGGAACGATAAGCCCTCAAATCATGCATAGATGGCAATCCGTGTGTTGTTCTGATCGAACAGCCGCAACTGCCACTTGGGAGAGGGTCTGCGGCGGATTCTGGCTGAAAATCGATCAACTCCAATGCATATAATGAGACGCGACACCTTATTTCATCAAACATGGCGTCACGTAAATGGTTGTGGCGTGGAATGTTGACAGATTTTTCGAACGACTTCTTAATTTTCCCAAACTGATTTGTCAACATATTATCTATGCGTTCAAAAGATGTTTGGAGCGATGACATGGTTGTACCCGCCAAATAGCACTTTAGCTTCGAATGTGCAGACTCGACCCTGTAATAGAATAATGCACTTTGTTTGAATAGTGTAGTAGAATATAATGCAAAAAATTTAACTCGTAAAATTATAAAGTGACTATACCTTTGACTTGAATTGCTTCCAAGGTGCATACATGTATCTGTCCATGCGGTAATAAACCGCTCTTTGTACGGCTTTAACCATGTATCCGCAAGATAAGTTATGACACGCGGATATTGGCTATACTCTTCACACATGGCAGCCCACTTATGTTGGTAAGATGAAGTGCTCGATGAATGAATAAGGGACTGCCATGAATTGCAAAAGTCTGGAAAGAACTGACCAAGCACAGCGCTGCAGTTCTTCATTACGCACTGATTTATGTGCCAAATGCAAAGGATGTGACGTGTCATGGGGAAACATGTTTCAATGGCGTTCATAAGTGCCAAATCACGATCTGTAACAAACACCAATGGCAACGATGCCCTCTTTCCAACCATCCACTTCTTTAAGGTATTCAAGGCCCAGGTACATGTATCTTCCCTCTCATTATTAAGATATGCGAACATAAGCGAGAAAGTTAGATTTGTGGATGTGATACCCATAACCTCCAATAGTGGTTTCCGATACTCATTGGTTTTGTATGTGGCATCAATTACCAACACGGATGAAAAGTTGACAGATAGCTCTAGACTTGTAGGATGAACCCAAACAATATCTGTGATTTCGTTGGTGTCTTGATTTGTCCTAAAGTCGTGGAGGTACCCATTCTTAATTAATTGCTCTAACACATACTGAGTAGTACTTAGACCGTCCCGTTTGGCTTCCTTGTTTATGAAAATGGCGTTGTAAATGCTTCTAATTCCCGTAGTGTTTGACGGGTCTTTTTTCTTCAAAATACTAAGAATTTCACGAGGTGCGGTGCTGTTGGCCATCTCGACCACAAATTGTTTCTCCATTGGTTTTAGCCTTGATGGGTACTCGTGGCCCTTGATATTTTCTGCTGGTTCATGGTTATGGAGACCACATGAAACCCTTAAACCCCACTTGGCCCCATCTGGAGGTATTGGTATACCTCGCAACTCAAATGGACACTCACATTTTTTAGTCCAAGTATTCCTATGCAATATTAGCCTTTCAACCCCACAGTGCGGTTTGTACTTTCCTCCTCTCTCACAACCAAGAATGCATCTCGGCAGCTTGCTGCCTTTTAAATTAGCAGATTTATTAATAACCACCACAATACCGTTTTCGAGACCAACTCTCTTCACCCAAGCTAACATATATTCTCTACTTTCAAAAATCTATTAAAAAAAAAAAACGAATATGTATAAGTAAAACATTATCCAGTCCTATCATATTTATCTACTTTCAAAATGAATGACGAATATGCATAAGAACAACAGAAATAACTAACCTGATCAGTGCTAAATTCAGGTGTATAATCGCGACTGCTGAAATTGATGCTCTCCTCACTGAGAACATCATTCTCAAATGAGCAACCATCTGGATAGTAGTAGCCATCCACAATGTTCTTCGATGAAAAACAAAAAAAGAAAGAAATTCTGAATGAGGAAGAAGTGAAGTAGTAGTGGGAGAATTAGGAAGAAGTGAAGTAGTAGAAGAATGAAGTAGTATAAATAGATAATAAATTCTGAACGTTTGTTTGTCGTAGTTGTGTTGTGCAGTAGATTCACATGTCTCCTTTGACAAAGACATTCACATGTTTTGTAAAAACAAACAGAGGCAGCACAACTTTCAAATTTGGAATAGTATGTCTCAATAGGAAAGTCAACAATGGCATAAAAGAGATCTTCTAGGATCAAATTTGGAATAGTATGTCTCAATAGGAAAGTCAACAATGGCAGAAAAGAGATCTTCTAGGATTTTCAAATCAATTCTAATTGGGCTGTACAATGTCAGAAAAGAGATCTTTTAGGATTTTACTAAAAGTAAGTGCAGTACATACTAATTTGCACCAATCAAATTAAGGCCAAACATAAAAAATCATTAGTTGCCAATACAAATTTGAATAAAAGAAATAAATTAAATAAAAGAACTGAATTAAATCAAAGAAATGAATTAAATAATTAAATGAATTAATATAAAGAAATGAATTAACTAATTAAATTGATTTATATAAAGAAATTAAACAAATAAAATAATAGACGTAAATAAAAATATTATAGGAGGAAAAGAGGGGCAAAACGGTAATTAAACAGTGTCAGGGGGTGGGGCCCAGGGCAGGGCGGGGCGCGGGTGTCAGGCGGGGCGCGTATAATCTGAATATACGAATTAAATAAATAAGATTAAATAATTAAGAAAAATATGTAAATAAAAAATACTAAATAAATAAAAAAACAAAAAGATAAATAAATAATTAAATAAATTAATGACTTGAGTGTGTCACATTTTCTTCTCCAGATTTAAGCTTCAGTGTATCACATGAGTGTATGACATGGGTGTGTGACTTGAGTGTGACATGGATCAACAGCCATTGGGAAAGTATTAATTTTTTTTTTTTGGTTTGTTTGAAAGTAATAAAATGTAAAAAAAAAAAAGAGAAAGATATTTGAAAAGAAAAATAGAAGTGAAAAGAAAGAATAGTTTAATACAGTAAAGTTAGAATAAAGAGCCTGATTCTGTCAGTTTTTGAAAAAGTGACTTACTAAAGTATAAAAGGTGCTTTTGAGGTTAAATTTGGTCCAAAATTTGCCGAGGCTGATAAAGATGCTCTAAAAGAGAAAAAAGATATTAGAGCATATTAAAAAGATAAAAGAGAAAAAAGATATTAATAAAAGATATAAATAAATAATTAAATAAAAATTGAATTGAATTAAAGAATTGACTTAAATAGATAATTAAATGAAATAAATTATTAATTTAATTTATATAAAGAAATAAATTAATATAAATAATATAAATAAAGTAAATAAAGTAATTAAAGGAATTAAAGTAATATAAATAAAGTAATTAAAGGAATTAAAGTAATATAAATAAATAAATATAGTAATATAAATGAATTAATATAAATAATATAAATAACATATTAGAGGGTAATTAAAAGAGGGAAAGAAGGGCAAAATAGTAATTATGGCGTGTCAGGGGGCTGGGGCCAGGGCGGGGCGCAGTCAGAAGGCGTCAGAAGCGGGGCGCGGTCAGAAGGCGTCAGAAGCGGGGCGCGTATCAATTTTCTTAATTTCCTCGTCATATGTTCAAACACATCTGGGGACCAGAGCAGAATTGGAAATTATAGGACATCAAGTTAAATTCCAATAAATGTGAACCGAACAAACAGCTCCGGCTGCCAATACCACCTTGGGCAAAAAAAAAAAAATCAACCCCGAGCGGATATCCCGTGGTGTCCGCTCGCACACATTCGACGGTCTAAAAATGTAACTGACGGCCGGGATTGAAAAGTGCTGAGGCGAATTTAAAAAAAAAGAAAAAAAGAAAATAAAAAGTGTGCTTTCATCCGGGTTGTCAGTTGCATTTTTGACCGGCCAGATGTGTACGAGTAGGTGCCATGTCAGCAATACCCGTTCGGCACTAAAAAATTCTTCACGAGAAAGTGTCAAATATCAATTTCCAAAAGAAAAAGAAAGGCTCCTCTGATGTGTAAAACAAAGACAAAATCACCAAAGCAAAAAAACAAAAAGTGTAAAAATTGGTCCAAACAGAGGAAAAAAGCGAACCCAACAGATACGCAATAATGCATTATCATTGGTTCGCCCCCGGACACGCCTAGGCTAACTAATGCACACTTCCACTAATTTGTCCTCCGAGTTGGCTAAAAGTAAGTCGTTCGCACCAAGAAAAGGGGACAGCTTGATCTTGAATTAAAATCTGGTTAATTTTATAAAGAACAAACCTGTTAATCAACCGAACTAACCTTTGCTATTATTAAAGGGGGTATAGTATAATTAGTGCCAGACTTTTTTAAAGGATTGGAATCGTGTGAACGGAGGATTCGCCACTTTACATTTGCCACACTTCCACATTCTTCTCCCCTCTCTCTCTCCCTCCCAACCACATTTTTTCCCTTTTTCAACACCCCATTTTACACTAGACTAGGAGCTTATAAATGCAATAATTCAGTGCCTTACATAACAGGGATACTAAAATAATTTTTCTCTCTCTCTCTCTCTCTCTCTCTCTCTCTCTCTCTACATTAACAATAATTCAGTGCGTATATTGGCTGGGAAGCTATGTTGTTGCCAAGAAAAAGAATGGCTTTGGGTTTTGGTTTGGTGGTTTTGGGGGTACTGCAGATGAGCATAATAATTTCAGCAGCTGGACAGATCAACAGAGCAAGTTTCCCAAATGGCTTTGTCTTTGGGACTGCATCTTCAGCATACCAGGTTCTTTTTCTCCTTCCTTCCTTCTTCTTCTTCATCTTCTTCTTCTTTCTCTAGGGAACTTGGTCTTTTATTTGTTATTTTTTTATTTATTGTTTTTTTTTTAACATTCAACAATAATGGATATTTACTCATTTTTTTTTTTTGCGCTGAATTAGTGAGAGAATTTATCAATATACAGCTTAATTTATATCAATTACTACCTCTTTTTCTTCTTCTTGTGGTGCTTAATTATTACCGTTGTTTCTTTTAAAATAAAAAAAAAATTATCACCGTTGTTTTCCTAACGTACCGTTAGCTACTTAAGTAGTATTTTTTTTTTCCCAAATTAGGAAATATTATTTGTTTATGTACATGTTTAATGTTTTCTCCTATTGTAGAAGATATTCTATGATTACTATGAAAAGCAAAGTACCGTAGAAGATAGGGAGTATAAATCTTCAATATTTCGAGAAAAGTCGACGAGAAGGGTAGCTTGGTCAATTCACGTATATTCCGTTCATGTAACTTGGTCAATTCACAAAGGTTATATTCCCTTCATATTGGCTACAAAGTCTCCAAAAGATTTGGACATATATATACTACACATGCATAGATATATATGTTCAATGTATATCAAGCTGTGATCTGGTTGAACATGTATTCTAGATAAGGCTATGATTGCAAATATATTGGCAAACATTGCCCATACATATTGCCTAACAATCATAGTAACGACTTGCGTACAGTTTTTTTGGGAGGTCAACGTGTCCCGATGACCATGCGCATACTGTGATTAATCTCCTCCTCGCTCTTGTCAAAGACAAGCTACGTCCCCCCTAAGACTAGAGAATTCAGAAGAGAAACTTTTGCGGCCCGTTACCGAAAGGTTGTCAAGTTTCGAACTCAGAATATCTTAGTGTGCAGCTCATCCATATTACTACTTTAGCTATACCCTTGGGGCCTGGGGGTTACATGCGTGTATTTTCATCATTGAGTTTCATCAACTTTATAGTAGTAGATAATTAGAGAGAGGAAGTGAAGTGGAAGAATTTGATCATTTTTCCTTCTTTGCTGAGGTAAGGAAAAAACGGGAAAAAAAAAAAGGAATTTAATATTTATCAAATCATTGACACTTTCTTATCATACCGAATAACCAAGTACAAACAGATTATTTTAGAAAATTTTAGGCTAAAAACCCTCATGGGAGATTTTACTTAGTGTGCCTACCAATAAGAGTGTTGCTATTGAGCTTGGCTCCCTCAGTTTTCAAACAACATGAGTGTAACCCCGACGATTTTAAAATCCTCGTCCCTCTAATTGGAGACGTGAAAAACGTTCTCTCTCTCTCTCTCTCTCTCTCTCTCTCTCTCAAGATTTATGTGTTCGATTTTGTTCATTCTCACTGACAGAGAACTAGGGCGAAGAATTCCCTCCCTCCCTCCAATTGCCGAGAACATGCTAGTTTCTTGTATGAGATCACTGCACATTTTGTTATAGAGAAAGCAAAATTTAACTACCCACACTTTATCCACCAATAAGAGTGCACGTATTGACCGCCTTCATTTAACGAGAGTGTAGTTCATTCTTTTCGGAAGAGGTCCACGAGGATGAACAAAATCATTCTCGTTGTTTAATTACAAATTTTTCTCTCTTTGTCATCGAAGCACGAGTTCCTCTCTTCTTCTATCAACCCTCTCTTTTCCCGTTCAGAGTAGGCGATAGTGCTATAGCCGGAGTAGAGTTTACACCCCCATCATCGTATGGAGAAGCAACCGATGATGAGGTCCGGCAAGATATCTCATTTCCCTTTCCTTCATTCCTTGACAACCCATGATTCAAACACATAGTACAACATAAAAGCTCAATTTTTGTATTTTGCTGGGAATATGCATTATTAGGATGATTTTGATTGAGGCCAGTGGCGTAGCTAGAATTATGCATTAGTATGGGCACTATAAACATAAGCTCTGAGAATAGTCAGGCTTCAACAACAACTTACACGCCCACGAGTTGATCGTTGTTTATGATGTGATGGTGACATGCGTCTTGCAGCGTTAGAAATTAATGTGAGTTTCAGGCTTGTGTAGAGTGTTATTTTATTATTCACCCACCTAACAGTGGAGAATATTAATCCAACATTTGTCTAAGTAAAGAACTATTTAAATAATGATAATTGTTTGGATTTCACATAATACGTGGGCGAGTGCAGGTGCGGGAGCAAAAGTGTGAAAGAGTCTTCCAAAAACCTCATGGACAACTAAAGTTAGCGAGTGCGAGGATTGAGAGTGTGAGCGTAGAGCGAGAATTAAGAGTACGAGCGAAGACCATTTTGAAGCATTGCAGGAGTAAGGGTTCAAGTAGCAAGTAAAACTAACAAAATAAGATACCCCACGGGGTAGCTCAAGAGGCAACAAGGATGAATTGTAAACCCTGACACCTTCAAAACTTGACAACCTCTTGGGGCCAGGCCACAAGAGAGAAATCTCTTTTGAGTCCTTTAGTCCCCACATGGATGATCTATCTTTGACCGGACCATGGAGGAAAATAATTGAGATGCACGTAAATTGACCCACACACCATTTACCATTAGTAAAAAAGAAAAAAAAGAAAAAGGAAAGGACAATGTGGGCATGTGCCCATAAAGCCATACTAGGGTCAACGTGGCTCCACCACTCATTAAGGCTATAAACAGATCTGTACTAACAAATGCCAAAGCATTTGACATTTCAAAGTGACCATATTCCCTTGTCCATCTCCCCCACCTAACTCATTACATTCGTTTATGTGCACTGAGTTCACATGTGGACAGAACCAGTTGCATGTGTCTCATGTGACCCTTCATCATAACTAGCAGGAAGAATTAATTTATCGGGGTTTGAAGGGTATTCTGTCGAGCTTACGCACATTTTAATTATTCGTTTTTTTGATTTGATCAAAAGTAAACCATTTACGCCGAGACTAACGGCCACAGTCAACCAAAAATAAGCAATGGTTCTATATGTATAGACCGGATGCATTGATGGTGCACCGACTGGCGCAAGGGGTCCCACACAATCGATCCGAGCCGTCTATTCATTCCAAAATTAAATTCCGAGGGGGCCTACGCGGAAATCACCTCAATCGAACGTTCCTCGGTGCTCGATCTAAAATCCACCCCATTTTATTCAAAAAATGCCCCCTCAGAATTTGATTTTGGAATGAATGGACGGCTCGGATCGACCGTGTGGGACCCTCAAGGGAGTCCCTGGTGCCGGTTGGTACATGGTCTCTACCAGGGGTCGGTATCCCTGGATTTACCGAAAAATAAGATGAGGAAATATATCTTGTGCCAAAAATATGATAAAGATAGTTAAAGAGGAGAAAAGGTTTTTATAGAATCTGAAAATAATGAAGTGGCACGCACTCTCTGTGTCCGCTTTTGTTTATTCTTTCAGAAGAACGAGTATTTTTGTAAATCCAGAAAAAAAAAAATTTCTGTATATATATTTGGAATTATTCTGTCTATATTTTATTGTTTTTTATATGCAAAAACGTAAGATTTCGTTTCGATAAGATAGAACCCACTAACCATTAATGGTGTCACGAACTGTCACTGTCACTGTCACTGTCACCTACATTTGGTCCCCCATGAAATCAATTACTGCTAATTATGTGCATTTGATTATTAGGTAATAAACGAAGATATGGACCCGAAATAAGTATCTTGAAGAATTTAAGATTGGACCCAGTACTAGTACTGTGTCATTCATGTCTTATTAGTTTGGGTAGTAATTTTCATCCCTTCACTTTATATTTTACTTTCATTTTACCCCTACGCTTCTAATTTCACTTGTTAATCTCACTCTTACACTTTCGATCAAATCGCAATGTTCGCTTTGATGTTAGACTCCTTTAAGTTTTGGTAGGTGTGGTTGGTTTGGGTCGGATATCTGGCCACTTTATAGATTATATATTGCCACACGTAAGGTTTATGGTGCCCATGGAGCCGAAATAAGTATCTTGCAGAATTTAATATTGGACCCACTCACTGTGACATTCATTGTCTTGTTTGTTTGGGTAGTAATTTCATCGGTGCACTTTACATTTTACTATCACTTTACCCCTACCCTTCTAATTTCACTCGTTAATCTCCCTCTTACACTTTCAATCAAATCACAATGTTCGCTTTGATGATAGACTCCTTTAAGTTGTGGTAGGTGTGATTGGTTTGGGTCGGATATCCACCACGTTATAGATTTTATTGCCACAAGTAACGTTTATATATATGCCCATTGCCCATTAACTGGGGTACATTTTACTTTTCTTGTACAAGAAAATATTCATGTTTTTTTTTAAAAATAAAATAAAATAGAAGGTTCTTAAATATGGTCATTTTAAAAAAAGTGACCATGATTTCACTTATGCGTCCATTCATACACTTTTACTCTCATAGATGTCAAAAGATTCTTCTATGATAAGTAGTAAAATTATTGAAATAGTAGTATTGAAGTGATATTTTTTTCTAACTAAAACTAACGGCAAAAGAGACATTGATAGACCGAAACAGTGAGGTCTTGAGAAGCAAAATTGGAAGAACATGTTGTAAAATGACACCCACTATAAAGTGCAGGGGTACCAAGCGTACTTAATCTTAATTATTTTTCTATCCATGTGGTGGTGTCCAATTAGGAATCGGGGAGTTTATCCTACATGTAAGATAACATATGAAATTTGAACGGTTGAAAATACTTTGAATAGTCTCGATCATGTACTACAACCCTTTATGACACTTCCGCCTTACATGATCCCTTGGCCAGTCAAATTAACCCATAACCCAGCAACACCATAAAATAGCAGGACCACGGGTCCTATAGGGCGGTTCCTCGTAGGACAGATCTGGACCGTCTTTCTCTACAACCAATGGTTAAAAAAACCTCCTAACTCATGGTGGAACGGTTTATTGTGCTACCAGCTCAATGTTCTAATTCTTGGACGCTCATTTCTCACTCGAATCATTTGTCACATTTTGCAGTATGAAGGAGCAGTGAAGGAGGATGGAAGGGGACCAACAATATGGGATAAATTTGCACACTCATTTGGTAACTTTTCATCGCCAAACTAAAAGAATAAGGAATTTAAGATTGTCATTGCACACTCTTTTTTTTTTTGGTTTTGCAGGAAAAGTTGCTGATTTTAGTAACGCTGATGTTGCCGTAAACCAATATCACCTATATAATGTACGCGCATGTGAAGTCTGAACGCAAGAAAGTAATTTATTTGTTTTATTGCTCAACCTGAGAGGTTTTTGTTTGAAAACAGGAAGATATACAACTTATGAAGGACATGGGAATGGATGCATACAGATTCTCAATTGCCTGGTCTAGGATTTTCCCTTGTAAGTTATCTCTATCACTGTCTTCTGATATATAATAAGAACTCAGGCCCGGCCCTAAAAAATTCGGGGTTCCAGACAAACTTATAAATGAGGGCCCTATATATTTAAGCACAGTAAGCGAAATTCAAAAAATGGCCCTATATATTTTAGCACAGTAAGCGAAATTCAAAAAATGGCCCTATATATTTTAGCATAGTAAGCGAAATTCAAAAAATGGGGGCTGTGGAGTCTTTAAGCGAAATTCAAAAAATGGGGGCTGTGGAGTCTTGAATCCTGTCCAAAAGGGTGCAAGAGTGGTGCTTTTCCACTGTTCTAACATTGCTTTTGTAATATAATGCGCTGCATTTATTATATAATACAACTTCAAAAGTATATCTATTGGGACCCTAAAAATGAGCTATTTTTGGTGGGTACCAGACCCGGGCCTACCTAGCCTGCCCTGTAAGAACTGATTCACTAAGGACATATGGAAGTGCTCAGACGGAGAAAATAAACGGACTCCTTGGGAGCTACTTAAGGAACTTTTTTATGAACTAGAATGACCGGAGCTATTCGATATTGCTAAGTGTTTATATAGCTTAACAACCAAAAAACTTTGCGTCGAACTTGTGCCTCTGGCCCCGGGGCAACGGCCTGTTGTGACTTGACAAAACAGCTTGTTCTTGTGGTAATATGATACTACATATTCCCTATGTCCCAGATTTCTCGTCCACTTTCACTATTCACGACATTTCAAAAAATTGTAAAAAACATTATAGATTGAAAGATATAAGCAATTGAAAAATGGCACGCATGCCGAAAAATAGACAAGAAATTCAGGCCGGAGGGAGAATCTAACTTCTCAGCGAAACAATTACCATTTTTCGATTTTTTGTTGAGTACAATTGAAAGGCTCCAGCTAAAATGAACTTACAAAACAGAGCATTTACAATGCTACCAAATACTACTCTGTTCTTTGTGTCCATGCATATGCACAAGGTTCATACACTTCCATATATAACATGGATCCTGAGAAATTCGCAGCATGTTTAATCAATCTTCGTATAAAATCACGGTCATTTAGAATACTACGATTTTATCTACGGTCCTTAATATTATTGCAGATTTTATTTTTCCTAATTTACTGATCCTAAAAAAGAAGTATTTAATTGAAACAAATAAAGAAAAAAAGTTTCTTACGCTGTTCCTCAATTTTTTTTAGCTGGAACTGGGGAAATTAATCAGGCAGGAGTTGACCACTACAACAATGTTATCAATGCTTTACTTGCCAAAGGTATATATGCTTATTGCTTTCATTCAATTTTAACTACTATATACTTAAATACGTATACATGTTTATTTTTTTGGAAACGGGGACCCTGGTGTGCGGCATCCGAGTTGTCTGATGTGTTTTCAACAGTCTTGATTTCATCTCGGCACTTTGCAAATTCCAACTGTTCGTTGCCAAGATAAAAATCTGAGCCATTGATTGCGGAGATCAATGGCTTGGATGCGCACACCAGAACTGCACACCAACATCCCGAGTGAGATGTAAATTTGTAATTTTGCATGATTCAGGAATCGAACCATATGTAACGCTCTACCATTGGGACCTTCCTCAAGCCTTGGAAGACAGATACAAAGGATGGCTTAGCCCTCAAATCATGTAAATCAATTTACTATCTTTGTCTCCCTTATTTTGGGCGCAAAAGTACCAAAGATTTCAATGATATGGAAAAATGACACAAATATTGTTTTTTTCTGTTCTTTTTCAAAATTTCAGAAAGGACTTTGCGATATTCGCAGAAACTTGTTTTCAAAAATTCGGGGACAGAGTGAAGCATTGGATTACATTCAACGAGCCTCACACGTTTACCACACAAGGCTACGACGTGGGTCTCCAGGCTCCAGGCCATTGCTCCGTCCTCCTCCTCCCCTTCTGCCGAGCTGGAAATTCCAGGACCGAGCCTTACATTGCTGCCCACAACGTTCTCCTTTCCCATGCTACTGTGGCAGATATTTACCGAAAGAAATACAAGGCACGATTTTTTGTTAGAAATAAATGATATAAACTATATAAAAGAGAGAAATTTAACTTCGCGAATAGCAGAACTTTCTTATTAATCTAAAACCGATTGTTGAACAGGCAAAACAGCGTGGAGCGATTGGGTTAGCATTTGATGTGATTTGGTATGAGCCGGCTACAAACTCCGCGGATGACCTAGTAGCAACACAAAGGGCGCAAGATTTTCAGTTAGGCTGGTAAACCTCGTTACCTTTTCGTTATACGAAAATGTATAATGAAAATATTGCTTGATTTTTAATTATTGTTGCGAAAATAGTACTACAAAAAATGTTTCTAGAAAGTGTTTAAAAACTAGTTTACGACGACTGGTGGTGGGCTTGATGTTGAATTATTGCAGGTTTATTGAACCTCTGATTTTGGGAGATTACCCTAAAACAATGATCAGTAGAGTTGGAGACAGGTTGCCAAGATTTACACAAGCAGAATCTGCTCTTCTCAAGGGGTCCTTAGATTTTGTGGGCATAAATCACTACACAACATTTTATGCAAGGAATGATACCTCTAACATAGTTGGATTTCTGCTCAATGACGCCTTCTCAGACTCCGGTGCCATTACCCTCCGTAAGTATATATATGCTAGAGACACAACTTTAAAATACAACTCCGGACATAACTATGTCCGAAGCCCATTTCATCTTACAGTGCCTGACATAGTTGTGTCCCGATGTTTTAAAGTTGTGTTCCTATGCTTTTTGATATAACAATCCATCTATTTGCTCTGACTTCTTTATGCTAATCTTTAGCTTTGCCCTTGTGTAGTATTCAAATACTCTGCTCTGAAATATTTGTGTTTCCTTCCTTTTTATTTTCAGCATTCAAAGATTTAAAGCCAGAAGCAGACCGGGTATGTATTCTAAGGAAGGGCCATAGGAGTCCATAGGATTGCAAACGAACTGAGCTTCTCGCAAGCACCTTGTAGCTCGGCTTGTTAAGGCTCGGCTCTTCTATTAACCGAGCCGAGCTTGAGCTCGAGTTTTAAACGAGCTCGGTAAAGTTCGGCTTGACTCGTTTATGTAGGCTCGGCTAGTTAAGGAAATTTCCTTGGGCTTGTCTCGTTAAGAGCTCGGCTTGTCTATGAACGAGCCAAGCTTGAGCTCGATTTTTGGCTAGTTTACTCGCGCTCCACAGAGCTCGGCTCGTTTCCACCCTAGTAACCCATAATTTTATTTATTGATTAGATTCGGGTTGAGTTTGGACTGTCTTTTTTCCAACAATTTATCTGTACTCTGTAAATATTTATTTTTTTCCGATTGGTTTCATCCCGACGAATCAAAAGCAGCCCCCCCAAAAAAAAAAAAAAAATACTTGTTTTTTGAAAATCAATCTATGGCCACTCTTAAACGTTTAGTTAATATTAGTATATTTTGGTTTTATTTAAATGTAGGCAAATTCGATATGGTTATACATAGTGCCTCATGGGATCCGAAGCTTAATGAACTATATCAAGGAAAAGTATGGCAACCCTCCAGTCATCATCACTGAAAATGGTAATATTCTGAATGCAAAATACAACCCTGCGTCGAGCTTTTTTTTTTTTGGGTAATGCAGGTATCCTGAGCCAGCTTGCGTGCACCTCAGACTCATCCCTATAGCCCCTTCCACAGCCGTTTCACATATTTAAGCGTGTGTGTGAGGTGGCTCTAGTTGCTGATGAGGATCACCGGACTGGAAAACTTAGGTGGAATCAAACTCCTAAATCCCAGACCAAGACCACTTGCATTTGAGCCCTTCTATTTTTTAATGCCATTTATATTTCTTTGTGTTTAAGTGGTTACTAGTTGGGAATTGGGTATCCTATAATGTGGTGCCAACAAAATTGTAGTGCGGCATCTGAACCGTTGATCTCGGAAATTAATGGCTCGGATTTCATCTTGGCAATGAACGACTCAGATTTACAAAGAGCCGAAATAAATTCAAAACCATTGATTGCGCGATGGACGGCTCAGATACCGCACTATAGCCCTGTAGTGCGGCACTGCACTACTGGATCCCCGGATATATACTAGTTGTATCCGATTGAACATTTTTTCCTCTTTTCAAATTTGACATTGGAAAATATGGAATTGCATTTTGATACTGTAAATGTATCTGATTATTAGACGTTGATAACAAGATTGATTTGATTTTATATTTATTTTTCAAGCCATATGACAAACTAAACCATTTTTCTTTTCTTTTGAATGGATTTCCAGGAATGGACGATGCGAATAGCATACTCATTTCGCGAAAAGATGCACTGAAGGACGAAAAAAGGATCAAATACCACGACGAATATCTCTCGAACTTGTTAGCCTCGATTAAGTACGTAACCTTTCTTATATGCATGCGCGCGCTACCATGCCGCTCCCTAACGAGCAATAGTTTTCTGTGTCACAAAATTGCAGGGAGGATGGATGCAATGTGAAGGGTTATTTCGTGTGGTCTCTAATGGATAACTGGGAATGGGCAGCAGGATTCACTTCACGATTTGGTCTCTATTTTGTGGATTACAATGACAAGCTGAAGCGTTACCCTAAGGATTCTGTTCAGTGGTTCAAGACTTTCCTCACTAACGCATAGTTTACCAAAGAAATTGGCGCGCGCTTGATTGGAACGACTGGTTTCCATATCTTGTTTGCGTCCAATCCCCAATTCTTGTTCACCCCTGATGATCTGTCTTGGGTGAATTGTGACCTCGTACGATTGTTACCTTAACCTTCCTCGCATTTCCTTCATTTTTAAACCAGCCCATTATAAGGTTACAGAAGTTGATTCAATGCTGCAAATTACAGCTACAAAATTAAGTACTCTGTTAAATAATTGAGATGTAAAAGCCTAAAAGGGTTGTTTTGCATGCATTGCTTCTTTTTTTTTTTTTTTTTTTTAAACCATTTACTACTACCATTTATAAATTATAAAGGACTCCCAATTGATACATAAACATGCATTGATACATAAAAACTCAAAAATGTTTATATTGCTTGGTGAAACTCTTTTGTTTTTGGACAGTGAAGGAATTTTTTTTTATATATGTAATACAAATACATCTTGAAGATTTCACGAACTAAAGGCACCAGTGACGTGCATCAGGAGAATTGAATGAGATAGTGAAAATGGGGACAGTAAAATATGTAGGAGTATCAAGATGCACGCTGAGAGGTAACTTTGCTGAGACGTGCTTAAAGCCTTTATCTCTTTCCTAGTCGATCCCAAGCCCGGATAATGGAGGAGGGTTGTGCGTTAAGCTGATAGCATGCAGAAGACCCATCATGATCTTTATGACATTAATCCTAACCCTTGGGAGAGCTCAATCGTAAAAAAAAAAATTCATGTAGTCGACTCCAACTGATTGAGACGTAAAGCTTGGTTTGGTTTATACATGCTGAGAGGTCAATCCAAACACATTAAAATAAGATAAAACTCGAATACTTTTTTTTTGGTAAATTACCTTTTCATTGAAGCAAACCAACAAAAACAGGACAAGTTTGATATAGACTCCAAAACACTAGCTGACCAGAACAAGGCAAACACAGAAACAAGGCCAATATGGCCACACCTAATCTAATACTCGAGACAAGGAAACATAACAGAAATAACAAAAACAATCAATATTATGACCCAAACACAGCCTCAAAGAAACAAGGCCAACATGATGACACCTAAACTAATACTCCAGACAAGGAAACGTATCAGAAATAACAAAAACAATCAATACTATGACCCAAACAGTCCCTATCCTAGGACTAAGATTCCAGTCTCTTGTTCACATCAGTGGATGTGAGACTTCTCCAACCAGTCATGCAAGCTCTGACTTTCCCCAATGATTTGCAAATCAAGCATAAGATAGCTGCAGCCTGCAGGTAAAGATTGCCCTTGAAAAAGCCTTCTGTTCCTCCCCTCCAAAGCCAGTAAACTGGGACCGGGATCGGACATGCAGCGCATACTACAGCTGTCTATCTTGGAAATCAATGGTTTGGATTATGTGAAGCTTTAGTACCAGTAATAGAACACTTTAACCGGTATGAGAGCGTTTGCGAATTCAGACCATTGAAAATATTTTTGGACGGCTGGGATGCTGCACAGTACACACCCCGGACCCTTGTAAACTCGAATACTTAATCTGCCTTTATAGGAGAACTGAGTTTCGGTCACATAAATCTTATAAGCAAAAAGCAAAAAATATAACAAAAATACCGTCAGGTCGACAAGAAGCTTGTAATGACATCGTTAATGGACTTCAATCGCTAAACTTAACATTCTAGCATGAAACAAGTTAGCAATTATAAGTAATAAATTGGATATTTCTGCTTAGTAGCGAAATTTCAAATTATTTTCCTTCTTATTTTGGGGAGACATGGGAAATGTGTCCGAGGGAGTTCGAATTCTAGCTAGATAAACTTTATTTTTGATAACTTAGGTGTCTGGGCCGGATATTGCTCATTATAAACCAAAATAAAGCTTAAGTTGTCATATAATATTCACAAGTCTCCGGGCCAAATGAACTCGTGGCTTTTGCTTTCAAGCTCAACCAACTTCTGTTTTATTTGGGACGTGGAATGGATTAGACTAGAAAAGATTCAATCACTTAAAAATTATTATTTTTCTATTAAAGTGGAGTATTAGATAAGATGATAGGTGCCGTTAAGCAAGCTCTTCAACATTTCTGAGGATGATTAATAAAAGTGTACGTATCTTTTCTTGGTCAAAAAAGAAAAACACCTGTAGATTGATTATATCCAAAAAAGACCATAAATTAATGTAAATATGAGAAATTAAGAGCATCTCCTATCAATATCTAAATTTCAATTTGAGAGACCGGCTGTGACATAATGAGGAAAATTTTGTAATTTGTCCCGTCATGTTAGAACATGTGTGAAAGTTAAGTCCCACATTGAAAAAATATAAAGATGGTTGGACCTTAATATACAATTGGATGACTCACCACTTATAAGGCTTAGCCTTTTAAGTAGATATGGGTCATTTGATTGATATTGGGCCCGACGAATGTGGTGGATTCCGTGGATGCTCCCCAGAAGTTTGGGCCTTGTGCACACTGGCGCAGCAGAAGCAATGGCGGGATCGATGCATCGCACAAACTCCCAACAAGTGGTATCAGAGCCAATGACTGATGATTTATGGGCAGACTCTCGGCGCGCCATGGATAGGCTTGCATGGTGAACTCCAAGTGATGGAAACAGAAAAATCCAACAGTGCAAGTAATGCGGTGTGCCCGTTGCAAGGTTGCGGTGTGCCCATTGCAAGGTTAAACCTAGTTTGAAAGATTGGGTTGAGAGTAGTAGATCAGAATCAATGGAGAGTTTGGATGCAAAGAAACGGGCAAGGCTCAATGAACGGTTCACACATGAGGGGGAGATTTATTAGAACATGTGTGAAGGTTAAGTCCCACATTGGAAAAACATAAAGATGGTTGGACCTTAATATACAATTGGATGACTCACCACTTATAAGGCTTAGCCTTTTAAGTGGATATGGGTCATTTAATTGATATTGGGCCCGACGAATGTGGTGGACTCCGTGGATACTCCCCAGAAGTTTGGGTCTTGTGCACGCCGGCGCAGCAGAAACAATGGCGGGATTGATGCATCGCACAAACTCCCAACATGTCTTTTATTTTTAAATTTTTTGGACACTCAAGTCTCTATTTTGGTCTCTGAATCTCTAAACGGATGATGAATCCCTCCAATATACGCTCATAAAGTACAAAAAATTGAAGAAAAGAGGAGACTAATTACAAAATCTCCACTCATTATGTCGTATCCAGTCTCTGAAATAGGTATATATAGATTGATAGGAGATGCTCGAATGCGTGTTTAATTTCGCCTTTATCAACAAGTGCAAAACTAAAACTCCTATTAAAAAAAACTGCTCGGATCAAGCTCTTCCCGGTCATTTTTTTTGTTGATTTCTCATGTGAACCCTTAAAAATACCTTCTAAACACATTGAACGGTTCGGATCCCGACCATTTGGCCGGGTAGGGGGTGCTGTGGACGTAAAGTTTGGTCAGGGAGTCCTGATTCCTGGCCCTATATATATATATATATATATATATATATATATATATATATATATATATATATATATATGCCCTCCACGCGATCCAACGGCTCACAATTGTTTTCCCGCAATTTTTTTTTTTGTGAGGGAGCCCTCTTAAGAAATTTCTTGTATGTATATTTATATAGGGGCCTATTTAAGGCATGACGTGAGGGAGCCTAATTAGTGTGTAATGCGTGTTTAATTTCGACTAGATAAGTGCAAAACTGAAACTCATATTACAAAAAATTTATATAGGGACCCACTTAAGGCATGACAATGACATAAGGGAGGGAGTCCCCTAATCCTAGCCACCTTCTTTCTCTCCTCCTTTCTCCTTGACCTAGGTTTTCATCACCCTAATACGACGGCAGTAGGGGAAGGTTTTACACTTGATGAGTGTTTTTCTTCTTCTCACGTGATAGCCATTTTTTCTCGTTGCAATAACCACTCATTTCCGATAAAGATTTTCTTTCTGGATCCCAAATTTGGGAGTTTCTTTGTGCACTCTATTTCCCTTCTATTCGCTTCTCCTTTATCATCGAGATGTCGTTTCAAGTTCTGGCAATGGTACAGTGGTGGTAATGGTCCTTTGATGAAGCAAGACAGTGACGATAGTGGTTCGATGATCAATTATATCAATTAGACTGGCTTGTCATCATTGTGTGGACATGATTATTGGGGATACCTAACGCCTCTCAATTTATGTGCGTGAGTGACTTCTTTGGGCACAGTGGTTAGTATCAGAGCAACATTGTGAGATTAAGGTCTCCGCGAAACGCAATTGAAGCTATGTTCGAAGCTCGCCATAAATTGAAAGTGAACGAAGTCAGTTTCTGACAACTGGGTTGCCTTCGTCTAGTCAAGACAAAGGGAATGGTGGTTATCTGATCGTCAAACAAAGTCAAAGACTAGATGACGGGCCAACCAAATCCTGTGTGTGAGAGGTTCGTTAGATATAGACATGTGAGTGAGGCGTACGCGCCTTCTAAAGGAGACAGACAGACATGTTCTGCCACGCGTAGACACCCCAATTTTAATCCCTGTGCATCCCCAATGATAAAAGAAATACTCAGGAGTACTTTGGAACAACCATTTTGGAGTTCAAAATTTTTGGACAAAAAGCACCCTAGCCGTACGGCTTACTGGTTCAGCCGCATGGTTTATCTTCTGCCACTTTAGTCGTACGGTTAACTAGGTTAGCCGCACGGTACACTTTTGTTAGTCGTACGGCTATGTGTCAGACAATCCCCGAAAATCTGCCAGCAGAAGCATCTCATCATTCCGTTGAAATCTTTTGCGTGATTTTAATCCTTTTCACCCCTATATCTATCTCCCCATCTCCTCCATTTTAAAAAGAACAGTAACACCACCATTCCGACGACACGTCGGAAAAAAATTTCGGTAACCACCATGACCAAAATCTCATGCAAAACCTTCTCCAGTAAAAAAACACGAACCATACAGCATTGTCTTTCCCTTCATTCATAGACCCCCATTAACCTCCAACTTACACCAAACACCTCTCCCGAATTTCGCGTCCGAAAATCCCAGAGTTCTCAGCTGTTCAAAATTTTCGCAAAGGTACAATCATATTTCTTGAAACCGGATTCAAAACCTTGGTTCTTTGAGGGGATCCGCCCGAGTTGAAGATGGTTCCAGTAAACATTCCTAGGCTCGGGTGGTCAAGTTTTCCATAAAAATCGGGTTTTACAAGCAAAAACATGTTTATGTTCTAAAATAGAAATCTGCAAAGAAGTTAGCCGTGCGGCTAACTTATTTGAACCGTGCGGCTAATTAAAGATAGCCATGCGGCTAACTTTTGCAGAATAAATTTTTTTTTCCTCGTTTTTCCCTGTTCGTACTCTATTTTTCTAATTCTCTGCAACTTGTTTATTACAGTTTCCTCCTCTAAACTCCCCTGTTATTGTTATTAAGTTCTTTTTATCCCATTTTATTTCAGTTATGATTTCATAAAATCTTGTTTATTATTATTTGTGTCACTTACTTATTTATCTATCTGTTTAAAGTTTTCAATAAAATGTTTTTTCCAAAAATCCCACAAAAATTTAGTAGAGACCGGAAATTTTCCGAGCGAGCGGGGTGCTTTTCAACAAAAACCTTCCCCGTTCGTGATCTGGCTTCCGAATCCAAGAATCTTTTCGCAGATCAAATCCTTTTCCAAAAACGGTACAGGGGTCATCATTTATTCTTCAAAACGGTTTCTCGGGGACCAAAAAATCATTTTCTAAACAAATCCCGGGTGGCGACTCATCATTTTTCGTTTTTCAAATAAGCCGAGCCGCATGGCGCCGTCCACACCACGTTCGATCCCCTGTCAAAACCATGTACTCTCAACTGGGTGCTGTCAGCGCCATGTCAGTGTTTTGTAAACGCTACGTTGTATAGCTGCAATATCAGTAGTCGTAAGACGCGTGGCAGCCTTGTCAAATTTTAGGGCTAAGTTAGCAAGTCCAGTCAACATGGAATATTTCTATAATTCAGGTTGCTTTATTAATGATATTTCTATCTCTTGATCGGAAAAACATGGAATAAATTTCTTGGGCCTTGGAATATTCGAGATTCATTTTTTTCCTCCAGTTCAGAGCTGACATAATTAGTGGCAGGACACAAGAGGGGGAGGTGGCACGTGCCACCCCGGTTTCAGGTTTCTTAAATATGCATGTCTAGTCTAGCAGTTAGTGTTTGGTCTTCTGCATAAGACGTTGTGGGTTCGAGTTTTGAAGTCGTTATTTCTACGCCACATTAATTGAGTCTTGCTGTATCCTTGGATTTGCTTCTGCATAGATATTAGTCGAATCCACTAGTGTTTTTTTTTTTTTTAAATTTTTTTTTTATCATAATAGAACCCATTTGTTTGGATTTGCTCCCTTGAGTTAAATATTGTAGCTTTGAAACTAAAATAATTTAATTTTCCAACGTAGTCCAGTTTGTCAAGATAGATGGCAAAACCACAAACAAACTTCCTAATTGAGTTAAATATTGTAGCTTTGAAACTGAAATACCGTAAGAGAGTTCGAGCAAGCTTTTATTTCTTTTTCACAAACATAGCCTACGACAAAAACCTAACAATTATATGACTTTAAACTAAATTTTCTTCATAATTTTTTCATTGAAGCAAATAAACAAAAACAAAAAAAGTCTGATACAGACTCCAAAACACTGGCTGACCAGAACAAGGCAAACACAGCCTCAAAGAAACAAGGCCAATATGGCCACACCTAATCTTATACTGGATACAAGGAAACATAACAGAAATAACAAAAACAATCAATACTATGACACAAACACAGCCTCATGAAACAAGGCCAACATGACCACACCTAAACTAATACTCCAGACAAGGAAACATAACAGAAATAACAAAGACAATCAATACTATGACCCAAACACCCTACCCTAGGACTAAGATTCCAGTCCCTTGTTCACATCAGTGGATGTGAGACTTCTCCAAGCAGTCATGCAAGCTCTGACTTTCCTCAATGATTTGCAAACCAAGCATAGGATAGCTGCAGGTAAAGATTGCCCTTGAAAAAGCCTTCTGTTCCTCCCCTCCAAAGCCAGTAAACTGGGTCCGGGGTATGTGCTGCGCACTGCGCTGCGACGCGATGTGCAGCACATACTACATTTATCCATCTTGGAAATCAATGGTCCGGATTCTGTGAAGCTTTATTATCTGTAATAGGACACTTTTTTTTTTGGTCATTCTTCATTCTTAATCTATTACATGGGGAGGGGGGAATGAGACTCGATCCCGGGATGCAGTGTGGGGCACGCAAAAGCTCTACTGCATGAGCTAGCGACCACTTGTTGTAATAGGACACTTTGACAGGTAAGAAAGTGTTTGCGAATTCGGACCATTAAAAACACTTTTGGACGGCTGGGATGCTTCGCAGTACAGACCCCGGACCTCTGTAAACTCAAATACTTAATCTGCCTTTATAGGAGAACCGAGTTTCGGTCATATATCTTTTCAGCAAAAGGCAAAAAAATATAACAACAATACCATCGGGTCGACAAGAAGCTTGTAATGACATCGTTACTAGCTAGCAACAATGGACTTCAACTGCTAAACTTAACATCCTAGCATGAAAAATGTTTAGCAATTATATGTAATAAATTGGATATTTCTGCTAAGTAGTAAATTTCAAATTATTTTCCTTCTCGTTCGGGGGAGCCATTGGAAATGCATTTGAGGAGTTTAAATTCTAGATATATTTTATTTTTATAACTCAAGTGTCCGGGCCGGATATTGCTCATTATAAACCAAAACAAAGCTTAAGTTGTCATATAATATTCACAAGTCTCCGGCCAATGAACTCATGGCTTTTGCTTTCAAGCTCAGCCAACTTCTGTTTTATTTGGGACGTGGAATGGATTAGACTAGAAAAGATTCAATCACTTAATTATTATTTTTCTAATAAAGTGGAGTATTAGATAAGATGATAGATGCCTTTAAAGCAAGCTCTTTAACATTTCAGAGGATGATTAATAAAAGTGTACGTATCTTTTCTTGTTCAAAAAAGAAAAATACCTGTAGATTGATTATTATATAAATTAAAGACAAGGCTAATAAGGTACTATTTGTAAGAAGTAGTTTTGCTGGTTGGTTAATTGGTCACATTATAAGAATGCTTTTCTTCCTGAAAGTGTTCAAATACTTTGTTGATTGGACACGTACCTGTTATTCAAATGATATATGGTGGGATGATGAATATTAAAATGAAATAATAAGAGCATCTCCTATCAATATCTAAATTTCAATTTTAGAGACCGGATGTGACATAATGCGGGAAAATTTGTAATTTGTCCCCTCTTTTTTTTTTTTTTTTTTTTTCATTTTTTTGGAGACCGACATCTTTATTTTGATCTCTGAACCTCTGAAAGGATGATGGATCCCTCCAATATGCACTCATAAAGGACAAAAAGTAGAAGAAAAGAGGAGACAAATTACAAAATCTCCGCTCATTATGTCATATCTGGGAAATAGAGATATATAGATTGATAGGAGATGCTCGAATGCGTGTTTAATTTCGCCTTTATCAACAAGCGCAAAACTAAAACTCCTATTAAAAATATTTATATAGGGGCCCAATTAAGGCAGGACGTGAGGGAGCCTAATTAGTGTATAATGCGTGTTTATTTCGACTGGATAAGTGCAAAACTGAAACTCATATTAAAAATATTTATATAGGGACCCACTTAAGGCATGACAATGACACAAGGGAGTCCCTTAATCCTAGCCACCTTCTTTCTCTCATCCTTCCTCCTCCCTCGACCTAGGTTTTGCTATACTTGATGGCCGGTTATGATAGTAAGGAGCGGGGTTACTTTTGGAAGTTCAGTGAGTTTTTTAAGCGGGGTGGACTGGAAGCCTTTCAAAATTATACAGTGGATCTCCGGCCTTAGGAGATATCTATAGTGGACCTCTCACCAACTCTCCCTTTTTAACAATGTCTAAAATATGCATGTCTTCTGATCGGGTTATTGTACACGTTACAAAATCACAATAAATTAAACATCACAATTAACGAAGAGTAACATGGCAGAAAACCAACTCATAACAAAATATTTCTCAATGTAGCCTACGTTGAGTTTTAATAAATGGGAGAGTTGGTGAGAAGTCCACTATAAATATCTCCTAAGGCCGGAGATCCACTGTATAATTTTGAAAGGCTTCCAGTCCACCCCGCTTAAAAAACTCATTGAACTTCCAAAAGTAACCCCGCTCCTTACTATCATAACCGGCCATCAAGTATAGCAACTTCCTTCGGCGATCAACGTCGCGATCTTCTAGAGCCATCTCTGACGACTGCCTCCAACGATCGCTGGTGATTTCCCGGTGCCAACTACATGCGTGAGAAGGAGAGGGGACGAAACTTGCTGGAAAAAATGGTGATCGGTGATGGTTGCTCTCGGTAAGAGAGCTGTGCATACACTCTTTCTATATCTCTCTCTCTCTCTCCCTCTCTCTCTCTTTGATCAGTTCAAAAAAAAAATACCTCCGGCGTTTTGAATCTCTGTTTTTTGTTCCTGCAAAGAGAGAGAGGATGAAGTTTTTTGTTCCGGCATTTGTAATCTCTATTTTTTGCTCCGGCGTTTTGAATCTCTGTTTTTTTTTTTTAGTCCAAGCAGTAGAAAAGCTAATGAACTCTATTAAATGGGTCAGGGTGCAGCTATGCACTTTGCTGGTTAAACATAGGTACACGCAACAAATGGCAGTTTGTCTTTGTGTAAAACATGGGTACACGCAACAAATGGCCAGCACTTTGCTGGTTAAATAACAACTCTACACGTTTTGTAGAGCACACACGGGGTACAGCTGTTCTGCTTGCCAAAATGACAGTTGGCTTTGATTTCATTTTTTTTATTTAC
This sequence comes from Vaccinium darrowii, assembly GCA_020921065.1. Taxonomy (NCBI): domain Eukaryota; kingdom Viridiplantae; phylum Streptophyta; class Magnoliopsida; order Ericales; family Ericaceae; genus Vaccinium; species Vaccinium darrowii. Next base: position 34,263,591 of record CM037153.1, on the reverse strand, counting down.
CTTTGTTTTCACTTCCAATGAACCAACTGGTCATTAATTTTGGCAGGAGAGAGGGCATTTCATTTTTTGAGTAACTCGAGGACATTGCATGAAAAAAAGTCATAGTCAGAGGAACCCACCAGTTGTAACAAAGAAAGCTTTGCAGAATATTTCCACATTGTGGGGTCAAAGTTTCAAATTCTGTGTTTTATCCTTCCAAGAAAACTCTAATCCCTTCGGTCCATTACAAAATTTCCAGTAAATTTTTTATGTTAAAAACAGAGGGTTTGTGCTGCTACCTAGTAGTGCTTGGGTGGATGAGGACTTGATCTCAAGTAAGTTCTTTAAATAAAAATATGCCCAGATGACCACATCTTATGAGTATAGATAACCACCTTTTCCGAATCAAGATAACCACATCTGATCCTAACTAGGTTTTTAAAAAAAGATATAATTCAGATAACCACATCTTGTGAGTCCAGATAACCACCTCTAGTGATTCTAGATATGGTTATCTGCATCGGCGACTTTTCCGGCGAAGTCTAATTTTCCGGCGACTTTTCCGACGCCAGTAAAATTTTCCGACGAACTTTCCAGTGTCCAGCGACTTTTTCGGCGAATGTATATTATGTATTAAATTTAATGTAAGGGTATATTTGCCTATTAAAAAAATAGAATGGACTTAAGGCTCAGTTTTTCAAAAGATTTTAGTACCCAGGTGCTAAAATCATGATATTTCAAATCAAAAAACGAAGTGGTTCCTTGTATCGTTTTTTAATTTTTTTCGCACCAAATTAAAGTACTCCTCGTGTACTTTAGTTTGGTAAAAAAAAATCGAAAAATGATACACGGAATTACTTCATTTTTTAATTTGAAAAATCATAATTTTAGCACCCGGGTGCTAAAATCTTTTGAAAAACTGGGCCTAAGAGAATAAAAAAAGTTGTTTGGTGGATTAGAGGTGTTATGAAAACATTAGGTGGACTAGAGGTGTTATAAAAAGCTATAGTGGACCCTATAATAATTTCTTATTAATAATAATTTCTTGTTAAATAAAAATTTATGTCCTTGTTGAGGAAAAAAAAAAATCTTGTGTTGTAAGAAAAATTAATTTGTCAATTCCGTACCGGTTAGTGTTCCATTTTTTCTATTGGGATGATACGTACTGGTACCACCATATATCTTTGGGCCTTTGGATACGTCACAATGAATATTCTTATATATATATATATATACGCCACCGATCCTGTCAAGGATCCTGGATTTCCCGGATTGAAGCTTTTTTCGGTGTTTTGATGCTTTTAAAAATTGTTTTTGGGAAATCCGAGCCGTCCAATGTGTTCAAAAGGTGTTTTCCAAGGTCCACGTGGGAAATCTTCAAAAAACAATACTGGGAAGAGCTTTGATCCAAGCGGTTTTTCGCAAAAACTGCATATTTATAGTTTTGCGAAAAACCGCTTGGATCAAGCCCTTCCCGGTATTTTTTTTTTTGAAGATTTCCCGTGTGGACCTTGGAAAACACTTTTTGAACACATTGGACGGTTCGGATCGTAAAAACAATATCGGGAAGGTGGAGTCCCGGATCCGGGACTCCCGGACTAGATAGTTCCTCTCTATATATAATTTATCGAAAAATGCTCGAATGAAGCCCTTCTGAGTATTTTTTTTGGACGAATTCTCGCGGTGACCCTTAAAATCACGTTTTAAACACATTAAGCGGTTCGGATCGTCGAGATTCGACCCCGATCCATGAGGTCCGCAAATTACGAGTTTGAGGGAGTCCTTAGTAAAATGGGATCCTATATATATATATATATATATATATATATATATATATATATGATATCTTTATGTAAAACTGCAAAACTTGTGGCGAAATAAAATAAATTCTAACACTTTAATACACCTTGATGTTAGTTCTAATCACAAGTTAAGATGATTAAAATATTACAGACTCCAAGTTTTGTAAATTATCTTAAATTCAAGCCCTTTCATTATCAAGAGAAAAAAAACACACACTAGTATTTCTTGAGATTCCGGAACAGGCCAGTATGCCCGGTATCAGCCAGTACAGGCTGGTGTATGTTTTGGCAAGTTATATGGATCGATCACAAGGTACTTCTACTGTTTTACGAGGATCTGGGATTGCTGCTGTGCAGCCCTGTGCACAACTGGTGCTATGCACATCCGGGTCATCCGTTGCTCGGATGGACGACCCAGATTTAATCTTGCACGCACGACAGTGAAAGATTCGGATGCAATGGTATCGAGATAAAATCTGGATCAGTCATCTGAGTAACGGACGGCCCAAATGTGCACATAATCTACTGTGCACGGGATTGCACATGCAACAGCGTTTTATGACCAGCCAATATGGCACAGGATACACAACACTAGTTGTAAGCTTTCTTGGATTTGGAAATTCAAGGATCGAGAAATATTCAATTCCCCATAAGACTCACGGGGGCATGGTCAATCGGGCGCCAACTGTGGAAAAGCAGAAGAGTGAAGCAAACGAACAGCAGTACAAAGAAGCAACCATTGTCTATGCTCTAGTAGGAGTAAAAGTTTTTTACCGGTACGTTTCAAATAAACGAAAGCATTAACTTATTGAACCATAAACTAGCCTGAATCCGGGGATCCTGTAGATGTAGTGCGGCGCACAAGCCGTTGATCTCGGCAATGAACAGCTAAGATTTTATCTTGGCGGCTCGGATCATACAAGTGCCAAAATAAAATTCGAGCCATTGATTGCATGATCATATGCTCGGATACCGCACTACAAGATGCCCGGTTCCAGCCAGCCCAACTACCATCTCTGATAGCCGGCTCAGAGAGAGAGAGAGAGTAATGACGCAATTATGCAGTTCTCGTTACGCTTGGAAAGCGTATGAACAAAACTCACCACATGCATTTTACATGTACATATTTACTATATATTCTATGTATGTTTATATATACATCACCAGCCCTACTGCCATCTCTCTCTCTCTCTCTCTAGACTGGACTATTGTATGCATAACATAGCTAAAGGAAGAAGCTAGCAATGTTGTCGAGAAAATTAGGCATTGCTTTGGCAATTGCCTTGGTGGTTTTGTGTGCTCGGACATGTTTAGCGGCAGAGATCAATAGAGCAAGCTTTCCAGAAGGTTTTGTCTTTGGGACAGCCTCTTCTGCTTACCAGGTCTAGTATTCTCATTTACCGTTCTTTGGAATCTCTATGGATGATGGATACCAATAGTAATTAAATTGTGTAAGAATTATGGGATAATCAACTCCTTTGAGTCAGTTCATACAGAGTTTTGTTTTGGTTTTAATTGGACTCTCCCCACAAGTGAGACATGATTGAGCACCTAGAATTAGTCCAAGTTCAAATAAGCTGGACTAGGTCGAGAAAATGAAGAATCTAATTAAGATTTTGTTTGGGGTGACCATAGTTTTGGATTTATTGGAATTATAAGTTCGTAATTAAAGCGTTTGGTAACATATTTTTTTTTCAAGACTAAAAATAAAAATGTGTTTGGGAATTTATTTATGTTTTTTGTTTATTAAAAACGTATTAAAAAACAGAAATAGAAATTTTATTACCAAACATGTTTTTTTGTTTTTGTTTTTATAAACAATAAACAATAAACATGATTATACTTTCAGTTTTTTAGAAACAAAAAACAGAAAAGAAAACAAAAACGTTACCAAATGTGTCATTCTGAGTCATGTGATGCCTTAATTAACTTCATTCAAGTCTTGAGAAGAGTTGAGGAGAATTCAAAAGTTTTATTCAGGAAATAGTTTTTCAAAATATAATTTTATTGGAGTTCAAGGTTTTCATTTTTTTTTGGGGGGGGGTGAAAACAAGAAGAAAATGAAAAGAAATTTTGAGATTACCAGGAGAGGGTCTGGTGATCATGGTGATCGAATCAGTACATAGTTTTTAGAGTATATAGCGTTCCCCAGCCCCCCGGCCTCATTTTGGGATACCATTATCTTCGGTTGACTTTTACCATGAACATGGGCGTGTAAAATAATCCACAAACGAGGTAACGAAATTTATATCATAACATTTGAAAATGCGTAATTTTTCACCGTATGATGGTACAATTTTTCAAATGGTATAACCTTTTCAAAATCACTTTTTACGGTGTCTCCCAAATCATAACACTTGACATAAAATCAAACTTCAACATCAAGAAATCAGAGGAGAAAGGCAGCTTCTAGAGACTTGTGAATAGCAGCAGCAGCAAACGGGCATTGATGTGATAATGAGTTCATCCAAAAGCCAAGGTGTAGACTCCAGTGTACATCCTTATTTGACACACAAAAAAAAAAACACTAAATTTAACTTCAAAAACACATTTTATAATTTAGCAAGTCTTTTTTCAAAAAATTTACAAAATCAGACTCTCTATTCAAACTTTATCAAGTCACTTTATCAAAAGCTTACAGAATCAGACTTTCTATTCAAACTTTTACTCTTTTCTCCCTCCTCCTCTTTTGGTGAGTGAACAGTAGGTCAACAAATTTGTTAAGTTACTGTAGCAAAGTTAAAAAATCTTCAAATTGGTGAGTTTATTTGGTGAGACTGATTTTTGAGGTTTTTGAAGAGTTTACTCTCTACTTTAACTTTAAAGTTAAAATAGAGAAGATGATGATGATGCTCTAAGCTAGAAATCAGGGAGCATTATGGGCCACCTTGAGAAATTCAACACCCAAACGACTCTTTCACATAGGAGTTTTTTTCTTTGGAAAAGAAGTCAAAAAACAACAGTAAAAAAAAAAAAAAAGAGTAATAAATTTACTCTTTACAACCATGTAATTCTCATTGTTAATTTTTTAACTTAAACCCAGTCTATTTCAAGCTGTTCTTTTATTAATGCTCACCAGACATTGGTATGAGCTCCCAGAGTTGGTTTAAAAGATTTCGGGAGCCGGAAGCAAATTCATTAAATGAGATCCACTCTATATTTTGCATACAAAGGTTGGTATAAAGAGTCTCTATAAAAATCATTGCAAAAGATTTACAATTACAAAGATAAAAACGTGTAGTTATCCAAAAATATTGAACCATTACAATACTTTAAAATTCATCATTTATGTATAGAAGACTTAGACAAACACTACGAGAATACATATATATAGGCGTTCTAAAAAATTGAAAGCCTCCATTTTAATCATTTTTTGTGAGTTTAAAACCTAAGCTTCTTGGGTTTTGCGCTTGAGCCGGCTCTGACTTCACCACAAATTCTATGACTCTCATTTGATGCAGGAGTTTTATTTTCCATTACCGTAAATAATTACTGGGCAAGACACGCCCTGCCGTGGAATGAAAGATGGAAGGGCCGGCAAGCCAAAGAACAACCCTGGGATAAATATTGTTTAATTTTTAACATGATTGCGTAAAAATAAATTGGCGGATTGTCTTTGTAGTATAGGAGTAGATCGATTTTACGGATGTGGCGCAAACCCGGCTTTTATGGACCCCACTGAGTGTAAATTACAATAATTTGAACTGTTTATCTTGTAGGGATTGTAAAATAATGTTCCACGCAAAAATCAGCTTGATCGGATATCGATAAGTATGTCAAAAGTTGAATTTTGGTTTGAAAACCGATTGGTTTGGATTCTGTCAATAGTTTTTTAAGTGAAAATGTCCATGACCTCCGTTTTTAAAACCGAAATTCAACTTTTGACATAACTATGTAACGATGTCTGATCAAGCTAATTTTTTGCATAGATACATTATTTTGCTGACCACGAAAATGAATAGTTTAGATTATTACAATGATTACACAGTAGGCCTCACAATAGGTGGTGCCACATCTGTAAATAAGTTTATCTCATAGGAGTAATAGTTTATTGGGGTAAACCTATAAACTATGCTATTGGGTCTGCTTAAGGGTGGCGAGACGGCGTTCCTAAATGGGTGATTTACAGGCCGGCACAGCCCAACCTCATAATTTACATCCAGGTACAAGTTGCACATCATAGTGCACGTGTAGCTTCCGTCTCTCTCTCTCTCTCTATCCACCCCACACGGACATAATTTCTCTCTCCTCAACTCCCCAAACCATATGAAAGTTCCTAAATATTAGGGTAATTTATGAAAATTCCTAAACGTAAACTCTAGAGTACCCTATAAAAGTGTCTAAACCACTAAAACCCTATAATAGTAAGTGCACCCTAAAACTTAAACCCTAGGGTACCCTATAAAAGTGCCTAAAACCCTAGGGTACCCTATAAAAGTGCCTAAACCACTAAAACCTTATAATAGGAAAGTGCACCCTAAACCTAAACCTTAGGGTACCCCTATGAAAGTGCCTAAACCACTAAAACCCTATAATAGGAAAGTACACCTTAAACCTAAACATTAGGGTACCGTATGAACGTGTTTAAACCATTAAAATCCTAAAATATGAAAGTGCACCCTAAATCTAAACCCTAAAAAAAATGATTTACCTTAATGGTAATTAGATGCCTCCTTACCTTATTGGTAATTAGATGCCTCTTTTCTAGACCTAGACGTAAAAATATGTTTCTAAATACCATTCCCTAGCCTTTTCACCTCACATCACATCCTCTCTCTCTCTCTCTCAAAAGGGCCAGCGGGAGAACCCTGCACAAAGGCTGCCCGTCCCGAGTCTGTCAAGCGGTGGGCCTAAGCTTGAGTAGATGACTTGCCAAACCTGCTACCAAGCTTGCGTTCTAAGAGAACAATTTTGTTCACCTTCCTTAAAAGAGGGTGAACAAAATCCTTCCTCCTATTGGTTGAAATGTGTGGGTCCCATCACAAAGTGATGTCATATTTACCAAAAAGTGTATTGTAGAGGTAAGTATTACATCATTTTGTGGTGGAATCAACACCAAATCAACCAATAGGAGGGAGAGTTTTGTTTATCCTCTTTTAAGGAGGGTGAACAAAATTGCACTCGCGTTCTAACCCGCCAAGTAGAAATAGATGTCCATACTTTCATTTTTGAAAAATTACCGGCCCTGTTTGTTTCCCAGTTTAGTTTTAGTTTTGATGACATCATCATTTCTCTCATTTCTCTCTCTATCTCTCTCTACTCATTACACTTGATTTCTCTCTCTATCTCTCTCTACTCATTACACTTGATGACATCATCAAAATTAAACTAAACTATCTAACCAAACACAACCCTTATTTTTACTATTTCAGTCTCACATGATAGGTCAAAAGAAGAAAAAACAAATCATGGCTAAAGAGGGAAGAAAAAAAAAAGGACCGATTGTGTGATTCAAATAGACTAACATACTTTTTATAAGAAAAAATTATTGAAGGTTGTGTTCACTCAATCTCGTTCTATCTATTTTCACATTCAAGATATCATAAAAAAGTCAAATTTGTTCTATCTAATCACATCATCGTCAGTTGTCTCTATTGAATTGCGAGGGTGGAATTATTCAAAGACTGATACGAGAATGTATCTTTTTCTTAAAACAAAATCAAAAATTTTTTTTATAGCCTTTTCTATTTGAAGCACATACTCTTTTTTTTTTTTTTTAAATACCAAAAACAAAGAAATAAAGAAACAAATCTTAAAAAAAAAAATTAAAAACCCGCCCATGAGCCTTGGCTATTGCATTGTTGGGTTTGTGGGCTCGGACATGTTTAGCAGAGATCAGTAGAGCACGCTTTTCAAAAGGTTTTGGCCTTGTTCGTTTCTTAGTTTTAGTTTAGTTTTAGGTATTTGGGACAACTTCTTCTACTTACCAGGTTTAGTATTCTCATTCACCATTCTTTGGAATATCTTTGGATGATGGATACCAATAGTACTAAATTGTGTAAGGAACTATGGCATAATCAATTCCCCGGAACAAGTCTATATAAGAGTTTTGCTCCATTTTTAACTGGGCTCTCCCCACAAGTGAGATAGGATTGGACTCTTAAAATTAGTCGAGGTTCAAGTAAGCTAGACCAATTTGGGAAAATGAAGAATCTAACATTTTGTTTGGGGCGACCATAGTTTTGTATATATCGGAAAGTTCGAAATTCAAGGATTCCATTCTGAGCAATAAAGCCGGCTTAAAGATTTTGGGGCCGGAATCGAACTCATTAATTGAGGTCCACTCTATATTTTGCATACAAAGGTCGGTCAATAAAGAGTCTATATAAACACCATTACAAACGATTTACCATTACAAAATAAACGTATAGTTATCAAAAAATAGACAACTATTACAATACTTTAAAATCCATCAGTTGTGTATGGAAGGTTGACAAACACTATTTGAGCCTATACATATTTATAGAGGTCCTAAAAAATTGGAGGCCCCCATTTTCAGTATTTTTTATCAGCGTAAAGCCCACGCTTCTTAGGCTTTACGCTTAACCCGACTCTGGCTCCACCACAAAATCTGTGGCTCTTATTTGAATGCAGGAGTTTTATTTTCCGTTACTGCAAACAATTAGTAAATTTCTTAATTTGTAACCTGATTACTTAAAATGAAGTGGTGGATTGTCTTTGTAAATAGGAGTTGTAATTTATTAGGGCAAAACTAACGGGTAGTGTTAATGCCAACACTGTTTTTTATTGTGCCAAAACTCAAGTGCATGAAATACTTGTACTCATGTGTGAAGTACAAGCTCTTTATGCACTCGAGTTTTGACACAGTCAAAAAAAGTTTTGGCATTATTACTACCCAAAACTAATCTGTGACTCTATCAACCCCAACCATCTCTCTCATAAGGGCCTGCGGACGAAGCCTGCACAAAGCCCCGCCCGAGCCCGTCAAGCCTGAATAAGCCGGACGATTAAAGGCCCGCCCACAAGTAGAAATAGATTTCCATACTTTCCTTTGGGCAAATATTCTTATTTGGAAAATTATCTTTTTTTTTTTACTATCTCAATCTCACATGATAGGTCAAAGGAAGAAAAAATAAAATAAAACAAGGTTAAAGGGGAAAAAAAAAGGCCGATTGTGTGATTCATATAGACTAATACACTTTTTTTAAAAATATATATATTTGAAGGTTGTGTTCTGTCTCGTTCTAATGGAGTATTTCGCATCCAAGATATCATAAAAAATAAAATTGCATTTTATGAAATCACATCATTTGTTGTCTCTATTAAATCATGCATTTGTCAATGAATAACTATTAAATTGGGACGAAGGGATTATTCATTAGAAAGTGATGTTATTTGATATTTAATTGCATCTATTAAAAAAATCTAAGAAAATAAAATTCATAGAGTGATAAGAAAATGTCTCTATTTCTTGAAACAAAATCAATTTATTTTTATAGCCTTTTCTAGTTGCACCACATACTCTTCTTCTTCTTCTTCATTTTTTGTTATACCAAAAACAAAGAAATAAATAAACAAATGTTAAAATAAATAAAAGCCCGCCCATGAGCCCGCCCGCGTAGTCCCAGGCTCCTAGCCCATCAATACTTTCTAAAGTAAGCCTGGCCGGCCGGCCCGACAAGAAAAAGCCCGTCGGGACGATGATTCTCTCTCTCTCTCTCTCTCTCTCAATCATGGCTGACCACATCGGCATCTTCGGCGACTCTCGAACTTCGTTTAATCCCACCATTATTTCCAAAGACCAATTCACCAACCTCAAAATAATTACTTCTTCAATTGCCTCGATTTTTTTTTTGCGGTACAATTGCATCGAAATTGGTGATTTCAGCCACAGCGTCTCTCCATTTTGCTTCAAGTTATGTCATTGTGCGAAACAGTAGCTAGTGGATGGTGAGATTGGTTCGTCAGTTGCAAATGATTTTGGTTAGTTGCGCAAAATGCATGTTGAATTTAGGAACCCAGCTTCAATGGATACTCTTATATTAATAACTAACTACTTTGATTTGCACGTAATATGTGTGGTAGAGGAGAGAGAGAGAGTGGGAATAATTAGCCATTTGAAGTTGGAATTCGTCCAACTGTAGCACGTCCTGTCCGAATCCGAGATATTTGCGAGAAGCTCAAGGCTCGGCTTGTTAGTAAATGAGTGAAGCTTGAGCTCAAGTTTTAAGCTGCTTTAGAAACAATTCGAGCTCGGTTAGTTGTAACTCGGCTTGGTTGCAGCGACTTGGCTCGTTTAATAAACGACCTGAGCTCAAACACCTCGATTCTAAATGAGGTGAGCTTAAGCTCCACTATTTGAGCTCAAGCCGAGCTCGAGAGCCAAGCTCAAACTATTTGGGCTCGCCTCGTTTGCAACCCCGCACACGCATACATACTGACTATATTCTTGTATAATGCCCTACTAATGGATTACCTTCAATTTCGGATTCGTTTGCCACTCTTTGTGTGTGTTGATACATATCCATAAGTTCTCTCTTTTCAATGATGAAGGGTTTTAGTGTTAAGGTCTAGCTAGCCAGAGCCCACTGGGTGGTGGATAATATGCATGTATTGCTGAAATGAATATCAATACACAATTACACATTCACAGGATATCAAAACACTTATCTTAGATAGATATCAATGCATCTCTTGCACATTATCCAACCCCCTAAGGGCTGTGGTTAGCGTTTTCCTTAGTGTAATGCGACTATAAACCTCATAGAAAGGGTATGGATGTCTTAGTTTCAACTTGCAAACCTCCGAGTTGTCATTGAAATTTCCCCTGATTCATTCTGTTCTCTAGCATCCTTCTAGCAGGTCATGTACATACATGATCAGGTTTGTTAGACACTGAGTGGTCATGCAATTAAATCATAGTTTGTTTCATAATAATAATTGCTGCCGCTATATCTTTTAGAAAAAAAAAAAACCTTTCTCAATCCATGTTAAGTTGTTAACCGCTCTTGTGACTACTTATGACCACCAGCTGCTTGTTTTATTTAGTCAATCTTTTATTCCATTTTGCAGTATGAAGGAGCAGTGAAAGAGGATGGAAGGGGACCCACAATCTGGGATGAATTTTCCCACACCTTTGGTAAGTATTTTATTGTCAGAAAATGAAGAATTAAGTTAAGATACCATCTTAATTGGTGTAATGTATGCCCAAATTTTCTCTTTCTTGCAGGAAAGATTGCTGATTTCAGTAATGCTGATGTTACTGTAGACCAGTATCACATGTTTCCAGTAAGTCTGACTGATAGTGGGGGTTTTAACACTGCTAAATAACCTAACAAAGTATTGAGAACAGTACCGAAAATTTGAATTATGCGGAACAAATTCATTCTAGTTGTGGCCCGCATCACACCGTATTTTTCATTGTTTAGGTATTATGTTCTGTGATGGTTATGGATAATCCCATTTTGGCTTTTAACGTTGCCAAAGTATCCACTAAATATCCAAAAAGTATTCAAAATATGAGTTTGTGGATCGAATACATCTCTTTATGGGCCCATGTCACTTCAACTTTGAATAGATGTCGTACATTTCACTTTCTAATTATTTCTCTTTCCTAAAATTCTTTATACGTAGCTTTTGAATTTATTTTTGTACCATGGTAGGCGCAACAGATCTTTACTAGACTGTAGTTCTCTAGATGTAGTCGTTCATAAAAACAACCACAAGAGCTATGGTTCTGGCAATGCTTTCCATTTCTTCTTTTCAATTGTCTATTTCTCTTTCTCTAATAATCTATGTTTGACGCATTTTGTTTGTGTCAACCAGGAAGATATACAACTTATGAAGGATATCGGAATGGATGCTTACAGATTATCCGTTGCCTGGTCCAGGATATTCCCTAGTAAGTTATGTTTACAGACTAATAGTGAAAGATGGACTTCATCAACTAAGTAGATTAATGATTTACGATAGTTTCGCTTCCTTCTTTCTTTTCTTTTTTGTCAAAGCTAGTTACTATTACGCACAGTATGTGTTTGTCTATAAATTTTGCAATTTTCCTGATGCAAAGACAGGTTTAAAACAACTAAAGGAAGATTTCTTACTATTTATCTGGGTTTGTTAGATGGAACTGGAGAAATTAATCAGGCTGGAGTTGATCACTACAACAAGGTCATCGATGCTTTACTAGCCGAGGGTACGCTTACTTGTTTTTGTTTCTCACTCTATGAATAAATCCCACTGAACCTTAAGTGGTGTTTTCCATACATATTCGCATCTATCCTCCACATCGTGATGCTGTAAACGTGTTCTATTGGTACACAAGTGCAGGAATAGAACCATATGTAACACTCTACCACTGGGACCTTCCTCAAGCCTTGGAAGACAGATACAATGGATGGCTTGACCCCCAAATCATGTAAATCAACTCTCTTCTCTAAAAAAAATAAAAATACAATTTTCTAAATAAATAAGACATAAGTTTTCTGTTTTCTGTTTTCTGTCTTTTTTCAGATTGGACTTTACTACCTATGCAGAGACATGCTTTGAGAAATTTGGTGACAGAGTGAAGCATTGGATTACGTTCAACGAGCCTCACACAATTGCCACACAAGGATATGATACGGGTCTCTTTGCTCCAGGACGATGCTCCATCCTTCTTCACCTCTTCTGCAAGGCTGGAAACTCTGCAACTGAACCTTACATAGTTGGCCACAACCTTCTTCTTTCTCATGCAACTGTGGCAGATATTTACAGAACAAAATACAAGGTACCGGCCAAGGATTTTGTCAAGATAAATGGACCGATAACCATTGTTTATGTTAAATATCATTGAATTTACAATTTGAGTCTTACAAGATTTGAATGGCGCAAAAGGTGTTATGCGATAGGCCCAACCGCAACCAAAGAATCGTTGATCGCTATGATATAAGTAACAAACAAAACATATGCAAAATACATACAGAGAAACCAAATTGCAGACAAAATGCGTAAAAGAGACCAAGATATACATGGTTGGGCTGGCGTAAAGATGTAAACCTACTCACAAGTAAACAAATAAGAGACAGATACCTAGAATCCTTCGAAGAATTACAGTGGTGACAAGAAAAACTCTCACAAAGATACATGTCGACTCCAAAATACAAGTTCTCTCACCAAAACCCAAGTAAAGCACCTCAACTGAAGTGTCTCTCATCAAGTGTCACAAATCTAGGGTTTCAATCATGAGACAACAAGATCTCAATAACAAAGTTCCATCAAGTGACCGAAGACCACACCAAAACAAAAATCTTCCCAAGCCCACTAAAGAGGAGGCAACCAAAGATTGTGAAGATATAACAAAGAACCCTAATGATCTACCAAGAACCCCCACAGGGGATCTCCAAAGGAACTAAGAAATTTAACCCTAATTGAGAGAGTCAATGAATATTTATAGCCAAATAATACTTCCCAAAGATAATTTTTCCCCAATTTGAGTTCCTTGTACACCAAATTCCTATACCAACAAGGAAACGTCCAAAATAAATCTTTAATATGTCCAAAACAAGTCCAAAACAAAATTCGGACCAAGGACCGTCTGGACGGACTTGTTCACTCTCCGGATGCAAACAAGCAAAGCCTCTGAAATTAAAACCAAGCCAGCCGTCCAACTGCCATGACTCCTGTCTGGATGAAGGTCTTCCTTTTAACGTTATGTGTTTGTAAATTTGGTCATCAAGTGCACGCGCCACTAGTTTAACAACATACTTTGTTATTTAACTGTTGGGCAGAAAAAGCAACATGGATCTCTTGGCGTATCATTTGACGTTATTTGGTTTGAACCAGCAAAAAACTCCGCAGAGGACATTGAAGCAACTCAAAGAGCGCAAGATTTTCAGTTAGGCTGGTATAAAAACACATCACCTATGCTCGCGTAGTTTCTAGTTATTTGAGCTGAGAAAAGAATTTTCTTTGCATCGAGAAGATAAAAATAATATCCAGCACGACTGATGCTAATACCATGTTGCCTATATTACAGGTTTCTTGACCCTATGATGTTTGGCGATTATCCAAGTTCGATGATAGAAAGAGTTGGAAGCCGATTGTCCAGATTTACGGAAGAAGAGTCTGCTCTGCTTAAGGGGTCCTTGGATTTTGTTGGAATAAATCACTACACAACATTTTATGCAAGCCAGAATACCTTCAATATACTTGGAGTGCTTCTCAATGATACCACATCAGACTCTGGTGCTATTACCCTCCGTAAGTATTTTGCAATCCATATGTCTGGCTGACTCCTTTATTCTCCAATTTTCACTTGATGCAAGTGACATAAGGTCTAAATATTTGTTGTGGTCACTTTTATTTTTCAGCATTCAGAGATGGAAAAGCCATAGGAGCCAAGGTATGTGATCTAACTGAACTATTATGTAACATCAGTGGGGCATTTCAAGGATAGCCGATAGCCTTTCCATTTCCTTAGTAAAAAATTTATGTGATAGCCTTTCCATTTCCTTAGGCCTAAAAGCTCTTTCATTGGTATCTAATTATCTACCCGATATATGGTTTTGTATGTAGGCAAATTCCATATGGTTGTACATAGTACCACAAGGAATCAGAAGTTTAATGAATTACATCAGGGAAAAGTATGACAATCCTCCTGTCATCATCACTGAAAATGGTAAATATATATGGTTGTGATTACATTAATAGTCTCCCGTGTTTACGTCTTTGATTTCATAGACATAGAAAATTTTGATGACATGATTTGTGATATTCCAATTCCAACTTCTGCAATTGCTAATGGAATGTCAAAGCCATGAAAAACTAAATGGTCTTGTCTTGACAGGAATGGATGACCCCAATAGCCTGTTCATTTCACTTAAAAATGCCCTGAAGGATGAGAAAAGGATCAAATACCACCACGACTATCTCTCAAACGTGTTAGCTTCTATCAAGTAAGTATCAATTTACGCCAAGTTTGGCTTGCCCCTTTTCTCCCTCTGTCCCCTTATTTTTGTATTTTCTATATGTTGTTTATTTTGAGGATCAGGAACCTAAAAATATATGGACCAAACTTGAAACAGTCCACTAAAACATAAAAATGGATAAAAAGTTGAATTTTTCTAAAATGTTTCTTAGTTTCGGTTAAAATTTGTCGGGTCTGGAGTGCTCCCATGGATTTGGTTACATAAGCCGCTCCCTGCGACTGCTCTAAAAACAGACTTGCTGGTGCAATGTCGAATGCCATAAAGACTTACTTGAAGCCCTCCCTAACACCAATTGGTTTAAGGAGAGCTAGTGAAAAAGCGATCTGACAAGTTATATCAGAACCAAGAGGTCATGGGTTCGAGCCGCGGGAGCGTCATTGCGAGGGAGTTACATAATGCTACTCCCTGCGACAACTCTAAAAATAGACTTGCATGTGTGATGTCGAATGTCATAAAAGACTTAATTGAAGCTCTTCCTAACACCAATTGGTTTTAGGAGAGTTGGTAGAAAAGTGGTCCGACAAAATTAGGTGTCCAACTCCTAGACCAGAAACTACCAAACGAAGAGGAACTAAAATAAGTCGTTCTGGAAAAGTTAGACATGCGGGTGCGATGTTGAATGCCATAAAAGACTTAATTGAAGCTCTTCCTAACACCAATTGGTTTAAAGAGAGTTGGTGGAAAAGTGGTCCGAAAAGTTCATAGGTATCCGACTCCTAGACCAGAACTACAAAACAAAAAGGAACTAAAATTAAGTCATTCTGGAAAAGTTAGTCCAAACTCAGTCTCATTATCATCTTTGGAAAATGTGCAAGTTGTTACGTGATTATATGTAGTACATAAAGGGTGAAAGAGCTAATATGTTATGGATTTCACCAAATTGCAGAGAGGATGGATGCAATGTCAAAGGTTATTTCGTGTGGTCTCTATTGGATAACTGGGAGTGGGCATCAGGATTTAACTCACGTTATGGCCTCTATTTTGTGGATTACCATGACAAGCTGAAGAAGAGATACCCTAAGGATTCGGCTACGTGGTTCAAGACTTTCCTGGCTTCTAAAGAAAATTGATTGTGTGTGTGTGTGTGTTTTTTTTTTCCTTTTGGGATAAGTAAGAAAATTGATTTGTTGACACTGTATACTGAAATAAACACACAAAAACTCGTCTAATACATGTGAAATGATTGTATTATGTGCATATTATTTGGTTCTGGGAACTTTGTTACTGGTTGCATTGAATGGAAAATTGATCATGTTTGATATGCAACAAGGCATTCAATAGTTGGTAACTGTTATTGTTGCTTTTCATCATGGAGAAATTATTCGGTGCCCCAGGTCTCTCTTCCACCACACATTTCTGCGGGTTCATACATTCGGTCTTGGGCCCACATAAATAAATATATGGTGAAAGAGAAGCTTGGGGCTTCACAAGGCGGGGCCTTGAATAATTTTCCTTTACCAAGTGGAATCCATTACAAATGTAGGTAAAAGTATTTGGCGTTCAAACTTCCCTATTTTAATATCTGCGTTCTTTAATTATTTTATTCTTTGTTTTTGATACTTCGGGAGAGTTAAAAGATTATATTCACACAAATGTGTAAAATTGTCTTTTTATATGTGAAAAAGTAAAATGACACATTGTTGTAAGTTCGGGAATATATGGACAAAACAGAAGAGTGTGGATGTACCAAATGGGATTGCGAAAATCACCACTCATCTGATAATATGAATGCTAGACCAAGTGCAATAGTAATCTAAAATTAAACTCATGTTAGTTCATTAACTAACCTTGGTAAGAGCATATTCTCAATGGAGTAGCTAAATTTGGCTCATGAATTTATTAAAATGGGCCTACTTTTGTGTTAAGTGTGTTAATATCAAGAGTGTATGCGCGCTCCAATGAGATGGCTAAAATTGGGAAACTGGAAACTATTGCTATTGGGAGTACTACTAACTCAACACTTTGCACAACAGTATGCACAACATACCTATATGACACTGCATCATTGGGCAATGAATGATATGCATTTTTTTTTGTATAATCTGAACCGTCCATCTTGTAAAACTTGCATAGCAGTATATCTATGCTAAAAATCAACTTCATCGGATATCGAAAGGTATATCACAAATTGTTCTTTGGTTTCCAGGTCGTGGATTTTGAAGTTAAACTGCCTATGACCGTTCATTTTACAAAGCAAAATTCAATTTTTTATGTAGCTACCGATGTCCGATCAAATTGATTTTGCATGGATATACTATCATGTATGTCTTACAAAATGAACGATTTAGATTACAACTCTGTAGAGCCCAAGATTTTGAACTCTAATTTATAATTAAGATACTCCATATTTCAGGACCTGAATCTTCCCCAACTTTGTACATGTCTCCCCCACACACTCATTACATATTTCTAGAGCAAATATGATATTGCCATGTCTCCCCAACACACTCTCCATTTTCATATATCCTTCAACTATACCTTGGGATTCGGTTGAAGAGAGAAAGAGAGGTTATTCGGTATTGCTAAACACTCATTAATCCTCATGGAACCGTTGACTTTGGCTGTGATGGACTTTGACCGTTGACAAAACGCAAAATATTCGCCACATGGCATTATTTGGTTGGTGTGCCAGTTTTTAGATATATAAACCATAGAGTTACTCCATTTAAGTATTGTCTAATTAATTGTATTGAAGAGTGAAGCAAACAATAGTAGCATATATCTGAGCACAGAGAAGCAAAGCATCAGGGGTATTCTCTCTCTCTCTCTCTCTCTCTCTCTCTCTCTCTCTCCATGGACTATTGACTCTGTTGGTGATGAGAGAAGAAGCTACTAGCTAGCTAGCAATGTTGTTGAGAAAATTAAGAGCTGCGCGCTTTGGCCATTGCTTTGGTGGTTTTGTGTGCCGCCGGCCGGACAAGTTCAGCAGAGACCAGTAGAGCAAGTTTTCTAGAAGGTTTTGTCTTTGGGACAGCCTCTTCAGCTTAGGTTTAGTATTCTCGCTTTAATTAACATTGTTCGGATGTCGACAAATACTAGCAATTGTGAACACATTATGGCTATTTAGTTTTTTTTTTTTTTTTGACAAAATTTAAGTCGGCTTACATTCTCATCTGTTAAATTCTCATGAATGTATCTTGGTTCGATGATTTTCAAGACTAAATCTAGTCAGTCGAGTTTTGATAAATTAAAACATTAATCTCGACTATTGATGTTATCATATGACTTGACCAACACAATATCATTATCACAAGGGATCATTTATCATAATTTGGTGTTTTTGAAACGGAAATTGTTCTTACTATTTAATTATTTTCGAAATTTTATAACTTTTAAAAAAATATTTGTAAAAAAATATAAAATATACTCCAAAATAAGAAATTCCGTTTGGGGGGGATTGGGGCTACCCAGCCCCTACATACCTCCGCCCTTGCATATGAATTTAAATGGATAACGTAACTAATTCATTCAGCATTTAATTTCGGGAGAGTTAATTAGGCATCCTGTACAAAAAAGATCATTATTATTCCATCCTATGAGATTTGAATAGTTATGATTACATCCTGAAATTCAAATAAATCCTAAAATACCCTTTCTCTCTCCTAATTTTCCTAATAATTCACTCTCCTAATTTTCCTAATATTTCTCTTCCCTAATCTTTCCTAATTTATCTCAATCTCTCTCTCTCTCTCTCTCTCTCTCTCTCTCTCTCTCTCTCTCTCTCTCTCTCTCTCTCTCTCTCTCTTACCTAAAATGTCAAAACAAAATTGAGAATAAATAATCATGATATTTTGATCTAAAAACATAGACGTGAGAAATTGATTTCACCGGATTGCACATACAAAAAAAATCATAGAACATGATAGATTATTGCACCACAAAAAAATCATAAAAAACCATGAAACACTTGGTAAATTAATGCACCGTAAAACCGCAACCTAAGCCAAAACCATAATAAAAAAAAAAAACATGGTTAATTAATGTACCATAAAATCACATGAAAAACATGGTTGAATCATGTGTTGATTTATCATGTTTACTTTGCCAAATCATTGAAGTGCCAAAAATGGTAAACCATCTTTTATTGTATTATAAATCACTCAATATGGAAAATTAATAAATCATGTTCGCGTGTCGTTTATTTCATACAGTGAACATGGTTTATTGATTTACCATTTTGACTGTATCAAATCACCAAAATGGTAAATCAATAAATCATATTCACTGTATGGAATAACCATTTTTAAAGGGCATATTAACATGGTTTATTGATTTACCATTTTTCTTGTATCAAAGAAAAACACCAGCTTTGAATAGGATTAAAACCACCCATTGAATCGAGAAAAAAAACACCACCATAACAAGATCCGGAAATCCACCACCACCAAAAAAAAACAAACCAAAATATTGCAGTAATCAAACGAGATTGAAAGGTTACTCGTTGAGTTTTTCCGTCGTCGTCGAGATCAATCGATTCTGAGTTCGGCGGCGGCGCATCATGTGGCCAAATCGTGATGGAGCTCTACACCAACACCACTCCATGCACCGCGGAGAACTTTCAGAGCACTCTGCACCAGAGAAAGGCATCGCCATGGCGGCGACTTCACTGCTAGAATCAACAAACGGAGGCGAGTCGATTCATGAATCGAAGTCTACTGATGAAAAAAGGAGAAGTTCGTACTGGGTACAAAATGATAGTACAAAAATTTACAACAGAATTCCACGCTTTTAGTTTGTTGGTTCTTCCTTGATTGGGATTGGAATATTGAATATCCAAATTAAGGTAATGATATATCTCTAAGGGAAAACATATGTTATTAAGGTAATGATATATCTGTAGATATGTGTTAATTGGTACTCCCTGGATTTCTTGCTATATCAGTTACCGAACTCCCCAGATTACTTGGTATTTTAATTAGTATTATGATATATTATTAGAATAGAATATAATTAGGGAAATATAATTATTGTAATAGGGGCACAATGGTCCAAATTACATTTACAGGGTGGAATCATAAAGATTCAAAACTCATAGGGTGGAATTCTAAGGATAATATTATAATAGGATGGCAAATTAAATTTCTCTTTAATTTCTTGCGATATAATTAATAAAAAATAAGATTTAACAACTTAACTTAAAAAATCTACCACAAAAATGCTAGGGACACACCTCTCTACCACAATTTAAATCACACTCGCTTGCATGATATTGCATAATTGGTGATTGCAAAGTAGTTTCAAAGTGTTTGTTCTCCTATTACCAATTGTGTAGTGCAATGCATGCGAGTGTGGTTGAGTGGTGTGTCCTAACATTCTAAGATGCTAACACAAAAATATCAGTATTCGATGGACCTAATTTTTTTGGGGGACATAGTTTTGGGTGACATCTATAGCCTCTTTAGATGGAGAGATTTCGTGAGAAAAGAAAAAGAAAGGGTATGATTTCTAGACAAATCACTCCTTTTTTTAACTGCAGATAAATCACTCCTTTGGATTCAGTATTTTGGTGAGAATTAGAGAGATAAGTACGCAAATGAATTATTGTGAGTGGTTCTTCCCCTTCCTCACCCAATCTCACAAAAAATGATGAGATTTGGCGAGAAAGAGCTTCCCTCCCCTATCTCTCTCTTTCTCACAATCGGAGTTGGTAGTAGATTACAAATGGAGATTATCTTCTTTACTGATTGTGCCATCGTCTTTTGTGGGCCCCACCAAGCATAGATGCAATAATCTGAATTGTTCATCTTGTAAGGCATGCAAAATAACGTATCCATGCAAAAATTCAACTTGATCGGACATTGATAAGTATGTTCAAAAGTTGAATTTTGATTTATAAAACGGACGGTCTAGATTCTGTTAATAGTTATTAAGTTAAAATGTCAATGATCATCCGTTTTTTAAATCAACATTCAATTTTTTAACATACTTATTGATGTCGGATGAAGCTGATTTCCGATCATTGTTTTGGACTTGGATAATCCCAAAATTGGACCACTAGAGGTTAAACTGGACCAGAACTTGTCCCGCTGTTCTTCCCATCTCTCCAAACCGACAACAACCAGCACGTTTCAACCTCCATGGCCGCGGACACCAAAACCCACAACCACTCACTACCAGCATCCAAACATCAAGTGTTGTGACAAAACCCGAAGTATGAGAATATAACAAATCAACAAAGAAAATGAGACTCAAGATTTACGTGGTTCCCCCCCAAGCACGAAGCTGTAGAGGTACGTCCACGGGCGAAGAGCAAGAGAGGATTTACTATGAACGGGGAGAAATACACAGAGCCGGCTATACCCGTAACTCTCAGTTGAAGAATCCAACAGATATCTAGGGACAAAGTCTCAAGAATACAAAAGAGACACACAAAACTCTAATATCCAATCCCATGAACTAACGACTATCAATGGAACGACCAAAAAACCCTAACTCACTACGGGAAACCCCATAGGGGCTCCCTCAGAGGGATTCACTCAAGAAGTCCAAAGCTTTAGGAAACCACAAAGCTCCTATTTATAAGAATAAGAAATCCTAAACACAATAGGAAATCATAAACACAATAGGAAATCTTAAACGCAATAGGATTTCTTAAACGCAATAGGAAATCCTAAACATAATAGGAAATTTCCAAAAGAGGAAATTCAAGGCACAATTCCAACAATTCTCCACATTGACTTGAATTCCATTGAACTCAACACCATAGAGCAATCCTCTCGCAACACCACTCTTCTCCAAACACCCCTCGCGGGGCAGCCCCTCACGGGCAATCGCCAATGGCACCAACAAAACAAGGCTCAAGCACGACTACTTGACCTTGCAAACCTGACTCAGGAAACCTAGCCGCACATGCCTCCAAAGTGAGCCTCCATCTTCAAACGGGCACCAACCACTCAACGCATCCCTCGAGGATACAAACGAAGATCCGCTCAAGCTCCACCTAGAGCAAAACACCAAACTCCACCACGGAGTTAATGGACCAACCGAGCAACCATCTTCAAACGGGCACCTCTCACCCAACGCATCCATTACTGATGCAACGGAAGACTTGCTCAAACTCCCCACGGAGCTAATAACCCAAACGAGCAACAATCTTCAAACAGGTATTGTCCACCCAACGCATACATTATTGATGCAATAGAAGACTTGCTCAAACTCTCGACGGAGCAAATATGTGAAACCCGCATACGCCAAATAGTTGAACCGGATCCAAATCTCCACAGCGATACCCAACATGAAGCGCTACATAGCAGCCTCCATAACAGTATCCAAAAGGAGCATAAACAAAACAATCCGATTTAACTCATCAAAATAGTCTTTAATGGGCATACCTCCTTCATATGAAAAGCATAAAGGCGCTGCTTCAAATCCAAAATTCTCCCAAAATCACCTTCTTACAGTGATCCTCGAACAAACTATCCTGCATATCAGCAGGCTTCTTCAACTTCCCCCAATAAAGTCTTGTGAGTTCCTTGTTGCACCAAACTTCTCAACTTCGAAAAAAGTCGTCATGAAGACCCACCAACACACAACCTACGCAGCGGAAAAACGAAAGCCTCGGATTGAACCCGGAGCTCTGATGCCAGTTTGTTGACAAAACCCGAAGTATGAGAATATAACAAATCAACAAACAAAACGAGACACAAGATTTACGTGGTTCCCCCCCAAGCACGAAGCTCTAGAGGTACGTCCACGGGCGAAGAGCAAGAGAGGATTTACTATGAATAGGGAGAAATACACAGAGCTGGCTATACCCGTAACTCTCAGTTGAAGCACCCAACAGATATCTAGGGACAAAGTCTCGAGAATACAAAAGAGACACACAAAACCCTAATATCCAATCCCATGAACTAAAGACTATCAATGGAACGACCAAGAAACCCTAACACACTACGGGAAACCCCATAGGGGCTCCCTCAATGGGATTCACTCAAGAAGTCCAAAGCTCTAGGAAGCCACAAGGCTCCTATTTATAATTATAAGAAATCCTAAACACAATAGGAAATCCTAAACGCAATAGGATTTCCTAAACGCAATAGGAAATCCTAAACATAATAGGAAATTTCCAAAAGAGGAAATTCAAGGCACAATTCCAACATCAAGTATGTCCATTGCGAGACACAAACGTCGGTCTTGGTAATTTCTGTAGTATCGCCTTTCAATCTTGTTCAAATGGATACTATAGTATTTATTGCTAACCATATGTACCCGTGTGTGTGTGTTAGAGGAGTGTGTGGGGGATTACTTAGGATTTTTTTTTTTATCAGTGATTAATTAGGCATTTGATGTTGTAATTCATCAAACTGTAACACTTCCTGGTTGAAATTGAAGGTATTCCATGAGTAGCATTATACAAGAACAAAGTAATTATGGCGTTTGTCTATAAACCCATCCATTTGTTCTTTGTTCTTCATTTTCCTTTTTCCTGCTTGAAAGGTTAGTGCTTGTGGTTTTTTCGTTTTGTTTTTAGGAATTGACATGTACTGTGGTTCTGCTGAACTTCAGGATAATTATTCATGTTATGGACATTTAAGTCTCCCATCTAACTTAGATATCAATTAAACCACTGAAACATCCCGAGTTTAATTTAATGCACTGTACCATAAACGGCGGGTGAAATACTGGTTATAGAAGTGGTAAAACCGGCAAAAATTTATAGGGAGAAGTAGTTTACATTATTTCGAGGAATGGGCTAGACCGGACCATTTCTCGGTGGGTTGCAGTCATGGGTGGCATGGTTATGTTGGTGATAATGATGTACAGACAGAGTATGGGGTTCACGAACAAGGCCACTATAACAGGGAAATGAAGATGTCATCAAAACTAAAACTAAACAGGGAAACGAACAAGGCCACTATAATTTTAAAGTAATTAAAAAATGACCCCATTAGAATTTGGTGTTGACACACTCTAGATTGTTTCCAACCTTGAAACCCATCCTCCCATTCCACTTGTAAAACACCAACAGATTAAAAATCAAAGGGTAAACACAGCTTCTCTATCCTCTCAGTTCTCTATCGTCGTGTAGTTGGCAATGAAACATGTGAAGAACATGTTGTGTAATCAAATAGGAGATCAATGGTCGCGTGGTCACAAATATTTAAAAGGAAGTGTTCTATTCATTGATAATTAGACTGTCATCTTACAATTTGGATATAGAAAATGCGTCGAATCCCATTGTTGAAGCTCGTGTAATTACTTGTTTTTGTGAGAACTGGTGACTACTGGATAGAGTAGTACTATTAGTATAGGGGGCTGGTGAATGCAACTATAAACCTCATGGAGAGGGCTGTCATTCCCGTGCCTCAAGGGCAGGCCCGTCCCTGAGAATTTTGTGGCCCCAGACCATAATGTAAACCAGGGCCCTATGTTTTTCTAGAAAAAAAAAATTAAAGAACCAATATTTATTTCAAATGATAAATACCGTGTTCTATATTTTTTCTTTTTTGTAATTTTTGTCTTCATGTTAATAAAAAATAGTTTTCGGTCATAATTGTCTATTCTTATTGCAAGAATTAGAAAATCAATTGAAATGGGCAATGCGAACATTTTATGAATACGCACGAAGTGTTTCATTTATTTTTTTCCTAATTACTAAACCGGCAATTTTTTTTAAAAAAGTCAACAAATGAAAATGATGTAGTGGAAAGGAAAAAAAAGAAAAGGAAGAGAATGTAGAAACTGACTATGATAAGAAAAAAGAAAATGGGAGAGAAGGTAAAAAAAAAAAGGATCCATGGGTTTTGAACCCTGACATTTACTAGAAAACACACAAACCTTTACACTATGCCAAATGCTTCCTTATTTCTTGTAGTGCAACATTATATATTTATTACTTGTTATGGACATATATATACCTAATTGGGGCCCTAAAAATGGGCTATTTTTTGTGGGCCCCAGACCCGGGCCTACCTAGCCTACCCACAGGGCCGGCCCTGCTCAAGGGTATGGATGTCTTAGTTTCGAACGTCTGGGTTGTCATTGAAATTTACCCTTGTTCATTCGTTCTCTAAATCCTTCAAGCAGGTCATATACACACATGATCAAGTTTATTAGACACTGAGTGGCCTTGCAATTAAATCATACAGTAGTTTGTCTCTTAAAAATTATTGCGGCAACTGTAACTTAAAGAAAAGACCCCTTTGTAATCAATGTTATCCACTCTTGTGACTACTTATGACCACCAATTGCTTGTCTTAATTAGTCAATCTTTCATTGCAATTTGCAGTATGAAGGAGCAGTGAAAGAGGATGGAAGGGGACCCACAATCTGGGATGTATTTTCCCACACCATTGGTGAGTAGTTCATCCTCAGAAAATGAAGAATTAAGTTAAGAAACCCTCTTAATCGGTGTACTGTACGCCCAATTTTTCTCTTTTTGCAGGAAAGATTGCTGATTTCAGTAATGCTGATGTTGCCGTAGACCAGTATCATCTATTTGCAGTAAGTCTGGCGAATAATAAGGTTTTAACACTACTAGATAACCTAGGAAAGTATTGAGAAGAGTACCTAGTGTTTGAATTATGTGGGCCAAATTCATTCTGGTTGTGGTCCACATCACACTTTCATCTTTTAGGTATTATGTTTTGTGAAGGTGATGGATAATCCCATTTTGGCTTTTAGCAGTGCTACAGAATCCAGTAAATACCCGAAAAGTATTCAAAATTTGAATTTTGTAGATCAAATTCATTTTGGTTGTGGTCCACATCGCACTTTCATCTTTTAGGTATTAATGTTTTTGTGAAGGTTATGGATAATCCCATTTTGGCTTTTAAAAGTGCTACAGTATCCAGTAAATACCCGAAAAGTATTCAAAATTTGAATTTTGTAGATCAAATACATCTCTTTATGGGTCCACTTCGCGCCAGCTTTGGACATAACCAAGCCAAACTGAGCCTTATGTTCTAATCAATTGGGATCGGCTACGTGAATCATTTTTTTTCCATTGAGCTCTGTGAAGGGCTACTTGTCCACAGTCTCAGAAGACTCATATCTTTGTGCACTACAGCGTCCAATGTCAATTTGGGTCTTTCCCTCCCCATAGCGTTCCTACTCGAAACTAGCCTATCAACTCTCTTTACTACTGCATCTACAGGTTTAAGGTAGATATGTCCAAACCACCTTAATCATTTTTCTCTCAACTTCTCCTCCATAGGTGCAACAACTACCATCTCACGAATCATTTCATTCCTAATCCTGTCCCTTCTAGTCTTACCACACATCCATCTCAACATTCTCATTTGAGGTACACTGATCTTGAATATATACCATGCATTTCACTTTCTAATTATTTTTCCTTCGAAAATTCTGGACTCGTAGCTTTTGGTTTATCTTTATGCCATGGTATGTGCAACTGATCTTTACTAAAGAGGAATTAGACCAGAGTTCTCTAGATGTAGTCGTTCATAAAAACAACTGAAAGATCTATGGTCCTGGCAATATTTTCCATTCCTTCTTTTTAATTGTCTATATCTCTTTCTTGCTCTTATCTAGATTTTCCATATTTTTGTTTGTGTGAATAGGAAGATATACAACTTATGAAGTGTATGGGAATGGATGCTTACAGATTCTCCATTGCCTGGTCCAGGATATTCCCTAGTAAGTTATCTTGACAAACAATAATCATCAAGGATGGCATTTATCAACATAAACAGATTAATGATTTACGATGGTTTCTTTACCTTTTTATCCAAGCTAGTTACTATTTGTCAGAGTATGCATACATCTATACACTCTGTCATTTCCCTGATCCAAAGACAGGTACAAAACGAGTAAAGGATGATTTCTTACTATTTATCTTGGTTTATTAGATGGAACTGGCGAAATCAATCAGGCAGGAGTTGATCATTACAACAATGTCATCAATGCTTTACTAGCCGAGGGTATCACCTACTTGATTTTGTTTCTCACTCTATGAATAAATCACATTGGACCTTAAGTGGTTTTCAACACCTATTTGCATCTATTCTCCAATTGAGATGCTATAAAGGTGTTCTATTTTTACGTAAGTGCAGGATTAGAACCATATGTAACACTCTTCCACAATGTTAAATCTTATCGAAAGTGTGTAAATCATACAAGACTTACATAATGAAGCGCAGCGGAATATTTGAGCTTTCGGAGATCGACGAACCGAGACCCGCTCTACAAGCACAATCCGTAACCACGAACAAGAACCCGAACACAGTCTTCAATCCTCGTTGCGTAGAAAAGACTACCAGAGCCCACTCTTGCTATCCACACCGCAAATCCTAGGGTCGTAGATGGAAACCCTAGAGAGAAGATATAGATACGAGAATATTTTTGGGGAGAAGGAGAGAACTAGAACTTTGGTTAATTTCTTGTGTATCTCTCATATATCTGCAGGACTTTATTTATAGACAAATTAAGTCCTAGAGTTTAAACTCGCTTTAAACTCTCTTAACAGATAAAGATAAGAGTCCATCTCTTATCATCCTTCTAACTAACCCAATCACTTAACCCATGTGGACGATCCGTGTGTATTGGGTCCGGTTGAACCGACCCATAAATACTAACACACAAGCCCTGGAAGACAAATGCAACGGATGGCTTGACCCCCAAATCATGTAAATAAACTCTCTGCTAAAAAAAAATAATGTTAGTAATAGTAATTAATGCTATATAAATAAGACAAGTTTTTTGTTTTCTTTCTTTTGGCAGATTGGACTTTACAACCTATGCAGAGACATGCTTTGAGAAATTTGGCGACAGAGTGAAGCATTGGATTACATTTAACGAGCCTCACACATTTGCCACACAAGGATATGATACAGGTCTCTTTGCTCCAGGACGGTGCTCCATCCTTCTTCACCTCTTCTGCAAGGCTGGAAAATCTGCAACTGAACCTTACATAGTTGGCCACAATATTCTTCTTTCTCATGCAACTGTGGCAGATATTGACAGAACAAAATACAAGGTATTGGCCAAGGATTTTGTCAAGAATAAATGGACTGATAACTATCTTCTGTGTTTTATATCCTTGAATTCACAATTGGAGTTTCACAAGATTTTAGAGAAGAAAGGAAGGTGCAGCATGCAACTATATGCCACCCTCCCCCCCCCCGTAAAATTATGTGTATAATTTCGGTCATCAAGTACACATGCCCACTAGTTTAACTACTTATATCAGTTCGGGGGGGGGGGGGGGGGGGGGGGGGAAACTACTTATATTGTTATGTAACTGTTGGGCAGCAAAAGCAAAATGGATCTCTCGGCGTTTCATTTGACGTTATTTGGTTTGAACCAGCATCAAACTCCACAGAGGACATTGAAGCAACCCAAAGAGCCCAAGATTTTCAGTTTGGCTGGTATAAAACCTCATCATATTTGCTCGTGTAGTTTCTAGAGTTACTTGAGCTGAGGAAAGAATTTTCTTTGCGTGTAGCTATGTTACATGGATGAGAGTGTAGGAATCGGATAGGGGCGTTTATCCAAGGGTTGTATGCATCTAGCCTGAAAATACGACATGGAGCCCTGTCCAACACTAAATCCCATACCTGTGTTGTGTCGTGTTGTGTTACTGGACTATGCCCAAAATGACGGATCCATGTATCATGGGCATGTAGAGAAGATACAAATAATTTCTGCATTACCAGTGCAATGTTCATGGTGTTTTTTTCTCCAGAAGTACCTCTAGTTTCATTCGCGGAAATGTTTTTGAAACTAATATTTTATTATGACTTTTGCCAACAATTGGTTCAATTTCTCTGTAAATGTAACTAAAAAAACCTAACTTCCCACTTTAATTTCTTTGTAGTTATATTAATTTAATTTTTCTAGCATGAGTTGATAGTTGATACTAATACCATGTTGCCTATGTTACAGGTTTATTGAGCCTCTGATCTTGGGCAATTATCCAAGCTCGATGATAGATAGAGTTGGAAGCAGATTGCCCAGATTTACGGAAGCCGAGTCTGTTTTCAGTTGGATCCTTATTCGTTTCTCTGATATTATTAAACTAGTTGACTGTTCTAACTACTGAAATTTCATCAAATGTGTCTGTTTTGCAATGTGAGAGGTTATTTCGTGTGGTCTCTTTCGGATAACTGGGAGTGGATAGAAGGGTTTACTTCACGTTTTGGTCTCTATTTTGTGGATTACAATGATAAGCTGAAGAGATACCCCAAGGATTCGGTGGAGTGGTCCAAGACATTCCTGGCTTCTGAAGCAAATTGATTTGTTGCCACACTACACTGAGATAAACAGACAAAACACTCGTCTATACATGAGAAATGATTTTAGAGGATTGGTAGGATACATGACAAGTTTCCCTGAAAGTGTCCAAGAAAGAGAAATGAACGGTTCAGAAATTTATAAATCTAAACCGTTCATCTCTCTTTCCTGGACATTTTCGGGGGAACTTTTCATGTATCCTAACGTTTCTGATAATTTTTATTATGTGCATATTCTTTGGTTCTGGGAATTTTGTTACTTTTTGTAATGAATGGAAAATTGATCATTTAAGTAGTGTTCAGACTCCCTTTTCTAGCATCTGAATTCTTTCATTATTTTGGTCACACGAATGTATAATTTTGTGTGTGTGTCAAAAAGGGAACAAGTGAGGATATATTGTTGCAAGTTCGCAAATAGGGACAAATATAAAGAGTGTGTGTACCAAATGAGAGTGCAAAAATCACTACTCATCTAAACAAATATAAACACTAGTATTTGATTGATTTTATCAATATCAGTTGTGTTTCCTAAATAAATAAATAAAATGGAATACTAGGTCATGTGCAATAGTCATCTAAAAGCCCATCTATATATTTCCAAAGTACCTAAAAAAAAAGAAGCCCATATCTGGATTCTAAAATGGGAAAGAAGCCAAGGTTGGAGACCCCAACCATAATGACTCAGCAGTGTATTTCAAGTAAAATAAAGCTTAATGCTTGCACAATTAAGATAAATACTAGCATCGGCTGTTAACAGTCAACTGCAGCTAACTCCATGGGCTTGGCCCAATGATCAAACCCTAATCCGTAAGGGTTTGTTCTCTCCTAAGATTTCAAGTTTTAAAATTTCTCTGGAATAACCAATTTCTTTAGGGGCAATCCATACAGAGCCTTGCTCCCACTTTAGTTGGCTCCCCTCAAGTGGGTTTGGTCGAATGGTCGAAGCCTGAGACTTAAGGGTTTGCTTTCTTCCGAGGTTTCAAGTTTGAAATTTCTCTTGGACAATTAATTTCTTTAGGGGCAGTCCATTCGGAGCTTTGCTCCCACTTTAATTGGCTCATGTCAAGTGAGCGGTGATATTAGCTCTCGCGACTAATTGAGGTGCGCGTAAATTGGTTATATCACCTTAGTTATATAATACTATATAAGCATAAAAAAGAGTCAACTATGGGGATGTTACTTAAATTTTCTTTGGTTTAGATGACTGAACCAGCTCATATATGAACTCCGTATCACATTGGTGACTAGCAGCATCGAAATTGTGTCACCTTTTTTTTCCTAGACAAATGGAGCAGGGGGTGGCAGGACTTAATTACACTTGTTTAAGTCTCCTTGGATCAACTGTTCTCACTTAACACGTAATATATGGGTCAATACAGGACTAAAAAACAATTGTGCTCAATCAAGTACTTAAACAGAAGATCCACAAAACTGGTTTGATGCACCCATTGGAAGTGTGTGGTGGTTATGCCCAAAAATATCTGGCTATCAATAGACAAATGCAACAAATAAATACAGACAGAGGGCATACAATATTTTTTATACAAGTTAGGTGTCCGAGTCACTTTACGCGCATCTCGATTCTTGACTCATCTTGGTGGATCAATCCTACTGGCGGGGGCTCCGATCAAAGCCAGAGGAAAACTCTATATAGATAGTCCCAAAAGTGTTGATAACACATGAAAGATTTTGAAACATTTGACACATAATTATCATCAAATTGGGGGTAAAAGAGTGAGTTCACAGAGCAGTAACGGCTGAGATTCGGGAAATTCTATTCGCACCTACCTTAGTACCCACTTCAAAGAAAATACTATTTAAGTAGGCGCGTAGGGTCCACCAAAATCCCACCGTAATCATCCAAATCGTCTATTTTGTACTCCCTCCCTCCCTCCCCACCCAAATAATAGTCGAGTATTCCATTTTAGGTTGTCTCTTAGTTAAGTGTTTGTTTTAAAAAGTTAATGGGTAAAGATTTGTGCAATTATTATAGTAACTTTTTAAAAAGTTAATGGGTAAAGAGTTCATAGTAAAAATGGAAGATAATTTTGGATAGTTGATAAGAGATTAAATGTGAATGTTTAAGCTCCCCAATTTATGTTGGATAAGTCCATAATTATGCTACTTGGTAATATTTACAAATGATTTGTGTTTTAGGTATTGAAGGCCAATTGTGATGGAATTAGAGACAAATGCCCAAAGCTAGAACATGTGGATGTGAGCAAGGAATGATGAGTGAGGCTTGGAGGCAAAACAAGAATTGAATCCATCTGATTAAACCTCAGACCCAACCGAACAAGGCAAAATTCAAGCTCTCTACTTCATTTTCCAAGCCATGTGTCCAGTCCATCCAACCGGACAAGATCAAGCCCAACCAGACAAGCCAAGATTCAAGCTCTCTACTTCATTTTGCAAACGAGATTAGTCATCCAACCGGACGAGCTGTCTGTCCAACTGGATGATTTTCACCAACTTCAGACTCCTACTTTTTGGTAACTTGAAAGAGCAACTTCAGATTTTGAGCTTATATAAGTCTTTTGGGTTATTTTGAGAGACATTTTGCCTATGAACTAGTTGGAGACTTGCTTCAAGGTTAAAAAGAGAGGAGAGAGTTAGGAAAGAAGACAAGAACAAGGAGAATTACAAGAAGAATGCCTTCAATCGTAAGGAATATGAAGTTCTCCTTCCAAATGTCCGGCTAAACTCCTAATCCAGGGTTAGATGAAGGTTTCTTTTCAAGTAGTTTGAATTTTGTTTGTGTTCGAGGACTTATTGATATGAATCTTGGGACTGTATGCTTAAGGATACTTTCAATTTCATTAAATGGCTTTATTGTTTTCTTCTCCAATCTTTTGTGTTTGTCTTTTAGACTTCAAGCACTCGCATACATGGTTTGTTCTTGTCTCACAAAGTTGGTTGAGATAGGTTATGCTTAACAAGACAAGGCATGCTATAAGACGGATCGTACTTAGATACGGTCGTGCTAGTAGGATGACTTGTACTTGACAAAGATAGTCTATGCCAATTGGTTATCCGTGAACATCTTGTATTGACTTGAATGGATAGTCTTTGACCAAATAAAATCAAGCTATGAGGGAGAAATCAGATTCGAATCCCTAGACCTTTTTTCCAATTGTTTTACAAAATCACTACTTCTTTGTTTTCATGGTTTAGGATTCAACACCCAAAACTCAAAACTTGCTAACGAGTGTATCATTGGACCTGTTAGGAGTACAAAAAAGTACAAGTGTCTGACCCAACAAGGGTACAAAAAAGTACAAGTAGGACCCACTAAGTGTACTTTTTTGTACCTTAATTGCACCCGTTAGCATTTCCCTTGTATTTTAACAAGTAATTTTGATACGGTAATGACATGGTCAAAAGTGAATGTAAAAATTCATATGAAAGATTTAAAATGGAGGTAAAAGTTGTTATGATAATGTTTCTTTAATAAGTTAGATTTATGAAGTTACAGAATAAAAAATGGATTGAGGGAGTAAACAATAATGTATAAACTATAAATCATTCTTGCTTAAAATCAAGTTGACTGGATATCGGTAATTTCCTCATTCTATCGAACGGCTAAATTTTTTATTGTCCATTATTTTTAAGACAAATCCAACAATTACCGATATTTGACTACATGGATTTTTTGCTACAATGGATTTACACATTAATTTTCACAAAATAAACGGTTTTAATATCTAAAGTGAGTCCAAGGTGGACCCCACGGGCCTTTCTTGTGGTTATTTGGTGTGGATAGTGAGAAAAGAGGGGTTTATGTATAGAACTTCCCCTGAGATTCGGACCTTCCATGGTTGAGAACGTTCAGTGATTTGATTTGATTTTTTATTTTTGATTTTTTGGGGTGTGACTTTAAAGTGCAAAGACAAAAGAAAGCACATAAGTTTGGAAGGTGCTAAAGTTTCCAGTGTAGGTCACATACTGTACCTCTTAATCTTACCTCGTTGTGATCCTCAAACAATCCCCTGAATCTTGGCCGTCCGATTGGAATATAGCGGAATTTACTCTCAAAGAATACACGTGGTACTCCTGCTCCTCCTCCTACTCTGTTTGTTTTTCCTCTTTTTCTCCAATCCCTTTGTTTCCATGCATGGAATTCCCCTTCCACTCCAACACACCAACAAGATGCATTTGACAGAGGGGAAAAGTGTAGAGAAAGAAAAAGTCATGGTCTAGGCCTGTTGCTGGCCATCATTACCGACCCATCTCTTCCAAAGGTTTGATTTTTTCTCTTGTTTGAAATCTTCAAATTTTGAACATTCACGAGAGGCACAAAAAGAGTACGGTATATCAATGGAATTCAAAGGGTCACTTTCTGATGTGGGTCTGATCTTGTACTTGGCAAAAGTATCACATCTCAGCACTTCAATTTAACCAAGTAACTCATCGATCTGTGTTTATCCAGTTCTCAGAGCTATCAATTTTCTTTTCCTTTTTGTTGTTATTTTATTTTCTTGATCTGGGTTTGTTTTGGATTCCTTGTTTGTTCAAATCTTGGTTCGAAAATGATACAGCATTGTTGGATAATTTGAGCTAGAAGCCAATTTACTGATCGGGTTCTTTTGTATTGGGGGTTTTCTTTGTTTTTAGTGATCGATCAAGTGAATCAATGGAAGAGGAGTTGATGTTTGTTTGCAGGTTATGCAACAAGAGGTACCCAAGTGGAGAATCCTTGGGAGATCACATGAGATGTCATGTGATTGAGAATTCTGCTGAATCAGGTGAGAAATTTGAGCCCAATGTGAGGAAGGTGTCTTCATTTTTGAAGATCAATGGAGGAAACTGTCAAGATTCAACATGTGAAATTGGAGGGCAATCTGGGTATGGGCTTAGGGAAAATCCCAAGAAAACATGGAGGGCTGGGATTGGGGGTTCAAAATTGCCTTTACTTCAGAGAGATCAGATTTGCAAACAATGTGGAAAAGGGTTTCAATCACTGAAAGCTCTGTGTGGTCATATGGCATGTCACTCCGAGAAAGATAGGGTTTTGAGAGATGATCATTCATGGAGTACTAGTGATCAGAAGAATCAGAACATGGGTTTTGATTGGCAATCGGAAACGGAGGCCGAGGCGGCTGCGGCGGGTCCCAGACAGCGGCCCAAGAGGGCAGCAAGTTTGAGGTACAAGAGAATTTCGGCAAGATCTTGTTCATCTCATGTCTCTGAGATTGATCATGAACAAGAAGAGGTTGCTATGTGTTTGATGATGTTGTCCAGGGATTACGGGAAATGGGTTGGCCTGGATTCAGCTGGAGAGTCTTCTGATAACAATTCTGCTGTTTTAGAGACTAGGTCATCCTCCATTGACATGAAAATCAGAAGAAAGAACCAATTTGCCGTGAATTCGGTTCAGAACAGTGCTAAGAGGAAAGGGGAATTGAAATCTGGTGTTTGGGAGCCAAAGGCTGTTCAATATGAAAATTCTGATTCTGGGTACTTCATGAATGAGGCTAACAAGGTGGATTCAGACGTTTCTGTTGATGGGTTTTTGAGAAATGATGATAATTGCAAGAAGCAGAAAGTGGATAATGGATCTGAATTGGTGAAAAAAGGCCTTGACAAAGGGAAATGTATGGGAATTGAACCGAGGAATGGTTTGGCCAAGGGAAAAGGGTATGGTGAAAGTGGAAATCCTTCAACTTTCGCGAAGTTTGATACGAGGAGGAAGAAATATGAGTCTGGTAGTAAGAAAAAGCAAGATTTTTCCTTCAATCAGAGAAAATTGAAGTCGAAGACGAAGAAAAGCAGAGGACATGAGTGCCCAGTTTGCCACAAGGTTTATAAGTCAGGCCAAGCTTTAGGGGGTCACAAGAGGTCTCATTTTCTTGGAATTTCTGAGGACAAGAGCAATCAGATACCGGTAAGCAAACAAGAGTTTTCTGAAACTCGTGATCTGCTTGATCTTAATCTTCCTGTTAGTGTAGATGAAGAAGAAGCAAATGAGCTTTCCCAGTTCATGCCATGGTAGGGTTCTAAATTTCCTCAAGGCTGGATCAAGTATTTGTGGAGTGCAAACAAAGTGCAAGGAATCATCTTTCACCAATGAAAGTTTTGCTTCATTGCTTAATCAGAGGTATTTTTCCGGTAGCCTGTGATTTGATTACGAATTTGTGGAAGGATTTGCAAAGAGAAAAGATACCGAGGCAAAAGGATATGAAAATTTACGTGAGTGAATACCTTATAAATTTTCATTTCCTTTTACCAATGCGAGCTCAGGCGCAAATTCAAGATTCAAACACAGTCGCGGAATGTACAGATAAATTTGCATTGCTGCTGAATTGATTGCTCTATTTTTGCTTTGAATCATTGGTACTATTTATAAATTCTATGTAGCTTCTTGGGTTAGTTCGTCTAGCTAGTGAATTTAGATGGGGATATTGTTCTTCTTTATTCCATCTTCTTGGTATTCCATCTTCTTGGGTTCAAATCATGTTTTTAAACTCGGGACGAGCTCCGTATCCGCGGGACAACAGGGTCCCATTCTCCCTTCCAGTGAGATTTGATTTTAGTCTAGACAATTGCAAGTAACAATTCACCTTTCCTGATAAGCTTTGAGGCTTACCATTGTCAAATTACTCAGTGCTCCCGGAGCATGGCCATGTGGTGCTCCGGGACACTCCAATATCATACATTCTCCTGGGATTAACGACTAAGTGTATAAATTCCGTACAAATTTGTGGTGTCAGAGTGATGCAAAGCATTACGTGGCCGTGTGTATGAAACTTGGATATTTACTCCTTTCCATTAGTTTCAAAGTTATGTCCAAAATCCACCAAATTCAAACACCTTCCATTCACTGTGATTGTGCTTTCTCTTAAAGCAGGGAGTTCCACCGGCTTTCAGTGGGAGGACGCTTTATTCAAGAAAACTTTCTTTTGTAGCAAATTGTCTTTTACTGTCTTTTCACATTGTACGAGACAGACATTCTCCCACAACACATTAATCAAAAAGCCAAAAAAAGACAGTACAAGACAAATTTCTACAAAAGACTGGTTTCTGGAACAAGTTATATCATCTGGATATTGGATGATTGGTTTGTTGAACCTACAAGCCCAAGCATTTTATGTACAATATGTGTTTTCACGTTTAAATCTTTTTATATATTAGACAGCTGTAGGATAGGCATTAGGCAACCAGGAAGTCTTCTCTCTTGAAGTTACTACTCTTCCAAACACATCCTTAGGCAAAAGCCAGCTCTTATTTTATTCACACAGCCGGTGAACACACTCACCTTTTCCAGGCCCATGCCCCCCACGAGATATTGATGATTAGAGCAGTTCATTTTATTAAATTTGAAAATTTTATCATCTCCTTATCAAATATTTAATTTTTTATTCAAATTCCGAACTAAAATTTTGAATTATCAATATGAGAATGCACTGATTTTTTTCATGAAAGATTAAAAAAAATATCCATCCGAAATTTAGAAATGATGATTGATTCTGATCATCAAAATGAAAGTAACATGCTCCACACAGTGTTTACTCACTCTTTAGGAAGTGAACAAAACTAGTACTACTAAATAACATGATTTTCTTTAATTTTCTTCCTTTTCTTTTTTTTGGTCATAGAAATGAACTTATTTTTCCACTTAGGAGGCATACTGACATATGTTTTCCAAGTGGGGATGGTATCCATGTTGGGCCGATCACGGCCATTCGTGGTCCACAATGGACGGCTCATATCACATCTTGTATAAACAAATCTAAGTTGTTTGCTGTCGAATAAATCTGAGCCTTTCGTTGCCAACCGAAGATGACTGTGATCGGTCTAACATGGATGCTAGCACCATCCCCAGATCCGTTTTCCAAGGCCCTACTGAAATGGAGCTCTTGTAGGCCATAAAATTGCGTGGGAGAGTTTTATGTTGGCTACCAACATGCAGAAGGACTTGCAAAGGAATCTCAACTACTTGGAGGGAGAGAGTTTTAGCTTTGTATTTTTGCGTTATCAAATAGGAGTGGTTTGGTTTCAAATTTCAATGAGTGAGTAATTTCTGTTCTTGTTTAGTGGATCCCTTGGCACAAACAATAATTACGGAGGGGGTTGAGTGACTTGCAAAATTGAAGATCTAGACATGGGTTAGTTGGAAAATTATGAGGAATCATAGTCAGTAAAGATATGAAAGAGATTTTTATTTTTTTAACAGGAAGTCACCAAACTTGGAGCATGACAACCTACCATGCAACGGATATCATGAATTGAGAGACAGAGTTGGTCCTGAGTTAAAGCCCGAGATAGTCGGCCTGCCAGAGATATGACACCAGGAGAGGTGTTGCGTAGTGTGCTGTGCAATCCTGTGTGGGGCCACGTCGATATCGTTCCGACAATCGGAGATGTCCACCACGTAAGCTCGACGAGTACTACAAGTGTACCAAAAATCAACTCGATCCGCTATCGTTAAGTACCCCATTGGAACACATATAACTATCAAAACCACGAAATCCATTATTTTCAAGTTATATGTGTTCTGATGGGGCACTTAGCGATATCCGATTGAGTTGATTTTTGGTACACTAGTTGTACTTGACGAACTCTACGAGGTGGACGTCTTTGATCGCCGGAATAATACCAATGTGGCCGCGCACGGGGCTGCACAGCAAGTTGCGCAGCACCCCTATTTCCCTTATAGTAGTTCAACCAAAAAAAAAAAAACACATCAACTTTGATCTTTGATTTAGGACCCCGAAAAGTCAAGGCCAACCTTGTCGAGAGAGATGGAGAGGAAAAATTATTGCAAATTATGTCGGTTCATTTTGTTGGAATTAAAGATTTTTCAGCTAAAAAAATATTACAGTACGTTAAAAACTAGTCTTGTATCAATTAACCAGAGGGAATTCTGTTTATTTGACCGAATTAAACACGGGATTAGATTACAAACTGTTGTTGCATTCAAATGGAACAATTATTAATATTTTTTGTAGAAAGAGAAAGAACTTCCATAAATAAAAGGCATTTTACAAAAACATAACAGATAAATAAAAATGTACGGGGTAAGAACCACGTAACGCTGGATCACGTGCTTCCTTGTATCAACCCTAGATCTGCAAGACAGAGAAAGGGTTAGAGCACCTTTGCCTCTCGTTGACAAAGGCCCTCCGATGCCTAAGTTAGTATCACGTACTTGAAAGCTCAATTCACAATGCGTATGAAAATAGGTTTCACCGCGTACCTTTTGTCATGGTTATTGCCTTGTATTTATAGATGTAGATGTCCTTCACCTTTAGGCATCTCATGCCCCTGTTCTCTATTCCCTTTAGGAATCCCTTTCTCAATAGGACTTTCCTATATGGGGCGTACTCCTAATCACATTAGGATTTCCCATATTGGTCCCTTATTTCACGGGATTGCTTCCTTATCACATAAGGAACTGTTTTTAGAATATTCTGGAATGTCTCACCGCCTTTATCCGTGGCGGTGTCGTGCTTCCTCGTAGCTCGGCATGACTCGTACATAACCCAGCTACTCACGCCGAGCTGAATCTATGTATCCCAGAATGCTATTTGAGCTTTACTCATAGCTCTGCTAGCTCGGCCATATCAGGGGCATTCCCTTGTGACCTATACCGAGCTAGCACATCCTGGTATATTTAATTTATTCAATCTTTTTAGCCTTATTCATGGCCAAACCAGCTCGGCACAGGGCTCACGTGTACCCTATATGGTGCCGAACTATTCACCCTCTCGTGGTGAAGTCACTAGGCACGCGCTATGCCTAGTTAGTAGGGTAACCAGATTTTACCCACTCCAATTGCTCCCCAGCTCTGCCGCTACTGTTACGTATCAGTAGCGTGCAGAGCTTCAACGGTTCTCGATGTACCTTTTGCACGCCTTCCCTCCACGTGGGTGGCAACGTCATTTTCATATTAAATGTGAATGACCCTTTGGTGGCTCGGATAAGTCGAAAGGACGATTCCGCTGACGTTTCACGTACGTCACGTTCCACTTTATGGGTTTTCGGGCGGGATAATGATTTACTTCTGCCTCCCAAAAACCCCCTAAACCCAAAAACCCCTCCCCTTCTCCTTTACTTCATATTCGTCAGAAGAAAAGAAGAGAGAGAAGAGAACCTGTTTTGCCATTGTTAGACGCTTACGTTCTCTGCAACAGACCTGTCTCCGATTTTCGTCAGAAAACACCTTCTTTCTCGCCGGAAAGTATCTTTTTTGGTTCACCTCTTCACGTAAGTGACCCTCTTTGTTTTCCTTTTTTGCCCTCTCCTGTTTTTCCCCTTTTACTGTTCATCTTCTTCTTCCCTCAACTGGGTTTCAACATCAAAACCCTAGTTTTCAGTAGTAATGGGTAAGCATAGAGCTTTATTAAGTACCCCTGAGAAAATCGCGGATTTCCGTAGGACGTATGAAATCCCTGCCGACGTTCGATTCCGGCTAAATGGGTCCGAGGATTTAGAGGAGGAAGGCCAGGACGAGTTTAAGATCCATATCCCCCTGATCTTCATAGTGGAGGGTGGCTTGAGGCTCCCTCTGCACCCATTTTTTAGAGAAGTCTGCTCTAGGTGCCAATTGAACCCTATGCAGCTTTGCCCCAATTTTGTTAGGGTAGTTATGGGCACCATCGCCCTAAATAGACTGCTCGGCTTCCACCTCGACTGGTGGGATCTACATTATCTCTATAGCGTAGTTCCCACAAATGACAACAATTACTACTTCAAGGCCAGGGACCCTAATCAGAAGCTCATCACCGACCTGCCAAATTCCTCAAAAGGAGAGACAGATGACTATCTCATAGTCACCGGCAACTGGGAGCCCAGGGATGCCGAGGGGAGGCCCATTGGCTTCGGTTGTCCTACTGCAACAGGCAGATTACGTTAGTGTTTTTTTCCCCTAGCTGTTTCACTTTGTATTTTTCCAAAACTTGCAGCTGATCATCCTTTCATGTTTGTTTTGCAGCGGATAATCTCAATCACGGTGGACGTTTGATACACGGCAAACTCCACTGTGAGGAGATTGCCAGGGCTCTTTACTTTGACGGCTTCTCTCCAACCCCAGTCGGTCTTGGCCGAGCTGCCCACCTGCTATTAGGTTATACTCCCTCCTACTGGGGAGGGATTCGAAGGAACGGCGAGCCACGTTCAAGGCACCCCTGGCCGCCAACTGTCCCACTGACCATCACAG
Organism: Vaccinium darrowii; assembly: GCA_020921065.1. Taxonomy (NCBI): domain Eukaryota; kingdom Viridiplantae; phylum Streptophyta; class Magnoliopsida; order Ericales; family Ericaceae; genus Vaccinium; species Vaccinium darrowii. The sequence goes on along the minus strand of CM037153.1, from coordinate 34,223,531 downwards.
GCCGACCTTCTGACCGAGAGAGGACTCGTGCTCGCAGAGGCCGAGCCAGAAGGGGATCCGCGCGCTCCCGAGCCCCATCTGATCTTCAGCAGCAGATCACTTTTGCTCATATTCAAGAGATCCCCACTGCCATTCCGATTCTCGTTCGGACTGACCAAGGGCCAAGTACATCTGGGAGAGTGGTTGAAGAGGAAGAGGAGGAGGAAGAAGAAGTTGCTGGGTTTGACCACCGTGAACTGGTCCAGTCTTTGGCCGAGCAATCCACTCTTCTTGCAGACTCAGACGACTCGCCAGGCTATTCCCCCTCTCCAACTCGAGAAGAAATGCCTATCCAGCCGATCAATCTTTTGGACGTGCTGAACCTTGGCGGGGCCTCCCGTGCCCCTCCGGTCACTCGTTCCACCCAACCTGCTCAACCGTCGTCCCCTCTACTCACCGACCGCCAGAGAGAGAAAAGACCAGCGGGGAGTCCTCAGCAAGTCCAACCCCCTCCCCAGAGGAGAAGGATTGGGGATACCGGTCTACCAGTGACGGACTCTCCGCCGTTGGTGCAGCCCTGGGCCCCTCCACTTGCTCGCCCCGATGGCACCCTTGTTACTTCGGTGGACAAGATCTCTTCCACCGACGTGGCCTTTGGCGTGTCCAGGGCTGCACTCCTCCCCCTCGACATGGAGAGGGAAAAGGGGAGCTCATATGACACCCTAATGAAATCCATCTTCCAGTCAAGCGTCAAGGTAAAAAGTTTGATTGTTGTTTTGTCCTTGTATTGAGTTTGTTTCTTTACTCCTGTCTTTAGTTGTGTTTTTCTTCAATTGCAGATTATGCAGAAGGCCTCTGCTGGTTTCGACCGAGCAAAAGAGGCTGAAAAAGAACTGAAGAAGGAGCAGAAAAGGGCGGATAAAGCCGAGAAGGAAAATGCTCAGTCCTCTCAGTCTTTAAAGGAAGCCCGAGCTGAGGTGGAGGTCGTGAAGGGGGAGCTTGCTGATCTGAGGAAGAGATCGGAGGAGGTCGAGCATGGACTGAGCGATCAACTGACTGCAGCAGAGGCTAAGGCAGAGGCTGAGTACGAGCGAGCCGTGCTGGAGGTTACAGAGAACTACAAGGCACAAATGCCGGCCGTGCAGGATGCCATATGGGGGGCGGCTTGGCGGCGCTGCCTCGAGAAGCTCGGCGTCGAGGAGTCTTCCCCTCATTGGACCAACATGGAGCTGCCGAGCGAGATGGCCACCGCGCATGCTGAAGCAGATGCCCAGGCCCAAAATGATCTTGAGAACCAGACCGAGCGTGCCTCTGAGCAAACCCAGACTGAAGATACCCGTGCCGACCCTCCTGTCCCCGAGGATGCTGGTAACAATTCTGATCCTCCTCCTGCCACTGATGCCCCAAGGCTCAGTGAAGAGGCTTGATGCCTGTTTTTAGACTTACTTCTATTTTATTTTGAATCTTTACTTTTGACCCTGCGTGGTCTGTTCGGCAATCTGTGGCCTTTTGTTTCTTTGATACTTTGGTTTTGGCCGCATGTGGCTGGTGACATTTAACCTTCAATTGTTGGCTCACTGCTTTTCCTTTGCAATATTTGTTGCCGATCTAAGTTTCTTCATACTTTAGAGTTTTCTGTGCAATATTCGTTGCAAAACCCTAAGTTTCTTTAGAATTATTCGTGCAATATTCGTTGCAAAACCCTAAGTTTCTTCATACTTAGAATTATTCGTGCAATATTCGTTGCAAAACCCTAAGTTTCTTCATACTTAGAATTTTTCGTGCAATATTCGTTGCAAAACCCATTTATTCCCCAAATATACATATCTTCTGCTCCCCAATAGGAATCCAAATCTCGAAGTGGAAATTTTGGTTCATATTAATCAAAATCATGATAAAATTCCATAAATGCTAAAAAATATCAAGAAAAATCTGAATACTGAATGCTGGGTATTTTACTCGTAATCCCAGCCAAGTCCTAAAAACAACTGTGAATTTATTCGTATTCACTTAAAAAAGAGATGTGATTGTATTCATAATCACAGATTCAAATTATTGGAAGAATTTCCTAAGGTTCTGGACATTCCATGGTCGTGGAACCGGGTCCCCGTCCAGGTCGGCCAAACGATAGGCCCCAATGCCAGCAATCCCTACAATCTTGTATGGGCCTTCCCAGTTCGGTCCAAGCTTTCCGTCTGAGGATACTTTGGTGTTGGCCAAGACCTTCCTCAGGACTAGGTCACCAATCCTGAACTCTCTTGGCTGCACCTTCTTGTTGTAGCTTCTTCGTAGCTGCTCTTGGTATGCTGCCAAGGTAATGAGTGCCCGCTCCCTCTTTTCCTCGGCGAGGTCTAGCTGCTCGGCCAGGGCTTTATCGTTGCCCCCTGATTCCACAAGGGTAGTGCGGATGGTTGGCAAACCAACCTCTAGGGGAATCACTGCCTCTGTTCCGTATGCCAAGGAGTACGGCGTCTCTCCCGTAGACCACCGTGGGGTGGTCCTGTAAGCCCAGAGCACGGCTGGAAGCTCATCTGGCCATTTTCCCTTCTTCTTTTCCAACCTCTTCTTGAGGCCCTTCAGGATAGTCTTGTTGGAGGCCTCTGCCTGGCCATTGCTCTGTGGGTAGGCAGGGGTCGAGTAATAATTTCTGATGCCGTACTGAGCATAAAAGGCCTTGAACTTCTTGCCGAACTGGGACCCGTTATCTGAGATAATAGAGTAGGGTACCCCAAACCTTGTAATTATCTTATTCCAGACGAACTTTTCCACCATAGCTTCTGTGATTTTAGCAAGAGCTTCCCCCTCTATCCACTTAGTGAAGTAGTCAGTGCCAATGAGTAGGAATTTTCGTTTCCCTGTTGCCATAGGGAGAGGACCCACGATATCCAATCCCCATTGGGCAAAAGGCCATGGGCTGGTTAGCGGCAGCAAGTCCTCTGCTGGAGCTCGGATAAGAGGGGAATACCTCTGGCACTTCTCGCACTTCTTGACAAAAGCCTTTGCATCCTCTTGCATGTACGGCCACCAATATCCCTGGGATATTGCTCGGTGGGCTATGGACCTACCACCAGTGTGTCCCCCACAAGTTCCAGCATGGATCTCATGGAGGAATTTCTGAACAAGGGCTGGGTGTACACACAATAAATATGGACCAAGGAAAGATTTTCTGTAAAGCTTACCTTCTGGAGAGAGCCAAAAGCGTACTGACTTGGTCTTGATTTTGTGTGCTTCCCTCATATCTTCTGGCAAAGTCCCATCTCGTAGGCATGCCACTATTGGGTCCATCCAGCTCGGCCCAAGCTCTGTTTCCATTACGATTTCCACGGCTCGGCCAATACTTGGTTCGCCCAGATAATCTACTGTAATTGTGCGGCGATACTCCGTTTTGACCGCTGACCCAAGACAGGCCAGTGAGTCTGCATGTGTGTTCTGTCCCGAGCTGATCTGCTGGATATGGATCCTATCAAATTTGTCTAGCAAATCCTTGGCTGCTTCTGAGTACGCAGCCATCTTTTCGCTTTTCGTAGCGTATTCTCCTGAAAGCTGGTTAACAACTAGTTGGGAATCACAAAATATTCGTAATTTATGTACCTTGAGCTCTAGAGCACTTCTCAGTCCAGCTAGCAGTGCCTCATATTCTGCTACATTGTTTGTGGCACTAAATCCCAGCCGTAGTGCATGCTCCAGGATCAGTCCTTCTGGAGAGAAAAGCACAACCCCTGCCCCAGATCCTTTGTTGCAAGCTGACCCATCAACGTAAAGCCTCCATTCGTCTGGATCCAGGTCGGCCATTCTCGTTGGCTGCTCGGGGTTACTGACTTGCTCCTTCTCGTGGAGAGCCGGTGGCGGTGGAGCCACTGTTGGGGTAAATTCTGCTACAAAATCAGCCAAAATTTGGCCTTTGATTGCCGTTCTAGGCTGATAATCAAGGTCGAATTGGCTTAGCTCTATAGACCACTTCGAGATCCTCCCAGAAAAATCTGCTTTCCTAAGCAAAGCCCTCAATGGATGCTCGGTGAACACAGTGATGGGATGCTGCAAGAAGTAATGGGGCAATTTCCTTGAAGCGATGACGAGAGCGTATACCAACTTCTCTAGCGGTAGGTAACGTGTCTCAGCATCTAACAATGTCTTGCTCACAAAATAAATTGGAGCCTGCTCTGTACCCTTTATTCGTAGGAGAACTGAGCTGACCGCATGGTCAGATACTGCCAAATATAATATCAATCGCTCCCCAGCTTCTGGAGTAGAGAGTAAGGGAGGTGAAGATAAGTAGACTTTTAACTCCTGGAAAGCCTGCTCCTGCTCGGCTCCCCATTCGTAGCCTTCTCTCTTCTTCAGAAGTTGAAAGAAAGGTCTGCAGCGGTCTGAGGATTTGCTGATGAAACGATTGAGTGCTGCTGCCATTCCTGTTAGCCTTTGGACCTCCTTCGTGGTCTTTGGGCTTTGAAGGCCTTGCAGAGCCGTGATTTGATCTGGGTTGGCTTCAATCCCTCTTTTAGTCACTAAGTGCCCGAGAAATTTCCCCGAGCTGACTCCAAAGGCACACTTGGAAGCGTTTAACTTTAGCTTGAATTTCCTCAAAATGTTGAAAGTTACCTTTAGGTCAGCTAGGTGATCAGGCTTCAACTTGCTCTTGACTACCATGTCGTCGATGTAGACCTCCATAGTTTTGCCGAGCTGTTCCTTGAACATTTTGGTCACCAATCTTTGATAGGTTGCTCCAGCATTCCTCAGCCCAAACGGCATAACCTTATAGCAGTAGAGCCCTCTGGGGTAGATAAAGGACGTCTTTTCCTGATCGGGCTCGCACATAGCTATTTGATGGTATCCTCGATATGCGTCAAGGAAACTCATCCTTTCATAGCCTGATGTAGCATCTACCAGTTGATCAATTCTGGGGAGTGGAAAGCTATCCTTGGGACACGCTTTGTTGAGGCTTGTGAAGTCCACACATACCCTCCACTTTCCGTTCTTCTTCTTGACCACCACAGTGTTGGCCAACCAATCTGGATAGCTCACCTCACGTATGGCATCCACTTCTAGTAGCCGCTCTACCTCTTCGATCACAGCGTCTGCGTGCTGTGGTGCCGACCTCCTTGCCTTCTGCACAACTGGCTTGTGCTGTGGGTCCACGTTCAAGTGGTGGCATATGATTTCAGGATCTATCCTAGGCATCTCTTGGGGGGTCCAAGCGAATACATCGATGTGGTCTTTAAGGAAGGTGACTAAATCTCTTTCCTCCAGCTCGGGGAGGGTCTCGCCGATCAGGAAATACCTTTCTTCATCGTCCTCTTGAATTTGTATCCTCTTCAACCCTTCCACCATCTTCTTAGTGGGATCACCTCCAACGTCTTCTAAGGTTGGTTGGTCTGGAACCTCAATCGTTTGTACCAGCTCGGCCCTTGGTGATTTCCTCAAAACCATATTGAAACATAGGTCGGCCACCTTTTGGTCGCCTCTAATGCATTCGATGCCATCTGCCCCAGGGTACTTGATCTTCTGATGGTAAGTTGAAGAAACTGCCCTCATTTTGTGCATCCAAGTTCTTCCTATAATCACGTTATAGGAAGAAGGGATGTCTACCACAAGGAAGTCTGTGCTCAGAACCACTGATCCAGCTCGGACGGGCAGCGTGACCTTTCCCATAGGCCATACTGTCTGTGCACTAAAGCCGACCAATGGAACCAGACACTTTTGCAATGAACTTGGAGGGAGCTCCATCTTCTTGAAAGTATTGTAATACATGATCTCTGTGCTGGCCCCTTGGTCAACAAGAATCTTCTCCACGTCGTATTCCCCTATTCGTAGGGTGATTACCAGTGCGTCATTATGGGGTACTGATACCCCTTCCAGATCATCATCAGTGAAGGTGATTGGGGTCTCCATGATCCCTTCCGCCCTTGGCCTTTTCATGCCGAGCTTCATGACTTGTTTTGCCTGTCCGTTGACCCTCTGGATATGTCTTATCTCGTTGTTTGTGTAAGGGGCAACTAATCCATGTATCATATGGATTGTTCCCTTTGGACCTTTCTCGTAGTCCACCTCCTCTACCAGCTCGGCATCATTCTTGTCATCAGCCAGGAATTCTTTGAGATGGCCCTCTGCCACCTTCTCATCCAGGAATTTCTTATATTCCACACAGTCTTCAGTCATGTGTCCCCAATCCCTGTGGTAGCTGCAGTGCTGGTTAGTGGCTCTTCTCTTTTCCGGGTTCCCAGTCATCTTTGGGGGCCTTCTGAACCACTGTTCGTTCTTGATCCTGTATAACATCTTATAGATGGGGATGTTGAAAGTTGCCATAACGCTGAAGTATGACTTGGGATCTGGATCAGCTTTGTCCTTCTTCTGCTGTGTGTAATCTTTTCGTCCTGTTGTGTAATCCTTTTTGTACACCCTTGATTCTACTGGCTTCTTTTCTGGAAGCTGAGGTTGCCCTGCCACAATCCTTCCTCCAGCTTGCAGGATGTCATCCTCCACCCGTGCATGCTCCTGGATTCTTTCCATGAGTTTGGCCACCGTTTTCACTGGATGCATAGTAAGTGATTCCCGTAACTTACTATGCATGGGCAAGCTCGTCTTGAATGTCGCCAGAGCATACTCCTCACTGCAATTTTCAATCTCGTTGAAAGTCTCCCAATAACGTTTGGAGTATTGCCGCAGTGTCTCATCGTCCTTCTGTCTCATAGAAGTCAATGCATCAAAAGTCTTGGGAGCTGCTCGGCTTGTTAAGAACCGGGCAGTGAATTCTTCAGCTAATTGAGCCCAGCATAGGATTGATCCCTCTGGGAGTTTGTGGTACCAACTCAGAGCCACCTTTCCCAGGCTAGAGGGGAACATTTTGCATAACAAAGCGTCATCTTGCTCGTGCATGAACATGGCCTGTTGATAGTGTTGGATGTGGGCCACTGGATCTGTGCTGGTCTCGTAGGGGATGAATGCTGAATGTTTCACCCTGCTTGGCGTCTTCTCCGTACGGATCCAATGGGCCAATGGTGATTTAGAAATTTGGCCTAGGGTTTCTTTAGCTGCTTCTCGTGCAGTTTTAGGGCTTTCCTCAGCTCGGCCAGCATCCCCCCTCCTCGTGTGCCGTTCGGGAATATGCTCATTGGATCCAGATCTCTCGTATCTGTCCCTAGCATGCTTCCTTCTTTCTCTCTTTTCCACAGAAGCACTCCTGTCTCTCCTTTTTCGTGGAGAGGCAGCTCGGTCGGTGGAGGCCCTGTTGTGGTGACGATCTCTTCCCTTTTCCTCATATTGCACGGATCTCGTCCGTGAACGTAAGTCTTTCTCTTTTTCTTGGAGTTGTTTTTTTAGGTCCTGAATCTCTCGTTCTCGTCGAGTGACTTCGCGGGCCAGTTCTTCTGCCTCTTGCTCTTTTCTGTCAAGGCTATCTTCCCTCTCTCGATTCCTTGTGTGCCTGTGACCATCCCTTCTTGGGGGGCTTCTGTCCCGTTCACGTCGGGTGGAGGCCTCCCCACCTCTTGGTGGTGTTTTTGAGTGTCTCGCCCTTGGAGAACCATGGCGTATTAGGTGTGTACCCCTGAATTTTGGAATCTCAGGGATACTCCCTATGTCAAACCTCTTTGTTGCTGGTTTTTTCTGTGGTGCTTTTAGTACTGTGGGTGTTTTTTCCACCCTTGAGCCCTTTCTTGTGGTGTACACCAACGTGGTCCCACCATCGTCCTCCACCTTTTGCCTCCGTGGGGTGCACAAAAGGGGTTCTGAAAGCACCATTGTCGATCTTTTATTGGAGGGAGATGAACTTTTTGTAAGAGTTTTCCCACAGACGGCGCCAATTGTACGGGGTAAGAACCGCGTAACGCTGGATCACGTGCTTCCTTGTATCAACCCTAGATCTGCAAGACAGAGAAAGGGTTAGAGCACCTTTGCCTCTCGTTGGCAAAGGCCCTCCGATGCCTAAGTTAGTATCACGTACTTGAAAGCTCAATTCACAATGCGTATGAAAATAGGTTTCACCGCGTACCTTTTGTCATGGTTATTGCCTTGTATTTATAGATGTAGATGTCCTTCACCTTTAGGCATCTCATGCCCCTGTTCCCTATTCCCTTTAGGAATCCCTTTCTCAATAGGACTTTCCTATATGGGGCGTACTCCTAATCACATTAGGATTTCCCATATTGGTCCCTTATTTCACGGGATTGCTTCCTTATCACATAAGGAATTGTTTTTAGAATATTCTGGAATGTCTCACCGCCTTTATCCGTGGCGGTGCCGTGCTTCCTCGTAGCTCGGCATGACTCGTACATAACCCAGCTACTCACGCCGAGCTGAATCTATGTATCCCAGAATGCTATTTGAGCTTACTCATAGCTCTGCTAGCTCGGCCATATCAGGGGCATTCCCTTGTGACCTATACCGAGCTAGCACATCCTGGTATATTTAATTTATTCAATCTTTTTAGCCTTATTCATGGCCAAACCAGCTCGGCACAGGGCTCACGTGTACCCTATATGGTGCCGAACTATTCACCCTCTCGTGGTGAAGTCACTAGGCACGCGCTATGCCTAGTTAGTAGGGTAACCAGATTTTACCCACTCCAAAAAAGATGTCAACATGGCCTTGTTTGATAACCCAGATTCAGCACTTAAAACTGAATGAATTAAGTAATAAGTAATTAAGTAGGTTTGATAACCACATTTTGCATTACTTAAAAATTAAGTGGCTCTTAAAATGAAAGCTAAAATGTTGATAAAAATTAAGTAGCTTTGAGCTACTTAATTTTTACTGAATTTACAACTGCCACAAACTCTCTTCTACCGCCGCCACTACTCCTATCGCCACTCCACCACCACCACCTCTCTGTCACTTCCACCACAACCACCACCACTCACGCCACCATGGCCACCACTCCGTCACCCTGACCACCACTGCTGCCATTATATATACCACTACCACCACCACCACTCCGCCACTTCTACCACCACTATGGCCACCACCCCACCACCACCACTCACACCATTCCTCTGCCACTACTCCACTACCACTCTGCCACTCCCACCAGCACTATCGTCACTACACCATCACCACCACTCTATCACTCCCACCACTGACAGCGCCTTCACCACCACTCCCACATTGCCACCACTACACCACCCACCACTACTCTGCCACTCCTACCACAATTACCACCATCATAATGACCACCACTCTGTCACTCCCACTACCATTGTTGCCACTACACCACCACGACACTACCACTACTCTCTCACTATCACTCCCCCACCACCACGACAGCACCACCACTCTCCCACCATCACTCCCCCACCACCACGATGCCACCTTTCCACAATATCTACCACCACCATTATCACCGCTATACCACCATCACAACCATCACCGCCACTATACCACCATCTTGCCAATATTCTGTATATTTCCTATTTTGGATAAACATCCATTTTTTTTTTCATGAATTGCAAAGTAAAAAAAATATATGAATTTAATACTCTAGCTCCTTATACAGATCAGACAACTTTTTTTTTTCAGTACTTAAAAGATTCAGTATATATCAAATAGCTTATTAGCTTAATAAATTCAGCATTCAGAATTTAGTACTTAATTTTCAGTTTTCAGCTTTCAGCTTTATCAAACAGCCATAGTAACACTCAAATTTCTTTGCAAACCACTCGAATGGACCAAAATCCAAACCACTCCAAGGCATTAATTTCCAAAGAATACAAGTCCAGATGATGACCAAAATCAAAGGGAACGAATGGACTCCATTCATTCTCTTCGGTCTTGGTCGTCATCTATAGGAGGTGTGCTACTTAGAGTATTAAACCCGTGAAGATTATTCATCTACTCCAGCTATCCCTTTCAAATGTGTTGCTCTGTAAATCCAATTTATTAAATCATCAATTTCATACCCCCACTTTACATCTCACCCATCAACTTTTACCTCCACTTTTCAAATTATCGTTCATTTTTACCCATTTAAAGCTTTACTCATTAACTTTTCAAAATGGCAAATTATGTACAAACTTTTACCTATTAACTTTTTAAAAACATACACTTATTAAGTGATAGTCCAAAATCGAATACTTTACTTTTATTTGGGGATGGAGAGAGTATATGATAGTAATGATGGAAATGGGTAAATTTCACTGGCCTCCCTCGAGGTTTATACAACAACAGAGACCTCCTCTCAAGTTTCTAAAATAACACTAACCTGCCTTGTCAGACATGTTGGTGTAACAGCATTAACAGATTTCATGCTTTTACATTTTTGCACCTCTGATTCATTTATGGTAGTAGTATTTCACAGTCGGGCAAAATAAAATATCTTAAATCAAATAATAAAATCTCTTCATCCCTTGTAACCAACCCGACCCACAAAACCTTCACTTTCCACAATCCCCTGGCAGAAAATGGAGGCGTGGTGATGTTGCAGAGTGAACGATGGTCGTCTTTTAACAATGGCGGCGGCGATTGTCCAACCACAAATTCTTCCTCCTGTTTTTGAGTTATATCATGGATTCAAACCCATGAATCTCTATGAATTGTACCAGGTCTGTACTCATTGCACAGTGAGTTCAAGAAATAAATCATCAGGGTTATGTAATCGATCTTTGTTGGACATGTTAGAGTAAAAACGAAAGAATTATTTATTCCTGGTAGGCAAATTGGACACTTGCAATTTGACATCCCTAAGAGCATCCTCATTAGGATGAACTAAACCATCACTTGTAGCTATTATAGCAAGTCAAATACCACAAAACTGTCAAAACATTACTGTATCAGCCTCAACAATTAAAGCCTTTATTTACTTTGTTTTTGCAATAGTGCCTCTCTTCTTTAAGTAATTCACTGTTCACTTAACAACTAATATTTTATTTTATATGTTCAATCAATAAAATACTACATTCAGTCACCCTTTTTTTTTATTTTGTAGGCGTATTAGTATTTGTCAAAGCAATAAATTGCACATACTACACCAACTATATTTATATTTGTGTGTGTGTATATATATATATATATTTGCAAATAATATTTTGTGGCCAATTTTTTGATTGGTTCATCGGAAATTAAGAATAATCTTAAACCATGCCACAATTTACTTTCCAATTAAAATTATAAGACACGTAACATTCAAATACAAAAAGATAAGAATAAGAATAAAAAAAAGTGAGTCTGATTCTGTAAGTTTTTGAAAAAGTGATTTGCTAAAGTATAAAATGTGTTTTGAATAAGTTAAATTTGGTCCAAAATCTATTGAGCTTGATAAGGATGCTCTAATAGGATGGATATGCACGGGTTTAATTTAGACTTTAGAGTCTAGATAGAGAAAACTAAATGGGTTTCAATTTTAGAGTGAGAAAATTAAATGGCTTTCAATTTAGAGTTAGAAACTAGATGGGTTATAATTTTCTGTGAGACAAAGTCAAGTGGCCGGGTTTACTCTTGGTAGACTTTGTAGATAATCGTTGTTTAAAACTTTTACATGGTTATAAATCATGGATAAATTAAACTTCATAAGCCAAAAAAAAAAAAAATATATCGTAAAGATGAAAAAAGTTTGAAACAACTGTCTTTTTTTGGTCTTGAGTGTCGTCCTACATGTTTTTTTCCCTTCAATTTCAATCCATATTTTTATGTTTTTCTGATCCCTCTAGTCATGATGGATGATTAATAAAAAAATTACAATAAATGATTAACACCAAACAAAATGCTGGAGCAATAATTTAGGAAGGATTCAGCTAGCCTTAATTTCTCAAGACTCAAGAGAGGATTGGTTATGAATGTGTGCAAGTGTGTACATAAAAAGATAGAAGAAACAAAAGGAGGGTATTCTGGGTAGAAGAAAATTGCAGAATTTATAGTGTTTGTGTCACTCATGCCTCATGGTCTGTGGCGATTTTTATGGAAGGGCAGTGTCGATCTTTAATTTATGTCGTCGAGTATATTGAAAGGTTTCTAACAAAATCAATGGTAGACTGCTTGTTTGGTTGTAGATGTAAAAAGGGCATTTTGGGTAGTATCGAGATTCAAAGCTGATGGCATCGCCAATTCGGTTAGCTCTTTAACGGAAAATTAAACGGAGGGGAGGTTTATGTATACACTATACAGTCAAAAAAAGTAAGGGAGGTTAGAGTTATTTCAAAAACTTGGGGGGAGGTCTTTGCTGTTGTAGAACCTCAGGGGAGGTCAGTGTGACATACCTCCTTATGCATCATAAGCCAATGTGCAGACTTGGTTCGTTTTGGGTTTTGAGACCGATTTTCTTAATTATTACTCACATTTTTCTCAAACTATTGCTTTTATTTTAAATTATTATTCTCATTTCTCTTTCTATCTCTCTCCAATCGTTATTTCCTATTTTTAATCATTATCCAAAAACCAAACAAAGTCGGGTGTTTAAGTCCCAGAAGAATTAGGAGTGGACCCCACGCATTTGTGTGCTCTAGATTCATGCTTCTTATCTCAGGACTCAGGAACATTGAATTATCTCTCTTTGCCTTGTTGGTATAAAAGTAAATAAAGTGTCTTAAAAAATGTAGGAATGGGCTTCTCAGGAGTCCACTTAAGTGGACTGAAAAATAGATGTTCACATGATTTTACATTTTTTGTTATGAGAAAGCACGCTTTGAAAACCAACCGGTAACTTTAGGAATAGTCACAAGAAAAGGGACACCTCTGTTTATAAAAGATGCACCCATCTACGACAAACATGTGTCACTGAAAAAACAGGGCTCCAATCGAGTTAAATTACATTTATCCACAAAAAAATATATATTCTGAAATATTTTCCCACATAAATAGCATTAGGGGTAGTTTTCAATAACTTTTTTGTCTTTAAACTAATGGTAATCGATAAGTTTCTTTTGCTAAATGCCAAATTAGTTGATCTATGTGACAATAATGACTTGCTACAAAATCGTGCTACCAAGTCTATTTAGCTCATTTAAGTACTCTCTTCATGCGCATTTAATGCGGCATAAATAAATCAACTCCTTTCCATAAAAGTTCTCAAAACTCTCATTTTATGAGCCCGTTGTTCTAAATCCATAAACATAAAATGCACAAGGAAAGTTTAAGGTAAATGATTATGTCAAAACTGTTTTTGTTAGTGTAAAAACTCTATATGCACAAAAAACTTGTACTCATGTGCAGAGTGCAAGTCTTATATGCACAAGAGTTTTGACACTAACAAAAATAATTTTGGCATTATTAAAATTTTTGATCGGCCATCAATAGTTGTGTTTTAAGTTTTGTAACTAACATAGTTTAGTTTAGTTTTGGAAAAAAGTGTAATGTGTAGAGAGAGATAGAGAGAGAAATGAGTTTAATGATTATAAAACTAAACTAAACTAAAACTATGAAACGAATACGGCCAGTAGCAACTCCAGCTCTTATTTCAGGAAAAAAAGATTTAGATTATTCATGTGAATCGATCAATCATGTTCTTTTTCTAAAATTTTACAAGACAAACGATTTCGATCGGATGTGATTTTGAGCTCAATGGGACCACGAACATTCGTTGGCCTAGTGGCTATAGAGCGAAGGAGCATAAAAGAGTTAGGTGTCATTTCTCATAGTAGTTTTTTTTTTTTTTGAGCTGTAAATAAAAATCAAGTTGTTTCTTTTATATGTGATGAGAATTGCCTTGTATTTTTTATTTTTATTTTTATGCTAGACGGTATATATCGATGGGGTTAGAGAAGTGTTAGTAAGTTAACAACTATAGAGGGTTCGGTATCTCTCTAGCCAGACTCGAATTTCAAACCTCTCCTTTGAAAGTTAAAAAGTACAAGATAGGCTAAAAGCCACATTTGAATGACTTGTGTTAAAATTTGTGAAAACTAGTACTCCCCTCATTCCAATTTATTAGGAGAACATCATTTTTTGCATGGCATTAGGGGAACCGGGAACATCATGATTACATTTGTCATATTTTTTCTTTACTCCCTTTACCCTTCAAAACATTATGATTGCATGTACTTATTTTCAAAAAGTAAAGATAAAAGAGCAAATTCATTACTTTGTCCCAATTAATTTTCAATCAATCTTTTTGGAACAACAAAAAGATCATGATTTCGTATTTTTTCCTTCCTCCCTTTACCCTTCAAAACATCATGATTTCATGTACTTATTTTCAAAAAGTAAGAATAAAAGAGTAAATTCATTACTTTTTCTCAATTACTTTTTAATTGAGACAATCTTTTTGGAATAACGAAAAGTGTTATTTGAGATAAAAAAAAATTGGGGACCGAGGAGGGAGCACAAAAACTAAAAACAAAAAACAATAAACAAAAAAACAATGAAACCGATTAGAGAATCGGCACCTTAAACTCGTCTGCATGTGATCCATGCCATGGAAGTCTAGAGTAAATTAAATATTACTCCCTCCGTCCCACGTTGCTTGTCCTTTTCGAATTTTCGGGCATTTTTTTCACGCAAAATCTAATGTATTACTCTTTTCAAAAAAATTTACACCAATTTGAAGATTTCATTGGGTAGAAAAAATCGGTGTAAATTTTTTTTTAAAAATAATTCTTTTAAACACGTCATCATTGCATGTAAAATACACGCTTCTCCAAAAAGGCAACAACATGGGACCCACTTGAAGAAAAACAATCTAGAAAAAGTTTAGAAAGGAGAAAAAAGGAGTAATAAAAAATAAAAAAGGTGAAAAAAGGAGAGAGAGAAAGAGAAAGCAATGTCGGCTGATTCAAGAGACTGGAGGAAGCAACCTCGACAGTCGACATACACGCAAGTGGTTCTGATCTACCTATTCACAGTGAGCTTTCCCAGATGCACGGAAAGTACGGCAAAATTATTCTAAGCACCTATTCACAGTGAACTTAACAATAAAAAATCCTGTTTTAAAAAATAAAAAATATATAAAAAATACACGTATATTTCACTAAAACTTTTATATTTTTCAATACATTTACACTTACTTTTATATACATTTTAACACACTTTTTAAAAATTTGATTTTTCCAAGAACCTAGTTTCGTATGTATGGTCAAATAAATTTTCTATAAAAAGATAGTATATTCAAATTCATCCAAAAAATGATGTCCAAAAATACTATTCAAACTTCTCATTAAATTATCTATATTTGTTTTATTATAATGATTTGTATATACATTATGGGTCTTGTTTAATACTATAGATCTAGCGTAGTGTTATTAAACAAAGTTTTTTAAATCATAAAAAATATAATAAATTACCCAATATTGATTTTCTTTTTAAGTTGTGAATAGTATTTTTGGGACAAAGGGAGTATTGCTCTCTTCCAGAGTTATGAGATGAACGATTTGAATGTTGTTTGTGACTCGGGCAAGATGCCAACAAAAAAATTAGAATGGAAAGAGTATAAAGGATAAGAGTATTTTGAAGAAGTCCAAATGGGTGTACCATTTGGTGTACACCAACGATAAACCATCTTGTATACGATTCACTTTATTCCACTCTAATGATCAGAGCGATTTAATATATTTAAATTATTGTTTTTATGTGCCTCTATAAAAATTAAGCTAATTCGGATATCGAAAAAAGCTTAATCGTCAAGCCCTTACCGATACCTGAATGAGTTGATTTTTTATAATGACTCTTCAAATTATGTTTTAAATAAATCGAACGGCTCCGATCATTTGCATGGGTCCCAAAATGGATCCAACACAAAGTGGTGTACATCTAAGGGAGTGTTCCACTAAGGTGATTTTTTGGAAAAACTAGTTTTTCACGGTTTTTTATGTGATGTATTGTGAGAGAATGACCTGTCTCGGTTTTTGGAAAAAATAGTTTTTTGTTAGTGGAACACCCCCTAAGCTCAGTTTAGATGGCGACAATCTTGAGGGGAAATGAGAATGTCATACATTCTTTTCATGATTTCAACATTTGGAATAGATAAGAATGAGAATGTGATGTTATGCTTCTATGATTCTGACGTTAGGAACAGACATGAATAGGAATGTGATTGATGACATTTTCAACTAAGAATAACATTCCAGTGGAATTTTGATCCCTCCCTACCACATGATAATTTTAGATTCCTAACTCATTCATTATGAAAAGGAAATG
This sequence comes from Vaccinium darrowii, assembly GCA_020921065.1. Classification (NCBI taxonomy): domain Eukaryota; kingdom Viridiplantae; phylum Streptophyta; class Magnoliopsida; order Ericales; family Ericaceae; genus Vaccinium; species Vaccinium darrowii. Next base: position 34,207,499 of record CM037153.1, on the reverse strand, counting down.
ATCACTTTAATAAATTTTCAAAATCATTGTTTCCCGTGTAAAATTATTGAATAAATATAAACACCGAAATGAAATTACTCTAGGTATCAAATTCCTAAGAATTTGATCCTCAGTAATCACATTCATATTTCTACCGAAGAACATTAATCCTAGGAATTTGATTCCCGGTAATGATATTTATATCCCTACTTAGGAATTTGCTCCATTGTTGCTAAGTTACATTTGAAAATCCATCAACATGCTTTTAAAACAAAAATGATACATACACAAACCCATTTTATTTTTAAAAAAATTAAATAAAAAAATAATAAATAATAATGACGCTAAAAAAAGGGAAACCTCACGCATCCCGCTTTCCGGTTGCCTTTTATTTCCACAGAGGGGAAAAGATAGAGAAAAGAAGATCGACGAATGAACTCCACCGCCTCCGCTGCCGACCACACCGACGGTGGTGGAGTTCCTTGTTGATCTTCTTCTTCTTCTCCTCTCTCTCTCTCTCTCTCTCTCTCTCTCTCTTCCTCTCTGTGGAATGGAAGTCGGCTGCAAAAAGGGGAAAGGGAAACGGGGGATGCATGAGTTTCCCTTTTTTTAGCGTGAGCCGTTGATTTCGGCTATAAACGAATCAGATTTCATCTTAGCAATGAACGGCTCTGATCTACAAATTGCCAAGATGTAATTACGACCACTAAAAACACATATGACGGTTTGGATGCCGTCCTACTCCTATAGGGAGTGCCCTGCAGGGTCCCATTTTCCACAGGATACTCCTAGAACTAGAAATACTTGAAACAAAATCATTGAGGAAAACCTTAACTGAACTACGTTCTGAACAGCAATTCCAAAACATAAGTATAGTAAAAAACAAGATAATCATTCCATTGATTCAAAAAGTACTCCATTACGTAAAGAACACTCTTCGCACATTTTTACCGACAAAAGTAGTAAATGAACCCTACTACTAGTTTCTTGTATGAGGATAGTACAAGATCACATAGGCGTTGCTGACTGGTGTTTCTCTCAGCACGATTTCTAATATTTGTTTCTCTCCACTTGTTACTCTCTCTCTCTCTCATTAGTACTCCCAAAACCTTTCCCTAGAACCTCTAGGTCCTGTACCAAAAACCCATGAACTTGTGGGCTCTAAATTAGTCATAATTTGGAGGCTCAATACAGCCAAATCTTGAGCGTATGCCGAAAGCGATTCCTGAATGTAAGATTAGTGGTAGAAAAAATATAAAGATTAGGCTATAGTTAATTATTTACAAAATGTCTATACAGTATCTTCCATCATATTAGTTTATGATAAATTTGCGAGTAATAAATGCCATTTTTTTAATAAGAATAGGGTATGGTGTCCACTGTCCACTCCCTCACTCCATCCGTCGACACCCTCTCCATTGATCGCAGTCAGGATGGAAATATATAATATGTATGTGTGGATACAATTCTAAGGGGTATTAAAATTGTATACTCGTTAGTTTTGCGTAGAATTTTTTGTGAATTATTGGTTTATCTCGATGGGAGAAAAAAGAGTACAAAATTATTAACTCTACTAATATTTTTGTGGACATTTGGATTATTTTTGTCTTTAGTGAACTTTTTAAATACTTTTATAATAATTTTTGTCTTTTTAGATTCCTCTCATCACGACGAACTAATAATCTATAAAAATTGATGCAAAACTAACAAATGCAGTTTTTTTTAAATAAAGACAAAAAAAAAAAAACCAAATGGTTCTATAGTAACTCAAAAGAACCATGCCTTGGAATCATATGGATTTTTAAAAAATATGGGGTGTCATTTTGTAACTTTATCTTGATAATATGCTTATTTCTCGGTCATATTGTTGCTTATGTTCTATTTATTTTATTATAAATATATCTGGACGATTAATCTTACCATTCACTAGTAGTGACCTAATTAAAAATTAGCTAACACCAATTTTAATTTTATTAGTTATTTTTCATTGTGAAACAAGCAATTCAACAAAACAAAATTAATTATAATCATAATTCCTCCATGCTTCATAGTTATAGCTTTATAAGTACGCCTTTGCTTTCATATAAATCTTCTTCGTCGCCTGCACGTAAAAGAAGGTTCAGTAATAACTCAAAAAGCAGTTATTTCCGAAGTACCAAAAAAAAAAAAAAAAACTCAAAAAGCAGTATTGTACAAAACAAAATTAATTTGCAAGCAAGGTAGGTCCGAGTTTGATATAACTACAAATTATAAAACAAATTCTATGGAGACATTAATTTGCCACCATCGGTTTTTTTTTTTTTATACTCTCTTTTGGTTCCTAGCAACATGTGATTATCAGAGTGAGGGGGTATCTGCTCTTGCTCTGTCAGTATGCTTCGTGGTTAAAGTCTTTTTAATCTTTGTAATTTGCTGTCAACAATTAATAAATTTATTTGTGATTTTCAAAAAAAAAAAAGAGTTCTATGCCTTGGCCAAATATTCAAGTCTCACACAAGGGGTTATAAATGTTACTACTTAGAAAAATTTAATTTCAAAATCCTCAAAGAGTAAACATGATGGATAAAAAACTCCAAAAACATGCAACTATAAAAATAATTTGAACTAAATGCACACATGATGCATGATTATATCTTCCATGATCCGAACCCAAACTTTGGCATGAGTAACGTTAAACGTCTTCTTCTCAATTATTCAATCACTGGGAGGAGTATCTAGACTTAAACTAAAATTCTATCTCTCAATCCCCAATGATAAAAGAATAAATATAGGCTGGAATGGTTTTGACAAAGTCCAAGAATCGCAGATAAACCTAATAATTTTTGTTTGCTCAAAACATGAAGAGACAAATTATAAGGGCCGACACATGCATTCTATCATAGCCGCATGTTTTGGACCAAAAAAAGTTAATTGAAAAGCATGGGGAAGCAAAAGTGGGCATGCGAAAAGTGTATTTAGAAATATGCTTTTCTTCCCCTAAACTGAATAATATATAATTCATATTATGTGTGCTTCCATATCAAAGCTGGCTACCTCCACCACCTAACAGGTGGTTTGCCAAGCAGATAAGGGTTTTGATGGACGAGGAAGAAGAGTAGATAAAATATGGATATGTTATACGGAAAAATTAGTTAATGATGGAGAATTAATTAGCTTGTACTTGGTTTCAATAATAATTGATGAGATTGGACAATGTGATAATTACTTGGTTGGCATCATTAAATGAATGCATTGAGACTACAAAAAAGGCTTGAGGGGTAATTTGGTCTTTTTTCACACCCGGATTAACTAATCCCGAGGTAGGTGCTATGCACTGTGTTGTCTGGCAAAACTAGGCTGTTTTGCTTGATTTTTGTGCACAACTCTAAAGCTTCCAAGGGCCTTGTTTGGAGGAAGAAAAAATCACTACAAAGTACCTAAACCCTAAACACGAAGTACTTAAACTTGAAGTGCCTAAACCTACTATACCCTACTCCAAAGAGCTAAAACCTCCTAAAATTAAATCTCAAAATTAACTCTCCAAACAGGGTCTTTGGATGTACCAAGAAAATGAACAAAACGACGTAGTTTTGCCGCACAACATGGTGTAGAACATGTACCGCACAACGCCTCCCCCGGATTCGGTGTTAACAAAGACCCCTCCTTGGAAATAAGCTCTCCCCCCTTCCTTCTCCTTCTACTAACACCTGTCTTCATCCTCCCATTCCCTTCATCCCTCTCCTCCCTTAAAAAATAAAAAGCACTGATAAAGATAATATTATTCAAAAAAAAAAAAACTATATAGTATATCTTCAGTGCTGATGAAAAGTTGCTCTTAAGGAGGATCATTCTTGAATGGTGGAAAGATCGATGTATGATGATGAGTACATGACAATTGAACTCGTCTGCTTTTTCTAACTCAAACCAGTTCTGAGCTAAACAAAGCACTAACATGACGTGTAATACAGTGTTAACTGATGAAGTTATGGCATATTTGAGGACATCAAGTATGATAGTAAAGCGACACAAACAGGTGTGGTAGGAAGCATTAATCCATGGAAATTAAAGTGACTCCAGACTCCTGAGTCCTGAATGAGTGTTGAGAAGTAGGGGTACATTTATTAAGCAATAAAGTGCAAATTTCTGCATTAGATTCTTGAACATGCATGGTAATGAAGGGTGTCTCCGGTCTCGGGCCAGCTTGCCGGAACCTCAGACTAATCTCTATAGTTCCATAACATTTTCACACACGTACAGGTGGAGATGAGGCGGCTCCAAGAGAAATTGAACCTAAAATCTTGAAAAAGAAACAAATGAAAAAATGAACCGTAAATCTGAGGCCAAGACCACTTTTCGGGTTTACTTGAACTTTGTGACTTATCCATACTAGCAAAATAGTATCACACTGATCTCCTTTCTTCTGGAGGGTAAGTCTAAAAAGGAGCAAAGGTAGAGAATAGATGTTCCGTGTAAATCACACCATTTGTCCACCTCCATTGATTTCCATTCCAAAAAGAAAGGAACACAATATTCAGGAACCAATCCTTTTACTATAAAAAGTCATCCAAAATAGTTAAATAGAACCCTAGAAAGCAAGTAACCGTGTAAAAGTAGAGTATAGGAGGTAGGACTGGGACTGGTAAGTGGATATTATAAGTAATCAACCAATAAGAACTACTCGGTTGCGTAAACATCAGATCCAAGGCAATGGCCAATCTACCAAATCTGTCTATACCTATTACCCCAATTAAGGGTCACCCATAGTTTTAAATAGCGGTAGACTGTGTATCGATAGCGATAGCTGGATACGTATGGGGAATCATGTGTCGTGGCCATGAAGTTTTTGAAATTATTTTTGGCACCAAACCACCTCAACCGGCCGTATCGGTCGTGTAACGGCCGTCGCGGACGTGAAGCTGGCAAAAAATTTGTTAAAAACCGATACGTGTCGGGTATCTGCCAATACGGGTGTGAATTTTTGGTATAAGGTGTAGTGGTACTAGAAGAGTGAAAACCGATACGATACGTATCGGCCGATATTTAAATCCTTGGCGATCACCTTAGTGAAAGCCATAATTTCTACACTGAGGGTACGTTTGATACAAGGTTTTGGGTATGGAACTGAACTCCCAATCTTCTCGGGCCACTAATTTTTTGTTCGGTTTAGCAAAATAGTCTTGGACAGTAATTACCATGAGATTATTAATCCTCTAAAATGGGAGATTGGTCATCTCACTGGTGAAGCAGTATTGTTAAACCAATCCCCCACTTTTATGTAAACATTGACCAATATATACTCTCTCTCTCTCTCTATATCTCCCATCTCTCTCATCACAATGGGGTTTTAGGTAAGGGCAAAAATGGAATCAATTAATTTCATCCAATCCCGTCTAGAGAAAATGCTATTACAAATCCCATAGCCTAATCCTCCGCAAAATAAACATAGAGAAATTATTTATCTCCCAATTCATAATCCCGCTCCATTACCAATTCCGATCTCACTCCCACTTTATAACATCAATCCTAGCATCAAATTAACTTGCCCTTCAGTCTATAGACGCATATAAGTGTGCATATAATGGTGCATACACTCATATTACTACTGAGCGACCCAACACGCTGGAGATGGATGGTTAGACAATCCGATGTGACGCAAAATGGGGTTCACTGGGTCTTTACTAAATAAACTGGGTTGTTCATATTGTAGGCTTCAATATATTAATCATCTATGCAAAAAATCAAACCGATCATACATTAGTACAAATCTAAATGAGCATAATTGTCACAATAGAAATCGACTCACAGATAATCCGATGTGATTCAACCAACTCTTTCCAAAATCCGATCAACCTGACTTTTGGCATTGATGATAAGCATATCTACATTTACAAAAATAAATCACTTGCATCGTCTAGTGAGTCGTGAAGAGTCTCATTTTGCATCACATGAGAAGAAGATATTACTACGAGCATCTTGATTCTTGAGGCTATAAGCTGTGGTACGGAATACAAAAAAAATCAAAACTCAGTAAGTTAGAAAGTAATTACAAATAGTTTCATAGTACTTTAATTTTTTTTCTATGATTCACAACATTTTTATAACATGTGATTCATAACATTTCCTCTCTGTTATTTATAACATTTTTGTGTGTCTCGTAACTTTTATACAAAAAATCGTAAATATTTACTCATTAGAGATAATATATTCGTAACATTTTTAGGGGTGCCTATAATATACACCCAAATAGAGGGTGTATTGTGGCTTAAAATTTGATTATTCTCAATAACTGTACAAGAGACCAAATTCCGACAAAATGTCATCTGTATATTTATTAGTACCATTAAGTTTACAAACATTTTTATAATTAAGAAAACTTACGTTGTTGTATTTGTAAAGACCAAATAGTACTGAACTCAAGAGCACAATTACGACGAATTCCTGTGGGATTACCAACGATATTTCAAGAAGTCCGGTGATTCTTAAAACCCTAGCAGTAAATATCTACCTATATGTAACATGTTCCTCATTTGCCCATTTACAAAAGTGAAAAAAGATGTGTTCCTCATTCAGAATATAGCAAAGGACTAATTAAATGTGTTTTCTTGATTATATGTTATGTCATAATTTGTTTTCTGCATTTTTTTTTTTGTTCCATCAATGAACTCCAAATGTAGGTAAATTAAATGAATAAAAGCATAAAAAGATAAGTATTGCATACTTGTCACCGGTTGCGCATTCCTGGAGGCACAATGTCACCGAGAAGCCCATCATCACTGGGAAGCTGATCAGGGCGAATATTCGGCTCCTCTCGAAACGACGAATGAGACGAGTCTCTCGCTTCAGCAGGATGTCGGAGCGATTGCAGCATACTACTAGGACTAGTGGCTTGTTGAGGAAATGAGAGTCGCGGATAATAAAATTGAAACGCCGAAGGTTGATAAGGAGGAGGAGGAGGAGGAGCCATCAAGTGGCTTGCATAGGCAGCTTCATGATGAGAACTGATTAGGCCTACACCAGCTCCTCCTCTGGGGAATCCAACAGTGTGGTGACAATGCTGGCCTTCGTATGTTGTGATTACTATGGTTGGATCTTCCGAAGAGCGTTCGACCCGTTTCTTCACCGTGCATTTGCTGTTTGTACAGCGGTAGTAGCTCCTGAAACATCATATGGCAAAACAACGCGATCAAATATCGTGTGTCCGTGCCGGAAGCGGGGATGGTACAATGCACTAAATGCATTGCAACTCTTCCAGCAAGGAGTTTCATTCAAATCTGGATCATTGGAAAAACTTTTGGACGGCTGGAATGCTGCCCTGCATGGTGCAACGCATTTAACGCATTTCGTTTCTTTTATTTAGGAGACCTGTAAGTTCTTTGTACTGTTTGGTTTGGTTTATTGACTATTCATACTTGTCTTATTTTTGGTCTTATGTTTTTTTTTTTTTTGGTTGTTCCTTTGTGGTCTTTGGAATTAAATATACTTCCATTTTGTAGATAGCGAAAAAAGAAATTTTCAAAATGGGATGCATTTTTCGAACATCAGGATCAATTGTGTTTTGCTTATCAAAAAAATCGTGTCAAAAAATCCAAAAAGAAATTATAAATTTCATTCACATTTCACATGCACGAACTTTTAAATTCTCTGGCCCCGTTCCACTAACTTGACTTTTGGGGTTCTTTTAGTTGATGCATGCGAAGATAAGGAACTTGATCTTGTAAAGTATGAAAAGCTAAAAGGCCAAAAATTTAAGTTAGTGCATGGAACGGGGAATATGTTGTCTGGTTACTGGTTAGTTTTGTGATTAAAGTTGCACCTGTGTTATAATGTATCTGAGAAGTGTCGAAGGACAAAAAAAATAAGATATTGAAGGTTCATTGTTGAGAAAATTATTTGCGCAAAAAATGTGACACAGAAACCCATGTGTGCGAGGAAAATACACCTGAAAACACATTTTACTCTGTCATACATCGTGCAAAACTGCAGTGAAGATTGATTAAAAAAATCCTTTTTTGTTTATAACTCAAAAGTCCGAGTCAGCTAACGTGCATCACGACCAATTAATATTGATTTCCAATCCTACCGCTCACTAGCGGAATTTAGACAAAAACGGAATTGTGATGCTGGGATCTTGGGTATGATGAAATGAAAATTGGAATGACTTGTTTAAAAGGAAAAAAGGGAACACAAACCTGGGAAATGGACTATTTTTAACAGCTTTCTGGCCATATTTCCGCCATCTATAGCCATCTTCAAGGTGATCAACTTCGCTCTTGGTCATGAATGCAAAACGTGGCTGTCGGATTCGCTTTTGCCCCTTCTTTTTTACTTTGCTCCTACACGTGAGGTGATTAACCATCACTCAAAAGTAATTACAAATAAAGAGGAAAAGGAAAAGAAAGGAAGATAGATGATGGAGAGAATAAAAATAAGAACACGAGAGACAAAGGCAACAATAAGAAGATAAAAAAAGTCCTTAAGTTATTTCCAAAGTGAACTTGTTGTTTATACATACATTGATTGTTTTTTATAATATGAGGGTCCAAACCAGCTTATTCACACTTCGACTCAACCTGTACCTTGGAATACCAAAATTTCTTCGTCGGCAATCAAATATACACATAAATTTCTTCGACTCAACAATGCTACGGGTACACCACACACATGTATCCCAAATGCACACCAGCACAAGAATTTTTTCCAGTCAAAGTAAGAATTCGTTTCAAATCCGGCACGTCAAAAAATGCTTTTGGATGGTCAAGATGTGGTGGTGTGCATTTGGGGTACGCGTGGTGGTGTACCCAACTACCTATATCATTTTCAAGGGGTAAATGTTGAAGTTGATCCCATGAACTAGCAGCAACCACACTGAAAATCCTAACAGAATAGAAGTACTTCTCCTGTTAGTACATACAGAGTACTGCACATAGCACAAGGCCAATGCCAGATGAATTACTGCTCCAGTTACTCCAGTTACTCCACTGACATGATCTCTGAGAAAAAAAAAGAGGAGATTTTAATTTGGGGCGTGAGCACAGCAGAACCTGCATGGTTCTGGAATTCTCATTTCAATCTCACTTTTCAAATGCGTCTATCTTCCACAGAGAGAGAGGGGTCATAAAAGTTAAAGGGGGAGGACTTAAAAAAGTAACTTGGACTTTAGGGTTTTCACCCCCATCACTACGAGCAGCATCACTTTGATCACACAGGTGGACAACCACCTGGCACCTGGTACCAAGGATTTACATATCGGCCGCTACGTATCATAGTGGTTTCTGGGTCCTTCGGTATGCGGATAGCTTTACCTAGACGTATCGGCCATTACGTAAAAGTTTTTGGGTTCTCTGATAATGTTACACGCCGGTATACCAGCGTGAGTAGAAACCGGATGCGTATCAGCCGGTTCCTTTTACGTATCAGTTTGTATTCGTGACCGTAACGTCCGATACTCGACTGTTACGGGCTATTTATGCAATTTAAAATTATTTTTTGCCAAAAAATAATTTTTAAAAATTCACGACCGCTATACTCAATTCTCGTTCCGTAATGTTCGATACCAACGAAACTGTTACTATCAAACTGTTACCGTTACTCATCGCGAAACCAAACCTTGGGTATACCGGCGCTGCAAAATAATCACACCCATATCAGACAATAAAAATTTCAAACAATTCACGATCGCTACATGTCATTCGATACTCCTGCTACTATTACACCATTCCGCTACCGCTACGCAGTCCGCCATCCCTATTCAAAACCTTGCCTACCATACAAATACATTTACGTCTTCTTGTTCCTTTTCCACTTTTCCCTCCACTGGGAATTAAAGGGGAAAATGTGGTGGATGGATTCACACCAATATCTGTCTCAGATTTATTACACTGTATATGCCTCTAAAAGAGATCTGTTTGTCACCAAGAACTGTCAAAATAAAGAAGAAACCTACCTTCCTACCCAAAAACAAGAAGAAGAAACATTCCTATGACCGTATTATCACCAAACAGCATTAATAGATCAACCAACTTACATAGCAATATCGGAAAACGTAACAGTATCGGTGGTACAATACCGAATTGTATCGGCCGATACGTATGTTAGTAAAGTATCAGAGATCTGAAATACAATACGTTACGACCGATACGATACATGTGGATATCCTAGGAATGAATATGTGCTCACCAATATTAATCATTAGTGTAATAATAATGATCAAACTAGAGCACAAGGAATTACTAAAAAAATAGGAGAAGATATATGCTTTTGCACCCGAAAATCTAATAATTCAGATGCCTAAAAAGTAGTAAATGCATCTAGAAGTTTGAGGCACGGAAAAGGGAGATTTTCTCAAATATTCTCTCACTTTTTCCTATTCTCTCACTTTTTTCTTTTCCTGCTCGTGTGAAACAGATGCAATGCACCATCATTTTATGTTTTTTTTTTATTATTATTAATTTTCACAGGCAAAAATTGGAGCAGCATGACATTATTCCAGCCGCAATAACGGCCGCATAAATTTCGTAACCAAAATCCCACCAAAATATTGCACAATTCCCTCCGGAATTAAAAAATCGCCGCATGATGTTTTATCGTTTTCGAAATCGAGGCTTCTAGAAGTTGAGTACGGACACTGGCACTGTAAACAGCTCGAAATTAAGCCAAATTTTTGGGCAGAAGACGGATTTCCGTACTGGAGGACCGCACCCGTGCAGTCCGGCCAGTGACGTACGCATAATTTCGTGTCGATTTTGATGATCGAGTTTGTTCACGTTGGAGAGTTCGTTGATTACAGTAGTCGTGTTGAAAATACAGTCAATCGGATACTGAATAGTAATATCTAATGGGAACGCGTTTCGATTTGTTTGTTCCCGACTTGTATTAGATACTATTTGGGATCCGATTGAGTTGATTTTCATAACGACGACCGGTGTGATCAACGAGTTGTGGGGTGTGAATGAATCCGATCATCAAAAATTGCCCCAAAATGAGAGCCGGACGGGGTGCAGTCTACCAGATATTTGCCCACGAAATACCTGATTTATTACGAAACTAGCCACGAGACAAACATGGAGTAGTGTTCACGCAACAAGGCCAAAAGCACACACAGTACACACGACTACCACTCACGATGTCTCCTGCTGCTGCTGCTGGGATTTGCCAGTACTGCCTGACGCCGTCGACTTCTCCGGCATATCCTCCGTCGAGCTAGAAGACACCGACGGATTCGCCGCCGCCGCCGTCACAGTCGGCCCCTCCTCTTCCTCCTCCTCCTCCTCCTCCTCATCCATGCCGATCCGATTAATCCCGGCGTAACTAGAGCCGCTCCCTTCCGCCGCCTGATCGGGAGGACGGAAATTCCACCCGAATTCCGTCAGTATAGTGCTCTCTCTGTCGTTTCCGAAGAAGTAGACGCTCTCCGAGTCGAGCTGGCCGAACGTCGACGTCCAGCTCGACTCGGTGATTCCTGGATCGATGACTCGTTCCTTATCGTCGTCGTTATCCATTACACTTAGGACGATCTATCAACGCGAACAGATAGAATATATGTGCTGTAAATTGGAGTAGAGGATGAGTGAGGAAACGCGGAGAGAGAAAGTAGAGAGAGAGAGAGAGAGAGAGTTAGGGTTTAGAGTGTGGAGTGGTGTATGTATTGTAGGGTTTGGGAAGGTGCTTTTGTTTTGGTTGGTTGAGGGGTTTGTCTCATCAATAGTACAGAGCACAGAGGAAACAGAGGAGAGAGAGAAAGATAGAGAGAGATTGGAGGGAGGGAGATTTGGGATGGAAAAAGATAAGATAAAAAATGGAGAAAAACTTAGGTGCTGATGGGTACCAGGTGGAGGTGGTGCCGACGGGTCCCAAGTGGTGGTACTCGACGAGCATCTCGACTTTTGAACGGAGAGAAAGAGGAGAGAGGGGGGGGAATGGAATGGGAAAAATTTAAACTATCAAAAATGCTTTTGACGGCTGAGATTTGCGCTCGACACCACATTTATCATACCAGCTCGGCACCTAAGTTTTTCTTTTAAAAAAAATGTGTCGCCGTCAACTTTAGGAAACAGTAGGTTGAGAGAGAGAGAGAGAGAGAGGGGGAGAGGAGCCCGAGGAGGGCTAGGCTGAGATTTGAGCACATGTGGTTGGAGTGACTGTTCGCACGCGCATGCATTCTAGTGAGTGAGGGAAAATAAAAGCTACTTTTCCATAGCCTGCGTGGGCCCATCTCTCTCTTCCCTCTCTTTTTGTTAATCTTAGTACCTAGTCAATAAATTTAGGGTAATTTTTTTTTCGACGTAGTATTATTAGTTCATTTTGAAGAGAGAAATAAAAAAAAAATTAGTTAAAGAACTTTACCTTATTTATTTTCTTGTCTTTATTTGAAAAAAATTGAATTTGTATCATAATTTTTCTCCTATTAAAAAACAATCACAATTTTTTTATTAGGCAAATCTTGCCTAAAAAATCAATGCAAAAACATATGGTACAAAGAGACTCCTAAGGGTGTGTTCCACTAACAAAAAACTATTTTTTCCAAATACCGAGACATGTCTTTCTCTGACAACACATCACATAAAAAACCGTAAAAAATCAATTTTTTCAAAAAACTGGGTTAGTGGAACACCTCCTAAGTCTCCAGATTTTAAATAACGATTTCACAATGCGTAATGGTAATGGTTTGAGTATAATGGTTTCAATTGTATCGAACGTTACGTAATGAGAATCAGGTATAGCGGTCATGAATTCTTAAAAAACAAATTCTGGCAAAAGATAATTTTACATTGCTTAAATAACCCATAACGATCCAGTATCAACTGTAACAGCTATAAACCGGTCTGTGAATCAAATACGGACCGATAGGTAACGGGAATCGGCTGATTCGTATGCGATTTTTACTCTCGGTTGTATATGGGTCTCTAACGGTAAGAGTCCAAAAACCGTTATATAACGGTCGATACTATATTAAAATATATGCTCAGGAAAACTCCTAATCTGACCTCCCATCCATGTTTTGGACTGGATGAGACAATCTAGATCGAGACTGTTCATTGGCATATTCAATGGTTTGAATTTGCACAAAAACTCTTACATTTAAGAAATAATTCTTAACCATTATTATAAAAAATAAAAAAAAAACTCTTACCCATTAGAGCTTATGAGTAAATTCAATGCATTGATCGCAGCAAATTGACATAACGACTGGGGCAGTCAAATAGCTTGTGGCATCTCGAGCGATAAAAAAAGGAACAATGATACATATACACCCTCTCTACCACACTCCCTCTCACATGTGGGGGGACTCACCCTGGGGGGACCCACCCCTCATGTGAGAGGAGGTGTGGCAAAGTGTGGTAGAGAGGGTGTGTCTGTATCATTTTTGTAAAAAAAGAAGCAGCAATCAAGGTCCCTCTAATCTTGCCTTTAGAAGTAAAGCGAAATCCTATATGGATTAGGAAGATCATTTATAGTAATTTATTTTTCTTAAAAAAAAGTAATCATTTGAGAACGTAACTTTCAAAAATAGTACATTTGAAAACTCTAAATTTTTAGCCAAAGTTGATCTAATTATTCAGTGGTTGGAAAGGAAGAGTTCGGTGGTGGACACTTATTTTTCTTTTTTTTTTTTGCCAAAACTATAATAGATCATAGTATTAATCTCAATCAAAATACATCAAGCAGAAGACTCGTCTCTAGAAAAAGAAGTGGCTCGAGTTGCAGGTGGCCACCCGAACACCCTACACTTTTTTTTTAGAGATAAATGTAAAAAAATAAAAAAAAAATTTGTCATTTTAAACACCGTACCCTAACGAAAATGTTTGAACACTCTAACCAAAATGTTTGAACACTCAAGCCAAAAAAAAAGTTATTTTTTTTTCTTTTAAAACCCAATCCAATAAATAAGCCAACAAAATATTTGAATACTCAACCTAATTAGGTCCATTACAAAAATTTTGAGAAAAGATGGTTGGGATTCTTTGTTAACCGAAGTGTCTTCATTTTGCATCAATCATAATACTCTTTTCCCGAACATGAGTGAAATGTTTGTATCGGCCACAGTGCAAAGCCCCACAAATAACGATCCTACATCGTTATCGCATTGAGCTATTTTATACAATGTTAAACATGCAACTTCAAGAGCTAAACAATCATTTCACGAAGGAGAACACAGAGTTGCTATTTTGTATGGTTTTCTTAAATCCTAGAAATTCAATTTTTGCTTTTGATAGGAAAAAAGTTGACCCATCTTGCGAAACTATACTCTTTTGACTTTTCTGAGGTCGACTTAATGACATTAGACATTAAACTCCAAAATTTCATTATAGATATGAGATCCAATAAAAAAAATTTAGAGCTACAAGGGATAGGCGATCTTGCTGCAAAGTTAGTGGAGACAATTAAGTATGTCATGGTCTATTGGCTTGTGGCATTGGTATTGACTCTTCATGTCACTACTGCAACAGTTGAAAAAAGTTTTTCAGCCTTGAAGTACGCAATCGAATGAGAGATCAATAGATGAACGATTGATTGGTTACTTATATTGAGAGTGGTGTATTTGATGCCATTGATACTGATGGTATTATGCGACTGTTTCAAAATATGAAAAGTTGTTGAGGATAATTGTACTATGCTAAACACTTTGTTATTTTTTGGTGGCATTGTTGATATATATTAGAATAATTTTGTTTTTTAGCTACAATTATGATTTCTAGATGACCGTAGTGGAATTTTTGAACACCCTCGCGAGAGTTCCTGGAGCCGCCACTGCTAGAAAAGGAACCAAGTAATCACGACGGTGGGAACTCAGCCCAATGGCTAAACCCCAAACCAAACAAACCTTTCCCAGCAAAAAACAAACACCTTACCATAAGCTTTGATGGAATCCACTCGAAAAAGTAAGAAAAAAGAGAGAAAGAACTCATAACATTACAACCATCCTAATTTGTCATAAGGTAGAACCACTGGAACCACGACCTTACATCACAGATCTCCTACAACCTTGAGATGCTAACCAAAACCACAACCATGAATATCGACCATTGGAGACCATGCGTTGGCAACGACGGAGGAGGGATCGGTGATGAAGGGAAACATAAAGAAAGTAAAAGAGAGGATAACACAAAGAAACTCTCAGATGTAGATTTTAAATAAAACTAGGGGGCTTGTAGTGAGTAATCATAGCCGTTTATTCTGTTTTGGACGATCTAGATTTTAAATAAAACTCTTCCACGAAAGAATTTTATTTGAAATTCGGACAGGTCAAAATGCTTTTAATGGTCAGGATTTACTCATTACATGCGTGTACTAAGGTCACCACACGCACCCGATTCGTTATTGAAAGCAAAAAAAATCCATTACTGAGGAGGAAGAAAAACAACTATCAAGGGTAAAGCCCCACTCCCCCCGCCGCCGCATACAGGTGGTGAAAATCTTAGGCCAAGGGAGGGGAGGAAGAGAAGCGACTGAGTTTTTTTTTTGAGAGAGAGAAAGGGGTTTTTTCTTGGATAGAGAAATTCTAGTGTAGGGATGGCAATAGGTAGGGTATAGAACGGGGGACTCTATTCCATACCCGATCTTCGATTGGAGGAATTTTTCACCATCCCTACCCCCATCCCCGTTGGGGATATTATATGAAGAACCAAACCCACCTCCTAATGGGGATTGGGGTTTCCCCGAATATACCCATACCCAACAAAATAAATAAATAAGTCAAGAATGAAATAAATTAATATGTATATTTAAAGAGGTAATTATTTACATATATAACTATACTCAAGATTTATATGCATGTTCCTATTTATATGTATATATATAATATAGTATATGTAATATGTACAATCGGGTACGGAGAGGGTATGAAACGGGTACGGGTATTCAGGGATGGAGATTCCAAAATCATATCCGCTTCATACTCGAGCGGGTTTTCTTCATATCCTACCATACCCGCTACTATTAGAGAAAATTCTAGGTTATCCCCGCCTTCATATGGGTGAGGCAAGGCAAGTATCCACTAGATATGGAGAAGTTGCCATCCCTATTCTAATGTACTGCGGAAAATTAATTAACCAAAGGGGTGGATGTTCAAATTATCACATAATTCTTTTTTTAAAAGTGCTCATCTCTAAATTTTTAGCCAAAGTTGATCTAATTATTCAGTACTCCTGAAGAAATGAATAATTACTCCCAAAGGTCGGAGGAATTGGAAAAAATTAAACTCCAAAGTGTAAACAATATAATATTAGGTTAAAAAATTAACCGACATGCAAGTAGCTACCTAGAAAGATTTGTAAAACTCATCAATCAAGCTAGCTGGAGTCACAGGTTTCTTTCTTAATTGATTTTCTAACTAATTAGAGGAGAGATACAAGTCAATCATGTCTAATTAAAAAACAAAAAAAAAATAGTAGAATCCCCTCTTGAAGTATTTTTGAATATAATAAAATGGGGTCCATATCTTCCGATTGGTGTAGAATAATAGGACCCCATTATTTTATATGGTGGTACGCACACGCATGTGATAAAATATTTGAGGGCAAAAATCTTTTGCGTCTCAAAACTTCTTTCCAAGGTCAAAAGACTTCAGTGTCACGCAGACGCAACGGTTTTCGATTCTCTCTACTTCATGGACCCTCACCCCTTTTCAATTCAATTCCATGATAAGATCGTACTTCCCATCTCAATTTATTTCTCAAAATTTTAAAATCAAACTGATTAAGGGATTGTGAAACTACTAGTGAGGACCTCTGGTTCGGATTTGGGCTCCCGTACACATGAAAACGCACCGTTAATGCCTAATTGATCGAAGTTGATCAGAAAAGCACTCCGTAGGCTAAGTGAGAGTCTGGCGATGGAAGCGAAGTACAGAACATTTAAGTTAGAAGCTGTGTTTCTTCTCTAGGGTTTGTTCTTGTACTTTATATAGAGTTCTAGACTTGTACAAGAACAAACCCTAGAGAAGTGGGCAATCCCTAGAGAAGTTACCAACTCAAGAACTCTATGAAGTACAAGGACAAACCCTAAGTATTCATGATGTGGCACGAATGATTACCACTTCGACTGATGTCACACGTGATAAATCGAACGAGACAATTATGTGTCCACTTGCATGAACTAGCTAACGCCCTCTGCATATTGCGAGGGTCAGACATGTCGGATGGTGACTGATTGAGTTGATTTTGATTTGAACATACGGACTAAAGTAAAGACACGCTCATAGGTCTGACCCGAAATAAGATGATCCGAACTAATTGCTCTGTCTGGCCCACTGGTTTGGTGTGGCCTAAAAGCTGAGCACCTTTATGGCATGTGATCCTTTAAGCTTTTTGTGGACTTGTCTGGTTCGAACCAGTGAGTTCCGCTGTCCCTTAAAGACAGTGGTCCTTGCCAATTCATTTGCATTGCCCATCAGGACAATCAACGGTTCAGATTTGCAGATGAATTATTACCGGCAAGAATTACTTTGACCGGTTAAAATTCATCTATGAATCTGAACCGTTGATAATGAAGATGAACGTCTTGGATGAGATGAGGCTTAGCAGTGCCTACCGTCTGTGAGGGATACCAGAGCCCCCCAGTTCGTCTGATTCGGCCTACAATAGGAACACTAGTAGTAATTACTTCAGAAAAGTTTTGAGTTTTCAAATATACTCCTCACTTTTTTTGACATTTAGTGTAAGTGTACTTTTCCCAATGTATACAATTTTTTTGTAAAAAGGATTAAAGAAATTTTTTCAAGTCAACTTAATTAATTGGACAAATATTTTTTGAACATATTGAAGTCAAAAAATATACAAACAATTTGAGACGCAAGGAGTAATATTTTAGAACTCATCCGAAATATTGTTTAGTTGAAAAATTATGTTGTTTAGATAAGAAAGTACCACGTAAAACCAACACATTTATTTTGAGAGAGAGAAATAAATTCTACTTCAGTGTGTCAACATTTTTTCCCATGACAAATTGCGTTCCAAGACTTATATCCATATAACCAATGTAATTATTCGATGCCATTCAATGAGTTCTAAGAAAACCACAAGAATTGAACGGTCTAATGCCTTCCAAGAAAGAAAGATATGCTCATTTCCAGAGTGTCTCCACTTGGATTTGGGGGACTGTATATAGTGAGCAACCGAGCCGTCCATTTCAGCATGGTTCAAATATGTTCGTATAATCTTACTGGTGAGAGTGCTTCGGCGAATCTGAACCATCCATTACGAATGGTCAAGATTGCTCACTATACGCCAAGGCCCCTTATCCAGTTATCCGTCTCCACCATACAACACAAAGAAAATAAGGAAAAAGGCACAGAAAAGCAAGATCCAAAAATCGGAGGGAAAAAACCCACAGGAAAAGGGTTTTGAAACAGGTAAAATTGTGTTCCCATTAATTTCAGGTAAATAGTGAGGATAGTGGAATAATAACCATTGCCTTGATAAGGTGGAGTAGTAGGGAATTTAAATAGGATCTAGCTCCTCTCGAGTAATGGGAGAGGAGTTTCTCGTCCAGTTTCTTCTTTTGTGGGTCTATATATACCAAGAACATATTGATGGTTAGAATCGTACATTATATTGACCTCGTCGAGTACTTCAATCGCGCAGAAATTCATGTTGATTGAATACCGTTTGGTAACTGATTGAATCACATTAATCTTGTCGAGTACATTTTTTTCAACATTAATGTGATTTGAGTAGTTATCAAACGGTATTTGATCAACAGGAATTTTTTCATGGTTGAAGTACTCGACGAGATCAATAAAATATAAAATTCTGATCATTAATATGGACTCGGTATGGGCCTAAAAAAGAAGAAACTAGACTGGAAACTCTCTCCAACTACTAGAGAGGAGCAGATCCATTCAAATAAGAAAAGAACAGGATAAGATGGCAAAAGTAACGCCGAAAAGGCATGCTTAAATTTCCAATCAGCTATGACTCAGACAATGAAAAAAAATAATCGCCGGTCTATTTCTTCTTTTGTCAAGAAACTAGTACAACAAAATTATTTTAGAGAAAATTAGTGAATTGAAGGAAATGAAAGTGAAAAGTACTTTTTTATGTGTTCATATTTGATGAAATTAAGAAGTTTAAGAAAGAGTTTGAAAATAGTAATTTAATTGGGAAGAAATTAATGGAGATGCAAGATTTATGTTTTTTGCAGGACATGTTTTTAGAAAAAACTAATCCTAGTAAAAAAAGTTAGAGACGTAAGTCCTGTAACTTTCCTGCTTACTGAAAATATTAAGGATGTGGGAAAATTAAACATTCACGTACTTTCTTTCCTTGCTGAACGGAGTGTAAGTGTTTTTTTTTTTTTTTTGGACATTTGTTATCTATTACGTGGGGGAAAGGGGGAATGAGACTTGATCCCGAAATGCAGTATGGGATATCTAAAAGCTCTACCGCATGAGTTAGCCACCACTTGCGAGTGTAAGTGGTTGGAATTAGGTTTTGTTTAGTTTGGTTAATTATTATGGTGGTTATTGTACATGTGAGTCAAAAGTTTTGAAGTAGTACTCTTCCATAAGTTGTTGTCGAGGCAATCAACATTTGCTTAGCCCCACCAATGGGGCTATTGATGTTGATAACTTAACGAAACCAAAGTATTATATGGATCCTTTTTTTTCATCATCAAACACTGGATCGATAAATCTGATATTTTTGAAATAAAAAGACACCTGTTGAATTACCCCTAAAAACGAAAGGAAAAAGACAGGACCTTGAGAAGGAAAGGCCTTGATTTCATTTTTAAATTATTATTACCTAATGAAAAACAAACTAGTAAGAACAAAGGGTCAAGAATTCTCCCATGTGCACACCATTTTGAATATAAAATTTAATAAAGTGTATTTCCACAAACTAATAATTTGAGTTGTTAATTTTGTAGGTCCCAACACTTAAGTCGTTAACGCATGCAAAAAAATCAGTGATTAGATATCAGTATGTGCCAGATTAAGAAATATTCAATTAATGAACGGTGACAATTATACAGTCTATTGTTTCCTCTAAATTTTCATATTTCTAAAAATGTTTTTAATAATTTGACTTCTTGGACAACTAATTATTAAAACCTGAAAAATGAACGGTTGGGTTCGTATAATCAATGTGTAATGTGTTTGAGAGGTGACTGTTTTAGCAGAATTACCCAAGAATTAATTGTTTAATTAAGTGCTTCTTCTATGGTTTTTTTTGTTTCCTGTTAGACCTTTAAACAGGCAGCAGAGATACTGCACTGCACGGTGCAATACAATCTAGGCCGTTTAAATGTGCTTGATAGGTAAATTAGAAGAGTTTCATTTAAATTCGGACCGTCAAAAACACATTTGAACGGCTGAAAAGCCACCTAACACGGTGCAGCGCATTCGTTGCACGTCAAGGGCCCCAAGTTCCCTTTAAACATGGCACCTCCCCTCCACGGTTCGGTCCCACCATCAACTATACCTATCAAATACATTCAGATGTCCTTATGAATATTTGGTTGGTGTTCAAACTGTTACACCTTCATGAAATGGAAAGAGACTTGCTACAAAATTTAAAGGTGTTTATCAATTAATTGGATGGTTCTAATTTGGCCACGTGATCAGGCCACCTCTTGGTTAGCTTTTGCTCTGAATCTTCAATTTGTGATCGCACTGTCAATCCTCATTCTCTCGCATTTTGATAGTTTGTGATTTGTGATGTCATTAATAAACGTAAAGTGTTTTCACGTTCGCACTACTGGTTACACACTCGCACACACAATCTATGACTTAAGGTTTTAATACATTTAAAATATATAATTTTCATATTCTTTGTCTCGTCGAAGAGGAATCAATAAAATAGAAAATCATAAGAAAACATTTTAATAATTAGGTAACGACAAAAATAATCTAAAAAATTCATATATGTCGGATTAGTTTTAATTTGGTACACACTGTTTCTTTTTTTTTCTTGTTTTTTAAATTTTCGTCATGTTTCTTTATTTACTTTTTAGGTTTCGCTGATGAAGACAAATGCCCACCCCAATAATATTAAAATATAATTAACAAAAGTCCCAAAGAAATAATTCAAAAATAATAATTAATTAAGCAAGATGGGGCCTAATTATATGCAGGTTAATGATAGGTGCTAAAAAGCACCCATTTATTCCTTCCAATTAAATTGCATTTTTATGGTCCGTTCATGGCGATGCTTGGTGAATCTTAATGGTTTTGTTGTGTTTGTAGGCCTTGGAGATCGATAAGCATAAGAGAGCGCAGTTTAAAAGGTCTTAAGAGTAACCGAATTGAAGCGGGAAGCCTTAGAAGTAGTTAGGAGCATCACATGACCAATCCCTAGCATTCTATACTTTCTGTCCAGAAGGGTCTGAAATCTATCAGGATAGTCCCGCTAGAACAGGATCAGAAAACACGCGTTTTATGCAAATTTTTTTAGGGCATAAATTCAGGGACCTTATTTTATGTACATTTTCGATGTATTGGAATTGTTCTAACTATTGAGAGGCAACCCTAGATAAAGAGAAATATGCAAGGATTCATGGAGTTCATCAAGTCTTCTCCAACTCAAGCATCTATCTCCATCACCATCGCCGGCTAAACACCATCTAGGAGGAAGATGAAGTTTCGGTCCAAGTAACTCTGTATGTATAGATTTTAGGTTTATGGTTCGAATCGATTACAATTGAATGAGATGTTTTAAATGCTTTTAATCTATTGAGTATTTGTGTACTATTTTTCAAATACTGGGTTGATTAATGGTTTTTAATGCTTGTGTTTTGGTGACTAAGATGGGTTATGCTCATAATACGTACAGATCGTGCCACTAGATAGCCTGTGAAATAGATGGGTTATACTAGCGATACTGCAATCTTTGCTATGGGATAGTCCATGATTGTTAGCAACTCAATATTCTCTTAATGATTATCGAAAGGGTTTGTAAGCAAGAGCAATAATCCTTTATGATTCGAAGGGTAACTCTAGCCGGTTGGGGTGAATTCGAAACCTTAGATTATTCTCTTCTTAGTTTTCAAACCAACCGTCTTTTCACTGAGTTGATTTAGAAACCAGTCGAAACTAGTGTAATTTAGTCAATCTGTCTCAATGAATCAATACTCAGACTTGACTATTATTCTTTGGAATAAAGGTTAATTCTTTGGTATTATAAATTTATTTTTGGTACGATACGACACGATTGGTTAACTATCCGAGTAGGAAAAAGGCCCCAAAACAAAAATTCTATGAAATTTTAAAATACAATTTTGGAGACAGCTATGTGTGCAGCC
Source organism: Vaccinium darrowii (assembly GCA_020921065.1). Taxonomy (NCBI): domain Eukaryota; kingdom Viridiplantae; phylum Streptophyta; class Magnoliopsida; order Ericales; family Ericaceae; genus Vaccinium; species Vaccinium darrowii. The sequence continues at coordinate 34,185,302 of CM037153.1, read as the reverse complement.
GTTGGATCTACATGGATCAATATGCATCTAATGGTTTCGGTCACAATTGTGTCCAGAGTTGCACTATAAAATTGTGTATGTATATTCAACGGCTGCACGCACAGTTACACTTTAAAGGTGTGTCCATAGCATAGCTCATTTGCTAATGGTCGTGGTAATCTTATCTTACTAATAATATCAGAAATAGTATCAATAATTCCCGAACGAAATCCATCCATGATTGTTGTCGACGTGGGAGCTCTGAGTCCTCTGCTTTCTAACTAATCAGACCCCTTGTCCGATAACTGCCTTGACATTAGCAGTGACGTTTCTATTACTCCTATTTTCTGTTTTAGTATTATTATAAGCCGTGACGATACTGAATTCATACCCATTAAAGCCCAGAATTGTCACGCCGCTGCTACCGCTGATGTCGGAAGTCCAGATCTTGATTCCCCTAATCCGGCTCCCCCCTTGGCCCAAAAATTAGGTTTCAACCACTTATAGGAAGAGGAGAGAAGATCGATCGTCATGGAGAGTGGCCAAAAACCAAGTGAGGGAAGCAATAGAGTGGAGAGGAGAGGAGGAGGAAGAAGGTGGAAATGAGCGGTTGGGGGGTGGGGGGAGGTGCGGTGGCCGCTAGGAAAAACCCTAGGGAGAGGCTTCTCTCGCACGCCCCCCCCCAAAAAATAAAATAAAATAAAATAAAATAAATAAATAAACTTTTCTCTTGCCCCTACTAGTATACCTCAAATGAGTTAATGAGAAGTTTTAAACCTAAGAACTTTAAGAAGAAGTAAACTCTTAAGTCTTGGGACTCTTTTTTTTTTTTAATCTGAAATTCTCAACCACTTGGGTTTTACAATTATCTAACTCAGGTCGGACTTATTGCAAGTTATGCTTATAATCTTTTTACTTTAAGCAATTTCTTTGATTTAATTCGTCAATTTAGTTTTGCTGCGGCTTTGTTCTCAGAAGATTATAGATGGGGTCCATTATGGCATCCCCAAATGTAGCTTTGGGATTTAAATTAATCGAAAAAACTAAAGGCACAGATCAAATGTGTACAGACCGGGTACAGACCAGCTTGAGGATCTACTTTTGGGCCCCACACAAACGATCCGAACCGTTCATTGATCTTAGAATGATTTTCCGAGGGGGGCCGCTAGAAATCAGCTCAATCGGACGTGTATAAGTGCTTCATCCAAAATCTCCTCCTTTCATTCAAAAAAATTTGAATGAAATGGGAGATTTTGGATTAAGCACTTATGCACGTCCGATTGAGCTGATTTCTCGCGGGACCCCTTAGATAATCATTCTAAAATTAATGAACGGCTCAGATCGTTCGTGTGGGACCCACTTAATGAACGGCTCAGATTGTTCGTGTGGGACCCAAAAATGGGTCCCCAAGCTGGTCTGTACACGGCCTGTACATATGTATCTGTACATAGAGAAAGAAATTCACCTCTCACTTTGTTTACTTATAACTATATCTAGGTTTTTGTCAACTTTGAGAAGTCTTGATGTCAGCCGAGGCAGAACTACATTGAGGGGAGGGGCACAGGCCATCTCCAATTTCATGAATAGTTTTAATTTATACTCTTGGATTTGGCACTTATCGGCATGGAGAGCAGGCGTTGTAGTGACAACAAAGTGTAGTGAGCAAATCACATACACAAAGACTCTTCCATGGAGGAAAGATTCTTCCATGGAAGAGTTTTTTTTTTTTTTTCCTTCTAAATTTGAACAGTTGATTGCCGAATCCAATGGTCATTGTTGCTCACTACACCTTGTAGTGATCAGTCCCCTCATTACAGGGCCCCCGATTCCTATCGACACCCACACAACTTGATTTTTCACTCAAATGATGAAAAACAGAGACGTAAAAGATGAATGGTTCATATAGTAACAAAAATATCTCAATGGCTGTCATTCAAAGCTCATAAGAGAGTTAAATTAAGTCTTTATTTGTTTTTAACAAAAACGATGATCATCAGCATTGCACTCACTTCACACTTAACTTTTATCTCCATATTTTTAGGGTGATTCTATTAACAGCCCTACATTTTCTCCATGTAACCCATTTTCTCCACATAACCCACACTCAAAAACCAATTTACTCCATACAACCCACAAAATGAACCTAAACTACCCAAAATACCCTTAACCATAAAAAGCCCTAAATCTATCTAACTTCCCCCCCCCCCCCCCCCCCCAATACACCGATTGTCCCTCTCTCCATTGTCTCGTCTCGTCTCTCTCTCCACCTTCTGCCTATCACGTAGCCACCGCCGACCTCCACCGGTCCTCTCTCCATTCTCTCGTCTCTCTCTCTCTCTCCACCTTCTGCCACCGCCATAGCCACCGTCAATCCTCCACCGTTGAAACAGTCCGGTAAGTGTCTCCTCTCGTCTCTCTCTCCCTCGTCCGCTACTCTCTCTCTCTCTCTCTTTCGTATATATGTGTATATAGGTGTGTTTTTTGCACATTGAATCTGAAGACTTTGAATGGACATATATTTTTCGTATACATGTGTATATAGCGAACTAATCTGAGGATTTCATGATCGAATTGAACAATATGAGTTGTTGGATTGGGGTTTCGACATATATTCTCTGTTAAATTGAGTTCGGGTTTCGACCCACTTGTTCATGTTTTCGTACTTTGAATGCTGAAATACACTCCAAATTTCAACAACCACATGTCGATTTACACTCCAAGGTCGAAAATTTATATACTCCAAATTTTCGACATCCCCATGTCAAAATTTATACCTCTATTCATCTTATTAATGTCGAACCAAATTGTTGTGAAATTTGTGGGAAAATTGGAGATTGTCTATGTTCAACATCATCATATCAAAATTTTGTCTATTTTCGACATCCCCATGTTGAAATTTATACAACTATTCATCTTATTCATGTCGAACCAAGTTGTTGTGAAAATTTGTGGGAACATTGGAGATTGTCTATGTTCAACATCATCATGTCGAAATTTAAGTCTATTTTCGACATCCCCATGTCGAAATTTATGCATCTAATTCAACTTTTTAATGTCGAACCAAGTTGTTGTGAAATTTGAGGAAAAATTGGACATTGTCTATGTTCGACATCATCCTGTCGAAATTTATGGCTATATACAACATTGTAATGTCGAAGTTAGTAAATGTGGTCACATTTTGCTGTTTTCGACATTAGCATGTCAAAATATATATATTTTTTCAGGTTCTTAATGTCGAAATTCGTGAAATCTACATTCTAGAGACAAATTTGTGAGATCTACATATTTTGATAGCTACATGTAGAATAATAAACTTATTTTCAGACTGAGAATGTCGAAGTTCCATGAAACAGAGAACATGTTTGCAGTATTCAACACTTGTTTGTTGATATATTGGGATTATTTCAACATGAGCATGTTGATTGAAGCTTTTTTATTCAACACCCTAATGTTGAATTTTGTACTTGTGCATAATACTGATTCACATGTTACCAGATTATATATATATATATATATATATATATATATATATATATATATATATATATATATATATATATATATATATATATATTGTCCACCGCTTAGAGGCTGAGGCCGATGCCAAGACGGACCTCCTGGAGGAGGAGGTCGGTTCTGTGCGAAGCCAGAGGTTGAGGAGTCTGGGACAAAAGTTGAATCTTTGACTCAGGATGAGGTTGAGGAGCAAGAGGATGCAGAGGATGCAGCTGACACTCAACCTCCGGGTGGACCGAAGGATAGGAGTTTGTTGGTCAGTTTTGACATGCACGTGGCTGCTGCAATTTGGCAAGGACAAGAACGATCATCGCTTAGACTGCACCACCATCCTATGCATGCTTTTTGAAAGAGGAATTTATGTACAAATTGAAAGAATAATGCATGATATGCAATGCAATATCTACAGAAACCACAGTCTTAGAAATGATTGCCCCAATTTTCAGTGCTTTGTTGGATTTATTTGAATCCCCATTGTATTTGAAAGATTTTTGCAAAACAAAAGTCGAACCTTTTTAGGGGTTGCCTATGTATCCTAATTTTGGAGGAACCAAGCCGTGACGTAGTTCGGGACTACAACTAGCTTTCTTCCTCAAACAACGGGAAATAACTAAAGTACAAACTAGCTCAACTGACATAAAGAAAAGTACAAACTGACTCGATGATAAGTCCCCAATATTGTAGATATCCGGGGCTTATCTAACTCATTTTGCTCACACACACACGCGATTTCGCGCCTTATATGTTTGATATGCGCGTAGTGTTGTTTTTGTTAGTTACAGGTTAAACACGCTAATTAGCGCGTTTTGAGCGCATTGAGAACCGTCTCAAGTTACCGAGGGTCACGTGCCCCATGGCACGCCAACTCCGGGCCTCAAAAGCCAAAAAACGATGATTTGGCTAGGGTCCGGGAAGTTGAAAAGTCACAAAGACAAACCGATGACTTGGAAGCCGTGCCGCACGCTCACAAAACTCCCGGTGGTGTCCGGGAGTGAACGAGCACTCAAGTGACCAAGGAACACCTCCCCCGAGGGTCGCACAACTCATTTAAGTGCTTTGGAGGAAGTCCGGAAGCACTCAATTCAAAGGGAGTGATCAAAGAAGTTAAATTCATGTCCAGACCAATTTGGACCGATCCGGATTAAAGTGGACCGGTCCAGATTTGCCCAAAGTTTTCCCAGACGATTCCAGACCGATCCGGATTAAAGTGGACCGGTCCAAAAACACCCGCAAACCACTTTTTGAGCACTTTATGCACTTACTACTTATGGAATGTTTTATGCTCTTGTGAGAGCTTTATGGATATTTTTGAAGGGAGAGAAGGACTCTTGTATATACTCTCTCCTCTCTCTCTTTCATACTACCTTCTCTTTTATTTGCTTTCCTAGCTAGTTTTTGGCTCTCTCCTCTCTCCTCCATGGGAGAGGATTTTGAAGCTTTATCTCTCTAGAACTCTCATGTAAGTTCACTTCTCCCGTTAATTTGTCGTTTATTAATGTTGTAGCTCGTACTTAGACTGTTCTATCTATCTAGTTTATTTTTGCTCTTGTTAAGTTTCTCATTTCCATGTTCTTTAGTTATTTTCTCTTTAAAATCCTTGTTCTAAATCTTGTTAGTTAATTTCTCAAGCATTAATGTTGTAGGTACACTTAAGATCTTCATTAAAAATCAATTTTCAAGTTTATTAATCATGTTTTTAGTTTTCTTCAAATTTCTAGACTTATTAACTAGTGTAATGAGTGAGTAGTTTTAATAGGCTTAGTCATGGGGTGATTAACACTCCATGACTTGGGATTAATCTATCCATCTCGTTCATAAAGCATACATTGCTTGTTTACCGGAAATTTGGGGTTGCACTTTTATGTACCAAAGAGTGGGTTTGTTAATCTCTTTGATCACACGTAGCCAAGAGCTTGACTACTTGACACGTGTGATGCTCCGTTTGCAAAATGTACCGGAAACCCCTAATATTTGGTAAACACATTTTCTTGTAAAAGGTTTTAAAATCTAAATCTTCCGTTCGGGGGCATTTAACGATGCCCCGAGCCGGTTATCAAGAGGGGATGGATTAGCCCAAGTCATGGTCGTTAAATACCCCTAGACTTTGCCTTAGTTTAATTTGTCATTTTTAATCTTCCGAGTCGTTCTCGAAGTCGAGAGAATTTCACCAAACTCCAAAAGCCAAGTTTGCCGCTTTAAGGCTAAAACCTACACTTGCAAGACAACTCTCACGCCGGGTGCGTTCGGTCCCTGTGGATTCGACCCGGTCTTACCGGTTATCATGCTATGCGATACCTAGCCCTACGCTTGGGGCGACACCATCTACGACACAATCCAAGGTCGCAAGCACTCGATAAAGAAAAGTACAGACTCGATAAAGCTCAAACTGACTTGAGCTACAAAAGATGGACTTGACAGTCCCAAAAAGGCCCTGTAGGCTAGATCTGCTGACAACTGGCTTGCTGTTGATTCTCAATCCGACTCAGTTGCTGGATTTGTTAGAAGAGCATCCCTGACTTGGTTCCTCTTGCTTTGCTTCCTTGCTTGGCTCTGGCTACTTTGGTGGATTTTCCAGAGCATACATTTTCTTGAGTTGTTGGGGAGACAAACCATCATTCAGAAGGAGACAATCTTCATAGCAAGCTTCACAGTCACACTCATCCCAGTACTTATGTCCTGTCATCGGGTCTTGGAAGTAGTAGACTGGTGTGCCGTCTAGCTGGAAGTATTTGACTGGCGGCATGATGTCTACATCTTCATCATCACTTTCTTGCTCCACCCTGACAATGATTTTGTTTGGGATATTCTTGGGTTTATCATCTTTGGGAAGGTGGAATTCCCAACCCTGACCATTCACGTTCTCAGAGTCGTGTGCTTGCGACCTTGGATTGTATCGTAGATGATGTCGCCCCAAGCGTAGGGCTAGGAGTCGCATAGCATAATAACTGGTAAGACCGGATCAAATCCACAGAGACCAAATGCACCTAGCGTGAGAGTTGTCTTGCAAGTGTAGGTTTTTAGCCTTAAAGTGGCAAACTTGGCTTTTGGAGTTTGTTTGGTAGAATTCTCTCGACTTTGAGAACGACTCGGAAGATTAAAAACGACAAATTAAACTAAGGCAAAGTCTAGGGGTATTTAACGACCATGACTTGGGCTAATCCATCCCCTCTTGATAACCGGCTCGGGACACCGTTAGATGCTCCCGAACGGAAGATATAGAGATTAAAACCATTTGACTAGAAAATGTGCTTCACAAAGATTAGGATTCTTGTGCCATTTAGACAAACATTTTGATTGACATCGCCCTAAGCATCACATGTGCCAAGTGGTCAAGCCCTTGGCCACGTGTGATCAAAGAGATTAACAAATCCAAATTTTGATACATAAAATTAATCCTAATCTTTGATCAACAGGAAGTGTTTGCTTTTGAGATGAGAGGAACGGATTAGCCCGAAGTCATGGAGTGCTAATCACCCCATGACTAAGCCTACTTAAACTACTCACCCATTACACTAATTAACAAGTCTAGAATATGGAAGAAAACTAAAAACATGCTTAATAAACTTAAAAACCGATTTTTATGGTTAATCCTAGGTTTGCCTACCACATTAACACTTGAGAAAATCACAAACAACAATTACTAACTTGAGTTTAAGAAGGAAATGACTAGAAAATGGAGAATACAATTTAACCGATAAAAACGAAAATAAACTTGATTTATATAGAGATCCAACGAGTAGCTATAACATTAATAAACGACAAATAAACGGGAACTTAGTACTTACTTGAGTATTCTAGAGAGAGAAAGCTTAAACTCTCTCCAATGGAGGAGAGAGGGAGGAGCAAAAACTAAGAAAGAAATAAAAGAGAAAGTGTAGTGACAAGAGGGAGAGAAGAGAGGTGATATACTCCAATTTCTCTCTCTCAAAATATCCTAAAAACCCCCCAAAAAGCTAAACTTTCCATAAGTGGAAAGTCCAAAAAGCAAGTTCAAAATAATCAGAATTTTGGCTTAGTATGGATACCTCTCAACAGAGGTATGGATACCAGTGATTTTGCTTGTCTGCGACCAGAGGAATGGATACCACCCATCAGAGGTATCCATACCAATCTGTCTGTTCGTCTGGGCGCAATATGTATGGATACCCTTCATCAGAGGTATCCATACCAATCTGATTTTTCTTGTTTTCATGCCTTGGTCCCTCCTTGGTCAAATGTGATGCTTCCGGACTTCTTCTAAAGCACTTCTAATCAATTTGCAATCTTCGGGAGGGACGGTACTTGGTCTTGTGGATGCTTGATCACTCCCGGATTCATCGGGAGTCTTTGTGAGCTCGAGAGATGACTTGGCCCACCGGCTTGACTTGTGACTTTTTGATTTCCCGGGCCTTAGCCGAGTCTTCATTTTTTTGGCTCTTGAGGCCCGGCGTTGGCAAGCCATGGGGCACTTGGCCCTCAGTTACTTGGGACGGTTCCAAATGCGTTCCAAAATGCGCTTATTTGCGTGTTTAACCTGTAATTATAAGAAACAACACTACGCGCATATCAAACATATGAGGCGCAAAATTGCCTGTGTGTGTGAGCAAAATGAGTTAGATAAGCCCCGGATATATACAATATTGTGGGCTTATCATCGTGCCATTGGAGGGTTAAGCCTGGTTGATCAGACATGGCTAGCTGGTGAAGCAGCTCTTCAAGCTTGTCTTTGTCTGGAGTTTCATTTCCCACTTCTTCAAGTATCCACACCGGTGCATCATGATGGATGGCAAAGGTGGACTTGAGCTTCTTGCTTCCGAATTGGTTAGTCATTTTCGGTTATAGACTCTGATAAAAGAAATACAACATTCTAATTATTGGGAGGGAATGAGCCAGTTGCAGCACTTTATTTGAAAAAAAAAAAAGGAGTTTGTTTATTCAGCAGAGCATTTAATTATTGGGATAATCCTTCTTCTTACAGTGGAGGGGATGTGACAACCTTGGGTGAAGAACTATCATGAACATGCATGCAAATAGGCAAAAAACAGTTAACAGGATATGTCACATAATCGTAACCTGTGGGTCCCTGTCCTAGGTTGGAAGGTTCTAGGTTAACTATATGCAAAGGCCGGTTTTGGTTTAGGGGGGGTCCCCCGGACTAGAGCCAATATTTGCCTCCCAGTGCCAAGTGTACTGCATGACAAAGGTCAAGCGGCAAGCTGACTCATCACGGTCCAGGATTGTTGAGCATCCGGGGATGTCCCAATACCAGTGAACAGGGTAGGGTAACCAAGACGCAGCAGCGGGGTTTATCCAACATCGATGCAAGTGATGCAAAAGTTCAACAATAAAGTTATTTTCAAAAATCCCACAAATATCTTTCAAGTTTGGCTCTCCAAATTAATCACTTCTTTGATATCTTTACACAAATAAACAACCCAAAAAGCTCCAGTCAAGATGGTCGGGCGAGGCCTTGTTAGTCCGCCATTCCTTCCTTGCGATAGCACTAAACATTTTCGTTTTGACAAGCTTTCAGGAAGTTCATAAGTATAAAGAGACCAAATTAGAGATTAATCTGAGAATCCCCAGTAGAGTCGCCATTTTGTGCACGGTCGACCTCCACCGGTTGTCGTTTGAAAATGATGTTTTGAAAATAGAGTCGCCACTCGGGTTTTTGGAAAATGGTTTAGGACCCGAGAAACCATTTTGAAAATGATTTGAAAAATGATTTAGAAAACAATTTGAAAACCAGAGATTCGTTTTGGATTCGGGAGTTAGGTTACGAACGGGGAAGGGTTTTAATGCACCCCGCTCGCTCGATTAAAAATCGGTCTTTACTAAACATTTATGGGATTTTTAAAAAATATTTTAATGCCAAACTTTATTCAAATAAACAATTTATTCAAGCAAAGCAAACGATAATAATGAAAACAAGTAAGCAATAATGCAAGTTATAACAATAAACAAGCAACCAATCAAGGATGCAAACTGTCTTAGAGAAGAGCTTATTCAAAATTTCTGGTTTTGCAAGAGAGCGTCGTGTGGCACACTGAGTGTACCGTGCAGTACAGAAAGTGTGTCGTGCGGCACTGTTCATCATTTTAACGGTCAAATTTTCAAAAGAGTGCCGTACAACACTCCAAGTATACCGTGTGGTATAGGAAGAGTGCCGTGTGACACTGTTTACTTTGCAACAGTTTAAAACTTTGATTTTTTTTTTAAATGATTGAATGGAAACTCATACAAGGCATGAAACTTGATTAAAAACAGATTATTTTGGATAGGAAAACAATGTGCTTAAATAGAGAATGTTTCTCCTCACTAAATTACCCCGTACGAGGCGATATTTTTACCGTACGACGCAACCGGGAGGTTTTGAATTGAACTGATTTTTGCTATAACATGGGTATACCAAATGTGGGAATGATATAGAAGATCATCCCATACTTGGCACCCCTCCCCTCAGGGTACCTAAGTTAAAAAATTTGGCGAAACGAAAATATACCTTCGGCTTGAAACTCTTGGATTGAAATATTTCTGGAACTCCTTGGGCACACTTTGGACCTCCCCTAAACTCCAGCTACAATCTGATGTGATAGCAAAAATGATGAATGGCTAGAACTTGAACAAATTGGGAATGGCAACCTCACGGGTTTGGACCGAAAACAGAAGGACTTGATCTTTGATTGGGTTTGTTTAGGAAGAGGGGATTAAATTGATTTTGGGAGGCTACTAGATAAGGATGATTTGTAGTAGAGATGATGTGTTGGTAAGGCTTATGGGTAGAACTCCATGATTTTTCTTCACCATTTCCGTTGAACTCGATCAGGATTTATAGGCGTACAAATCAACTTGGCCTCCAAGCTTACTTCATTCTCACACAAAGAAATGATGGCTCTAGGGTAGCCTTGAAGCCTTACACGCAAGAATGATAATCAGAGGAACAATTTGTCAACATTTTGAGCTGTTGGAACTCTGCAAAAGTTGTTTGACAAATGACAGTGCCGTACGGCACACAAACTGTGTTGTGTGGCATACCAACTGTGTCGTGCGGCACTCTTCCACCGCCAAAGTTCAAAAAGGCTGTTGTACGTGACTGAGGCTGTACCGTGCATGAAAGATGAGTACTGTACGGTACTGTTGACCAAGTTGACTTGAAGAGTTTCAATCCGAGAGGCCTTCCGGGCATTTCTTTTTATCATCGGGGGGTCAAAATGTACATGAACGTCTCATTTTGGGGTGTATACACCACTTTGTGATGCAACGCCTCTATTGCATCGGCCTAACAACTTTCCCCCAGTGGCCAGTGTGTAGCACTTAGTTTTGCATAGCACTTTATTCTAACTCCAGGATTCAAGAGGTGGCTTATGCAGAGTCTAGATGTAACACCCCGGAAATCCACAAGCACCACGAAAATAACATAAAGTTAATCAAATAACCAATCCCACTTCCTTCCATACTTACATAATTTTTCGTATACATTTCTCTTTACTTGTCGATCATCACCGTTAAATATGTAGATCTCGCCACCTCAAATGACATACTGAAATCTCATTTGCATCGGACACCATCTCGCCATTAATCGGTCAGCTCATCGCTTCCCAGCTACCAGCCTAACTCCCATGTCTCTACCAGTCGCCCTCTCTGCGTGTAGAAAACCTTAATCCATTTCCCATCCCTTTAATACCCATTCCATACTTGTCATGCTTGTCTATTCCCAATGTTGGCCACCCCCATTATACACGTTGATTAGACAATCTTTTATATCCCTTCCTTGTACACATGCACACTTCCACGTGCCAACCTTTTTTTTTTTCCCCCCTTAACTCTTCTCCATTATCAACAAATGGGCCCACCCTTTCCTATTAGCCGGTAGGATATTACACTAGATGTGGCCCCCACCATGTAGACCGGGGTTTGTGCTCTGATACTACCTCTAATGACCCACACCTACCACCTTGCACAATATTGTCTGCTTTGGCCACCCAAGCTTGGTGGAACTTAGAATGTACACATAATGCAACCATACTTTATTCACAAAGCTCTAGATAACATGCTCTTATATCATCTTCTTTTTCTCATGTGGCTTCTCCACCAGAATGGATATCTTACCAGATTTCAACTAGTGGAATCATTTTATTTCTTAATCACTTTTCCTAACGATCCATGATCATAATTGTACACTCTTCATAAGTTAGATAATTCTATTGGCGTCGAAAAAAATGCCGTGAATGATGGCAAGCTTGGGAGTCAAGGCTGATCAGTAAGCCACCGGTCTTATTTTTCTATTATCCCAAACAGTTTAATATATCCGGGGTTTAGTTTTTCATTCTTTCAGAAGCACAATAACCTTTCATTGGTGAAATTTTAAGGAACACCTAGTCTCCTTCTTGAAATTTGTAGTTCTCTCTAGTTAGTATGAGCATAGCAACTTCCAAACCTTTCCTGAATCCATTTAATTTATTCAGTTGTAATGTAAATAATATTCAGCCGGGAAATGCTAACGGGTGCCATAGTGCACCCGTTAAGAGTACAAAAGTACAATATTAAGAGTACAAAAGTACAATTTAAAAGTACACTTGTACTTTAAAGTACATCTTTAAGTGTACTTTAACGTACAAGTGTACTTTTTTTTTTGTACAAGTGGGACCCACAAAAGTGTACTTTTTGTACTCTTAACGGGTGCACTATGACACCCGTTAGCATGACCCTATTCAGCCATTGAGTGGTTATTTTTGGACTTCTACCCATCACATCAGTGATCTAGACAACTTGTCATATTATGTTTTGAACAAAGCCATATTAGTACTCGCTTAATAACTGTATGTTAATGTAGTGTTCTTCCCATCTTTCCTAAAAATAATTAAACCTCAGGTTTTGTGATACAATTGTCGCATGAACTCCGTGTAAATCCAACAATTTTTGCACATGGAAGGTGGTTAGTTGATTCATCAACTGCATATTCATACCCCCTGAGATAGGGATCTACTCCACCCATATTTTAAACATTTTCCCTTCTAGGTAACAGGCAATCCAATCTATGAAATTCATTGCAAATCTTTTTTCCCCGATTTCTTTTTAAGTATGGCTAGAGATTGAAATTGCCCAGCTAATTACTCACATTTGGCTTTTGCTTGCTAATATCGCCTCTATTTATTCACGTAACCCATAATGTTTCTCTTTGTATTCATCCCCCAATCAAGTTTCTTGGGATTTAGGCCCCTTTTACGTGACTCCTGGAAGATGCCACATACTTAGACTTATGATGTTAGCCCAAAATTTGCACTTTCTTTTCGAAATTTCATTAATCTTCTTTCCTTCGTGAAGTCCAAATGTGGGTGTGTCCTTATATATCATTTTACTTGACTTATGATGTCCTTCATATGTCGAAACTCTACGTTCACAAATGGCATCTGTCTCCTCCCTCATTATGTCCAAATTCAACTTCTTCATATCCTCCAGTAATTATTTTCATTTGATGATGGGGTCATTCAAAATTTAGACTATCTTAGGACTTAAAGCGTCAACTACTATATTTAGCTACCTGTTTCTTCTTTCCTCAAACCCAAAACAAAAAATTCAGCCCCTAACTAGAGCTCCAAGATAGAACGAACAAAACAAAAAATTCAGCCCCTAACTAGAGCTCCAAGATAGAACGAACATGTATTTTGGTTAAATATAGTCCCACAATTGGTTAAACATTGCTAAAGCCACTTAATCTAACAATCTATAGAAGATCTAAAGTATTTGCTCTCAAACAATATGAAACTCATCAAAACACCCATATTGACTATTGGATGTGTCATCCACTTTATCTAATAGATTGGTTATCTTCCATTGATGAGAAGTAGAACCAAAGATTTAAATCTTCAAAGATGTATCCTTACTCTTAGTCAAGAAGTGGGTGTAAACCAACGGTAAATCCATATAGGACTAAGAGAGAAAATAGTCGCTCAACATATTAAAGACCACGATTCTATTTCCTAACTAATCTTCACTGACCTTCAATATAGAATCCTTCAAACCTAAAAGAAAAAACTTTAAACTTCAATACCAATTACTAGTACCTTGAGAATCTCCAAAATATCTCAAGTAGTATATATACTTCAAGAAAAGACCATTTAGACACCATCAATTGATTAAACACCCATGTTGATCACTAAAAATCAAGATATGTAAGTTTCCCAAAGGTATGACATCAATAAGTATTTAGTAATGGTAAAGAACCTTCAAGTTCAATAAAGTGAGAGTAACTACCTCAAATATAATTAGTCATTATCTCCGAGCCACTACCTTATTTGCAAAACTTACCATCTGTGCCTGAAACTTGTAAGGTTTAAAGCCTTCATGATCTTTTAATTCTTCAAATAATAACAATGAAATATCCTACCAAAAAGGGTTTCTAAGCTACACCCAAATGCCCTAACTCCGACAATCACACATTTAGTGACTCTCTTTTACTGACAAAATATAATCCCCAAACTAAACTAACCAATGTGCTGATAAAATTTAAATTTCTTGTTTATCCACAATGAGTAACCATAATATACAAGAATATTGGTCCTTTGCAACTCCATCCCAAAGATATAATGTCTCCCTAAATAGATTAGAATTCCCATATCAAGAATTATAATTTCATAGCTTTAAATTGCATAATATAACATTCCCTTACACATGTCATCATCAATTTCTTAACTCTCAAAACTAAACTCTCCACATCCATTTTCCTTACAGCTTACACACTGTAGAATTTTATAGGAACCAAAATCAGCAACCACCCAAGGGTGCATAAAGAGTTCAAGGTTCTACAAATTTATCAATGGAAACATCAACTTTTACACCCAAAACAAGGAAAGTGACACGAGTTATACTTAAGACCAAAAGTTGTGAGTCTATCATTTAGTCAAAACACCCATTCAATGCCTGCAAGAGATGAAACTCGTCCTCAATCAAGACTTCAATTCGACAAGAATGACCATGCAACCAAGATCAATCCTAAAACATGGACTAGGTTTAGGTATTTTACAAGAAACCTGAGAACTCCAAAGATGCTATCTCAAGTCTAACTCCAAATAGTTGATATCTACTAGGAAATAAAATCACCCTACCAATTTAACCCAATAGTAACCTACCAACTTAACCCAATAGTATGTCATATGTGCCTATCACTCTGGAATTTTGTAAAGTTTTTAAAAGAATTCAAAACCATTGTTCATAAATATCCGAGAATAAAGCTCCACAAAATCTGCATGCAATCCATAATCTCCCCATGTATCGTCAGTGTCAACCATTTTCCTTAAAAAACAATAGATAGTTCTAGAATTAATTAAAGTAAAGTTCCTAGTTCTAACATTGAACCTAAAAGAAAACTTGCTAGAATTACTAAAAGTTTTCTCTGCCTTTTTTTTTTCCTTTTTTTTTTTCCAATTATGTATATCTACTTATCATTTCTATGATAATTGTAAAGAGTGTTGGCAAATGAAAACAAGCAGTGGAACAGCCCTAAATGATCCACCTGATCTAAAAACTAATTTTGTGGACACGTATTTTTCCTTGTTTGAGTTGAATTGCCATGCCCACATTTCATACATACGTTTATGCCAAATACCTATCTTGAGTGGCTATGTCACATGGTATGTCCTCAGCCCAAACTACTAAGGAAGTATAGTATGCATTAAAACAAGCAATAAGCAACTGTGAATTTACCCAAATCTAACATCTAGTCACTGCTATTTAGTTACCAATATAACACCTAGAAGTCAATTAATAACTAACCAAAATAGTCCCCTTCTTTTTTCTTTTTCTTTTTCTTTTTTTTTTTTTTTTTTGGGGGGGGGGGGGATGTTTATTCTAAGGTGTTTAGAAATAGTTAGTGGATCGAATTATAACTACCATAACCATTGCTCTGATACCACCTGTAACGACTCAACCCAGGGCCCTAGCTAACCTGCTAACCCTTAGCCTAACCACGTGACTCAAAAGGTTAACTTGAGTTGCACAGTAGCTGATCAATATCGTTGATAAACTATTTCCTTTTCACCTATCCCACCGATGTGGGATTAATTGAAAAGGGGGTCTCACACTCTACCTATGTTCCCATCCGCCACGCCTAGCTTGAGGTTGCGACACGGCCCATGACATTGTATGATATAAAGCATCTTCCATCCTTCCAATTTCCAATAACCTCAAATCGTCTATGTGATACTTGGACTATCGTAAACAATCTCCAGTGTTCGAAATGTCTATTCTAGCAATTCAACAATTAGGTAAGTATAACACAACAAGCAAAGCAATAATGAGAAGGTTATTGATACGAGCAAAACTCATATGTGCTCAATTCATGAAATTCCTATAGGAAGATGCAATAGTTTGCCCTTCAATCACAATTCAACATACAAACTCATAGAAATCTGATCTAATGAGAACAATTTACCTTTAAAAGATTCTCAACTATAACTTGTCTCTTTCCTCTAACACAATGCCCTCATGAACTAGAAAAGTTTCTCTCAATTTTTTAACTAAGAAAGCACAAATTGGCTAGAGTTTCCTTCTTAAGACTTGGTAGAGGAAGAGGGAGGGGATGCATGGAGCTTGCATGCTGGCAATGTGTCAAACTCCTATTGCATGGTTGCTATTTGTGAAGCTCCAACCCATTTAAGAGTTTGACACATTGCCAACATGCAAACTCCTTGCCTCATGCTCTCTCTCTCTCTGTGATGTGAAAACTGAGCCCTATTTCTATTCTCCTTCTTCAGTTGGGAGTCTAATCTGCTAGAGGTTCTGCCCTTGTGCATGTAAACCCAATCCATTGGGGAGTATCCACGGAGTCCACCACATCACATGGACCCAATATACATTGAATGACTCATATCCACTTAGAAGGATAAGCCTTGCAAATGGTGAGTCATCCAATTATATATTAAGGTCTAACTCTTTTTCTATTTGTCCAATATTGGACTCATCCTTCACATATGTTCCTAACAATCTCTCCCTCATGTGTGAACCATGCATTGGGCCTAGCTCCCCTCTGATCTAATCCACTTGACTTCCCCTTACTTTCTGATCTATCTCTCAATGTCCGAAATCTCATGGTAAGTACAACACAACAAGCAAAGCAAAGCGATAATGATGGAAGGAATGTCATTTGATGCGAGCAAAACTCATATGTGCACAATTCATGAAATTCCTACAGGAAGATACAATAGTTTACCCTCCAATCACCATTCAACTTACAAACTCATAGAAATTTGGTCTAATGAGAACAATTTACCTTTGAAAGATTCTCAACTATAACTTGTCTCTATCCTCAAACACAATGTCCTCATGAACTAGAAAAGTTTCTCTCAATTTGTTAACTAAGGAAGCATAAATTGGCTAGAGTTTCCTTCTTAAGACTAGGTAGAGGAAGAAGAAGGAGAATATAAGTAGGGCTAAGTTTTATATATATATATATATATATATATATATATATATATATATATATAGAGAGAGAGAGAGAGAGAGAGAGAGAGAGAGAGAGAGAGAGAGAGAGATGCAACGAGTTTGCATGCTTGCAATGTGTCAAATTCCTATTGCATAGTTGTTATGTGTCAAACTCCTACCCATTTAGGAGTTTGACACATTGCCAGCATGCAAGCTCTTTGCGTCCTGCTCTCTCTCTATCTCTGTGACGTGAAAACTAAGCCCTATTTCTATTCTCCTTCTTCTGTTGGGAGTTTGATCCGCCATAGGTTTTGCCCTTGTGCATGTAAGCCCAATCCATTGAGAAGTATCCACGGAGTCCACCACATCACATGGACCCAATATACATTGAATGACCCATATCCACTTAAAAGGATAAGCCTTGTAAGTGGTGAGTCATCCAATTGTATATTAAGGTCCAACTCTTTTTCTATTTGTCCGATGTGGGACTCATCCTTCACACCTATTCCTAACAATCTCTCCCTCATGTGTGAACCATGCATTGGGCCTAGCTCCCCCTTGATTTAGTCTACTTGACTTCCCCTTAATTCTTGATCTATCTCTCTAACACCATGTCCGAACCCGGGCTTATTTACCACACACACTCCATTGAGAGCCACCCTACTCCATGATAGCCACTTTGCTTGCCAGCCACTTGCTGCATGTACCAAGAATTTTCTTACTCCATCGAGAGCAACCTTGATACCGGCCACCTGCTGCAAGCACTAGGGATTTTCTTGCTTCACTGAGATCGTTAGCCATCAACTCTAATACCAATTGTAAGGAGTCTGATCAGCCAGAGGTTTTGCCCTTATGCGCGTAGGTCTAATCTATTGGGGAGTATCCACGTCCACCACATCACATGGACCCAATATTCATTGAATGACCCATATCTACTTAAAAGGCTAAGTCTTGTAAGTGGTGAGTCATCCAATCGTGTATTAAGGTCCAACTATTTTTTTATTTGTCCAATGTGAGACTTATCCTTCACACATATTCCTAATATCTTCTTCCTCTACCAAGTCTTCAAAAATGAAACCCTTGCCAGTTGTGCTACCTAGTTCACAAATTGAGAGAAACTTACTTAGTTCATGAAGGCTTTGTGTTAGAGAAGAGAGACAAGTTATAGTTGAGGATTTTCATAGGTAAATTATTTTCCTTAACATGATTTCTATGAGTTTGTTGGTTTAATGGTGATTAGAGGGTAAACTATTGATTCTTTATGTAGGAATTTCATGAATTGAGCATATATGAATTTTGCTTGCATCAAATCATTTGTATAACTTGCATAATTGCCGTGAATTATGCATTTTAAACCTGTACCACATGCTGTTGTTGTTGCAAAAAAGATGTGGGTGCCATTATGTTAGTTTAATCATGTGTTTGGATTACTTTTTTTTATTCCCGCGTAGAACCTGACAGCACTAACACACTTTAGGAAAACGGCCATATCTACAAGCTCGAGACTTAGAATTGCACACTGTTTGTTTTGTTAGACACTACTTAGTCGACTTTGTCTTATGTTCGTGGACATAACCTTAATATAGTTGTTGGAAATGGTGTACGATAAACACCTATTGTATGGTCCATATTGTACCACCTCATTGGCAATCGTAACATTTTTCGTGTTTTATAACTTTTTAGTAATATGATTCGTAACATTTTATTGGTGCATCTCGTAACTTTTGTAAAAAAAAATCGTAACTTTTATAGGGGTGCATATGATACACACCCAAATAGGGTGCGTATTGTAGCATTTCCCATAGGTGTTACATACTTAATCTTCATTTAGACAGGATATGATAACCCACATGGTATGGGGTGCTATAGTAAATTAAACATGCAAAAATGTAGGCGTTTTCCCATAGGTGTTACTTAATCTTCATTTAGACAGGTTATGTTAACCCACATGGCATGGGGTGCTATAGTAAATTAAACATGCAAAAATGTAGGGTGTTACACCCTTCCCCCTTTAGAAAATTTTTTTCCTTGAAATTTTACTTACCATGTTCAAATATATGAGGGTATAGCTTTTGTAATTTTTTCTCCGTTTCCCTTGCTGCATACTCAGTTGAGCGACTTCTCCATAACACTTTCATTAGCATTTAGCAATATGGATTTGAAATCCGAACTGGCTATTTCACATAGGTAATATCATCCCTCAAATAATCAGTGGAACACCCTACATTCTTGCATGGTTAATTTAGAAGTAATGTGCTTATGATTTAATCGTTTTTTATCGGCAACAAAATTTTTATTGAAACTCGACGAAAGGTACATCGAGAGAGCAAAACAAAAATGTAGAGCAAGCAGATACAAAAAGACGTGAATACTAAAGAGAGAGAGCAAATACTAAAGAGAGATTGAATTAAAAAAACATCATCTTTTGATTTAATCTTTTTTTTTTTTCTGAACGGCGAAAAAAGGGGGCTTTTATTAATAAGATACAAATACATCTCTGAGTTTGATAAAAGCATCACAATGTGAGAGTAACATCCCAACTATATTGACACCCTACTCTGCGACAATCATATGCTAAATAAACTCCCAAAATGGTTGCCAAGATGACAACCAAAGTGAACAATAGCTAGTCATGGCTAATACAACCAAAATGAGCACCTAAACTTGCAACCATTGTACTTCATTAGTAGCATGTAAGAGGAGCTTATGCGTCATTTGCCTAACCTAGTGGGTAAGTAATGCAATTTCTAGGTTAGGTGGCATAAGCATCATAGTCATCAGTTTGGAGTTTGATACTTAGCAACCATGTAAGCTCATTGCCTCTCTCTCTCTCTCTCTCTCTCTAAAGTGAAGACTGAGCCCTACTTTTATTCTCCTTCTTCTTCCTCTACCAAGTTTTCAAGAAGGAAACCCTGGCCAATTTTTGTAACCTAGAAATTGCATTGCTTACTCGCTAGTTTAGGCAAATTACGCACAAGCTCCTCTTACATGCTACTAAAGATTAAATGTAAGCACATAACTTCTAAATTAACCATGCAAGAATGTAGGGTGTTACACTTAGCGTGATTTTTAGGTGGGTTCCTTCATGAAGTCGTAGAGGGCTGCAAGATCTTCCATTTAGGTTCAAGATTCGTCGAAAATGATCAAGCATGATCACGTTATTGTCATCCAAAGTTTCTATTCCGATATACTCGAGACAACTCATTGTCCCTATGAAAATGCCCATTTTTCTCCTAGTTAGAGTGGTTTTTAGGTTTAGATTTCTTCATCAAAGTTGTAGAGCACTTCGAGAGCTTTGTTTAAGGCATAAGAATCATTCGAAACAACTAAGTTTTGACTCCAATATCACAGTCCAAAGTTTTTGTTCAAAATGGAACTTTCCACCACAAATCGAATAACCACTGGACTCCACCACCTAGCTTTTTGTCCGGAGCAAAGGCAGAAACCTCTCAATCTCTAACCCTATGTATATTTAGTATACTTAGACTTGATATTAGGGATTACAATGAGCATGAACGAAAAAACTTAGAATTTTTTGTGTCTCAATAGGTACCCTACAACCGTACCATCTATATGCTGCAGCCACAACCTATTTTTCTGGACATGACTATTTTTAATGAATGTGTTAAGTAGTGCTTTCGTTATTATTGTTAAAGTGTTAAATATCTAGTTGGTTTACTTAATCAATGATAGAGCAAATTTGTTTAATAGATTAAGAGATAAACATTACTAGTTTTCATAATGATTAAGTAATTATAAGAATAAAATCTATTTAAAATAAATGATGCAGAACATATTATGTACTTATAATTTGTTATAAAAAGTATAGTTGGTGATGTAAATGTCATTTTAAGTAGTTTTAAGTAGTAACGATATAATTTCCTACTATTAAAATGATTAAAATAGTAGAGTACTAATAAGGTATTCTTAGAAGGCAATTAAATTCCCTAATTTCATTAAGTACTTTTACTTATGTAGAGATATACTAGTACAATAAAGTAACGGCAATAGATTTAATTGCTTACTTTGTTGTACATTTTTGTAGTGTATGTAGCATTGCTCAATACTAATTTGTCAGAAGACTAAAAGGAGTGTTTGATAAATTATACTTAGGATCCTAAAGTTTTATAAAGCTAATTATAAGTCCTTAAGAGTTAATAAGATATTGACTCTAGAATTTTATAAATCGCACTAAAACCCTTAAATGGTTTCCTAATTGACACTTAGGCCCTATTTTGTATAATTACGCTACCAACTAAGGGTGAAACCGAGAAAAATCGGCTCGGAAAAATGATGGAACCGGAATTGGTTTTTTAGAGATCGGTTCGGTTCCAGTTTGATTTGTGCAAATTCGGTCTAGTTTAGAGGTCGATTCAGTTCGTCAGAGAGAGAGAGAGAAAAGAGATTGGGGCTAATAAAAAAAACATATATATATATATATATATATATATATATATATATATATATATATATATATATATATATCCAAAATTTTTTTGACGATCCGATCCGTCCAATGTGTTCAGAAGGTGTTTTCAAGGGTTCTCGCGGAAAATCTTCAAAAAAAAATACCGGGAAGGGCTTGATCCAAGCAGTTTTCGCAAAAATATATAAATACAGTTTTTGCGAAAACTGCTTGGATCAAGCCCTTCCTGATATTTTTTTTTGAAGATTTTTCGCGTGGACCCTTGAAAACACCTTCTGAACACATTGGATGGATCGGATTTTCCAAAAAAAATTTGCAACACAAAAAAATGTCATGTTTTTCTTATTTCCAGGAGGGTGTGGATATGAACATTTCCGTATATATATATATACGGAAATGTTCATATTTATTGGTGGACAGACATGGTAAGGGTCTGATATGAGATATTCAAAACAGAGTATTAAAAGAGGCGGTTAAACCAGCCATGAGTAATGCAGTATAATAAGGGCGGTAGAACCAGCCATGGTATTGCAGTAAATAAAACAAGTATTTTAAAACTAGTTTCAAATCATTATATTGGATTCATAATAAAAGAAAGCTTACTTGAGCTACACTTGAATATTGGAAGAGAAGAGAAATGTGGGATACTATCCCAGGGGAAGAGAAATGAAGAAGGGGAGTACGGTCAGAGGAGAGGAGAAGAGGAATTTTTAGAGAGAAAGAAGGGGTAAAATTCGAAGGTTTTGGTAACTTGATTATGTTGAAACCTGTCGTTTAACCAACTTGTTTGATAGATTTGATTGTTGGATATTCGTGGTATATTCCAATTAGAGATTTCTAAATTTTGATCTTCAAAAATGTGTTCTTCATCATTAATCACATCTGGTATTGAAGACATCATTGATATGTTAGAAGTGGAGGAATTGCATCTAAATAATTTGTTCATGTTGTTTTTGGGGGAAGTAGTTGTACACAAATGGGGAACACAATAGTGGTAGGTACACAAATAGGTAACACAGGTGTGGTAGTAAATAGGGTAAGTTATAACAAAGTGATTTGTTTATTATTTCAATTACTTTAATTGTTTATGTAATAATATGATTGTATATCACCTACAAGACACATACGCCACCAAACCAACCCAATCCACACCCATAACAACGGCAACCCTACCTCGGGATTTACACACCTACAAATGGGAACCTAGGAACCTGGGTAAGCTGATGCAACGTGGTAGTTCGGAGACCTACAGTCGTACTATTAAGAAAACAACTACAGTGATTGGCAATAATCTCCAGATCATTTTGGTATAAACTATCCTACACACATACAACAACAGTGGCTACGCCATCGTGACACTACCACAACAGTGACTACACCATCGTGGTACAACTACTGCTACACTACTCACTAACCATACTTGGCTTTGATACCAAAAGGGGGGAAGGGTGGACAGACATGGTAAGGGTCTGATATGAGATATTCAAAACAGAGTATTAAAAGAGGCGGTTAAACCAGCCATGAGTAATGCAGTATAATAAGGGCGGTAGAACCAGCCATGGTATTGCAGTAAATAAAACAAGTATTTCAAAACTAGTTTCAAATCATTATATATATATATATATATATATATATATATATATATATATATATATATATATATATATATATATATATATATATATATATATATATATATATATACACACAATAATCTTCCAATCAGGGACCCTGATGGAACCCAAAAACCGCACCTCTTCTTCGCTGCCGTTGGATCATCACGGACGGCTGTGATCTAAAAGACCCACACGCGGGTCAAAATTGCAACCCGGGTTGGATCCAAACCCAGTTCGCGGGTCAAATTACCTATACGGGTTAAAACATAAACCCCCAAACCCATTCTTCTCCCATACGATTCATTTCAAACGAAGAGAGAGAAAGTGAGAGGAGAAAACCAGACGACGAACAAGAGAAGACGACGACGAAGAAGAAGATCGAATAGGTAACGGGTAACGTTTCTCTCTCTCTCTCTCTCTCTCTCTCATTCCTGACTCTCTCTCATTTTTGAGTTTCGTTCTAACTTTGAGTTCGAATAAACCCTAGGTTTGAAAGAACCACAGGAAGTGAGATTCCGAAGCCCCTAAACGAAGAGAGATAAAACGATACCAGACGACTGGATTCAGACGACAAAAAAGATGGATCCCCCAAGGTTGGTCTCTCTATTTGTCTCTCTGTGTCTATTGACTCCATGTGAAAAATTATCTGATTTGAACCCGGTGCATTGTTTGGGACCAAGTTGTCACAATAGTAGACGACTAGTAGTGTCAAATGGGTTAATGATAGCATTGTGTTTTATCTTGAATATACAACAGAATCAAGACAATTGTTTTGTCACACTCAGAAAAAATCCATCCACAACCACCCGTAGAACAAATCCAATCAACCTTGCCAATAAGGAGGGTGGAATCTTTAGTATCATACATGAAAGGAGAAAAACAGATCAATGCCTTACACATGCCAGCATTCAATTGACCTATAGCACAAATTAGAAGCTAGCTGTGTAGCATAGGATACGGGAAAAGGGCACCGGTACAGCAGAACAAGGGTCAACAACATAAATCCTACCAAAAGTAGGGTACCACCCTATATACACAGTAAATCCAAAATAACCAAACCACAGTGGACCAACTCCAGCATAACCAAGTAAAATGTATGACATCAAATGAAGGCTCAGCAATAGAGAATATAGAGCAGAAACATAAGTACGTACATCAAAACAAAATAATGAGTAGTTCACTTGCATCGAATAGTTCAACACAGTCACGTCTTTATACATATTCACTCGCAAACATTAGCACTATTCAAGTTAAAATCAACAAGTCAGAAGCAGGTGGTTCGTTTTGGTATCACACAAACAGCTGCAAATAAATAAACATTCAGATGAAACCCTAGTTTTTGGGGAAAAAATTCAACAGTGAAATGTTCAAACGAAACCCTAGTTTTTCGAAATACAAAAGATTAAACGCTACAAATCGAAACTTCGAAGGAGAGAGAGTCAGGAATGAGAGAGAGAGAGAGAGAGAAACGTTACCCGTTACCTGTTCGATCTTCTTCTTCGTCGTCGTCTTCTCTTGTTCGTCGTCTGGTTTTCTCCTCTCACTTTCTCTCTCTTCGTTTGAAATGAATCGTATGGGAGAAGAATGGGTTTGGGGGTTTATGTTTTAACTCGTATAGGTAATTTGACCCGCGAACTGGGTTTGGATCCAACCCGGGTTGCAATTTTGACCCGCGTGTGGGTCTTTTAGATCACAGCCGTCCGTGATGATCCAACGGCAGCGAAGAAGAGGTGCGGTTTTTGGGTTCCATCAGGGTCCCTGATTGGAAGATTATTGAGTATATATATATATATATATATATATATATATATATGCAAAGCTTCTTAAACGGGATCCGGGACTCCGGGACTCTATGTTCCCGATATTTTTTGCGTAATCCGAACCATTCCCGGTATTATTTTTTGAAGATTCCCCAAGTGGACCCTTGAAAACACCTTCTGAACACATTGGACAGTTCGGATTTCCCAAAAATAATTTTTAAAGTGAAAAAAATAATTTTTACAGTTTTGCGAAAAAACTTCTTGGATCAAGCCCTTCCCGATATTTTTTTAAAGATTTCCCGCGTGGACCCTTGAAAACACCTTCTGAACACATTGGACGGCTCGGATTTCCCAAAAACAATTTTTTAAGTGAAAAAAATAATTTTTTTCTTATTTCCGGGAGGTCTGGATAATATATATATATATATATATATATATATATATATATATATATATATATATATATATATATATATATATATATATATATATATATATATATATATATATATATATATAGGGAATACTTCTAAAACGGGATTCCCGTTTCCGGACCTCTATGATCCAAATATTTTCTTGACGATCCGATCCGTCCAATGAGTTTAGAAGGTGTTTTCCGGACCTCTATTTACAGTTTTTGCGAAAACTGCTTGGATCAAGCCCTTCCCGGCTTTATATATATATATATATATATAGGGAATACTTCTAAAACGGGATTCCCGTTTCCGGACCTCTATGATCCAAATATTTTTTTGACGATCCGCTCCGTCCAATGAGTTTAGAAGGTGTTTTCCGGACCTCTATTTACAGTTTTTGCGAAAACTGCTTGGATCAAGCCCTTCCCGGCTTTTTTTTTTTTTTGAAGATTTCCCGCGTGGACCCTTGAAAAGACCTTCTGAACACATTGGACGGCTCGGATTTTCCAAAAATAATTTGCAACACAAAAAAATCATTTTTTTCTTATTTTCGGGAGGTGTGGACTAGGACGGTTCCATGGATACAACGAATAACACAACATTTGACACAATAATAATCGGAGCCCCACGCTTACAATTTGTTTTTAAGATTACCAGTAAAAATCAACTCATTTGGATATTGGTAAAGGTTTGATCAGTTCATTCAAATTTATCCCGTAAAATCTGACAGGAATCAACTAAATGAACTGATCAAGCCCTCACCGATATTCAAATGAGTTTATTTTTTACAGCTAATCTGAAAAACATATTTTAAATAAATTGAACAGCTCTGACCATTCGCGTGTGGGGTTAAAAAAAAAATTGTGTCAAATGTTGTGTTAACAGAACCGCCCCATATATATATATATATACAAAAAACTTCACATCCAAACTCCCGGATTTTAAAACGTCCGGACCTCCACCTTCCCAATTTTTTTTTTGAAAATCCGAACCGTTAGATGTGTTTAAAAGGTGTTTTCAAGGTCCAACTCAAAGATTTGGCAAAAAAAATACCTGGAAGGGCTTGATCGGAGCGGTTTTTCATAAAAACGCTATATTAGCATTTTTATGAAAAACCGCTCCGATCAAGCCCTTCCGAGTATTATTTTTTGCCAAATCTTCGCATTGGACCTTGAAAACACCTTTTAAACACATCTAACGGTTCGGATTTTCAAAAAAAAATTGGGAAGGTGGAGGTCCGGACGTTAGGTCCGCAAAATGCGGTTTGGATAGGAAGGGGTTCCTATATATATATAGACACACACACACACTAGATCTACAGATTTACTCATTCACAGAAAACACACATACACAGACATATACAACATTTATAGATCTACAAATATATATATACGTATACACACACACGTATAGATCTACAGATATATATACACAACCCACATCATCAAAAGTTAACCAAAAAATCATCGAAAATGGACAAAAAATCATGTAATCGAACCTTATATAAGGAAGGTAGATCTTTCATCAGCAACCCATTACAAAGAAAGAATTCAGCGCATCACTAGTGTATCAATCATGTCTGGAGATGGATCGGAGTTGAATCAGAGAGAGGTAGATCGAGAGACCCCTAGATCGAGGTGGAGATCAAGAGACCCCTAGATCGAGAGGAAGAGAGAACGATGGAGCCGGTGGCACTGAAGATGGGGTATGGTGGTCGATGGGTGTCTCGTTGTTGGCTGACATGGAAAGATAGAGAGTTTGGTTTTCTTTTGCCATGGAGAGAGAGAGAGAGAGAGAGAGAGAGAGAGAGAGAGAGAGAGAGAGAGTTAGGTTTTCTGATTTTCTGGGGAGGCGGCGTGATAAGGGGGTATATATATATATACATATATACATAGGATCCCGTTCTACTAAGAACTCCCTCAAACTCCAAATTTGCGGACCTCATGGATCGGGGTCGAATCTCGACGATCCGAACCGCCCAATGTATTTAAAACGTGTTTTTAAGGGTCATCGCGAAGATTCGTCCAAAAAAAAAATACCCAGAAGGACTTCATTCAAGCAAATTAAAAACAAATTATATATGTACGGTTATTATGAAAAACCGCTCGGATGAAGCACTTTCGGGTATTTTTTTTTTTTGTGATTCCTCGCGATGGCCATGGAAAACATGTTTTAAACACATTGAGCGGTTCGGATCGTCGAAATTTGGTCCGGAAAATCAAAAAAAGGGTGGTCCTCACCGAGGAGATCCGTGAGAGAGTCCTCAATAGAACATCTTCCTTATATATATATATATATAGGAACTCTCTAGTCCGGGACCCTTGGGTCCGGATCTCATAGTTCCGGATCAAATTTTGACGATCCGAGCCGTCCAATGTGTTCAAAAGGTGTTTTCCAAGGCCCACGCGGGAAATCTTCAAAAAAAATACTGGGAAGGGCTTGATCCACGCAATTTTTTGCAAAAATCCAAGGCCCACGCGGGAAATCTTCAAAAAAAAAATACCGGGAAGGGCTTGATCCACGCAATTTTGTAAATATGCAGTTTTTGCAAAAAATTGCGTGGATCAAGCCCTTCCCGGTATTTTTTTTTTGGAGATTTCCCGCGTGGGCCTTGGAAAACACCTTTTGAACACATTGGACGGCTCGGATCGTCAAAAAAATATCGGGAAGGGCTTCAAAATGCTTCAATCCGGGAAATCCGGGATCCTTAACAGGATCTCCCGTGTATATATATATATATATATATATATATATATATATATATATATATATATATATATATATAGTTCAATTCGGTCCGAACCAGGTTAAAAAAAAAACCCCAAACTGGGAACCTGACAGGTCTCGCATTTTTTTGGAAGTCACTCAACCGGGAACCGAACCGGACAACAAAATAAATGTCTTCAAAGAACTAGTTCGGTCTGGATTTCCTTTTTTTTTTTTTTTTACCCCTACTACTAACCCTGGTACTTACTTTGAACACTAAGTCTGTTATACCATGTGAGTACATACGTCTCATGAATATAACACATGAACCTGAAGAATAATCAGTGGTTAAAATGACTTATGTGCTAAATCGTAATAAACAACTTATGTGAACTCTGTGTATATGTTGACTTGTCATTATCGGGAAAAATCTACAATACACACCACTTAATGGTGTATACAATATGCACTCATTGTGTGCAGGGACGGAACCAGGAATTTCACTATGCAGGGGCGAATACTTTTTCTAAAATATTTTGCAGGGGCGAGCCAATATAATTTATTGAAAAATTTCTTTTTTTCTATATAATATTAAAGGTTTTTCTTTTTTCTTGCAGGGGCGACCGCCCCTACTAGCCCCTCTCTGGCTCCATCCCTGATTGTGTGGTCTATATTGCGCCACCTCATAATAAATGACTTGGAGAACCGGTCATTCATAACATTTTTATGAGTTTTATAACTTTTATACTAAGAATTCGTAACTTTTCAGCAACATGATTTGTAACATTTTCTTGCGTTTCATGACTTTTTGTGTGTTTCGTAACTTTTTTTGGGACTTGTAACTTTGAGACAAAAAAATCATAACTTTTCTCAAATATGATTTATAACATTTTTTGTGTCTCGTAACTTTTAGACAAAAATTCGTAACATTTCACAAATATATTTCATAACATTTTCGTTTGACTCGTAACTTTTATGGTAAAAAATCGTAAATTTTCAACCATGTATAATCGATTGGGTAATCAATTAAAGTGCATTTCGAAGAAGTAAATGTGTTTTCTTTAAAATAATTTTAGTTTCAATTTTCACAAAAAGAAGAAGAAGAAGAAGAAGAAGAAGAAGAACAAGAAGAAGAACAAGAAGAAGATATTTTTATTCTAAATTAATTTCAGATACTAATTTGGGCCTCTCTTCCCTTGAAATTTGAAAATACTTTTATTGTAGCTATGACTCAACTTACTTGAAAATTTAAAATCTTTAAATTTTTCCAAACTATAGCTATGGCGTAATTTAAACTGTATTTAAAAATAGAGTTAAAAAAGTTTTTCAAAAAAATTATACCGTTGTTCATTTAAAAGCAAAAACGTATCAAAGAAATTTTTTTTCAAAAAAAGGATACTTTTTGAAAGTTTTTTGTTAAAAATAGTTTTTTGAATGAAAAAAAAAACTAATTTTGAAAATAGTTTTTTACACAATTTTTTTTCAATTTTTTTTTTAGAATTTTGGGAAAAAAAAACTATTTCTAAACTTTATTTTTTAAATAATGGTTTACCAAAAGCTAGTTTTTATACAGAAAAATGTTTTCAAAACTTTCGTATTTCGAAAAACTTTTTTCAAAAATTTGTTTTTTCCCCTTGAAAAATATATCCAATAAAAGATTTCAAAAGGTAGATTTTGAAAGAAAAAAATTTCTTAGATGCTTTTTGTTTTTAAATGAAAAATGTTTTTTTTTTTAAACTTTTTTAATTCTTTAAAAAAAAACAGTTTTTTTTTTTTGTTCAGGGTGGAGGATATATAGTAAGGGTATCAAGGTCATTTCACGCAAAAAGTTAACACTATTAACCTTAAAGTAACAACAAAGGGGAATTTGATAATTAGTTTGAAAAGTAATTGTGGAATTTCGGAAAGTATAGGGGAGGGCTCTATATTTGTTAGAAACCTTAGAGGAGGTAAGTGAAATTTAACCTACTTTTTTTTTCCTTCAATTTGTTGGGTCACTTGTTGCTCAGGTTAACAAGTAATTGATTCGTAACTTTTTGTAATCGATTCGTAACTTTTTAAGATCCAACGGTAGATAACTTGGGTGCACATGATACACACCCAAAAAGGGGCGTGTATTGTAGCCATTTCCATCATTATCGTCTTGCTTTGATATTACTCTGATATGATCCAAGTGTGAGATTATGGAATGCTAGATCAGACAATTAGGTTCACTAGGTTTGCATACAATCTCAAAGAAATCACATAAACGTTTCTAGGTTAAAGGGAATTAGAACATTATATATATATATATATATATTGTGCTCATGATGCTTGAAAACAGAAAGGAAAGTCCTATGGAAAAAAGAAAAGAAATCAACAGCGACAAAGATAGAGAAATGATCAATCCGTTTCAATTTTTCGATTAGTAGTGAATGAATTTTGAAGAAAAATTTAATTATTGCATGTATTCCTTTAGTGGGCATTTAAAAAGGGACGGGGGAGTCTATATATTCATAAAGTTTTTCATGTATAGTTTTATAGCAGGATCCCAATTAGATTTGTTTAATATTAGTTGGTGAATTCTTTCTTAAATTATTTGTTGGTGAAATTAAAAGAATTAATCCGCCACGGGGTACACGGGGTACACGTGGACCTTGTTCATTTTGGGTTTCAAAACCGGTTTTCTCTATTACTGTCTAATCATTACTCATATTTCTCTCCAATCATTACTCTTATTTTTAATATTAATTTCATTTCTCTCTCTATCTCTTTCCAATCATTACACTGTATTTCTGAATATTGCCTCCATTTATCGCTCCAATAATTACCCAAAAACCAAACCAAACAAAATCTGATTTTTGGAGAGTGGAGACCCTTTTTCCAGATTTTTAACTCAAAAAAAAAAAAAAAATAGAATTCCAGGGGGGTCACGTGTCCCCATGTGCCCTTAATGTATCCGCCACTAGTCACAAGCATGGGTTGGAGGAGAAACTTCGAGTCCTAGGTGGTTTTGATTGTTTAGAATGTTCAATATATATACATATAATTATATATTTGTAAGATGGAGAATTACGATACGAAACTTCTTATTTGATGTGAATGGTATGCACCCATAAGTTGTATACAATTATATCATGTGGAGATAAATTTATAAAATCAATCTTGAATTCATAACTTTTGCACAAAAATACACAATATGTTACACAGAAAATTAAAGGGTAAATAGCAAAAGCACCCCCTCATCTATCACCGTTTTGCAGGGACACCCCCTCATCTATAAAACTCAGCACTCACACCCCTTCATCTATGAATTTTTAGCAAGGACACCCCTTCCGCGTCATTTCTGTCTATTTTTCGGATGGAAAATAGATTACAACATATTTAAGACACATATACCCTCTCATTTTAGAGGGAAAATTTCTCTCCACTCTTGTTTCCGTATAACAGCCGTCCAAACCTAGATTTTGGGCAAAAGTCAATCTTCCTCCTCTTCCCTCTCTCTCCTGCTCTTATCTCTCTCTCTCCTGATCTTCTTTCTCT
Source organism: Vaccinium darrowii (assembly GCA_020921065.1). Taxonomy (NCBI): domain Eukaryota; kingdom Viridiplantae; phylum Streptophyta; class Magnoliopsida; order Ericales; family Ericaceae; genus Vaccinium; species Vaccinium darrowii. Next base: position 34,153,963 of record CM037153.1, on the reverse strand, counting down.
CCTTTCTCTTTTTCCTTTCTCCTTTTCCCACAAGCCACAGTACATAAATGCTTCAAAAACAAATTGAGGAGAGACGACAATACATGAATATGGTAAACAATTCAGTAAACAAATACTATTTCTTTTTAAAGCATTCATATACTATGGGAAAAGGAGAAAAGAAGGAATGAGAGAGAGAAAGAGAGAGAGAGAGAGAGAGAGAGAGAGAGAGAGGGAAGAGGAGGAAGATAGACGCTGTGTTTGGTTGAGAGTTTTGAGAAGAATATTTTGAGAAATATTTTTGAAATGGTGTTTGAATGGGTTTTAGAAAAAGTAATAAGTAGAGAAAGATGTAATAATTGGAGAGAGAAATGAGAATAATAATTGGAGAGATGAGTATGAGTAGGGAGAGAAATGTGATTAATGATTGGAGAGACGAGAGATGGGGGAATAATCTTTTTTGAAATTTTTTTGGAATGTGAAGTGAACAAAGTGAGACTTTTGCCCGATATTTGGGTTTGGATGGCTGTTATATGGAAACAAGAGTAGAGAGGGAAATTTTTCCTCCAAAATGAGAGGGTATATGCATCGTAAATATGTTGGAATCCATTTTCCATCCAAAAAATGGACGAAAATGACGCAAAGGGAGTGTCCTTGCTAACGGTTCATAGATGAAGGGGTGTGAGTGCTGAGTTTTATAGATGAGGAGGTGTCCTTGCAAAATGGTGATAGTTGAGGGGGTGTTTTTGCTATTTACCCAAAATTAAACATCAACATTGCATTCAAAACATATCTATGAGTTCTTACCTCAATATTATAAAATTTTGTGCAACTGTTATAAATTTCTGCACAAATATTACAACTATTATACTTATGTTGTAAACTGGTAATAAAAAAAGTCAAGACTTTGTAGTGAGTGAATTTAACCTGTGGGATTTTTTTTTTTTTAACGACAAAAAACTTATTAATCAAATGTAGAGTATAACCAAGGGCTTGTAGCCTAGCGGTTATCTCCTGGTTCTCAGTAGAGGCGTTTGGGGTTTAGGGCTATGGATAGCTTCTAGACCCCCCTTTGAACTAAATCACTAACTCTCCCGCTAACCCCCCGCTGATGTATATTGAATGGCAAAAAAAAAAAATGTAGAGTATACTAAGATTAAACGGGACAAGAGAAGGGACATCAAAACAATAAGTGACAATTGGCATCACAAAAAAGTTGGCTTCCCGCACAACGAAAATCATCTGCCTCTCGAGACCCAACGATTAGAAGGCTAACAAAAAGTCAATCAAACAAACCCTAAAAGAGTAAATGGGCTGGAACCAAAAAAAAAAAAAAAAAAGTAAATGGGCTGGAACAACCCCAAAGCCCAAAAACATATAGAACAATTACAGCACAAACAATGGAGAAGTAGCACATTCCTGATTTCAGAATCAGAATCCAGCCAGCAGTAGCAGTAGCAGTAGTAGTATTTCATCATTGACAATTAGAACACCTTAACAGCCGAATACCATAAAAATAACCACCACTCTAGGTTGACCAAATCAGTGATTGCAGCAAGATGCATGCCAAGTAATCCTTTATTTTTGCATCCCATTAATTGTAGAAATTTCCACTAATACATAGAGGTAAAACCCTTCAATAATAAACTTGTGAAAACCTAAGAAGTTGAGAAAATTGATTCGTGAATGGCCCCCCGTTTCAGTAAACTTAGTTTTTTGGGCTCTTTTAGTCGATTATACATGAGAGAATGATTTATCTCATAAGACATGGAAAAGGGGAAAAAACCTAAAAATACACTTACAGAAATGAGGGCTGAGTGTGAACGTTAACATGTAGCTATCTAGACACAAGGCATGCATTATTATAGCCAAGTGGTTGAGGTCCATTATAATTTATATTCGAAGTTGACCATGTCCAGATGCTCATGAATTTCGAAGTGGTAAATCTTGTAAGGATCATATCATGGGACACCCGACACCATGAGGTCAAAAAGTTGGGAAAAAAACCTTTTGGGTGTGTTGATCAGTCAAAGATCTCATTTCAATTCATGAGGCTTCCATTTATTTTAGTGGGTGGAAAAAGTTATCTAACAAAATCCATAATTGTGCTGAAAGAGTTAATAGGTGTTATGATGATTGATTGGAGTCCACCTCTAACACCTACTCAAAGTCAAATAATAAGAAATTACTCATTAGTGTTAATTCGTGGAAACAATATTGATCAACTCTTATTAAAAAAAAAAAACTTTTGGGTACCATGCAGGGCACCCGAAACCCTGCCGTTTTATAAGATTGCCATGTGCTTCACGAAATGACGTTTCACGGGGCTTATTTTGGGGTCTGACACAAATGATTTGAACCGTTAAATAATTTTAAAATAATTATTTAAGTCGTCTGGGAAAAAATCAGGCCCCTCGGAGATCTTTAGATAATTGATTTAATTTGTTCGATTTTCATTTAGAATTCAGGATTCTGTAATTCGAAAGAATCTTCAAAAAATGTGCGCTTAACCCATTCATCTGAACAGTAGTCGTCAAGAACTTGTTGAGAAGAGCATTCAGTAAAAAAATTATCTTGTTCCACACTAAATTAAAAAAGTGGGAGGTTTCTCTTATTGGTTGAAACATATGAGTCCCACTAAAAAGTGATGACATGCTTACCAAAAAATGTATTGCAGAGATAAGTATAACATAACTTTGTGGTAGGACCCACACCAATTCAATTAATAGAAGAGAAGATTTTGTTCATCCTCTTAAAGGTGTACAAAATTGCACTCGCTGCAACAAGCCAACAAATTTGTGTCCCTTTTCATCTCTCTCTCATTTTCTCTCTCTATCGACATGTAGTCTCTCTCTATATTGCAGAGAGACACATAGAGAGAGAGAGAGAGATTTTTACTGTTACGGGTTACACTTAGACTCTCTCTTGCGCCTCACTGTTGTCTGCGATTGAATTCCTCTTTTAATCTAAGGTACATGTGTCTTCTCCATTTTTCACTCGCTTCTTTTACTGTTATTCCACTTGTGTAAAATCTGGATAACTGTATAAGCTGGGCATTCACATTTTCTTCGACATGTGTAAGTATTATGCTGTTATGCTTTGGCCTTCGGTCTCTCTCTCTTCTTAGAATGCATTTAGGAATCCATATAATCACCTAATTCTTCTTCAATTGCGCGCGCGCACACACACACATACCCTCCTACTCGCTCACAACAGCTCATTTGGCAGGCTGATAAGGCTTTGGGGGTAAGAGGTGGTTATGCTACAAGGGGAAATTAGTTAAGAATGAGTGATTAGCTAAGAAGGAGTTTGATGGGTAGTTGGAATGGATGGATAAAGGAATAATGTGAATATAAAAAGGGTTTGTGGGGCACACCGGGATGTGGGGTGGGTTTCGCTAAGACCATTTGCCGGAATAGCATTTTGGTTGCAAAGGGGGAACCAAGCACCGGATAAGAGTTGACCCCGATTAGTAAGTCCTCCAAGGCCCTTATCGCCTCCCTTTCTCCGCCCTCCAAATGGGGTCTAAGTGTTTAGATACGCGTGTCAGGGACATGTATGGGACACGCCACTTGCAATAGTAACGTTCTTCCAATACACTGAGGGCTCGTTTGATTCGCGGACTAAAATAGGTGGGATTGGTAGTCCTGGGATTAGTAGTCCGGGATTATTTGTCCTGGGACTAATTTAGTACTGAATCTCACTCAATCCTTTGTTTGATTCGTGTAGGATTAATATCGGGATATCCCGTGTTTCGGTCAATCCCATGTTTGGTTCCCCAAACTAAATTTTGGGATTAATTTTAGGACTCTCTCTCAATCTCTCAAACCAGCGAAGTCAAGATCGACACAGAGGAACCTTCAAGTTGATCGAATCCAAAAACCCAAGAAAGATCAAACACTTGCCCAGAGCATCATAGAAATTTCGCACTTAGAAATTTCGCACTGATTACACAATACAAACAATTTAAAATTACAACTTGATGACCTCCACTTCTTCTACAACAGTGCGATGTGGAAAGAAAAGAGGAAACAGAGAGTGAATCATAAACAATTGACATGGCAGGACAAGGAGTACCAATTGCCATCAGGAGTCACCGTCGGGCTCGTCGATTATGTATACCCAGAAATAAAAAATCATGTATACCCAGTAAATCGAAAATCATGTATACCCAGTAAATCGAAAATCAAAAATTGTGTTTACCCAGAAATCGAAAATCGCTGTCAGGCTCGTCGATTCTGTGATGTTGAGGTGATAGGAGGTGTAAACCCAGAGTCCGTGACGGCGGTAGGAGGTGTTGGTTGTTGAGGGGCGATGAAGCGTCGTTGCTGGTAGGAGGATCTGAGGGCGGCTGTTGATGTTGGCTGGTCGTGTTGAAACCTTGAGGTGAGGTGGTGAAGAGAGAGAGAGAGAGAGAGAGGAGCGGCTGAATGAGGAAAAGGAAGAAGACGATGGCAACTTTGTAAATATCAGCCGACAAAGTAGCGAGAAAATAGTCCGGGCTTATTTAGTCCCACACCCCCCCAGGTATTGTGTAATCCCATGCGTATTGGATAAAAATTGTCCCGGGATTGTTAATCCCATGTGACTTTTCATGAACCAAACAAGGGATTATGCGGGATTGGATACAAATAGTCCAATCCCAGTGAATAATACCCGAATCAAACGAGCCCTGAGTTAGTTGTAACGAGGGGATACTGGTGACTGGTGAGGTGTTGGGACAAGTATGCCGCAAGTTGGACAAATAGAAACATAGCAGGGATAATATGGAAAGGTAATTTAGAACGTAGAAGAACAAAAAATGTATGAATAAAGAAGTTTGAACCAAATAAAACCCTTGTTTAAATTGTACTCAGGAGTAAGTATTGTAAAGACACCATTAGTTTTGGTTGTTTCGAAATGGAATGTTCAGGTGAATAACAACTATATTAGATAGCATACGTTTACACATATTATTTTCTGTGTCCCCTACCGCGTCCGTGTCTACTTAATTTGAGTTTTCGTGTTCCGTGTCTATCTATGCTTCTTAGGTTTTTTGAGGCTTTTTCTTTCCTCCGTCATTCCTTTCTGTCCGTTGCATATATGGCTCGCTTGTATATCTGGGCAACATGTATTACCGTTGTCGTGACTCGTGTATGTGTGTATTGCTAGACAATCGACACTTTTGATTTCTTTAAATTCCTTGCGTTTCCCATGTAATCGAACTTAACGTCTGAGATATGTAGAACCTGCACAAGGAAAGAAAGATAGCAAAACCGAAACAGAAGAGCCCTGCAAGCAGCAATTATAATGGGCTTTTCTGTCTCAGAACTATTTGCTTCTTTGGGATATAATGGAAGCTGTTTTCCATGCATCAGCGTATTCCACGTACGAACCCACAAAGAAAAAAGCAGTTAAGCTTGTGGCTAATGCTATAGTAATTAAATCTTCGTCGATTTTTTCCCCCCCCTGGTGTTTCCAGGTTCAATTGTTGAATTCGGCATCCAGGATATTATTTCTGGATTTCTTCCCATCAATGTAGCTACTTTGCTTAAATTGAACAATCTTTGGTTTATGAAATCACCTGCCACTAAGGTTCCTAAGCAAAATTCAGTTGACCCATCAAGTTCTAACCCTTTGGAATCCAACACTGAAGCAGATAACAAGCAAAACCATAAATTGGGAAGAGAACTTCTTCCGAAACTCTGCTCATTACAACAAATTCAAAATCCAACCCTTTTGACGATGATGGTGAGGATGGGAGAAAGGCATCCTCTAGGAACAAACGCAATGGCTGTTTTAGTGACTCCGAAGATTTGGATAGCATGTCTGTGCAAGAATTGGAGAGTTATGCTGCAAACAAGGCTGAGGAGACTACAAATCAGTAAATAATTGTTTGAAGATTGCTGAGGATATTAGGGAGGATGCTACGAGGACTCTTGACACTTTGCATCATCAGGGTGAGCAAATCCATAGGAGCCATGTGATGGCGGCTGATATGGACAAGGATTTGAACAAGTATGCTAATTTTCTTTCACCCACTAAGCTTATATAATTACTTGAACCCACGCTTGTTCAAGCATAGCCGCTTTTGGAACATAGCTAGAATTTCTTATCAAAAAAAGAAGCGGAGTTCGCTTACATGAGAAATTATTTGTCACAACTTTTCTTTTGCATACAAAAGAAGTAGGCTTTTTTTAGTTCACAACATCGATTTTAGAGTTCGTCTGGAAATGTTATTATGGATTTTAAATTAGGTTTTACAAACTATGTCGTATGGATGAGATATAAAAGTGCAGCAGTTATTGGATAGTTGTCCATTGATAAGTTTCATCCATGACAGATCGAATTTCTGGCTTTCAAAGCATTGCCTAGCCTTCTGTGTTTTACGGTGTTGCCAGTCTGTGAAAAGGGGAAGATCTAGAATACTTATCATAATATCCCTTGCTCCCCCTTTTTGGGTTAAGAGTTTTCTTCACACGGAGAACTACTGCTTTCAATTTAGCTTCTGGCACTCTGATTTTGGAGCCTCAAAGCATGAGAAGTAAGGTTCTGGAAAGAATGATCAAGTTTCATGCATTTATTCAAGTAGAATGGGAAACCAATCTGCCTTCATCATGCTATGGCTGATTACTATGATTTCAACCTGAAGCCCATCTCAATTACGCCAGATAATGTTCTGTAATCGTAGTTGGGTATTTCATGATGTTGTGACTCTTTCCAAATCATATATTGTTGTGTAATCGTAGTTGAGTATTTCATGATGTTGTGACTCTTTCCAAATCATATATCAGACTTCTGTTCAATTGTTCGGTACACAAAATCTCTATACTGGCAGATTGCTGCTCTAAATCAAATGAGAGAATTCTAGAAGGGCCAACATCTTCTAATCTTATACCAAATAATCAGAAGGACAATGATAGTAATTTCAATGAGAAATTTATTGCACCTATGAGTGGACGGCGATGGATGTGTCCTCACTCCTCAGTCCTCCTGTGCCCATTACTGTATTCACTTTCCATTTCCTCTTAGATCTATACTATATCCAGTATTCTTATAGTTGCTCTTTTTATGAAGTTACTTTCCTGAGTTTCTTTACGGCCTTTTCATAATGGCAGGGAGCGTCTCTTGATATTACATTGGTCATTTCAGGGCGAGAAGCTCTTGGGAAGTCTTGGGGGCATGTTTTCTAAACCGTGGAAGGCAAAAAATACATGAGAAATTTCTGGGCCTGCAATCACAAAAGGTGTCCACACCCCATCCCCTTCCCAACCCTAATGCTATTTCTCTTATTAAATTTCTAATTCATCTCTAACTGGAATTTGCTCATTCTTCTACCGGATTAAACTTCTACCATACTGGTGTATATTGCTGTAATGGGCCCACCTCACGCGGTGTGGATCCCATGTTAATTTAAGAGTCAAAACCCATAAATGTTTGATAGAAAAATTCCAATTTTCCAATAAAACCAACTAAAATCATAAATAAACAAGCCCACAGCAGCAAACTGATGTGACAAAGTCTCCTAAATGTAGGAAGAGCAGCATGTCCAAAATAGCAAACCCCAATTGTATGCCCAGCAACCCAAATAATCTATCCTTGAAACAAATCTTATAGTTTGCCGTCCAAAAAAGCCAAGCCATCAATATATATATATATATATATATATATATATATATATATATATATATATATATATATATATATATATATTTTTTTTTTTTTTTTTTATTTTTTTTTTTGGTGTTATTTCACTCTTAAAGAAGCCAAGCCAGCTTGAAGCAACTCTGATGGCCCCCCTTAGCCATCACAGTATGCAGCATAACTAGCAACAGATGTACTCCTAGTAACCAACAAGTTATTGCATGTAGTAGTTTACAACTTTGCATCATCATGCCCCAATAGTTGAGTTAATTAAGAATTATCTAATGTCTTGTGAATTAAATGCAATGTAAATTACGGTTCAGATCCCTTTGGAATCAGAACCAAAATCGTGAGAATGAAAGCAAACCAACCCATTTTTAATTTGTTTTTCTATTTCACAATCGGGTTCAAGCCACACTACTAAAGAGCAGCCCAAATTGTCCGATATAGACTTAATTTGCGCTGGATACGCGTTTTGACGAATTCTTTGCTCACCCCCCAAAAGTCTTTGAAATCAATTTGGATGGAATATTCTTCACTCATCCTTGAAAACGAACCCATGTCACAAACCAAAGGTCAAACGTCCACCTCACAAGGAGGAAAATTATTTCTTACACTTCCAATTTTGTTTGTTTCCATTTCCATTGGCCACAGCTAGAACTACAAATCACCCCCAACCAACCAACCAACAATGGCCACAAAACGCCTTCAACAGCCCCCTCCCTCCTCCTCCGCCTTCAGACGCCACCAAAAATGCTCCCTCTACCTCAAATCTTTCTCTCTCTCCTCTTCTTCTCTCTCTTCTCCGCCTCCTCTCCGGCCTCCATCTCCGTATCCCCTCAAACCCTATCCAAATCAGGCGACCCAGTCACAATCCAATGGTCCCAAATCCCATCTCCCTCGAACCTCGACTGGCTCGGCATATACTCACCTCCCGACTCCTCCCACGGCAACTTCATCGGCTACCTCTTCCTCTCCTCATCACCCACCTGGCAATCCGGGTCGGGTTCCATCACAATCCCGTTGACAAACCTCCGATCCGAATACCAGTTCCGGATCTTCCGATGGACCCAATCGGAAGTAAACCCTAAGCACCAGGACCACGACCACAACCCCCTGCCGGGTACCAAGCACCTTCTCGCGGCGTCCGGGTCGGTCGGGTTTGAGCAGGGTCGTGGGCCGGAGCAGGTGCATTTGGCGTACACGGGTCGGGGCGATGATGAGATGAGGGTTATGTTTGTGACCCGCGGTGGGGAGGAGAGTTTTGTGAAGTATGGGTTGAGAGAAGATGGGTTGGAATTGAGTGTGCGTACGGTGGTGGGGAGGTATGAGAGAGAGGATATGTGTGATGCACCGGCTAATGAGAGCATTGGGTGGAGAGATCCTGGGTTTATTCATGATGGGGTCATGACTGGTTTGAAGAAAGGGAAGAGGTATTATTATCAGGTAATATTCTTGGATTAGTCTGTTTGGTATGTGAATTTTGTTTTAATGTTGAGCAGTATCAGAATTACATCCTAAGAGTTAGGATAATAGGACACTAGATCAATCATATACGTAGGGTTGATAAACGAACCAAGATACACAACTTGTATTAGTTCGCTAAAAGCTTGTTCAAGATTGGTTTGTTACATAATCAAACCAAGCTCGAATAAGCTACTACTTAGCTTGTTTGGCTTAATGATTTATAACAAATTCAAGCTACTTTAGTTCGGTTCGTGTTAGGCTCGGTTAGAGCTCGTCCGAGATAGGCTCGCCTCATAAACAACCAAAGCTTGAACATATTTGAAGCTCGTTAAGTTTCAAATTAAGCTTGGGCAACTAACTACTCGCTCGGTTATCAACCATACATGTGATGTCCGAAACAATTAGATCAAGCTCGTTAACAGGAGGGGACCTGTAGTATACTCGGCTCGTTTATTAACGAAACACTGCTATACAGGAGAAATGTTAATCAATTCTTACCTTGGCAAGGTTTGACTCCTTAACATCTCAGTAGAGAGGGTACAAGAACGTCCTACTAGGCTAGTCCTAGTTGGTTTATTGTATTCCAGTTATGGACAGATGTAGGTTTGAATTTTGTTCAGTGCTGTTGAAGTATATGCTTCTTTGGTTTTCTTGTTAGATATGATGATTCAATTGGAATCACTCTTTGTTTTGCAATAAGGAAGACATCCGTGTTGGTGATTTCTTTTTATAAATCTTGCATAGGTATTTTCCTTTATTAATCCTTTGTTGTGTGTGGTAATTCGAGTTAATAGTTGCTGTCTTATTCTTTTAGCACCAGCAGCTGTTTATCAAATCCAATTATTTGAATTTCTGTTTTACCAAAAAAAAAAAAAAAAATCAAATTATTAAGTTGAGGAGGGAAGCTTTTGTTTGTACACTTCGTATCAAAATAGTGTACTGCAGGTCCCCTCCTCCTTAATGTTTCACAGTTTTTGCACTAATTAAAAGAGCTCAATTAGATCAAATTTTGTTAAATTTGTTGAAAAATATTCACGTAATAAATTTTAAATATATTACATACATAAATAAGTGAAAATGCACGCTTTTCAGAATTAGGACAAACATAAGGGAACGGATGAGTAGTTTATTAGCCTGGTCTCTTCGTTTGGCGCAGTGAAATTTGTCTTGGTTACTGATGTCAGTGTCTTTCTTCAATATAGTTTAGCTAGTTATTATAGAATTCACTTTCTAACATTATTTCAGCTCAGTGGGATCCTGATTTTCACTAATTCCTGTATACTTTTAATAACATTAGATATTGATTCAACATGTTATTCTACTGTTTCTCTTTTCAAAGTTGTCAGGCATAACTCTTTTTTAGATAGCTTTCTCTAATATTTTCTGGTTCAGTTACATGCAGTGGCACCGCCACATTGAATCATGTGGGTCGGCTGACCCCATGGAGGAAAACAATATTGCTGCTATTATACTTCAAGTTTTTGGTCAGTAGAAAATGAACCCATCCAAATACTGCACTGACCCATTGTGGCGTGCAAACCCATTAATAAAGTCACCACCAATTTTCTGTCGTGTTCTCTCTCTAAGTTTTAGTAAACATAGATTTGAGTAAAACCTTAATTAATACTAACATAATCATAGACTTGAGAGAGAAAATAACCTTTCAATCTTAAGCAAAATTAGAGTTCTGCATCTTTTGGGTAATTTTTTCGCCCATTCCGGTTTTGGTAGAGATAAATTAGAGTAAAAACTTCAATTATAAATACCTTTTGAAGCTTAGGCAAAAGTTGGAATTCCACATCATTTGAGTAAATTTTTTCCTGGTTTGGTATAAGTTTGGGTCAAGAGTTGGATTAGCTTGAGTTAAAAAAAGAGAGTTAAGGCTGGACTCTGGAGATGCTCTTGAGCCTCTCATATGATTTATTTTAGTGTTCTTCTTTTTTGTTTAGTGTAGATTATGAGGTCAATTTTTTTAAAAGACAATGATAAAAATGCAAGATTCATCTTTAGTAGTTCTGTTCAGGAAATTGAGTTAAAAACTATCATATTGATTTGAATGACGTTCCTTAACTGCTGGAGCTTAAAGAAATTAGGTCTTGACTTTCATTTTGTAGATGACCCCATACACACAAGTTCCCGGAGTCGCCACTGGTTACATGATCTCATTTAGTAGTATGTATAGTTGTGAAAAATATAGGTGCTACTCTTTTTAACTTGTTATTGCTCTCTTTCTCATTTTAGATATTGCAGCTTTAATTGGTTTGTCACTGTATCCCGCAACAGGATGTTAGAAAATTCTCTTTCCTATTGTTAAACATTTATTGTTGGAGGTGATATATGCTTACTGGTTTGTGCCGATCAAAATAGCTACATATGGATACTGGTTTATGGAGTTATATTTGCTTTGATGATTAGGATATGTTCATCAGTAGTTTCTCGGTTACATTCTCTTGCTTTCCTTGAGTAGTTTCTTGATTTGACTATTCATAAGGGGTTATTGTCTTCAGTGCCTGTTCTGTTTTTTAAGGTTCAATATCTGGGGATCTTGATCTTTGGCACTATACATATGATTTAATCACTACTGGACCAAAATTGGACCAGTTTCCTAGTAGCTAGTAGTTCTTATATTAGCTATCTGGATCACACCTCATTTAAGTTTTTTTAGTCTAGGTTGGAAGTGATTCAGGCGGTTGGAGCACCACTTACAGCTTTGTCTCAAAAAATGATGACTCTGGCGAGACAATAGCATTCTTATTTGGAGACATGGGAACCGCTACACCCTACTCGACCTTCCTTCGCACACAAGATGAAAGCATATCAACTCTGAAGTGGATCAGCCGGGACATTGAAGCCCTCGGTGACAAACCATCCTTTATTTCACACATTGGAGATATCAGCTATGCAAGAGGTTACTCGTGGTTGTGGGACAACTTTTTTGCGCAGATTGAACCTCTCTCCTCCAAAGTCCCTTACCACGTCTGCGTTGGTAATCATGAATACGATTGGCCTTTGCAGCCTTGGAAGCCAGACTGGTCCTACGCTGTATATGGAAAAGATGGCAGCGGTGAATGTGGTGTGCCTTACAGTCTCAAATTCAATATGCCTGGAAACTCTTCGGAACTCACCGGGACTCGTGCCCCACCCACACGGAACCTTTACTACTCATTTGATTCGGGTTCAGTGCATTTCGTCTATATATCAACAGAAACGAACTTCTTGCCCGGTAGCAGCCAATATGACTTTATAAAGCACGATTTGGAGTCGGTCGATAGGAAAAAGACCCCTTTTGTGGTAGTCCAAGGGCACAGGCCAATGTACACGACAAGCCACGAAAACAGAGATGCCCCCTTCAGGGAGAGATTGCTGGAACACTTGGAACCTTTGTTTGTGAAGAATAAGGTCACACTCGCGTTATGGGGTCATGTCCACAGGTACGAGAGATTTTGTCCTCTGAATAATTTCACTTGTGGGAGTATGGGTTTGAATGGGGAGAAATGGGAAGCATTTCCTGTTCACGTAGTGATTGGGATGGCGGGTCAAGACTGGCAACCGATATGGGAACCCAGAGCAGACCACCCGGATGACCCAATTTTCCCACAGCCAAGCCGGTCTCTCTACCGAGGAGGCGAGTTTGGGTACACTAGACTCCTTGCCAATAAGGAGAAACTCACTTTTTCTTATGTGGGGAATCACGATGGGGAGATACACGATATGGTGGAGATTTTGGCATCGGGACAAGTTCTCAATGGCGGCGATGGTGATTCTACGCCTGGGCATAAGATGGTGCAATCGTCGTTCTCATGGTATGTGAAGGTAGCAAGTGTTCTTGTGCTTGGGGCTTTTGTGGGGTATGTTATCGGGTACATCTCGCATGCCAGGAGAGAAGGTGGTTCTGGAAAGAGCTGGACTCCTGTGAAGAGTGAGGAGAGTGAGGAAATATGAGTACCTGATTTTGCTCACAGCATTTATCAGGTTAGTAACTTGTTGAAATGTAGACGAATAAGCAACTAGGTCTGTTCTGTAAAATATGTATTACTTGACGTTAAGTATGCAAATTTTCGACGTTGAGCTGCTTTGGAGGTGGGAATACTTTGTAATCGAAAACTCACTGTAGGGTTGTGAAACTCACGAGAATTATCTGTAAATACGCATGTGTTTTTGCAAAAGAAGTGAAAGTGAAGCATGAACTTGCATTGTTAATATTGTGGCGCAGCCATGCCAATGAATGCATTCTTTTTTCATTTTTTTTGCGGTGTTTCAACCAATGAAACTACTTAGGGTACGAGGTCAGGAGACACAATCGTCTCGGATGTGGGTTTTGATCCGTGGACGAATGATTTTGTGAAGGTGCCAATGCAAGAAAAGTAAGAAAGAAAAAGTACTTGGTTTGGGAGTTTTGGACGGGTGTCTTTCTTTGGCTCCGTGGAGGCGTGGACAGAGTGTGGAAAAGTTGATGAGGTTGGGGTTTTCGTAACGATGAAATATGGTGACCAAGCCTCATGGACAAGTTTGTTTGCCGCATCTGATCATGTGTGCTGTGAATTGCTAATGCTATGGGAAACGGCAACTTTAGGGAAAATTTCTTTATAAAATCAGGAGTCTAATTCATTCCAGGATATCCCAATCCGAACTAAAAATCTTATATGAGATATCAAAGCTACTTGTTGAAAGTTTTGTATCGCCCTGTATTACAACTTGGAAGAGGAAGAAGAGTATACTGAAAATTTTCTTTCAGGGGTGACGAAAAAGTGGAATCGCGAATACGGAGACGAAACTTTTAAGCTAATTGGACCTAATTAGTTGGAGCTTATCATATGATTACTCGAATATTACTAAACATGCAAGGATTTAGAATTTGATTTTACCTTTTTCTTGCACTATTCCACTAAGGTGGTTTTTGTTTTATAATAAACTGGCTTTTCACGGTTTTTTATGTGATATATTGTGAAAGAATGACCTGTCTCGGTTTTTGGAAAAAACAGTTTTTTGACTATTGGACCATGCGGTTTCAAATCCTTCTTTCTTCATTAAATTTTTCTTTTGTGGTTTTTTTCCCGGTATAAAAGCTTAATGCACATGAATATGAGGGGACCAAGGGGGAGTTTTGCCTTACTTTTCTTAAAGGTTTTTTTGTTTTTACTTTATTTAATTTTGCGTCAAACTTTCTAAACTGTTTATTCTTCTAGAATAGAAATCCAAAAACTAAGAAGGTAAATCAAATTTAATTAGTTCAAATCATATATATCGTCAGTGAACATTTCTAAAAAAAAGTGCAAATTATGTGTACCTTTTTCAAGAGTCACTTTGTCAAGAAAATTTAAAAAGTTTGACAAATAAATAACAAAACATCAAACAAGACAAAATAAAAACGTTAGATCAAACCCTGAAATCAGTTTTCTTATGGGCCTATAGTCCAGAAGGATCATGTCCCCAATACCCATTTCTTTACCTTAGCCTTTAATCATGGACAAGTTCTCATAGTGCATTAATATATTATGGAATATATAGTTTAGCTCGGTAAACTCTATCGAGATCTTATCATTGTGGTCTGAATCATTCAACTTTTAGAGCTCATCGTTGAGAAGATTATCGAGAGAAAAAACTGATTGAATTTTTGGGCATGCTGTCAAGGGACAACATGCACGTTGACCACATCCGAGTCGTCCGTACTCGGCGATCAACGGCCCTGATCGGTTCAGTAATGAATGGTACAGATCTGTTTGGATTTGAACATATCTGTGCCGTTGATCGCCGAGTATGAACGGCTCGAATGGAGTCAGCATGCATGCTGTCCCTTAAGGGAGAGCACGCCCCCTGCTTTCACACTCCCGTACTGCATTAGCGAATGTACCCTTATTGAATTTCTTCAATAAACTTAATAAATTTTTTATTGATAAAAAAAAAAAAGGGAAAAAAACCACCTTCGTGAAGGTGATAGTACCATACCTGTTCTTTTATTTTCTGTACTAAAAAAAAAAGTTTCAGCACTTCGGGACAAAATAAAAAGTTACGGTAGTAAGATATATTTTTTGCACCAAGTTTAATTACTCTTAAAATAATTATCCATTTCTAACTTTGTTCCGTCATCTTAAAAATGAATTAATAAATATTAGGGGTGAAAATAAAAGTGAGAAATATGAGGTTCAGTCGGCCTAGGTTTGGTGCCGGTCGGTTTTGCTTTTCAAAAACCTAGTAAAATTTTAATTTTTGGTTCGGTAAAAAAATACTTCCAAACCGAAACAGAGGTATCGGATCGAATAACCAGAATAACTCGACAAATAAAGTACAAACCCCAACTAAACTAAACCATCCCGAACTGATTTTAGTCCACTGAATATTTTTACCGGAATTGATTTCCGGTATTTCTAGACCGAAACGAGCCGATTTCACCCCTAATAAATATTCTCCCTCTCCTATATAATGCAAAATAAAAATACTAAATGAGTAGTAATTAGGAAAAAAATCAATTAAGACAAATGACGAGCAGCCCACGTAGTTCTATTGCTGAAAGGTCGAGGCTTCATTATTCAGATCTGTATAGTGTATGCATAGGCGTACTTCTCGTTCAGTGTACATTGGAGCCTGATTGATTCTTCGTCTGAATCATCAGCTGGAAATGGCGGAGAATCATCGTCCACCCACTGCGTTTTCTGTGATCCTCTTCCTCCTTCCGCTGTTCCTTACCGCCGTAGTTCACTGCAAAACCCTCAAAAGAGACGGTACTACTTCCAATCTATATTCAAATACCAGTTCTTAATCAGCACAATGCCTTCCATTTTTCCGCACTTTCTTAGCTGCAATTTTGATCTCTTACTTGGTGGTTGATTTGGGAATTTTTGAATTGAAAGGTATAATTTGTTGCTGAGTTTTGAAGCATCTGTATTTACCAGTTGGGAACAAGTTAAATGATCTTTGTTTTTTCTCTGTTTGATCAGTTCCTTGTTTTTTTCGTAGTTTCTTCACCAATTAATTAGTTGTCCGTTGTAAAAAAGATTTGGTGGGTCAAATTTGAGTAAAGGCTTCGCGTGGTACGAAATACTTCAATGGGCAAACTCATGTCTAAGCACAAATTTGAGTTAAATCTTCGTCAACGGCATGGTTGTAGTGAAGAAATAGCCTTGCAAAATTTGAGTAAAAATCTAAGTTTCCCTTGATTTGAGTAAAAACTTGAGTAAAACTCAATTTGGTATAGGGTTGAGGCAAGGAACGGAGTGGATTTTGGAGTTTTGCTCCAATTTTGTGTTTGAGTAAAAAAGGGGGTAGGGGCCGGGGGTTAAGGGCTGGAGATGCTCTTGAATCTTAGCTGGACCAGACCACGATTGGATTTTGGGGGCTGGCTGCCAAGCTTTTCTCCTTGCATTTCCTTCACCCCTTCCCACTAATGATTTCAATAAGTTGCGCCACATAACCTATGATTCCATTTCAAGGTTGTTTGTGTGTTAAATCTAATTTAACTACAATTATTCCGGTAGAAATACAAAGAACCTTAAGTTCCAATCAATTGGGGCCAAGTAACTTCTTGATCCACTCATGCATAAATTCGACTACTCTAAACCCAAATGAAAGGCTCCATGAATAGCTTTTTAAATAGAATATGTTGGTATGTAGCTATGTGCACAATATCAAACGCTATGAAAGGGACTTTAATAACGTTGTCGGGTGCCATGAAAAGGATTCTCAACTTGTAATTCACATGTTTGAATATGCGTGGGATTCATTTGAAGTGTTTCAAAGCCAGGGTGCTAATGTGATTCCAGCCTTGAATCTTAGATGGTTTGTTTGTAATTTTTTCGTTGCAGCTTGCTATATGGTCTTTTAATAAGATCTTTATTGTTGGATGTGGGTAATGGACAAACATATATCTACAAAATTAAGTGCCTTTTGTTTGTGTAAATGGAATCTAAAGTCTAAACTAGTATTTTCCATTGTGATTGTAGTCAAAGCCTTAAATGAAATCAAGTCTTCCTTGGGATGGAGGGTGGTCTATTCATGGGTTGGAGATGACCCTTGTGGAGATGGCGATTTACCACCGTGGTCTGGAGTCACATGCTTAACTCAGGGCGATTACAGAGTAGTTACAGAACTGTAAGTTTTACCTCCAGTCTGTTTGATTCTCGGAGATTTTTTATGTTTCCGGGAAAATAACCTAATTCTGTTGCCACTCCCCAAAAATTGGAGAGGAAAGAGTTCTATGTTAGGTACATCCGTACATAGTTAACAGTAGTTTTTGGGGATGCTGCTATGTTGTCAAGACTGCCAATTAATTATGGGATTTCGTCATTCTGGTATTTGGAACTAGAATGGTGAACCGGAGAGGCATGGAAATTATAAGATTTTTGAGGCATCTTGGATTATGACGTTCCTTATCCACCATAGCTGTCAAGAAGATTGATGGAAACACTCCTGGCGAAATTGAATGAAAATTGGTAATCTAGAGTTCAGAATTCATATATATGTGTATTGACCTCATTTTATCTCTTTGCAGGGAAGTTTATGCAGTGTCAATCGTGGGGCCTTTCCCTGTTGCTGTGACCAATTTGTTGGATCTTACTAGGCTGTCAGATACTTCTCTCCCTGTCTTCATACCATGTGTTATTCCTATTTAATTGATTTATGAGTTAAAAGTTGTCACACATCTAGCAATAAATTCTACTTTTTTTATTCCTAAATCTTGCTGATCATAAAGTCGGATGGTCAGTCTGTTTACATGAACTGCTTAGGATTGCCACGCCCTGAAGAATTGTTTATGGTCAGATCTAGTTGTCTTAAAAAGATATATTATGAAATTTGCTCATTATATGAATTTCCCATCTAGTAAATGAATTCCCTGTTTACGTCAGTTGTGATCATAATAGGCTAGAATGGTTTTCATGTATTATGGAGATGCAAGGATGTGAACCTATGAACCATGAATACTTCTAGATGAGAATCGTATCTATATTGGATCCCTATACTCCTCCGATACTCCCATATACGTACCGCAAAAATATCCGCGTTATATTTTTTGTCATTGTAAATTTGTATGTATTGAATGCTTGTCATTCACTCTAGGTTACATATTTGAACTTTTATGAAATTAAGATCGTGGTACTTGTTGCAAATTATTGGAGTGAAGATATTAGGAATAAAGAAAACATAGATCTTTTCTAACATTTTTCTCAGTTTTTGGAGCAGAAGGTACAGTGAGATGAAAATAGTCGAACATCTTTGATAGTTTTTTGGACATCCTTATTCTATAAAGTTGGATTTGGACAGTTAACTAACCAAGGAAACTTGTATAAGAAATGGCTGGTGGTTTCTCACAATTCTTGTGATTATATGTAACACAATGCAA
Source organism: Vaccinium darrowii (assembly GCA_020921065.1). Lineage (NCBI taxonomy): Eukaryota > Viridiplantae > Streptophyta > Magnoliopsida > Ericales > Ericaceae > Vaccinium > Vaccinium darrowii. The sequence continues at coordinate 34,135,560 of CM037153.1, read as the reverse complement.
AAATTTATAAAAGTACTTTTTTAATTCAACGTCTCGTAGCCGTATTTGTATCTTATTGTTATAGATGGTCACGTATCGCTGTATCCATATCCTGTATCGTTATACGTGCTTCCTAGATATGACCCCTCAGATTAAACTCCTTAACAACTTATGAGTCAGGTTTTATTTCAGACCTCTATACGTTATTTTCTTTGTCATGCTTGAAACTAGAATTTACCTTTTCCATGTGGCAGGGATCTCCACAACAACAAGTTGACTGGACCTATTCCTCCTCAAATTGGGCGTTTGAAGCGCCTAAAAGTGCTGTATGGTTATTTCCTTCCTGGTAGATTAATATTGGGGGTTTGCCCCCTTTTGTTTACTGCATAAAGAATGATATTTATTGATTACTGTTACCAATACATGTTAGTACATTTTGTTAGTTCATCAGTAAAGTGTAACGCATTAATGTAGATTCAGAGGGCAAGCCTTCATTTTGGTAGTTGTAAATTGGGTAGAACTATACATTTTTTTATGGCAAAGGAGTTGCAATGATGATGTTGGAACATTGTTTCTCTGACTATTTTTTACAATTTTGTTTTAGTTTTGTTATCTTTTTGAGTTTTGACACTTCAATGTAATTAGTACATAGGCTAAACTAGATTGCAAGGGTGTCATTTGGACTGGTGGGGAGAGTAAAGTAATGACCTCCGGACATGCATTTACTAGTTTGTGCTAGTTTGGTATTTGAAGAGGAAGCTTGAGCGAAGTTACCAAATCTCGTCCCGGATAATGTACCGTTTTTCTTATTGGCATGGTACTGGTATTGGAGTGTCCCAGCATACTGTTTCGTATTTATCACGACTGTCAATATTTATTTGGCATCAATAGAAATACAATACGTTTGTCTATCATTTTCTCAATTTGTTAGGAATTTCATTACGCATTAATGTTTAGTAGCAACCCAATGATGCAAAGATAAGAGTTGAACCAATGTTTCACATTTATTCTCTTATTAATTTTATTTTAATCCTTTAGAGTTAAATATAAACTAACCATAAAAGTGCCCTTTTGTGCGCAGGTGTGTAGTGTGCATGTAGAGAATAATAACTCTGACATTTCTTTCTTTTTTATCGTAAAGCTCAACACCTAGCCCATTGTTTCAGCCTTTGTAGTCTGCATATGTGTATACAGCTAAACATTTGCCCCTGAAAACAAAAGAAAATGAAGCTTCGTAGCCAAAAAGCTCAGCTACACTTACCATTGGTTTCAGACTGAGATCTGGTTGTCCATCTCGTCTTCATCTCTCGTCTCTGTTTCTCTCCTTTTTCTGTCTTTGAGTACTTCAGATGGTTTTGGACAGAAAACATGTGGTGGACGGAATCCGGAAAATATCCGGAACAGGCTGGAACATCCGAGACAGGGCAGTATTCTCAGCGGAAGAGAACACAGCACATGGTCCTGTTTTTGCAGCAGTGTACGGTATGTACCGGCTGGTACGGTACAGTACGGTACGAGATTGATAACTTCGGGCTTAAGTGCTTGAAGCGTTGACTATTATAATGCTCTTTGTTTCACAAGGAGAGTCTATTTTACAGGTGGAATATTCCAAGATAATATGCCAAAAAATGGGGGAGAATGGTGGATGTACCGTTAGAGCTTGTCCCACATTGGTTAATTATAACCTCTGAAACTAGTATATGAGTCTTGGCCGCCTTTCCACTCATTGTAAATTGGTTTTGAGTTGGATGCTTTAACATGGTATCAGAGCTAGGTTTTCGGAGCCTTTTGATGTTTGCCCAGTTATTTGTGCCTTAAGCGCACCTTGTTTCGTTGTGATCTCTATGTTATGGATCCGTTGTTTACCTCTCCACGTGTAGGTTAGGGGTCGCACGTGCAGGGAAGTGTTAGAGCTTGTCCCACATTGGTTAATTATAACCTCCGAATCTAGCATACGAACCTTGGCAGCCTCTCCACTCATTGTCCATTGGTTTTGAGTTGGATGCTTTAAGAAGTACAAAGCACACAACAGAGAGCACTGGCAAGGGATGTTCTCCCCTTCTGAGCTTACTAAATGGCTGTCTCATACTCATAAGACTAGGGCATCTCTCTTGTTAAGGAGGAAATGCCCTTTCTCCACCACTAAAAACTGCAGCCCTGTCAAATCATGAAGGGATGACTCTTTTTATAGGCCAAGACAACCTATGAAATGGCAGCACGTTTCAAAGAATCTCGCGAAAATATGCCCTTCTTAACTATGAAGCTGCGATACCCAAGACATTCTGGGTTTCGTGGCTACTACTCTGCGTGCGGTGGGCGCTACACCTGCGGCGGTCCCTTGTCCGTCCTTCAGCCACCAAACCACTTACTCCCTTCAATCCTGTGAATAGGGTCATGTCAAGACCTGTCTCGGTCAGGCTAGTATCGCTAACGATAAGGTACTGACCTGGCTCGGTCTTGCCTATATTGCCACCAAGCCAAGGGCTTCTTGGGTGTTGCCAGTCGACTGGAGAGAAACTCACTGTCCCTGTTAAATGATACGGTAAGTAAGGTGGACTCAGCCTTCATGAGGCTCCAAACCAACCTAAGAGGAAGTCTATCACTGCTCTCTTCGTAACTGAGGATATCCCAACAGCTTCAAGGCCCTTAACTGCCCATCTGACTGGGCCTCTGATTCCTTGGACCCTCGCGACTATCATGGTCATTCTCATGGTTCAAATTTTGGCACCACCTCAGTCTATAAATGACCCTCTCATGCCACAACTTGGTGGATCCTTCTAGAAGAGGTCCACACGTCTCTCTAGTATCTATGATCTTACTAAAGCGGGGTGGTATTGGAAATTCCCGAAAAATGAAAGTCTTCTGCGTTATTTTCGTACTTAAAAGCTGTTGCATGATTTCATCCCAAGAAATCCTATGTGGTAAAGGGATTTATGCAAGCTTTTCTTACAAAGTAGGAAGGGCAATCGACGTGTTGGGGTCCCATTTGGTGCCAAGTGTCGCGACCCTGTGGGTCACTTTACACGTGACATTCGCTGTAGACGACATGCATCATGCGCCTTTTCCTGTGTCCTGCAAAATTCAATGAGGAAATCGAAATCTTGTTGCATTGCATCAATGTTGTAATGGCCGATATTTAGAACCACTCTCATTCCCATTTAATGGATACTGGGGACCAATGAGAGTAATACGGTATTTGGTAGCACATTGGTTTGGTCCATTTATCGGCCAATATATTGGTAATCTGAGGTCGATAACCCTTTACATTTCATATATGCATCATTTAAACATATATTTAGTACTATTCACACAGGAATATACTAGAGAACAACATATTGATAGAGATTGGTTTAACCAATCCAAAAGGTTGGGCGAGGCCTATTTGACTTTTCAACTTGATGTTTGATTTTCTCATTCTTCCCAGTTCCAACCCCTGGAAGAAAAATTAACTGTAATATTAAGAACTTTAGCATGGATCTGGTTACTTCCTAGTTTTTTGTTTGTGTACTTATTTTTCTTTTCTTGTTCCTTTCCAGTAATTTGAGGTGGAACAAACTGCAAGATATCATTCCTCCTGAGATAGGTGAACTGAAGAGTCTAACACATCTGTGAGTGATTTTCTCATTTTTGGGGGGTTATTAGCTTGATTTTTGCTAAAATTCTTGATCAAATAATTATCAAACAATTCTGCAGGTACCTGAGTTTTAATAATTTCAAAGGTGAAATCCCCAAAGAGCTAGCTGATCTTCCTGAGCTACGTTATCTGTATCTACATGAAAATCGTTTAACTGGGCGGATTCCTCCAGAATTAGGCACTCTACAACATCTACGACACTTGTATGTGGTACATTTAGTAATTATTCGCGTACTTACCCTTTATATCTCATTGAAAATTGTAGTATAACATATTTCTATCTAGGGACGTTGGTAACAATCATTTGGTGGGAACTATAAGGGAACTGATACGTTTTGAGGGATGCTTTCCATCTCTTCGCAACCTGTAAGTGTATACTAGGCACTGAACCGCTGATAATTATTATTGAACAAGTCTACACCATTCGGTGCATTTGAACTGCGTGAATATTATCATGCAGTCGAAGTTTTAAAAGTGGCAATTTTTTTATGTCTAATGTGCAGTTATCTGAATAATAACTACCTTACTGGTGGAATCCCAACACAAATAGCAAACTTGTCAAATTTGGAAATCCTGTAAGCATCTCATTCATGTTAATTATGTTGACTGTTGTCATAGTTCTGGATTTTGGTTGGTTGCTGCATTGTCAAATTGATTGCTGGTGATTACAGGCATCTATCCTACAACAAAATGACTGGAATTGTGCCATTTGGACCTGCTCATATCCCCAGATTAACCTATTTGTACGTTCATTCTCACCTCTTATTTGTCCATTGACTCCATTCTATGGATGTGGTGCTGTTATTTTTAGAAATTTTATCTTTCCCAAAATGCATCCAAATTTTTCATCCGTCAATAAACATTAGACATTGAGGGGGGCAGTTTGGAAGTTGAAGTCTGGACATAGCATCTATTGGATCAAACTTTGCTGACCCATTTCTATGGTTGGAAAAGTGTCACAGTACTGGCCAATATGACAGTTATAGAAACAAACTCAAAACTTAATATTCCAAGGTCATTTGGGTGTTGCCTGTTATTTGAAAAGATGCAGGAAATCACGTCTTTACCTTCATTGTAGTATGGCACTATTGAACTCTGTTTTCAGAGGGTCACAAAATTCTTCCTGGTTCCTAGAGAAGTACACCCTACCATTTATATGCTTACATGGTGAAGACCTATATGATACTGATTTTAGATTCACGTACGAAAACAAATCAACAAGGAGCTAGGACTAGGAGGAATCAAAGTTTGGTGTTCCAAGGGACCTGAAAACTGAGTAATACTCCGTATCTGTACCACATTACACAAGCGTAAAGCAGTTAAAAAGAAGTAGCAAAGTTTAAGAAGAAAATTCAGCTATAGTATGTGATATATGATTCAAATGGGTGCAAGGATTATTGACACTCTCAGGATCTCAAGCTCAGCCAGTGTTGGGTGGAGAGAAATCTAGTAATATATTGAGGGAGGATAGGCATCCCATGATCTCTGTTATATCAGAGGGAACAAGCTGAATGCTGCTAAAAAGACTAGCTTTTTTCCCATTTCCTCCCCCTCTCACCTCCCCCCTTCCTGATATTTCTGTTACTGTGCACGGGTTGCTGAGCAGTTTATGTACTTAAGGGAGGGTATTGCTGTTTTTCTATTGTTTCCATTAACTGAGTCAGCAGTACCACTTTAGTCCAAAGTCACAAATTGGTCATGTGCGAATATGTCAATGTTTAGGGAGGTGATGTAAACAAGGGCTAAAACCGCATGGCTTGGAGGTAAACTTGATCATGCCGTAGAAAATAATTGCTTCAGATTTTCATCACTGTAATTTTCCCTGTAGCATCGAAGTAGTGTTAGGTGTCCCTCAGTCAAAAAGTTACAGCATCTTCTTTCGGAAAATGTATTTTCGAATGTTTTAGTGATACAAAAGTTAAAGTTGATTTGCTTTCTCTTTAAGTTGTTTCATGCATTGTGCACTTTCCTTAATACATCCTCAAGTTTGTTTTGTTCATTGACATCTCTGACCAATGTATTATACCTCCTCAAGTTTGTTTTGTTCATTGGCATCTCTGACCAATATATTATGTTCCAATATGGAACATATCTTAATTCATACATTCTTAATTCATTGTAACTCATACCTCCTCTTCCCCATTCTTCCTCTTTGATTTAAAAATCAGCTTAAGGTCTTAAAATATGATGATAACTCTTAGAAAAAGTACCCAGTTTTGTAGGTTCATTCTTGTGTTATTTTATCTGAAATATTCCTTTGACATTTCTCAAGCTTATTTTTTTTCCCTTCCCTACAGTTACTTGGATCACAATCAATTTACTGGGAGAATTCCTGATGCTTTCTATAAGCACCCTTTCATCAAAGAAATGTATGTTTTTCCTGGTTTGTCACAGTTTTGGTCTTCACTCGCAACAGGCAACTAATGTATATCCATTGGTATGTCAAAAATATACTAACCGATGAAATTTTTTCGCAGGTATATTGAAGGAAACGCTTTCCGCCCAGGTGTGAACCCAATTGGTTTCCACAAAGTCCTTGAAGTTTCTGATACTGAATTTCTGTTTTAGTCAAAGCATCAATGTTTTTCTCTACTTAAGTAAAACTGTTTGTGTTTCCGGTTCTGAACAAAGACTCCTTCACTGGAGTTAACCTAGCTATATTATATATGTTCTTTAGGCTCCGAAGGAGTTGTTCAACTGTATATAGTTTCATCATTAGAAATCTTAATGGTTATCGAGTACTCAAGAATACATGTTTGGGTTTTCCCATTTTGTTAGATTGTTTCCCAGATTTACTACAGAAAAAGCAACTTCTGCTGCTTACCCAGCCTTATTTTGGTGGCAGTTCTTGTTGTAATAGAGAGATTAATAAGAACCTACTATTGAGGTTGAAAGTAAAGGGAGTTTCCCATTGAGTGCATGCAGACATATTACATATGAGACTTGCGTACCTAGGTTTGAATTGGCTCAGTTGAATCGCTACTTACATGACTTATTAGCAATCTCTTTCAAGTATATATAGGTGGGCAGTATGCTGACCATGTCGGCTTTTATTGCGTTGTATGTTTGGTATGTACTGGAAAAAAAAATTGAAATCGTAGAATACCAGAGTTTTTAACTTGCGTACAATCGTTTCTGAACTGAGATATAACACGAGAGGCAAAAAATAGGTTAAAACAAGATGAATCCCAAATGAACAAGTCCTTTGTAGAAACAAATGAGCAGAAAATGCTACCAGCTTGTGGGCACAAGTGACAACAAATGCAGTGGCAACTGTGAGGTGTTTCTTCAAATGTTATCAGAGCATGTGGTCCGAGACACTGAAACATGGTCTTCGTGGTGTGGTCACCATTAACATCACAACCAGGAGTTGCCAAAACATAGAGGTCAAACTGAAACCAGCAAAAGATAACCTACAAAACCAATCAGCCAAAAATATTGGTTTGACTTGGTTTTGTTAAACTATTAGTCTAAGATTTTAAGTTTTTCAAAATGAATTGATCAAATTGAACTGGTTTTATATTTGATGCATCGGTTGTATTCCAAAATGTTCACGCGTCCATTAAACCAACCCCAACGCACTTGTCCACTATCGGGCTCATGCCTCTTACTCTGTGATTACACTGGCCCTAAACCTAAAAAATGATAAACTGGAGAATGAAGAACTTGTTTTATTTGTCCAAGAGAGTAAAAAGAAGAAATAGCGGACCAAGCTCCATTAATCAAGTTGAAACAAGATTCAGATGGCACTCCAAACAATCCAAATGCCTGTTCATTGACTCCAAAATTCCATGTACATTTCCCATTTCTGGGTGTGTGCTCTCCCCTGCAATAAACTCTTTACCATTCCCATTAATCTCAACCGAGCTACAGCCAGGTGTCTTGTCAATCCCTCTGGTCTTCATCATCTTCCTAATTTGTCTCACATTTTCATGTTTACCAGCAGTTGAATATAGATTCGATAGCAAAACATACGCCCCGCTATGGCGTTCCAACTTCAGGAGTTTTTCAGCTGCAACCTCGGCCAAACGAATATTTCCATGACTACAAGCAGCACTCATAAGTGCTCTCCAAACTACTGCTTCTTCAGAGGGACTGGTTGAATTTGGCATTCTTTCAATTATTTCTTTAGCTTCTTCGATAAGCCCAGTTCGACCAAGAAAGTCAATAATACACCCATAGTGTTCACTTTTAGGCTCAATATTGTACACATTACACATACGGCTAAACAGCCTTAGACCTTCATATGCCATACCAGAATAACTACAAGCACTGAAAATAGCGATGAATGTAACATCGTCGGGTCTGATTCCTGCCTTCTCCATCTCTGAAAACAACTGAAGAGCACGATATCCGTCCCCGTGCATTGCCCACCCTGAAATCATAGCATTCCAACAAACAGTGTCTCTTTGCGGCATTTCATCAAACACCTTCTCAGCTAAATCCAAATACCCACATTTAGCATACATATCTATAAGAGCAGTGCCCAACTTAACTGTCCGAGGGAATTTGACACGATCCAAGTATCTGTGAATCCATATCCCAGTCTCTAGAGAACCTAAATTAGCACAAGCACATAGTATGCTTGTGAATACGGCCTCGTCCGGCTCTATGCCGGTCAGCTGCATTAATCGAAACATATGCAATCCCTCCTTGAAACAACTATTTTGCACATAGCCAGATATCATAGCGCTCCATATTCCTCTATCCTTTAAAGGTGCTTCATCAAACATCAGTCTAGCTGAGTCAACATCCCCTACTTTTGCATACCCAGAAATCAAAACAGTCCATGACACAACGCTGTGCCAAGGCACTTCATCAAACACAACCCTCGCCGCATTCATATCATCAAACGCAGAGTACATAACAATCAAACTGTTACTCACAAAAGTATCCGCCAAAAAACCTAATTTCAAACAATGCCCGTGAATTAACTCCCCTAGATGGCAACTTCTCATGTTTGCAGAAGCCTTGAGAACATAAGGAAGTGTGTAATTATCAGGGACCATACCAACTCTCAACATGTGTGTATATATTTCCATGGTTTTGATTGGTTCCTCGTTCAGCAAGAAAGCTTTGATCATTGTGTTACAAATGCAAATGGTGGGATGTTCAATGCGTTGAAAGAGTTTCCATCCATAGGATAGGCTACCATTAAATGGGTTGGAGCAGAAAGCCAACAGCCTGCTTAGGGCAAAACTGTTGTCTCCAAGCCCACAGGTGATAACCTGTGCATGAGATTGCTGTAAATGCTTCATATTCTTGCATCTCTCCAATAACAACAGGCATCTCTTGCTATATTTTAACATGGAAATTCACAAACTTCATTCACCAGAATCATAAGAGTGGTGAAGGAGAAAGGCTGCATATGAAGCAGACAACATTCAGTTAATCACAGAAACTGACTCGTAGAACATTTGAGCCCACTACAAAAAATTTGAACTTCCAGCACTAGAATGAGGGTTTACTTGTACAGGTGGTCCCTAAAATATTAGCGAAATGTCAATTTGGTCTCAACATACAAATTGCGTCTATTGCATTCCAACATTTACAATGTACATTTAAATGGTCCCGAACTAACTCCATCCAAATTGACCATTAAATGCAGGTATATGTGGAACTTAGCTACAGGTTATCCCATCTTCAACCTCCAAACCTTAACCTAACCCTACCAAAAACCCAGCCATCACCTACAACCATCAACCCGCCGCCGCTCAAGTGATCGCAGATGATGATGGCGATGATGTGTCTACAATGGCCACCTCTAAATGCACCCAGAAACTACCACAGCCATTGTGCAAGCACAGCCAACCACCACCAGTCACGGCCACTACAGAACCAACTACTACCACAGTCGATCACCGTTGCCAACTATCGCCACCACAGAAAATCCACAACCACCGTTGGTCTTCACCACTACAACCACCAATCACCACCGCCCAACAATGCCGACAACCACCACGGTTAAACAATCTCAAACCACCAATCCTAGCCCAATTCTTGAACCATCATCAAAAACCCCAATTTGACACCCCAATCCCGAAAATCCAAACCGCTAATTCGAAGTTTCAAAACCCTAACTCCAAATTCGAATTGAAATCAATGGGACTTGAAGCGCTTACTTTTAATCTCGGCCGGAGATCGAGAACCCACCCCGGTATAGTTTGTTACGGTTGCGGTGGTACAAAAGCACCTAAAAACTTCGCAAGGATACAAAACCGACGCTCGTTATTTTGAAATCAATGACTTCATTTTACCCATTGGAAGAGGAACAAATTTATTAGTTGTCCTTTGTTTTTCAATCATTCAAAGGACCGTGTTGATAAAATAGTTTTCACCCCTGAATAAAAGTAGGGTATTTTATTTTAGATTGTTTCTTAATAAGTGTATCTTGAAAATTTAATGAATAATACAATTATTTTGTTTGCACCTTTAAAAAGTTAATGGGTAAAGAGTTAATGATAATTTTGGAAAGTGGAGGTAAAAGTTAATGTGAGATGTGTAAAGATGATATTTATTTACTAATAAGTTGGATTTACGAAGCAACACATTTACAAAGGGACGGAGGGAGGGAAGATTTATTACTTCCGAGTCCAAACAAAATTAATATTGAGAGCTTTATAATGTGTATTTTATTGAAGAAAAGGGTAAATTCGTCAATATAAGCCATTTTTTTAGCTAATTCCATCACGTAGTTGGCAACAACAATAGATTGAGTGCCGGTGAAGTGCACATTAAAACTATAGGTGGTTCGTAATTATTTCTCGTATGAGTACTGAAGTATACTCCCTCCATCCTAAATGCACATTAAACTATTGTTGGTAGAAGTCATTAAATTTTTCATTTTGTCCATAAAAATATTTTTCATTTTCAAAACTTGGTGAGTAAAATGTAATGATGATATCGCGTATAAAAGGCAATAATGAAAAATTGAAATTTCTAAAGTGTAGTGATGACGTTTTCATAAATTTAAGTTCAATTTACGAAGTTAGATACTTTGTTCCTTAAAAAGTTGTGTTAAAAAAAAAAAGGGACCACCAAAGTAGGACGGATGGAGTATAAGAACAGAAACCCTAGCCCCTTCAAGAGAGAGAGAGAGAGAGAGAGGGAGAGGAATTCGTAATGGCTGCTTTACGGAACTTACGACAGGGTGGACGTATATGCATTGGGAGCTCCAGTGTAGGCAGGAACGGAAACAATAGTGGCATTTGGACATCACTTCACAAGGCGGCTCTGCTGCTGCAACGGACGCCTCACACACAAGATTTTCACACTCTGCCATCCTTTGATCGCTTGAAATATCCTCTTCAACCGGGGAACTCTCCATCACGTCGGAGTTATGGGCGATATGATCTTGTTCTTCGCGGAGAAGCAGCGAAACGTATTGTGTACCGAAAGGCTATTGATTGTGTCTACAAATCTCTCATTTGTCTCGCCCTCCATCAGGATGATAAGGTATTGGATGTTTTCTCTGGAACTGTCATACGTTCAGATGGTATAATTGCAACTTCTGCCAATTGTTTAAGGCCATTCAAAGGCACCGAATACAAGATTGGTGTCAAGATTTTGAATGGTGAAAGTGAAGCGACATATGAGGGTCTCTTGTTGCATCATGGTTTGTGTTCCAATATAGCTTTGATAAAGATTGTCCCTCGGAATCCAATACCGGCGGTGGCAGCATTTGGAAAGTTGGAGTTGATGCAAGAAGGGGAGTTTGTGGTGGCTGCAGGCTGTGAACCTCGGTATAGTAGTTGGCAATGGCATAGTACTGCAGGACCTGTTTATGATGTAGGTCGTGTCAGTCATATTGACGTCGTGATGGGAAATGACGAGGAGGTCAAAAACAAAGAGTCGAACGATGCAATGACAACTGGCCGGTTGCTAAAAGCGAGGTTTGATAATGGAAGAGATTGTATTGGGCGAACTCTCGTCAGTTCTTGTGGAGGAGTTATTGGTGTGATACACAATGCATCTTGCATAGTTGAAGCCACACCGATCGATGATGTTTTGGCGTGTCTGGAGAAGTTTGAGAAAATTGGCGAACGTGCTGAAGATCTCGTGCGTGCATGAGCAAGCATGTGGTTACTAAACTAGTTTGGGTAAAGAAATTCCCTCCCCGTCTCCCTAAGCTAGTATTGTTCGACTTTGTTTGCTTAGATAACACTTGAAAATCTGTTCTTACAAAATAAAAAGTACTTAAAACTTGGAATGCCAGTCAATTACTAATCTACAACACGAGTAGGTGAGGAAATAAAACTGTGTCTGATTTTGCTTTCTTTATAAAATTCGATTAGCTGAAATTATCGTTACTGTCACTTGTTGAACCATCACTGTCCAATTCATGTGTCCAGTTTCCACACAATATTCACCAATGGTACGCTGAACTTCCTTGATGAAACAGTCGATTCAGCTATCATCCTGACGTTCCTCTGAGTGTAACTGTTACGTATTCATGTGGATTACCAAGGGTTTGTGAGATCCACCTAAAGCTGTCATTGTTATCATTTTATTTTTGGACTGCTCGTCAAATTTCTTGATATGCTGTAGTGATCATGCTATTCAAACTCTTGGATTTACACTAATTTTGGGGCTACTGAACAGTTCTGGGCAATTAGTTATTAATGTCAAAACTATACTGATCTGGGTTGCTGAGGGCAGGCGCCAGGCAGGACTGCTGAAGTGCATTGACTACATTCTATACAGATACCAACCCGGAAGGGCTATGGCCTCTGGAGGTGGAGGCGAAGAGAGCCAAGGCAGCCTCACTGATAGTGAGACAGTTGAATGTAACAAGCTTATGACTAATTGATGTGGTGATTGTGGTGGATGTGTTGTTTTGAAAGTAACCTACGTGGAGCCAAATGCGTATCTTTTTTTTTTTTTTTAAGCATCGACCTTACTTCACTCTTCAGGAGTTTACAGCTAAAGGGAATTTGTCCCAAGGGTAAGTAACTTTTTAGTTTCATATGAGGTTCTTTTGCTCAAATTTGTTTGAAGGAAATTGTTTTTCTTTGTTGTTTTGATAAGTTACAGAACATTCATTTAAATATTGCCAAAGAAAGGACGCAACCCTATACTACAGAACTGTTTGATTGGAAGGAATTCTTTTCACACAACTTCCTGCCTTCTTACGTTGACAACTGAAGTTTATGCAACCTTTGGTACTCGCATCACTGCGTCCTGTTTGAATTATTAAAATGCGGTTAATTGAAGTGTGGAAAGATTGTGCTCAACGGTCCTATGAATTAAAGATAATATATTTTCCTTTTGTTTTCTTTTTCCTTGTTAAAGAATCAATTGTTGTATAGGGTGGATATCTTTCAAAGTTATTTGCCCCTTCTAACTTTTGGATTGGAAACTGATAACGCATAATCACCCATTCATTTGCTGATTGTGCACAGTGCTTACTAGCATGATTGTGAAGTCTGCAGGTTACAACTTCAAGATATCTACTTGGGGAACCTTTTCTATTTGAAGCTGCTTACTAGCATGATCTCTTCTTCCTTCTGCAAATTTGTTTTTGCTGGTATAAAGTAATGCTAGGATGTAAATGGTTTATATGTTCGCATTACCAAATTCAAACCATGTAAAATGCTAGCCTTGTATGTGTTATTGATGTGTGTGTGTGTTAAGATTTGGGAATTTGTCGGTTAGGTTTGCTGATATTTCCCTCATTGGTTTTAGTGTGTTTATGATTCTAGATGTGTAAATTTACGTTTAATTGTGTAATTTGAAGTTAATGCTCCGATTATTAGAGATTACGAGGCATGTACATCATGTAAATATCTCTATGCCTGTCTGTGCATATCTTGTTCAATTACATTCAGGGCTGTAAACGAAACAGGCTATTCGCGAGTAGCTTTAGACTTGGCTCGTTATAAGGGCTTGGCTGGGCTTTATTGGCTCAATTAGAAAATTAGCTATGGTCAAACAAAATTTTGGCTCATTTAACAAACGAGTAGAGCTCGAGTCAGCTGTAGCTCGACTCAAATAGTAATCAATCTCGAGCTTGATTATTTGGGCTTGATTCAAGCACGAGCTCACTGAATTTTAAAAAATTAAAGCCGAGCTCAAACATCCTAAAGCTCGGCTCAACTTGGCTTGTTTGCAGCCCTGATTGCATTGATGTGGGGGATAGAGATACTTCATTGGAGTATGTAGGAAAAGTGGAAACCACATTGGAACTATAAAGAGTCAAGCACTTGTTTGTCAAGAGGTCTAAGTGTGCTTTTGGACAGACCTCTTTAGAGTACTTGCGCCATATAATTCCAGGCAAAGGGGTTGCAATGAGAAATTGGCCTAGACCCTCTAACATCAAATCTCTGAGGTTTCCTGGGTTTAACCGGTTACTATAGAAGATTTGTACATGGATATGGAAAGATTACTATAAAAGTGCGGGGTGGCTAGGGCCCACCCGAGCCCTACTCTCCCTCCACCCCTAAATTTAGGGTAACTTTTAGAAAGTTTGGAGGTTTATCATACTCCCTCCGATAAGACTGAGAGAAAATCCGTCTGTTATTTTCACCAAAAGAATAAATATTTAGAAAACATTTTGTTGTTTGTGATTATTTACTAGGAAGAGATGAGTCCAAAATATGGATAGAGGTTGTCCCCTTATATACGTAACAAGGGGAATTTATCCCTTCGCAAGAGATGAAGTTTAATCAGCATCCTCGGGCGTGTTAGGACTGTAATGTGATCCACTCCTGAACTAGATAGTAGTAGAGCCGAACTCTTGACTTCTAAACGAGAAATTGGATGTGGACAAATAAATTAAAATAGTAAATTTGTCAATATAAGCCACTTTTGGCTAATTTCATCACGTTGACAAAATTATTGATCATAATAGTTGTTGATTGAGTGTCAGTGAAATAAACATTGAAACCACAGGTGGTTCATAGTCATTTCTCATACGTAAAGGAGGCATTTGTCTTTTGGAATAACAGTGAAATTTGTACTTTGTATGGAACTCGTGGAAGAGAGAGAGAAAAGAAGATAAAATAATTAAGGAAGCAGTACAGACTTACTAAGAAAATAGAAAGATTACTGTAAGACTAGATTTCTTTTGTTATGCTACGACTTCTTCTTGTTATTGTGTCACTTTGATAATCTACAATTAATACGTAACAAGGGGAATTCATCCCTTCACAAGGGGTGAAGTGTAATTAGTATGCTCAAGCACGTTAGGAGTGTAACGTGATCCACACGTGAATTAGATAGTAGATAGTACGAGGGCCGAACTCTTGACTTATAAACGAGAAATTGGATGTGGAAAAAAATCAACTAAAAAAGATAAGATAATTCCCATCTCATTAATAACTGGCCATCTATTTTATCCAAGGAGTTAGACGGGATCATTTCAGATAGACACAGAATTATTTTTCTCGATGATCGAATAAATACATATGGATAGAGTTTGTACTAATTTAGTAGACTTCTCAAAGGACACCATCTTTGTTTTTTTTTTTCTCCTAAGAAGGATAAATATAATAGAAGTTTAGTAGTTATCAAGCTGAAATTGTAGTCACTTGCACAAACTCTTATTCTCTCTTGTTTATCTATAAAAGCACGATTACGCCGTACTTCTCCATAGTCCTATAATTTGCTTTTCATCTTTTCGCAATGGGGTTGAGAGTTTTTGCATTGTTGTGTGTTGTTCTGTCGTGCGTTCCTCGCTTCTTAGCCGAAGAGGTGAAGGTGAAAGTTGAAGGAGTGACTTCCATAGCCGAAACAGACGACAATTTCGTGTGTGCAACTTTGGACTGGTGGCCTAGCACTAAATGTGAAGCTGCTCATTGCCCGTGGGTGAATGCTGGGATTCTCAGACTGGTATATATATCCTTTCTCACAATTTTATTCTTTTTTCTATCTTTCCGGGAACATACCGGCCAGAAAAATTGGAGAGGAAATAAAAGTTTTCCCATGGTGTTATATGATTGTTGCAGGATTTGAAAAACGAGATTCTATCAAACGCTATCAAAGGTGAGTCAAGAAATTAAACTCAAATCATCTTGTGAATTTGCTGATTTTTTATTTTTTATTTTCTTTATATGGAGACAAGTACATAGGTTATTAGTCTGTGGTTTAAAAAATAAGAAATATTGAAGAAAGAGGGTTTTTTTTTTTATCAGCAAAAAATTTATTAATCTTAGCAAACAAATTACAAAGATTAAACGGGTCCGAAACTAAAAACGTCAAGGACCCAGAAGGAAAAAAAAAAGGAAGGGGATTTGCTTGTAAACCTAAAGAAATCGGATGGTACATAATATAAGTCGTTACCGAACAAACAACCAGTTCTGTGAGATAATCGAAGATCTCATTTGAAATTAATTGGTGCTGAAGAGGATTTGCTTGTAGTATTTCCTTCATGAGTCTAACTTCAGAGCGATCGCAAAAACCGACATTGTGTGATAAACCAAAATACAATTCTCGGTTTGTGCAGACAGCGGGAGACAAAAGTCCTACTACGTACTACCGTAGTCACCCACATCCCCGCTCGAGCACGTTCACAAGCGATATCCCTTGTTATGCACGTTTTCATGTAATCTTTTCTTCCTAGTACAAGTAATAACCTAGTGCAATTCCAAACTTAGAACTTTTACTTCCTCGAAGTGCCAAGTTTATGAGGCAAACCAAGTTTTAAAATACTCCCTCGTCCCCAAATTTTTGTCTGGTCCGCAAAACAAAGACCTAAAAGTAATACTTCCTCCGTTCCATGTTTGCCCATTTTGGGAGTGTGTGTGCAAAAAATAATGTACAAGCATTAATTTTTTTTTCAACAAACTTTACACCAATTTAAAGATCTCATTGAGAAGAAAAAATTTGTGTAATTCTTTTTTTAAAAAAAGTTCTCATAAACACGATATTTTGTGTGTGCAAAATGCACGTACTCCCAAAAGGGGCAAACAATTTGGAACGGAGGGAGTAGTTCTTTTGAAAGAAAATTTCCAAACTCTTTTCATAAATTAAAAGCACTCGTTGATATCTAGTAAATTGTCAAAAAAATATGAATTTTTCTTGAAATTTTTGTATTATTATTATTATTATTATTATTATTATTATTATTATTATTATTATTATTATTATTATTATCAGGTTTTCGTTTGGGATGGAGTGAGTATGAAAAGAGAGAGGGGAGGGAGAGAGGTGCATGAGTAAAAGATAGTAGTAGGTTGGCGATGTGCAATTTTCTTTGCTTTTCTAATTTGCTTAGAAAACAGAGAATATGACACATGAGCCGTACATAACGCATTTGATTAGTATACAGTCAGATAATATGCGAAAAAAATGTACTAAAAATTTCTTCTGAAAAACTTGAAAAAACGCAGCGTTCAATCCCCTTCGGATCAGAGTCGGAGGCTCGTTGCAAGATCTGGTCGTGTACAAAGTCGGAAAAGTCACAAAATGCCCTCATTTTAAGAAGAGAGAAGATGGGCTGTTTGGGTACAGCCACGGTTGCCTCCCAATGAACAGATGGGATGAACTCAACAACTTTTTCAATGAAACTGGGTACGTAGTACTATAAATCACATTCTCACTTGCGCACAAAAATTACAAAAGACTACTCAAAAAAATCTCATAACTGATTAATCTATGCAGAGCCTTGGTAACCTTCTCGGTGAATGCTCTACGAGGGAGGAAGAAGTCCAAGGACGATGAACTTCTCTGGACGGGCGACTGGGCCCCACAAAATGCCCGCGATCTCATGGCTTACACCGTCTCAAAGGGATACAAGATTGACTCATATGAATTGGGTATGTAAAAACATAAATATTGTGTCCGAGATTTTTGAAGTAATATTTCGGTTATTTCGGTCACATGTGCTCGATCATGTCGTTTGACTCATGTGTGATATGCTAATGGTTGCCTAGGAAATGAGATATGTGGATCTGGGGTTGAAGCAAGAGTGGAGGCTAAGCAGTATGGAAAAGACATAATTGTCCTCAAGGAACTCGTGAAAGAACTGTACCCAAATGAAACAACACAGCCAAAGGTCTTGGGTCCAGGAGGATTTTATGATGAGAAATGGTTTAATGAGTTTCTTCAGACTGCAGGACCAGGAGTTGTTGATGGGTTAACCCACCATATCTACAACCTTGGTGCAGGTAAAATTTGTACCTACGTTAGCTTTTTGTCTGAATGCATTCGAACAGACTCGTTTTCTAGGTGACCCCTCTAGAATAAGGTGATTCTAATTAACAATCTTTCTAGTTCTTTCGTTCTCTAGTTCTATGTTGAAGGAAACCGAAGGAAAACAATTTTGTTTCCACTGAGCTAAAACATATGTCGACGTAGCTATTTGGTCTTGGAGTAGAAGATAAAAAATGAAATTTACACAGATCCTCAACCGGAATAATGTAGTATCATTTTGTATAAATTTTGTAAATGTTTATCTCTCTCATTGAGATATACTTATGTTTCAGCAATCAGTTAAATGTTGCAAACTTCTTATGGCCATGTATGCAGGTGATGATCCCACCCTGATCAACAAGCTTCAAGACCCATATTTTCTAGACCATATAGCTCAGACATACAAAGATATTTCTACCACAATTAAGACCTTTGGTCCAGGGACAGGAGCATGGGTTTCCGAAGGAGGTGGAGCTTATCACAGCGGTGGAGATTTATCATCGAATACCTTTGTCAATGGCTTCTGGTCAGTATCTCTGCATATGGAAGCAACATAATTTTGCAAGCATAAATTTTGTGCAGAATACATATTCTGATTGCAATGGTGTGTGTTTTAGATTTCAAATGCAAAAGTCACAAAAAGGTGACATAATATCCATGAAAGATCTTCAAAGCAAAGTGTGCATGAATGTGCAAGTTTGTATTGGTTGGATTGTATCAAACATAAAAATGAAGTTTTGAGTGAAACAGGTATTTGGATCAACTGGGAATGACATCAACCTTCAACCACAAGGTTTTCTGCAGACAAGCCATCATTGAAGGATATTATGCTCTCCTTAACTCTACAACCTCCATCCCTAATCCCGATTATTATGGGTCAGTATTCTGTATTTTCATACATCAACACACACTGATAGTTTTTCCTTAAGTACATTACTAACATATGCGCCCTCTTTAAGGCTCGAATATAAGTTGTCATTTGGATTTTTCTTTCAGTGCCCTTTTATGGCATCGCTTAATGGGAAAGAGAGTACTTCGGACTACTCATGACAGTTCTCCTTATTTGCGCGTATATTCTCATTGCTCAAAGACAAAGGTAAGCGACTAATCTAACCTCTTCTTCCCGAATATTATGGTTTCAATGGTTTGAATCATCGACTATGTTTCATCTCAGCCGGGCATCACTCTGCTCATCATCAACATGTCGAACTCCACAGCCTTCGATGTTTCAGTTGTCAACGACTTGAACTTGAATCCTGATCAGGAACACAAGTCAGCGGAGGATTCCAATAAAACACAACAAAAAGCAAGGGAGGAGTACCACTTGACTCCAAAAGATGGGAACATCCAAAGTAATGTGGTGTTGCTAAATGGTATCCCTTTGGTTCTCACACAGTCAAAGGATATCCCGGCTATGAACCCAAAGCTCGTGGATGCTGAGAAGCCTATCAATGTCGCACCCGATTCAATTGTCTTTGCTACTCTAAGAGGATTCAATGCACCGGCCTGCGCTTAAATTAAGAACTAATATCATTTGGGTTGCTTTCTGTTAAAGGTCGTTAGTTCATTGTTCAATTCGTTTTAACTCTTTTCCTGTGCTTAGGAACCAATATTGTTAGGTCCCCCTTTCAGTTAAGGGTTAGTTATGTGATCATTCGTTTTGCTTCCTGATCTTGTCTTCTTCATATGCATTTTGACTCTTTTTTCATTGCCAAATGGTATAGACTATAGAACAACCACTAATCTGGCTCCAAGGCCCTGTGCCTGTGTGAAAAGAACAACTTGAACTTTTTATAGTTGGCATAAAGGTTACTGAATCCCCGTGTGAAAACAAATTAAAGCAGAATCTGGTACCCAAAAGATACCAATATGAGCAAATTTTGGATAGTCAAGTTCTAGAATTTTCAGTCATGAATCGATTTATTCTTATGGTAAGCGATATAAGAATCTAGTGAATGCGTGATCCGTCGGGCGATTCCAAGTATTGTTTGCTTAGAAAGCTATGGGAATACCAATTACAAAGAGCTGTGGCCTGGTTCAGATTGGCAGAGACTGTGGGCATCCCAAGATGGGGTGCAAGAACTCTGGTTTAGTGGGCGCAAAATTTGAGTCAGGGCTGCAAAGATTGTCGGAACTCTGGTTTTATTTTCAAACTTTGTCGAAAGGTTTGATTTTATCTCCAATGTGAATTGGACAAAGATTAAAGAGACCTATGAGATGGGACCCATGTTCAATCTACGTGGGAGAATCAAATAAATACGTAGCTGAAGAATTACTAACCTTCTGCCATGATGTTTAAGTCTTGAGAAATCCAGAAACCATTTTGATGAATTTTCTCTCGATCAACAAACTAAATCAACTCATACAAACACAAACTCTCACTAATTTATTATGGAGAGTAATGGGGAGGATTTCCAACCTATCTCTCTCTATAGTTTTGTGTAACTTGATGGTAGTCATAGGCTTCCTTTTATAAGGCACCTATTCACCAATAGTTACAACCTTATATGTGAATGGATACCAAACCTATTCTTTCTTTTCTTTTCTTTTCTTTTTTTGAGCAGCAAAAGTAATTTTATTAATCAAATGTAAAGATACAAGAGATTAAAAGGACGAGCGAAAAACGGCATCACAACGAGATTGTAACATCTCAATTAGGTTGGCACTCCACACACTTGACATTCATATGCCACTCGACCAAGAAGGAGCAAGGTTGATGAGAGTTCAACCAAGCCAGAAGAAAAATACAGAAGAAGGAGATCCTAAAGTTTGTCTGAAAATTCAGTCCTAATACAATGCAATAAAGCACCAAAAGCCTAAAAAAACTTGAGCCTTTCTTCATTTCAAAATCTGATCCGATTTAGCGGAGCCAACAATCCCAGGTGCTATATCATGAGCATGACCAAGAAGATGCAAATCCCTCAAGCTTGAGGATAACATAGCACGGTAGCAACTTGAGATTGAAACCCATTCCAGGGATTATGACCAGCAGCAGCAGAAAACCATAGGTAGCTGCAGCAAAGCACAGAAATAGCAGGAAATGAACCTGTAAATGAATCCAGAAAACACGTTGCAGCAACAAATGAATTCAATCACATTTAGCAGCAGCAAATGAATCCAATCACAGTCTCATTTCATAGCAAATCTTAGGAGTAGCAGCAGCAAAGAACAGAATCCATAGGTATAGGAGAAAACTGAGATCAACTCGACCCAAAACAGACTAGACATGACCTAAGATGGACCAAAAGCTTGACACAAATGAAGCCCCAAGACACAAACCCAAAAAAACCAGGCTCGATTAAGACCCAAAAACACAAGCACTCAACGAAGACCCAAAAACGGGTATATCTGGGCACAGAACCCCAAACCAAAACAAGATTAGCCAAGCGTATAGTAATTTGCTCAGCCCCCATACCTCAACCAAAACTAGATAAAAGACACAGCCCCAAAAGTTTACCAAGCCAGAAAAGGTCAAACTAACCCATAAGGGAGACACCCTCAGAAATAAGAGAAAAAAAAAAAAAAAACTGTAAAACAAAGAGACATCCAAGAACCCATCACAATACAAGAAGAACCCATAAAGATTGACTTAAAGGGCTTTCAAAACACTATCCAACCTATAAACGAAGTCGTTAATTGAATAGTGATTTGACTCCCAAGAAGATTTCACCCATAATGCAATGCAAACCTTTATCAGGTCCACCAGCTCAATCCAATCAAACCCTTTGTTTTGGAAGACCCATTCATTTCTCATCTTCCAGATTGACCAAAGAACTGCAAATGGAATGCAGTCCCGGATGCATTTTGAAAAAACTTATTTAGCTAATCACGATGATTAATGAGATCACAGAAAATAAACAATAATCTATGAACACGCGATATACGTGGAAAACCCCGAATAGGGTAAAAACCACGGGAAGGAATCAAAACACTAAAAAATACCGTTGTGCGATTACAATCGACCTATACTTACAATTGAAAATCCTCTCAATTGACCCAAGACCCGATTGCCGAATCCACGTTCATCGCACCAAGTGTTTGATTGCCGCAAGCCTTGAATCCTCAAGCCTTCCGAGATACTTCCAGAAATCCACCGGAAGAACGATTGAATCAAAGGTTGAATAAGATCTTGGAGTATTTGATCTTGTTGCTCAAAACTTCATGCAAGAACTCCAAGCCATACCACAAAGATGCCACACGTAGCCTTGTCTCTCTCCTTGCTTCTTAATGTCAAAAATCGGCTACAGAAGATGTAAAAAATGTAACCCTAGCTGCTGCCCTTTTATAGGATGTTTTGATCGCCTGCTTGAACACATTCAAGTGGCTCGAGCACTTTCCTACCAGCCTACTTGCTGGACCCGAAGCATGAAAGTGCTTGAGCACTATGCTAGAACTTTGCCAACAGCCAATGTGCTTGAAACGAGAGAAAAATGTGCTCGAGCACTAGTACAAATACAACATGATTCCTTCCACATCCTAAACAGACGCATCTAGAATATTGAAAATAAAAAGTACAACTCGATATTGTGTCATGGAATTGCCAACCGAAAAAGGAGCTCAGCCTATGGAGCTTACAATCTCCCCCTTTGGCACTTTCATGACAAAACAAAAACACACTATTCATTAAAAGAAAACCCCTAATAGTGTGAAGGCGTCCGTCCTGTGAAGCTGCAAAACAAACACTAGAAAAACACATGGCAGAAAACAGGTAGTAAAGATAAACAGTGAATATAAGCCAAAAACAAATATGAGAGAGCTAAACCAGTATTTAAATTGCCAAAACTCAACTGTCAGAAATGCATAAGCATCAAACCACGATCCAAAAATACCAACTAACCACAATGCCAAAAGCCACAGACGGCAACCATATAACTAAACAAATGAGCATTAGTCAATAGATTATGAATACTAAAGCATATAAAACGAAATAGCCAAGAAACAACTAAGGGATGGTAGGGGGTGTGAAGAACTCCCGCATTGCTTGCATATGTGCCTCAAATTTTTCAGCAAGAAGTTTCTGGGAAGCTTGAAGATCAAGTAAAATTTCCTCATGACGAATCTGATCCTGTCGGATCACTTGAAGTAACTCAACAATCTGCGGGGCAGCAATATCCAAACCGGGTAGAGAAGGGCTAGCACGAGGGCGACAACCACGAGAGGAGGACGGGGCCCCTGTCTCTTCTTCATTTTCTTCCGAAACGGCACCCTCAACAGTGGTATGCTCAGTGGCATGAGCAACACTAAGAGAAAGGGATTTGGAATCAAGGGGGCTGCAGATTTTGGTAGAATATTTGGTCACATCATCAGGAAGTGTAGGAATGTGAAGAATGGAGAGAAAAAGTTTAGACAATATGACACCATATGGGAGAGACCCAATAAGAGGAAAACCCTTGGGTTTGAAACGAGCAATTTGGCGAAAAGCAATGCGACACCAATCGACAGGACGACCCTCCCCTATGGACTTAAGTGCGAAACCACGTTGAGCAGATATGCTTGACGTATGAGAGCACGGTTCGACAGATGCACAAAAGAACAAATTTATCAGACGATACGGACCAGTAAGATCACCCTGCGTTAGGCACCCCTCTCCCCAATTATGAAACAACTTTTCTGTCAAAGCACAAGTAATCGCATCACGTTTTCCATTAATATGAATATGTCGAGAACCAGGAGCAAATGGATAATCGGACACAGCAAGCGGAGTGAGATTTAGTATCCCACCGAGAAGAGTTGGAGTAATACAGACCTCACGACCGCGAAGATGAGACTGGACAACCTCAGACTCGAGATTAACAAGAGTAATATTACAATAAAATTCACGAATCATAGTAAAATTGACGAGACCTTCAATCATGGCTAGATTACCCCAATCCTGATTATTAACCCATGAAGCAATCTGAGACCCAGAAAGATCAACAAGGGCTAACTGACGCTCGACAAAAACGGTATGTGAACTAAACTTTTCAAACTTTTTCTCAAACTCAGCGGAAGGGAACCTACGAATCGGAGGAGAGTTCGACTGAGCCGAAGCCTTACCGCGGCGAGTACTGGTAACCATTGTTCACTGGAAAAAAAACAGTCGAAGAATGAAAAATAATAAATAAAGAACTAACCAAAGAAGGAATTATCGAGAGATAAGTGATAGCTTACCCGCAAGGCACGATCGAAAGATGAGGAGGCGGAAGTCGTGAATGATGAAGATGCAAGAATTAGAAGAGTTTTATAGGAGAGAGAGAATGGATAATGATGGAAAAAAAAAAACCGGAAAAAAAAATAATAATAATAACACATGCCTTTGCTTTGAGATTGTGTCCAATTGAAAAAAAAAATATTGTAAAGAAGGGAAACATACGGACGGGGGAAAAATAAAGAAAACATACCTTTGCTGTTAGAGTGGTTCTGTTGGAAAGATTCCAAAAACTAAACAACGTCTTTTGTTGTTGATTTGTTTCCAATTAAAAGAAAGGAAATATTGAAAAAGAAGGAAACAAGTCAATAAAAAAACACTATAAACTTCCCTTTTTTGTGTTTCACGTCTATGTGACAACTCCCAAGAAAAGAAAAAAAAGGAAGAATGAAAGCAAGGAAAGTACTAATTACTACCCATTTTGCCACGTTTGTGTCCCTTTTTGTATTTTGTTTTTTTTTTTTTTGTGATATTGTTAAAAGGAAAAACACTGACGCAAGGCAAGAGAAAAAACAGTGGAAGTGCTGGAAAGAATGCTGAAGCAAATCTTAAAGAGCCGGTAGAGAGGAAAAAAAACAGTGGAGGTGCTTGACTACATGCTCAAGCATAAATTAAAGATGGTCAAGCATTTTTCCAAAAAAAAAAAAAAACTCTAGAAAGACGGTCCGACAAAAACTCGAAATGAAATTGAACACCAAAATCACAGATCACATTATCAATTTGAAGTACGTAGAAGCAGGTGGCTATGGGGCTTGAGTTGCAAAATATAATTAATAGGCAAGTGCTAATCAAATAAATTCAATCGAGGATCCATTGAAGAAGTAAATGCAGCATAACACATGAAACTTGTGACAACGGTGAGTGTGTGATACACGTCATAAGAAATTAAGATCACCATCCAAGAGACGAAAATTCTCATGTACCATTGGACTGTCACGCACTCTCCCCCTCACGAAGTTAAACCAAGCACCCATAGATACTAATTATGTCTGCCAAAAAAAAATAACTCCCCCTCAACTTAATACTGAATAGTAGATAGAATTTCATAGTCGTGTTTTTGCTTTTACCCCATTGCTGTTTGACGCGAAAATTGGGAGTAAGAGTACCTCACACCCAATGCCCGGTTACTGAGCAAATGGTCCAATCACGAATGCTTCAATTCTCTTTTACCCCACTACCGTTTGACGCGAATATTCAGACTGGATAGAGCCGAATGATCCGGTTACTAGGCAAGTGGTCCAATACAGATGTCTTCACGAGGTCTATCCACCTTTTGACGCGAACGCTTAGAGAGAGAGTACCTCACCCCAATTGCCCGGTTACTCAGTGAACGCCCGGATAAACATTTATCTCACCCACAACGAGGTATATAAAAATTGTCATTGCTTGTGCATAGAAAGACAAATAACAACGTATCCAGATATGAGGCCAAAAACGGTCAATCGCTTAGGAAAAATACGAGACATATCCAGGGGCATGAGAATCAAACTTGCCTCGTCAAGTAATCTCTTTAACTTTGATGTGTAGAAGTGTAGAGGAGGTATCACAGAAACATGTGCCATGACACATTTAATTCTTACATACGGCGCATAAAAGAAATTTAAATAATATGCTCATGCACCATCAAAGATATTTTGATACTCAAACCCCATAACATCAAGTTCAAACCGTAAGGCATCCACAATGTGACAAGGATAAGATGCTTAGATATTTTCATATATATATATCTTTTTGTTTTTTTTTTTTAAATAAAGAGAGATTGCAATTGTAAAAGAAAACTGATAAGAAAAAAAACACACAGTGGACACAAAAAAACAAACAAAAAAAAAAACTTAGAGAAATACTCAATCAATGAGACACACTCCAACCGACTTGCGAAGATAATCAAAGCGATGATAGTCAAGAGGTTTTGTGAAAAGATCAGCTTTTTGATGAGTGGTGTCAATGTATTCGAGAGTGATAGTCCCATCTTCCACAAGATCCCGAATAAAATGATGGCGAATATCGATGTGTTTCGTACGAGAGTGTTGCACAGGATTTTTAGAAATGTTTATAGCACTCGTATTGTCACAAAAGAGAGTAATACTAGACTGAGGAAGACCGTAATCAGCGAGCATTTGTTTCATCCAAAGAAGCTGAGTACATGCACTACCAACAGCTATATATTCAGCCTCGGCAGTAGATAGAGAAATAGAGTTTTGTTTTTTACTCAGCCAGGCAACTAGATTGTTGCCAATATAAAAACAGCCCCCAAAAGTACTCTTACGGTCATCTGCGCACCCAGCCCAATCAGCGTCAGAAAACCCTGCTAAGTCCGCATTCGTGTCTCTAGACAACCAAATACCATATCCCACGGTACCGCTAACGTACTTAATGACACGTTTAACAGCTGTAAGGTGTGACTCTTTGGGATTAGCTTGATACCGGGCACAAACTCCAACACTGAAAGCGATATCTGGACGACTCGCAGTAAGATACAAAAGACTACCAATCATGCTACGATATAAAGTCTCATCAACGGAGACCCCATCTGTATCTTTTGAGAGTTTAGTAGTAGTACTCATGGGTGTCCTAGCATGTTTGGCCGTGTCAAGACCAAATTTCTTAACTAGATTAAGGGCATATTTAGATTGAGAAACAAAAATACCATGTTCAAGTTGACGAACTTGAAACCCAAGAAAATATGTAAGTTCACCCATCATGCTCATCTCAAACTCACTTTGCATGAAATCAGAAAATTCTTTAACAAGAGTAGGAGATGTAGACCCAAAGATAATATCATCAACGTAAATTTGAACTACCAGCAAGTGAGAATTCTTATGTTGAACAAAAAGTGTTTTATCGACACTCCCCCTAACAAAATTGTTTCCTAGAAGAAAAGTAGTTAATCTATCATACCAAGCACGAGGAGCTTGCTTTAAACCATAAAGTGCTTTGTTAAGCCGATAGACATGATCGAGTTTATGAGGGTCCTCAAAACCCTTAGGTTGAGCAACATACACTTCCTCTTTAATAATACCATTAAGGAAAGCACTCTTGACATCCATTTGATAAAGTTTAAATCCTAGGTGGCAGGCAACAGCGAGCATAATACGAATAGATTCAAGTCTAGCTACTGGAGCAAATGTTTCCTCAAAATCGATTCCCTCGACTTGAGTGTAACCCTGAGCTACGAGTCGAGCTTTATTTCTAACTACCACCCCTTGTTCATTAGATTTGTTCTTGAAAATCCATTTTGTCCCAATTACATTAGTATGCAACGGTCTAGGGACTAATTCCCACACATTATTACGTTCAAATTGATGCAGTTCCTCATGCATAGCAGTAACCCAACACTCATCAATTAACGCCTCCTTAATACTTTTAGGCTCTACTAAGGAAACATAGCATAGATACGATACCTCATCGCGCATTTGTTTGCGAGTTCTCAATGGGTCTGTCACTTTCCCGAGTACCTGACTTGTAGGATGATGAAGCTTTACTCGTGCTGATGGTTCCAATTCTTGAACTTCAACATCATTTTCGTGATTCTCACCATCTTCTTCTTGCTCCTCTTCTTTTAAGGAATTTGTGTCTTTAGTATCATCATTTGAGTTTGACTCATGCATATGACCTGTATCCTGTTCAATCAAAGACTCGTACACTTCGTTAGTAGTGATGTTAATTTCATCCAAAGGACTTTCATCAACCACTACATTTATGGACTCCATGACATTTTGAGTACGCATGTTATACACACGAAAAGCTCTACTATCCGTTGAGTATCCTAAGAAAATCCCTTCATCACTACGAGCATCAAATTTTCCAAGTTCCTTTTTATCTCTCATAATATAACACTTACTCCCAAAAGTTTTGAAATATTTAACACTAGGTTTTTTTACCTTTCCACAGTTCATAGGGAGTATTCATTGTACCAGGCCTAAGATAGACTCAATTTATAACATAACATGCAGTATTAACTGCTTCAGCCCAAAACCTACGAGCAATGTGTTTGGCATGAAGCATTACACGAGCCATCTCTTGAATTACGCGATTTTTCCTCTCAACAACCCCATTTTGTTGTGGGGTTTTTGGAGCAGAAAATTCATGTCGGATACCAAGATCATCACAAAAATTAGCATATTCAGAATTTTCAAATTCTTTCCCATGATCCGAGCGAATACGAGTAATACACCCAATTTTCACTCCTTTCTCATTTTGAATACTTTTGACAAGAGCTTTGAATAGAGATATAGTTTCTGATTTTTCACGGAGAAATCTTACCCAAGTGAAGCGAGAAAAATCATCTACAATGACAAAGATATACCTTTTACCTGCAATGCTTTCCACTCTGGAAGGTCCCATTAAATCCATGTGGAGAAGCTCGAGAGGTCTCTTAGTGGCTATTCCAGTTGTCTTTTTATGAGGAGCCTTGATTTGCTTACCAAGTTGACATGGCCCACATATGTGATTTTTTGGCTTGCTGAGCTTAGGCACGCCTCTAATCAATTCTCTTTTAGTCAATAACGAAAGATCTTTAAAGTTAATGTGACCCAGACGTTGGTGCCAAAGTTCAGTGTCACTCAATTGTATAGAATGACAAGTTAAGCTATCAGTGGGTAATATACCATAACAATTATCAGAAGTACATGTACCATGCATGACACATTTCCCTTGTTTATCTAACACATAGCAATCATTTTTAGAAAAATGAACTTCATGATGAGAATCGCACATTTGACTAATACTAAGAAGATTTGCTTTTAAACCATCCACATATAACACATTCTCAAGACAGGTTATGCCTGGAGCTTGTATGGTCCCTCTACCTACAACTTTAGAGGTATTCCCATCACCAAACGTCACTATACCTCCATCATATTTCTCAAGACTAACAAAAAACGTTTTATCTCCAGACATGTGACGAGAACAACCACTATCAAGGTACCATACCTGTGAATCTCTAACTTTCATAGCTGTATGAGCAACAAAACAATGCAAATCTCTCTTTTTTATCCAAACCTTTTTACTTCTAACTTGAGCAAAGTACCTCTTGTGGTTAGGATGGGAAAATTTTTCAATGTTCTTGGCATTAATATACTTAGAGTTATTAAACTTAATATTCTGATGAAAATACTTTAGCGCAACCTCGGAATAACCATGTAATTTAAAACATTTAGGTCTAATGTGACCTCGAGTTTGACAATAATGACATACAGGGATAAATTTATCACTATTAGTCTTTTTAATATTATCATGTTGTTTACCACTATTGTCAATATTAGTAGAGTGAAACTTTGAGAGTACTTCTTTTGATTTTACCTTATTCACAATAACCTCCGAATGTTTTGAGGATGAAGCTTCATAGAAGCCAAGGCCTGACTTGTCACTTGTTGATCTTTGGATACCAAGAATATGATCAAGTGTCTTTGAACCTGCACTCATACGCTCAAACAAACTGTTAGCATTAGAAATTTCAGAATTTAAGGCTTCTATTTTACCTTCAAAAACAGTGTTTGAATCAGTCAAAAATCTATTCTTTTCTTGGAGTATCCCAACTTCCTTCCTCAGCCTGTCTTTTTCATCAGTGACCTTGTTCAACAGTTCTTGCAATTCTACCACTTGTTTTTTCACACTTACCAACTCCACGTTGGACTTATTGCACTTCTCAGCTAGCTTGAGGTTTGTCTCACTAATTTTTATACTCTCTTTGTACATGTGGTTATAGGAAGCCTTCAACTCTCCAATACTCTCAACCTCAAATTCTTCTCCATCCTCACTCTCATCAGACGATTCATTCTCACTGAGATGTGACTTCAAAGATGCTCCAAAAGCGATAAAATTGGTGTTATCCTCTTGTTCTTCCTCTGACTCTTCAGACTCACTATCATCATCCCATGTTATGTTGGCTTTGAAGTTGTTCTTCTTTTTCAACTTATTAACACACTCATGGGCAAGATGACCATAACCCTGGCACTCATAACATTTAGGTCCTGCTGGTGGCCCCTTAACTCCTTTTTTCACTTTGCTAAAGGAAGACTCACCTTTTCCTTTGCGAACAACCTTGTTATCATTGAAATCATTTTTTGTCCTATTCTTTTTAAAAAATTGTTTAAAATTCTTTGTAAACAAGGCCATAGCTTCAAGGTCATATTCATCGTCACAATCTGAATCTCTTAACTCACTCTGAGAGCTAGAAAATGCAATCGGCTTCGCCGAAGGTTTAGTTTTAGTTTTTTGAGATTCAAGAGGTAACATGTCAGCCTCATAAGTTTGCAAAAGACCGACGATCTCTTCGACAGACTTTTCTTTAAGTTTTCGTTTTCCTTCAAGCATTGTTACCTTAGTTTTAAATCTTTCAGGTAACGAACGTAAAATTTTTTTAATAACACGAAAGGCAGGGATAGGTTCACCTAAAGTTTCACAGCTATTAACAATAGAGATAAGCTTAGAATAGAACTGGTTGAATGTTTCGTCTTCTTGCATTCTAATAACCTCAAATTCGGTTGTAAGCCTTTGCAATTTGGATTGCTTGACAACATCCGTACCCTCATGACAAGTGACTAAAATATCCCAAGCTTCCTTTGCTATTTCGCAGTTTGCTATCTTACGGTGTTCATTCACATCCACTGCACTAAATAAAATATCCAATGCTTTATTATTTGCTTGTAATTCTGCCTTTTCTGCAACAGATAACTCGGAACTAGGTTTGGGTACTGCTTGATTATTCACTGTAACAGTAGGGTACGTATATCCATTAGCACATGACTTCCAAATTTGTTCATCTGCTGATCTCATTATAGCTTTGATCCTCGATTTCCAGTAATCGAAGTTTTCACTATCCAAAATAGGGATACGACTAGAGGGGTGATTCATGTTCATATTTATCGTGAAAGCAAGGATCCACTCGAGGAAAAACTTCCTACTTAACGGGAGTGACCTGCTCTGATACCACCTGAAAAAACTTATTTAGCTAATCACGATGATTAATGAGATCACAGAAAATAAACAATAATCTATGAACACGCGATATACGTGGAAAACCCCGAATAGGGTAAAAACCACGGGAAGGAATCAAAACACTAAAAAATACCGTTGTGCGATTACAATCGACCTATACTTACAATTGAAAATCCTCTCAATTGACCCAAGACCCGATTGCCGAATCCACGTTCATCGCACCAAGTGTTTGATTGCCGCAAGCCTTGAATCCTCAAGCCTTCCGAGATACTTCCAGAAATCCACCGGAAGAACGATTGAATCAAAGGTTGAATAAGATCTTGGAGTATTTGATCTTGTTGCTCAAAACTTCATGCAAGAACTCCAAGCCATACCACAAAGATGCCACACGTAGCCTTGTCTCTCTCCTTGCTTCTTAATGTCAAAAATCGGCTACAGAAGATGTAAAAAATGTAACCCTAGCTGCTGCCCTTTTATAGGATGTTTTGATCGCCTGCTTGAGCACATTCAAGTGGCTCGAGCACTTTCCTACCAGCCTACTTGCTGGACCCGAAGCATGAAAGTGCTTGAGCACTATGCTAGAACTTTGCCAACAGCCAATGTGCTTGAAACGAGAGAAAAATGTGCTCGAGCACTAGTACAAATACAACATGATTCCTTCCACATCCTAAACAGACGCATCTAGAAAATTGAAAATAAAAAGTACAACTCGATATTGTGGCATGGAATTGCCAACCGAAAAAGGAGCTCAGCCTATGGAGCTTACACATTTCTTCTTGTTGCTAAATCTCCAACTAAGCCACCAGTGAAGTAAGAGAGAAATAGAATGAGGTGCCACCCATTGAGCACCCCTCAGAATTTCTATCCAAACAAACCAAGCAGGAGGGCAAAGCAAAAATGAATGATCAAGTGTTCCAGTTCCTCACCACAAAATTTACATAAAGCACTCTCAGCATCAGTGATAATACCAATACTCAATAGGTAGTCAGCAATTTTAATTCTCCCTAACTGAATCATCCACCCAAAACATTGTACCCTATAAGGGGCAGCATTGTCCCAAATAAGCTTAAACACCTTACTATCAGGAGAAAAAGGCATTGTATTCCCATATAAGAGCAGATTGTCCACAAACTGAACCCAATAAGAATTTGAGTTTGACGCTTTCCACACCAACTGATCTGGCACCCCCCAATTGTACGTTAGCATTTAGATTATCCAAAAGGTTTGTGACAGCATGCAAATCTGCAAATTTTTCATCAAAAGTCTTCTTCTAAGTTGAAAATCCCATGCAAAGTTTTCATTTCTTCTAATGAGAACCTCTACTAATGATTCCTCTTTCTTTAGCACAGTGTTGAACAATCTTGGAAACAATTCATAAAGTTTTTTCCCTTCTACCCGAGCATGGAAATTGATGAACCATCACCAATCTTAAAACTAATGTTGTCCAAGGAAAAGGAAAACTGTTAGAAGCTTTTTGATTTGCACCAAGAGAATATCTCCCCAAATAATTGATACTTTCCTGTTAACCTCCAAAAAGGGAAGCCAGTTTTGATCCCCACATTATAGTTGGAACAAATGAGCTTTCTCCATAAAGCATCCTTTTCAACTCCATATCTCCACCACCACTTCTTGTAATTATGCCTTGAATTTTAGACTTTCAAAGAAAGGTGTAGAATTTGTCGCAAGCAGTTTGCAATTTTGCACCAAGGATGTGTTTCTAGAAAAACCGCCTGGGCGGGATTTAGGGCCGCCCGGGCGGGCTTGGTAGATTTGGTCTCCGGGTCGATTTCTGGAAATCCCGCCCGGGCGGGAGGGCGGTTTTGACCGACTCCCGTATGGATTACATGTGGCTGCGCCTTTTTTAGGGTTTTAACCTAATTTTCTGTACTTTCTTACAAATAGGAGCCTTGTGGCCACCTAAGGCTAGGATTTTTTTAATGAATCCCTTTGAGGGAGCCCCTATGGGGTTCGCTGTAGTATGTTAGGGTTTCTTGGTTGTCCCATTGATAGTCTTTAATTCATGAGATTGGATATTAGGGTTTTGTGTGTCTTTTTCATGTTCTTGGGATGTTTGATGCTCTGTGGGTAGCTCCTCAGGGATTTGTCCCTAGATTTTAGTGGTCTTGTATTATGTCTCGCTTGATTATTAGTTAATGAGGGATTAGAAATATCTCTTTGCTTGGCAGAAAGAGAGTGAGCATTCGTTTGATCTTGGTCCTGTCAAACCCCAACAATCCAGCAACCAACAATTCAACACTGAACATACCCATAAGCGTCAAGCAGAACTCCAAAGATACCCCAAACAACTCCACATCTTAACATATACCAACCCCTCCTCTGATATGCCCAAAAAGAGACATGAGGTTTAAAATGCGAATTTTTCAAAAAAAAATTGGTTGCTGACATCATTTTCTCTAATGCATGCGCCTATAAACCTACCTGAGTGGAGGGGAGAGTCATTTCTAAGTGGTCAAGGACTCAAGGGTAATAATATCGTGAAGGTGAAACTTGGGGGATGTTCCAGTAATTTAGTCAATTTTTTCTTATTTTTTAAAATCTGGTCCCAGTAATAATTGTTTGTGTAAATTGAGCAGCAAGTTTGGGAACAATGGACAATTGACCAGCTACCCAATTAAGTTGATTGAAACGGTTGCCTTTTTTTTTTATTAAACATGACACGATAGACATGGTCAAAAGATGGTAGCTTAAAACGTTATACATATTGAAAGATGTTCTTTTTTTTTTTTTTTTTTTTCAGAAAGCAATGGTAGCTTCAATTTTGAAACGTTATGTAGTTTTACGTATATGCATGTTATGCATATTTTTTTGTGTATGTCACGCATTTTTGGTGTCATGTAGGATAATGAAACTGTATAGCACTCATCATTTTGGGGATGATATGCATTGTTTTAGTGCATGGACACGCATTTTAATGTGTGACATGCATTTTATTTGATTTATTGGTTACACATTTTTATGCTATTTTTTACGTAATTTTTGGGTGGAAGTTATTTCTAGGAATATATGGTAAAGCTCCAAAATAGTTACGTACCCATTTTTCCTGTTAATTACACGTGCAAGTTTTTTATAATTGAGTGTGTTTGTATATAAATATATACTCCATATATATAGTGTTACTGAATGCTTTTATTGATAAGCAAAATTTTTACCATCATTTTTTTTAGAAAGCCCACCACACCTCACGTACAAAGCGTGAAAAGTATTGCGGAGAAGCTTAGTCTGAGGTACCCGCATCCAGACTCAAGATATCCCGCATTATGAGAATTTTTTTCACTCACGAGTGTATCGTAAGCTTCCCATTTTTCTTAATCTATGGCCAGTACTGCTAATCCGCCGACGAAAACAACGCCAAGATTCTGAGGGAAACCGAATATATTTATTTCCACCACTCCTTTTTTTTCTCTCGTGATGTTTGTTTTTTCGTTTTTGTCGTGTTTGACCCAATTAATTATTGGAGGATGATTTCTTTCTGATATGATATCACCAAACGGAAAACCGCACGCATATGCTATTGGTAAAGTTTATGACTTTACGCCTGGGAAGATCCTACGGGTACAGAATGTTAGGAACCGAAAATGTACCGAGCTTCTTGTGAGCAGGGACGGATCCAAAGGGGGGCAAGCGGGGGGCTGACCCCCACTTGTCAATGTCAAAAAAAAAAAAAGTTTGGGAAACAAGTTTTGTATATATGCTATTTGCGTCAAAAGTAGTAACATAGTTAGTGTGTTCTCTGATGGTAAGTTGTGCTTCCTCCATGCTGGAGGTTTTGTGCTCGACTCCCGCCCCTCATTGTTTTGCTCCACAAAGTGTAGATGGTCATTAGTTAAGAGGCTGGAGGTTTTGTGTTCGACTCCCGCCCCTCATTTTTTTGCTCCACAAAGTGTAGAAGGTCATTAATTAAAAAGGCCTGTCAATGTTTGAACCTGGACCTCTGGTTCCAAAACCAATGCCTTTCGTCTTGCAACTAGACCAGCAACATTCATTGTTAAACAATCCAGTAGTTTTATTATATATTTTGAACCAATAATGGTAATAATAATTCCTCTACTATTTTTTCCCCCGAATTTTAATTTTCTCCCTTCTTTTTAATAAAATGATACAAAATGATGAGAAAATTGTTTAACTTTTATATATTTTTATTTTAGCGACCTCTTACAATGGTTCCTAACTTTCAATAATTTCTTGTCTGATATTAGGTTTAGAATCAATTTTACACGATTTTTTGTCCCTAGCAAAATTAGTGACTAGGAAAAAAATTGCACGATTACAACTAATAAGATGCCCCCACTGGGTTGGATTTCTGGATCCGTCCCTGCTTGTGAGACCCACTTTTGGGTCCCACACGAGCAATCCGAACCGTTCATTATTCTTCGAACATTTTTTCGAGGGGCCCCATAAAATTTAGTTCAATCCGACGGCTAGAAGTGCTTAAACCAAAGTCCCACAGTTTCAATCAAATTTTTTTGGCATGAAAAGGTGGGACATTGGTTTAAGCACTTCTAACTGTCCGATTGAGCTCAAATTTTGTGGGGCCGCTCGGAAAAATATTTCAAGAATAATGAACGGTTCGAATCGTTTGTGTGGGACCCAAAAGTGGGTCCCCCAAGCAGCTCGGTACATTTTCTGGTCCTAACATTATGTACCCCTAGTCAGGTCCTTATGCCTGTATAACATGGCTGTGTTTGGTTGATAATTTTGAGAAGAATATTTTGAAAAATATTTTGGAGATAGTGTTTGGATGAGTTTTTAGAAAAAGTAATAATTAGAGAGAAGTGTAATAATTGGAGAGAGATAGAGAGAGAAATGAGAATAATGATTGGAAAGAGGGGTATGAGTAGAGAGAGAAATGTGATTAATGATTGGAGAGATGAGGAAAGAATCTTTTTGGAAAATTTTTTGGAAATGTGAAGTGAACAAAGTGAATATGTTACCCAGTGCTTTCAGGAACTTAGGTGGTGTTTGGGTTCACTGCAATAACTTAGAAATAATAAAAAGGAAATTTTTATTCCATATATGGCCGCCCAATGGAGCGCTTTTTTTTTTTTTTCCCTCCTGGACAAAAGAAATATTGTATTAAACTTGACAAGGGTACATGGAGAGAGATGAGAAAAACAAACGCACAAATAATAAGTAACAATTTACAATGAGACTAACAATGCAATTAGTTGGAAAGCTGCTTCGCAAGTTACAGTTGCTTTAATTAGTTTTGGGTGGATAAAATAGTGAGGGAAGATAAAATAGTAGGGATATTATTTATAGAGGGTGGATCCATATTAATTTGACATTTATGAAGGAGATCAAATAATTCTTGGTTCGGAAGATTTTGGTAATGAGGGGAGATAAAATAGTACTTGGTTTGTTATGCAGTTAAAATGGGAGGATAAAGATAAATAAGAGGGTTTGGGATGGATTGGCTCGGATTAGGGAGGAGCAGTGTTGGCCCCGTCCATGATATATGAACTTGGTCTTGAGCAAGGTCTCACTGCAGTGTTCTGTGACAGTCAGAGTGCTATACAATTGACTAAAAATCTTATCGATGTCAAGTACTATCACTTCATTCTCGATACCATCTCTCAGAAGCTTGTTGAGGTGAAGAGGGTTGGCACATCAGACAATCTAGCCGCTATGATGACTAAACCTATTCCGATTGTTAAGTTCAAATTGGTTAGGCTTGATTGGTGTTCGCAGTTGTTAATCGCCCATTGTGGCATTTGGAGAAGGATGAAGGAAAGAGGGCTACTCTATGGTTGTTGAGTTCATGGAATTCATATCAAAGTAGAGAGTGCCTTGAATTTAGTCCCTACAGGTTTGTAGAACAGGTTTTCGTCTGAAGCAGAGAAGGAGTAACTCGTTGAAGTTTCCATTCGGACAGGACTTAAGTCCATCTGGATATTTCGAACATGGAAACATTCGTGCGAAGCGTTTTACGCTACAAAAGCATACATGAGGAGATTCTAGGGTTTTATTATTTTGGCTATTCGTCTCAAATTGTGGCCTCTCAAGAGTTACAAATCATAGCTGCGTCTTTGTATTCTTTTTTTCGTTCATAGTGAATCCCCGCTGTCCCTCGCCCATGGAGTACTCTCTTGCTTTGTGCTTGAGAGGAAACACATAAATATTTTTGTTCTTATGTGGTT